>CAWUFW010003193.1:1200000-1900421 GCA_963921515.1 Calotriton arnoldi
CTGTGCGACCCCCTCCCCTTAATTTACCAATGCATCCTCGAGTGGCCACAGGATCACAGCAAAAATGTAGTTTTAGTTTTCAATTTTGGCCTCAGCCGGAGTCCCTGTGGGTCACCCCCATGGGGCCTAGGAGAGCAGAGTGTTATTGTTTTCAAATTCAAGACAGGGGACTAAGTCCCTGAGTCCTGTAATGGCTGCCAGCAACATTTTTCTGATGTTGCTGGCAGCCAATCAGAGAGCTCCCTTCCATGAGAGTGAATTGGATGAAGCTTAACCATCTCAAATGCAAAACAGACAAAACTGAGATCCTGCTGATAGGAAAGGACAATCCCTTCAAGCCGAGTGAGTGGTGGCCGGAAGACGCACCAGCACCTCCAAACACAGTTGAAGTAGCAAAAAATCTGGGAGTGAAATTCGATGCCTCACTCTCCTTTCGCCCTGACAGTGGCTGGAACATGCTTCAGCATAATCAAAACGCTCAAAAAATTATTTGACTTTATTGCACTCCCTGTGATGAAGACAGTTGCAGTGGCACTCATCCTGTCACGACAAGGCTACTGCAACAGCCTACTCGCTGGAGTAAATAAACATGTACTCAAGAGATTACAAGTGGTACAGCATGTGTGAGAAGTTGGCCTGGTATATGCTGTCCACTAATTAAAGTGGGCACCATGCACCAGTCCAAACGACCCTTATTGATGATTAGGTCAAAGATAACCTTTATGAAAGCTATCCTAGTGGTAGCTATGGAGAGCAGCCTTCAGGCTAAGTCTTGAAGGAATGTTAAGCAGCTTGTTTTACCAGAACAGAACCTCCTGAGTGACCAAATGAAAGGAGAATCACACAAGTGTTATATAAAAAATATGTATTTATTACTAAACACTCTCCACTAATCTCTATGTGAGATTAGAACATAAAGCACACAATACTTAATCAATAGAACATCAGTAAATAGTACAATACACAGCGGGCTCCAGGGGGAGACCGAACCATATACAAAAAAAATGGTATAAGAACCATGCCTTCAATAGACACAGTGCCTAGAGCACGTAGAATCGCCGGGACCCCAAGGAGCCACCCAAGGTGGGGACACAGGAGACCCACGGAGGACGGGTGCAGTGTGGGAACACAACCGCGTGCTCCGTGCAACTCTATGGGAAAGTCGCGGTTGGAATATTACAGATTAAGGACACTTTGGAGAGGACTTCAAGCAAACCCTTTGGAACATAGAAGGTTCTAGGGCCAGCACCCTTGTGAGTACTGAGGTACCTGTGTTACCTAGCCCAGAGGAGCCGGGTGCATAGGGGTCAAGTGGTGTCGGAAACCTCAGTCGTTTTCAATGGAGGGATACGAAGAAGAGCTGCTGCCGGGAAGGTGAAACGTGTCTGGTGGGATCCAAGCCTGGATCCGAGGTGAGAAGAACCTGAAAGCAGAGGGGACAGAGTCTGGGTCACTTCAGTGTGACCAGGGGCTCGGTAGACGAATGCGCACCGATGTCGGGTGCTTCAGGTGAGAAGATAGGATGCTTGACTCTGCAGCCACGGGGACCAGGAGACGTCGACGATGACCAAAGTCCGGAGGTGAGCTTTCCCACAAAGGATGTTGAGTGCTGAGGGGTCAGTGTCCGGATTGAACACCAACAACCCTTGGCAACAGCAACCCATGTGGTCAGAGGAAACAGGCTATGGTGAGGACCAGCAAGATTCAGGAGACTCTCCAAGCTATGGGGAGTCAGGGCACGTCTGGAGCAACCAGGGAAGCCCACAGAAATTCAAGGTGACCCTCGCCAGGACCCACAGGCCAACGGACCAGGGATCGTGAGGAGACCTCGAGCTGAATTACGAAGTACCAGCCCACAGAGGACTCGTGGAGTGGAGGCCAGAGATCTTCAGTGGAAATGCTGCTCAGGGTCGGGACTACTAGTAGTTTAAAGCACAGCCTCAGGGATTGCCAAGAAGCATATGCTGCTGCAAATGTACACGGTGCACAGGGGTTCGGGTTGCACAGTCCCCACGAGGGATACTGGTCTCAGGATTGCTGAGAGGTCAGATCAACCTCAGGGACGCTCGAGAACCAACCTCCTGTGTTGCAGAAATCTTCTGAGTCCTCAGGAGCTTGGGAGATGCAAACCGGTCAGATGCGTTTCGGTGCCTGCTGCTGCAGGGGAGTGACTCCTTTACTCCAAGGGAGATTCTTCTGTTCTCCAGCAAAGTGTAGACTGTCGAAGTACTTGGTTTCTGTTGCAGAGTTTCGTCCAGGTAAAATCCAAAGTCCTGTAATCAGGTTTCCCACTTTATACCCAGGGAAGGGGTTGGACTGACTCTGGGGACCCTCCTAGGGGAGGGGCAGGACAGAGGGGTAGCTACACCCATGTCCTTTGTCCAGTTTCACGCCAGAGCAGGAGCCAATGGCTCCCAGAACTGGTTTGAGCTGGACTATGCACGGGGACACCAAATGTGCCCCCAGTGCAGACTTTCTGGCACTCTCAGAGTGCACCCACCCAGCCCCAATACACTAAACCCTGTCTGGGAGGTGGTCACACCTCCCTGTGACAGGAAACCTATTGTCAGGCCTTCCTCTGCTCGAGCTTTGCTCAGCAGCAGGAGGGCAGACTCGTGTCTGTGGCTGGCAGCATCCATTTTGTGATGCCCAGGTTGAGAAAGCTGGTACCGGGTAGACCGGTGACCCACCTATGTAGTTTTACAAGGGAGGAATCATACCTCCCCCGCCAGTTACTGGTGGGGAGGTATGATTCCAAGTCGTTTGACACCAAACACGACATGTTTCTAAGCAGCCGTTTTAAAGTTAGCATTTACTGCGAGGCTATAATGCACTTAAACTTAAATATATATGGTTGGCTGCATCACAGAAAACCCCGGCGAATGGATTACAAAGGCTGCAGAGGGGCCCTACTCATGTAGGGGCACCCTCTCACATAAAACCCAGCACCCTGCCTTCAGGATTGATAAGACCTGCCATAGGGGTGACTGATAGGTTTACATGTGTAGTGATTTAGAATAGATATAGGGAACCTATATCTAAGTAAGGGGTGCATGCACCACCTTACACAGACTGCATTAGCAGACCTGTTGTGTCATTTTGAATGGCCTCTCAGGGGTGACACAATACATGCTTCAGCCCCTGGGAGGCCTCTGGGGTACCTATGCCCTGGGTACATGGTGTACCATATACTAGGGACTTATAAGGGTACCCCAGTATCCAATCTGAGGTGTACCTAAAGTACATGCATGCAGTTTACAGGAGAAAGCAGATAGACTGGGGTCCTGAATAGCAGGATCCCAGTCAGACTAGGCCAAAAACATTGAGACATCAGCAAAAAGTGGGGGTAACCATAAGAGGCAGATACTACTCTCCTACACCATGCTGCAGCTTGTTTGGTGCTAAAACTACCACTCAGATCTTCCGCTTCAGCAGCCCTTAAAATCCTTCACTGGCTAGCCATGCACAAGAGAATATTCAAGGTACTCTTAATCACCTTCAGAGCATCCAAGAACCCAAGGCCTACATATTTTTCAGCCAGGTTCACCCCTACACTACTGTTAGGACACTCAGATCCTCATCTGCAAATCATCTTAAGCCCCCTTGCTTTAGGTGCAAAACCAAAGGAGGAAAATCTGTAGCAGCATTGGGAACCAGAGCCTGGAACCTTATGCCCACGCACTTAAGGCTGATGAAAACCGAAACCCAGTTCAGAAAGGCCTTGAAGACCTGGATCTGTGGATCCTCAGACGAACTTTGCTCGTCACTTATACAGAGGTTGTTTTTGTCTACCCTGACTATCTTCCGCATAGCGCCAGGATGCTCCTTTCGGAGTGGCAGTTGCGCTTTATAAATGTCCATTCAAATTGAAATTCAAATTGGCCAAAAGAAATAAAGCTCCCTGGGCCAATCAGAGCACTTTATTTTTGAATTGGCACTTCCGTGAGAGTCTCCCGAGCCTCTCCCGGACCCAACCATACAGATATACAAATATTTTTTACCCTAATTTCTAAAAAAACACTGGGTAATAAACCACTGTATGATAAATATATGGTCCAGTAGAAGGCTGGGAGCCAAAACGCGTAGACCATCCTCTACCGTTTTGTAATGCATTATGGTTTAATATAATAAAATAGCACGTACTTGAACCCTCTGAGTGTGGTGCTGTGATCCTTCACCGAGCTTGGTTGGAACGGAGGAATTTGAAGCTTATATAGATACATATATATATATTCACTGAAAAAACCATAGGTTTCAGGCACGTTATAGTTAGAAATTAGCATTTAAAAAACCTTAGAAATTAACTGAAAAAACCACAGGTTTCAGGGACGTTATAGTTAGTTGGACATTTCACTCGTACAAAACCATAGAAATTCCGCCGTTATAATTAGTTCAGCTAACTATAACTCGCGCCCCTGAATGCACTGCTGATGACGTCACATATTACATCATTCATGACACGGTCAGTGACATCACTCATGACATCACTGATGACATCTCAAATGACATCACTGATGACATCATCCAGAGACTGGGTGATTTTTACAAGTTTAAGAATGTCAATTATAGATACGCAAAGGTGTATTGAAGAATGAGTAGGTGTATGAGTGTCTGAATGGATGGTTAGTGGGTGCGTGACTGACTGTTTAAGTGAGAGATCAAACGTGTCTCAGTGAATGCATGGGTGAATGACTAATCTGTGTGAATGTCTGTATTAGTCTGTCAGTTGGTGTGTAAGTGGCTGCATGGGTTGGTGAGTAGCTACATGAGTGTCTATGTGGGTTAATGATTGGTTGTCTGATTACCTGTATGGGTGACTGAGTGTCTGTGTGGGTGGGTGGGGGGTGTGTGACTCCCTCCATGGATGTGTGAGTGGGTGATTTAGTGGGTGTATGGGTTCATGAGTGCATCAGCGAGGGGCTGTATGGGTGAGTGAGTGTGCGTATGGCAGTGTTGGTGAGTGAATGGATGTCTCAGTGGTATATCTGTGAGTAACTACATATGTGATAGGCAGTATATGTGAATGTTGGAGTATATAAGTGACTATATGTGAGAGTGAGTGATTGTGAGAGTCGCTGTATGGATGAGTGTGTGCTTGTGTCAGTGATTGTATAAGAGAGTAAGTATGTGTTAGTATCAGTATGAATAAGTGAGGTGGTGTGTGTACAACTGTATTGGTGAGTAAATGGTAGTGTGATTGAGTCTTTGGGTGACTGACTAGGTGTGTGAGTATCTCTGTGGATGAGTGGCAGTATGTCAGTGTCTGTATGGATGTATAAGTGCATATATCAGAGGCTGTATTGATGAGTGACTGTGTGTATGAGTGACTGTATCGGTGAGTGAGTGGATGTGTGTAGAGCTATGAATCAGTGAGAGGGTATGTACTAACTGGTATCGGTGTGTCTATGGTTTCGAGAATGGTAGTCTGTATTTTAGAGTGGGTGTATGAAAGGTTACATTAGGGAGTGAGGAGGTGTGTCACATATATATGGATGATGTCATCAGTGATGTCATCAGTGATGTCATTTGAGATGTCATCAGTGATGCCACTGACCATGTCATGAGTGATGTAATATGTGACGTCATCAGCAGTGCATTGCTCAAATAACTATAACGGCCAAATTTCTCTGGTTTTGTACGAGTGAAATGTCCAACTAACTATAACGTCCCTAAAACCTGTAGTTTTTTCAGTGAATTTCTAAGGTTTTTTAAATGCTAATTTCTAAATATGCCTACATAGGTAGGACATGTGCAAAAAGATGAAGAAAGGCGCAGAAAGAAGCAAGAGAAGTGCAGAAAGAGGCAACAGAAGTCCAGAAAAAGGAAGAAAGGTGCAGAAAGAAGCAAGAGAAGTGCAGAAAGAACCCACAGAGGTGCAGAAAGAGGCCTACTTTGACTGTATCTTACAACAGACTCATACAAAGTAGCCTAATCACTAATCCTTCTCTCAAGATGTCTTAAACCTCACTTTTCTCTTGTAGGTTCACTATTAATCAACTGCTCAGAATGTTAGGCCTACCTACCAAATATAAAACAGCAATCCTAAGCATATCACTGTTGTAAGTCTGACCAAGTTTGAGAAGGTATGCATGCGTGTCTCTGCTTTTACCGAGTGACATGTTAAATAAAGATAAACATAGAAATACTTGAATACCTGTGTTTCAAACAGCATACTCTGTAAATATGTGTACAAAAAGGTGTATGTATTTCTTCTCATAATACAGGGCACATGGGTATTCAATAGTATATTTGAGGGGCTCTATAACACCTATATACATAAGACATGTCTGCCTGTACAACTGAATGACAGAGCAGAACTGAGAATATTTAACCACCCATAGAAGAAGCTACACACTTTTTAAGCTACCATCTTCAGATGCATAACACATTTGAGAATACATATACAAGTAGACATATACCTCAGTCACAAGAGCACGCAGACCTTTAAACTTGACAGCTTGCACTTCCCATTTGGGTACAGAAAGAGGCGAGAGAAGTACAGAAAGAAGTAAGAGATGTGCAGAAAGAAACAAAAGAAGTGCAGAAAGAAGGAACAGGGGTGCAGAAAGATGCAAGAGGGGTGCAGAAAAAGGGAAGAGGGGTGCAGAAAGAGGTAAAAGGGGTGCAGAAAGAAGCAAGAGAGGTGCAGAAAGACAAAAAAGAAGTACAGAAAGAAGGAACAGAGGTGCATAAAGAGGCAAGAGGGGTGCAGAAAGAGGGAATAGCGGTGCAGAAAGAGGCACGAGGGGTACAGAAAGAAGCAAGAGTGGTGCAGAAATAAGCAAGAGAAGTGCAGAAAGAAGCAACAGGTGTAGAAAGACGGATGAGGGGCAGAGAAAGAGGCAAGCAAAGTGCAGAAAGAAGCAACAGAGATGAAAAAAGGGGGAAGAGGGGTGGAGGAAGAGGCAAGAGAAGTATAGAAAGAAACAAAATAGGTGCAGAAAGAAGCAACAGAGGTGCAGAAATTGGCAAGAGGAGTGCAGAAAGGGGGAAGTGGGGTGGAGAAAGAGGCAAGAGGAATACAGAAAGAAGCAAGAGAGTTGCAGAAAGAAACAAAAGAAGTGCAGAAAGAAGGAACAGAGATACAGAAAGAGGCAAGAGGGGAGCAGAAAGAGGGAAAAGGGGTACAGAAAGAGGAACAAGGGTTGCAGAAAGATTGGACAGAGGTGCAGAAAGAAGCAAGAGAAGTGCAGAAAGAAGCAACAGAGATGCAAAAATGGGGAACAGTGGTGGAGAAAGTGGCAATAGGGGTGCAGAAAGAAGCAAGAGAGGTTCAGAAAGAAACAGAAGAAGAGCAGGAAGAAGGAACAGAGGTGCATAAAGAGGCAAGATGGGTGCATAAAGGGAAGAAGGGTTCAGAAAGAAGCACGAGTGGTGCAGAAAGAAGCAACAGAGGTGCAGAAAGAGGCAAGGTGGGTGCAAAAAGAGGGAAGAGGGGAGCAGAAAGAGGCATGAGGCGTACAGAAAGTAGCAAGAGATGTGCAGCAAGAAACAAAAGAAGTGCAAAACGAAGGAACAGAGGTGCAGAAAGAGGCAAAAGGGGTGAAAAAAGAGGGAAGAGGGGTGGAGAAAGAGGCAAGGGGATGCAGAAAAAAGCAAGAGAGCTGCAGAAAAAAAAAATAAGTGCAGCAAGAAGGAACAGAGGTGCAGAAAGAGGCAAGAGGGGTGCAGAAAGAGGCAAGAGGGGTGCAGAAAGAGGGAAGAGGGGTATGAAAGAGGCATGAGTGGTACAGAAAGAAGCAAGAGGGGTGCAGAAGGAAGCGAGAGGTGCAGAAAAAAAACAAAAGAAGTACAGAAAGCAGGAACAGACGTGCAGAAAGAGGCAAGAGGGTGCAGAAATAAACAAAAGAAGTGCAGAAAAGAAGCAACAGAGGTGCAGAAAGAGGCAAGAGGTATGCAGAAAGAGGGAAGAGGGGTGCAGAAAGAGGCACGAGGGGTGCAGAAAGAAGGAAGAGAGGTGCAGAAAGAAGCAAGAGAAGTGTATAAAGAAGCAACAGAGATGCAGAAAGGGGGAAGTGGGGTGGAGAAAGAGGCAAGAGGGATACAGAAAGAAGCAAGAGAGTTGCAGAAAGAAACAAAAGAAGTGCACAAAAAAGGAACAGAGGTGCAGAAAGAGGCAAGAGGGGTGCAGAAAGAGGTAAGAGGGGTGTGAAAGAGGCATGAGTGGTGCAGAAAGAAGCAAGAGGGGTAGAGAAAGAAGCAAGAGAGTTGCAGAAAGAAACAAAAGAAGTGCAGAAAGAAGGAACAGAGGTACATAAAGAGGCAAGAGGGGTGCAGAAAGAGGGAAAAAGGTGCAGAAAGAGGCACAAGGGTTGCAGAAAGAAGGGACAGGTGCAGAAAGAAGCAAGAGAAGTGCAGAAAGAAGCAACAGAGGTGCAGAAAGAGGGATGAGGGGTGGAGAGAGAGGCAAGAGAAGTACAGAAAGAAGCAACAGAGATGCAAAAACAGGGGTGAAGAAAGAAGCAAGAGAGGTGTAGGAAGAAACAAAAGAGGAGCAGAAACAAGGAACAGAGGGGCAGAAAGAGGCTACAGGGGTGCATAGAGAGGGAAGAGGAGTGTAGAAAGAAGCACGAGTGGTGCAGAAAGAAGCAAAGAGGTGCAGAAAGAAGCAAGAGTAGTGCAGAAAGAAGCAACAGAGGTGCAGAAAGAGGCAAGAGGGGTGCAGAAAGAGGGAAGAGGGGTGCAGAAAGAAGCAAGAGAGCTGCAGAAAGAAACAAAAGAAGAGCTGAAAGAAGGAACAGAGGTGCACAAAGAGGCAAGAGGGGTGCAGAAAGAAACAAAAGAAGTGCAGAAAGACACAACAGAGGTGCAAAAAGAGGCAAGAGGAGTGCAGAAAGAGGGAAGAGGGGTGTAGAAAGAGGCACGAGGGGTGCAGAAAGAAGCAAGAGAGGTCCAGAAAGAAGCAAGAGAAGTACATAAAGAAGCAACAGTGATACAGAAAGGGGGAAGTTGGGTGGAGAAAGAGGCAAGAGGGATACAGAAAAAAACAAGAGAGGTGCAGAAAGAAACAAAAGAAGCGCAGAAAGAAGGAACAGAGGTGCAGAAAGAGGCAAGAGGGGTGCAGAAAGAGGGAAGAGGGGTGTGAAAGAGGCACAAGGGGTGCAGAAAGAAGGGACAGAGGTGCAGAAAGAAGCAAGAGAAGTGCAGAAAGAAGCAAAAAGGTGCAGAAAGAGGGAAGAGGGATGGCGAAAGAGGCAAGAGGGGTGCAGAAAGAAGCAAGAGAGGTACAGAAAGAAACAAAAGAAGTGCAGAAAGAAGGAACAGAGGTGCAGAAAGAGGCAGGAGGGCTGCAGAAAGAGGGAAGAGGGGTGCAGAAAGAGGCAAGAGGGGTGCATAAAGAAGCAAGTGAGGTGCAGAAAGAAGCAACAGAGGTGCAGAAAGAGGCAAAAGAGGTGCAGAAAATAGAAGAGATTTGCAGAAGGAGGCAAGAGAAGTGTAGAAAAAGAAAGGTGCAGAAAGAAGCAAGAGAAATGTAGAAAGAGGCAAGAGAGGCGCAGAAAGAAGCAAGAGTGGCTTGCACACCATTAGTACCAATTTAACACCCACATTTAGCAATAAGTAAGAGGTGACCATTCTAGGTTTGCAAAGGACCTTCCACCACGCTGTAACCCTTGTCGCTGCATTTTTGGTAACATTTGAGCCGTTTGAGCTAGAAACAAGGCTTTTTTTGTATGAATCTGCAGATTAGGCAGCAGATGATGGATAATGTGGCTAATGAGGAAAATGTATAGTTGTGCGAAAGTCGGTGCAGTCGCATAATTCCAGTGGCCTCCAGAAGTGCTCCTCAGTGATTCCTTCTTTTTTTTGTCTCATTGAGTTCATAGTTTAGCTTCTATGGAAACGAGGAAGATTAAACCTGAGGTTACCACTCCACAACACAGACTACCATACCACATAATTACTCTCCATAACACATAATCACACTCTGCATAATTCCTATACACTAAATACCACATACTTTCTATCCACATAATTTCACTGCACAACATGCCACATAATTCCACTACACACAGCGAACATCCACTCCACTCCAAAAAACATTAGTGAAAATATTTTACATTTACAACGCCAATAGCTCTAACTCTTGCAAATGCGAGACCTATTACATTACAAATGCTTCTTTAACTGGTAGTCGTGTTTGCAGAGTGGTGGAGAAAGGGGGCTGGGCCTCCAACCAGCGCTCAGGAATTCTGCTGCGTAGGACTTACAGGAGGTACCAGGAGGACTTCTTGGCCCCCATAGTCCCTCAGGAGTAAAGTGGACCACATCCCCCAACCCGTAGTGTGCCAGGAGGTGCGTTTGCAGAGTGGTGGAGAAAGGGGGGCGTGGCCTCCGAAGACCTCTTAGCAATCCCACTGTGTGGGACTTACTGGAGGTAACAGGAAGGGTAGTTACCCACAAAGCAGCATTGGTAAGTACTCATAGCACGCCACGCCCCCTTTGACCACCAGTCTGCAAACATGCTCCCCATTGCGCTCTTGGATGGGGATTAAAGCCCCCTTCACTGCTGGGGCTCCTTAGGGGCCAACTAGCCTACCTGATACTTCCAGTATGCCCCAGATACTAGAATTGCTGAGAGGTAGACACAGACCACGCCCCATTATCCACCACTCTGCAAGCGCGCCTCCTGGCATGTTCTTGGTTGGCGGATTAAGTCCCCTTGAAACCTGAGAGTCCCTGGGGCCAACTAGCCCACCAGGTACCTCCAGTAAGCCCCACACAACTAAATTGCTGAGAGTGGTCCAAGGCCGTGCCCCTTTTTTACACCACTCTGCAAACGCGCCTCCTGATGCACTGCTGCTCGGTGGATGAAGTCCACTTTAGTCCTGAGGTCCTCAGGACACATGTGGACCTCATCGCCCCACCAGCAGTGCGGCAAGAGGGGCATTTGCATAGTGGAGTAAAAAGGGGCATGTCCTCAGACCACCTCTCAGCAATCCCACTGTATGGGGCTTACTGGAGATACCTGGTGGGCTAGTTGGCCCCTAAGGAACCTAAGGAGGCGCGTATGCAGTGTGCTGCAGGGAAGGGGTGGGGCCTCTGGTGAGATGCCCTTTTTTCTTTTGTTGGGTGTTAGAAGGGAGGCTGTGTGGTCCCCTTTCTCTCAATATTTTCTGGGCCCTGGGTGCCCCAACCCCCAGGGCCTGCCACTATTAATTTTTTTTTTTTTTTTTAAATGGGAAGGGGGCCGTGCGGCCCCCCTCCTGAGGCCTTTTTCAGCCCTAGGAACGCCATCCCCCGGGGCATTACCTCGTTTAAAAAAATATATATATATATTTTTTTGGGAGGCGGCCACGTGGCCCCCTTCCCTGGGACACTATTGGCCCTGGGGACCCCATCCCCGGGGCCTGGCCAGCCTTTCCAATTTTTTTTATTTTGGAGGGGGGCCACGTGGCCCCCCTCCTGGGGCCTGGCCTTACATTGGGGACCGCAGGGGAGCCCCAATGTCCCCGCGGTCCCAGCCGGCTCCCCGCCTTCTGTGGGTGCCGGCATTGTTTTTGGACAAGGGGAGCTGCTGACATACAGCTCCCCTTGTCCTAAAGCAATATGCTTTGCTTCGTGGAAGCTCGTGCTCGGGTGGGTGCGCGAGTCCTCCTCGGTCAGCAGATATCGATATTTTTTATTTTTAAATTTCTCAGGAACTACTGAACGGAATTACACCATTTAAAGCAAAGAGTGCACTCTGGACCAAGAGCTACCTCTTTGTCAAATTTGGTGTAATTCCGTTCAGCAGTTCGGGCTGTAGCCGCGACAAATGTTCCTATGGAAATTAAGATGGAGAAAACGTGTTTTGGGACCCCCCTTTTTTCTCAGCCCATGCTTGACGAATCACCCCAAAACTTCCAAGACAGGAGCTGACCGGAGCGAGCCATCAGTTTTGAAAATTTCGCGAAGATTCATTAAACGGCGCCAAAGATATTGGCAAATCAAAAAACGCTTTTCCTATGGAAACTAGGTCCAACTATAACTACCTACTGGCGACCACCAGTAGGTAATATATATATATATATATATATATATATATATATATATATATATACTATAACTACCTACTGGCAGTCGCCAGTAGGTAGTTATAGTTAGGACCTAGTTTCCATAGGAAAAGCGTTTTTGATTTGCCAATATCTTTGGTGCTGTTTGACGAATCTTCGTGAAATTTTCAAAACTAATGGGGGGCTCTGGTCAGCTTCTGTCTTAAAAGTTTCGAGGTGATTAATGAAGCGGGGGCCGAGAAAAAAGGGGGTCCCAAAACAAGTTTTCCCCATGTTAATTCCATAGGAAACTTTAGACACGGCTACAGCCCGAACTGCTGAACGGAATTACACCACATTTGGCAAAAGGTAGGTCTTGGTTCAGAAAGCAACCTTTTTTTTTAAATGGTGTAAATCCGTTCAGTAGTTCCTGAGAAATTAAAAAAGAAAATATCGATATCTGAGCACCGAGGAGGAGTTGCGACTCCTCCCGAGCACGAGCTGACTTCTGATTGGCTGCCAACACTGCAAACCAGGAAGTGTTGGCAGCCATTTTGTGACTCAGTAACCGAGTCACAAGAAAAGAGTGGAAAAAAGGTGGAAAAATAAGAAAAGGGGGCAGGGTAGAAACACCATGACCCCCTAGGCCTGCTCAGGGGGTCTTAGAAGGACCCCCAGCCCCAAAAAAAGCATATTTTTTAAAAATTTCGGCCTAATTTGCGCGGGGTTCGCGAATCCGGCTGAAATTACAAAAAAAAAGAAGCGCAGGCTCCCGCGCTTCGTTTGTTAAAAAGCCCCCAGTGGGGCAATTGCAAATTAAGGTGTGGGGGTCCGTGGGGGCCCTCACAGCCCTGGGGACCGCCAGCTCCCCGGGGCTTTATAATTTATGCGCGGGGCACGTGGCCCCCCACAGCCCCGGGGACCGCCACCTCCCCGGGCTTTAATTAAATAAAAGGGGGCCTATTGGCCCCCCCAAGCCCCTGGGACCACCACCTCCCCGGGACTTTGTTGAAATTGGGTGGTGGGGCCTCGCGGGCCCCCCCAAGCCCCAGGAACTGCCCCCTCCCTGGGGCTACCTGATTTAAATGCGGGGGCTACGCGGCCACCCCGCAGCCCCGGGGACCGCCACCTCCCCAGGCTACATTCAAAATTAAAGTGTGGGGGGCCCGAGCCCCCCCACACTGCCCCGGGGACCACCACCTCCCGGGGCTTTAAAAATGCTGGGAGGGGGCCGCCTGGCCTCCCTACTGGAGCCCTCGATGGCCCTGGGGACCACCACCCCCAGGGCCGGCTCCTGCAATGTCCCGGGGTGCCCATCCCCGGGACATTGCTGTTTGCTATGGCAGGGCGGGAGCCGTGTGGCTCCCGCCCTGCCATAGCAAACTCTGCTTTGGTTTTTGGAAGCGAGAGCAGGAAACCTGCTCTCGCTTCCAAAAACCAAAGCAAAATTGCTTTTGCATAAGGGGAGCTGCATGACAGCAGCTCCCCGTGTGCAAAAGCAATGCCGGCTCCTGCAGGAGGCGGGGAGCCAGCGGGACCGTGGGGGCATTGGGGCTCCCCCACAGTCCCCAACGGTGAGGCCAGGCCCCGGGGGATGGGGTCCTCAGGGCCAGAGGTGGCCTGGGAGGGGGGCCACACGGCCCCCCCTTTTCTTTAGTTATAATGTTTTGTTTTTTTTTAAATGGAAAGGCTGGCCCCAGGGCCATAATTGGCCTGAGGAGGGGGGCCACGTGGCCACCCTCCCCAAAAAATTTATTAAAAAAGAACAAGGCTGCCATGCCCCGGGGACGGGGTCCCCGGGGCCAAAAGTGGCCCAGGAAAGGGGGGCCACGCAGCCCCCCTCCCATAAAATAAGAAATTAAAGAAAAAAGAAACCGGCAACTCGCCAGGCCCCACCCCCTCCCTGCATGACTCTGCAAACGCACCCCCTGGCGCGTTCTAAGTTGGGGAATTAAGTCCCCTTGATTACTGAGGGTCCCTGAGGGCCAACTAGCCCACCAGGTACCTCCAGTAAGCGCCACACAGCTGGATTGCAGAGAGGTGGTCCGAGGCCATGCCCCTTTTTACACCACTCTGCAAGCGCGCCTCGTGGTGTACTGCTGGTGGGGCGATGAGGTCCACTTGTGTCCTGAGGACCACAGGACACAACTGGACTTCATCCCTTGAGAAGCAGTGTGCCAGGAGCCGCGTTTGCAGAGTGGTGTAAAAAGGGGGCATGGCCTCAGACCACTCTCAGCAATCCAGCTGTGTGGCGCTTACTGGAGGTACCTGATGGGCTAGTTGGGCCCCAGGGACCCTCAGGAATGAAGAGGACTTAATACCCCAACTTAGAACATGCCAGGAGGCGTGTTTGCAGAGTGGTGGGTAAAGGGGGCGTGGCCTTTGTCCACCTCTCAGCAATCCCACTATGTGGGGCTTACTGGAGGTAAGAGGTAGGCTAGTTGGCCCCTAAAGGACCCCCAGCAGCGAAGGGGACTTCAATCCCCATCCAAGAGCGCGCCAGGGAGCGCGTTTGCAGAGTGGTGGGTGAGGGGGGCGTGGCCTGCTCTTCGAACTTAGCAATCCTGCTGTGTGAGACTTTCTGGAGGTAATAGGAGGGGTAGTTGGCCCCCAAGGATGTCCTTGGGGGCCAACTACCCCACTTGTTACCTTCAGTAATTCCCACACAGTGGAATTGCTAAGATGTCTTCGGAGGCCATGCCCCCCTTTCTCCACCACTCTGCAAACGCGCCTCCTGGCAGACTACGGGATGGGGGATGAAGTCCAATTTACTCCTGAGGGACTTTGGGGGCCAAGAAGCCCTCCTGGTACCTCCTGTAAGCCCTACGCAGCGGAATTCCTGAGTGCTGGTCGGAGGCCCAGCACCCTTTCTCCACCACTCTGCAAACGCGACTACTAGTTAAAGAAGTGTTTGCAATGTAATAGGTTTCGCATTTGCGAGAATTAGAGCTATTGGCGTTGTAAATGCAAAAGTTTTTTACTAATATTTTTTGGAGTGGAGTGCATGTACGTTGTGTGTAGAGGAATTATGTGGTATGTTGTGCAGTGAAATTATGTGGATAGAAAGTATGTGGTATTTAGTGTATAGGAATTATGTAGAGTGGGATTATGTGTTATGGAGAGTAATTATGTGGTCTGTGTTGTGGAGTGGTAACCTCAGGTTTAGTCTTCCTCATTTCCACAGAAGCTCAACTATGAACTCAGTGAGACAAAAAAAGATGGCATCACTGAGGAGCACTTGTGGACCTAGTCAGAGGTATGAGCAGGGCCACTGGAATTATGTGACTGTTTGGCTGCACCGACTTTCGCACAATCATAAAGTTTCTGCATTAGCCACATAATTCATCATCTGCACCCTAATCTGCAGATTTGAACAAAAAAAGGCTTGTTTCTAGCTCAAACGGCTCAAACGTTACCAAAAATGCAGCGACAAGTGTTACAGCGCGGTGGAAGGCCCTTTGCAAACCTAGAATGGTCACCTGTTATTTATTGCTAAATGTGGGTGTTAAATTAGTACTAATGGTGTGCAAGCCACTCTTGCTTCCCTCTGCGCCTCTCTTGCTCTTTCTGCATTTCTGTTGCTTCTTTCTGCATGTTTCTTTCTTTTTCTGCACTTCTCTTGACCTCATTCTGCAAATATCTTGTACTTTCTGCACCTCTCTTCCCTCTTTCTGCACCTCTATTGCCTCTTTCTGCAGTTCTCTTGCCTCCTTCTGCCCTTCACTTGCTTCTTTCTGCACCCCTTTTCCCTGTTTCTGCACCCATCTTCCCTCTTTGTGCAACTCTCTTGCCTCTTTCTACACCTCTCTTCCCTCTTTCTGCACCACTCTTGCCTCTTTCTGTACCTCTGTTCCTTCTTTCTTCACCTGTCTTGTCTCTTTCTGCACCCTTCGTGCCTCTTTCAGCACCTCTGTTGCTTCTTTCTGCAGTTCTCTTCCTCTTTCTGCACCCCTCCTGTCTCTTTCTGTACCCGTCTTGCCTCTTTGTGCACTTCTCCTACCCCTTTCTGCACCCCTCTTGCCTCTTTTTCCACCTCTGTTGGTTCTTTCTGCACCCCTTTTGCTTTGTTCTGCACTTCACTTGCCTCTTTCTGTACCCCTCTTGCCTCTTTCTGCACCTCTGTTGGTTCTTTCTGCACTGCTCTGGCTTCTTCCTGCACCTCTGTTCCAAATTTCTTCATCCCTCTTGTCTTTTTCTGCACCCCTCTTCCCTCTTTCTGCACCTCTCTTGCCTCAGTCTGCCCACCTGTTCGCTCTTTCTGTACCTCTTTTGGCTGTTTCTGCAACTTTCTTGCCTCTTTCTGCAGTTCTCTTGCCTCCTTCTGTACCTCACTTGCCTCTTTTTGCACCTCTGTTGGTTCTTTTGCACAGCTTTTGTTCTTTCTGGACCTCTATTGCAAATTTCTGCACCCCTCTTGCCTCTTTCTGCACCCCTTTTACCTGTTTCTGTACCTCTCTTGCCTCTGTCTGCACCTTTGTTCCTTCTTACTGTACCTCTTTTGCCTGTTTCTGCAACTCTCTTTCCATTCTGGAGTTCTCTTGCCTCCTTCTGCACCTCTGTTGCTTCTTTCTGCACCTGTCTTGCTTCTTTCTGCACCCCTGTTGTCTCTCTCTGCACTCGTCTTCCCTCTTTCTGTACCTTTCTTGCCTGTTTCTGCATCTCCGTTGCCTCTTTCTGCACTTTTCTTGCTGCTTTCTACACCTCTGTTGCTTCTTTCAGCAATTCTCTTGCCTCTTTCTGAAGTTCTCTTACCTGTTTCTGCACCCCTCTTGCCTCTTTATGCACCCGTCTTCCATCTTTGCACAACTCTCTAGCCTCTTTCTACACCTCTCTTCCCTCTTTCTGCACCACTCTTGCCTCTTTTTGTACCTCTGTTGCTTCTTTCTGCACTTCTCTTGCCTCTTTCTGCACCCTTCATGCCTCTTTCAGCACCTCTGTTGCTTCTTTCTGCACTTCTCTTCCTTCTTTCTGAACTCCTCGTGCCTCCTTCTGCACCTCTGTTTCTTCTTTCTGCACTTCTCTTGGTTCTTTCTGCACTGCTGTTGCCTCTTTCTGTTTTCCTCTTGCCTCTTTGAGCACCTCTTTTGCTTCTTTCTGCACTTCTCTCTCCTTTTTTTGCATCCCTCTTGCCTCTTTGTGCACCTCTGATGCTTCTTTCAGCACTTCTATTGCCTCTTTCTGTACCTCTGTTGCCTCTTTCTTCACTTCTCTTGCTCTTTCTGCACCCTTTGTGCCTCTTTCAGCACCTCTGTTACTTCTTTCTGCACTTCTCTTCCTTCTGTCTGCACCCCTCGTGCCTATTTCAGCACCTCTGTTGCTTCTTTCTGCACTCTTCTTTCTTCTTTCTGCACCCCTCGTGACTCCTTCTGCACCTCTGTTGCCTCTTTCAGCACCTCTGTTGGTTCTTTCTGCACTGCTCTTGCTTCTTTCTGCACCTCACTTGCCTCTTTCTGCACTTCTCTTGATTCTTTCTAAACCTCTGTTGCTTCTTTCAGCAAATCTCTTGCCTCTTTCTGCACTTCTCTTGCTTGTTTCTGTACCTCTCTTGCGTCTTTCTGCACCCCTCCTGCCTCTTTCTGCACCCCTCTTCCCTATTTGTGCAACTTTCATGCCTTTTTGTACACCTCTCTTCCCTCTTTCTGCACCACTCTTGCCTCTTTCTGTACCTCTGTTGCTTCTTTCTGTACTTCTCTTGCCTCTTTCTGCACCCTTCGTGCCTCTTTCAGCACCTCTGTTGCTTCTTTCTGCACTTCCTTTCCTTCTTTCTGCACCCCTCGTGACTCTTTCAGCATCTCTGTTGCTTCTTTCTGCACTCCTCTTCCTTCTTTCTGCACCCCTCGTACCTCCTTCTGCACCTCTGTTGCCTCTTTTAGCACGTCTGTTGGTTCTTTCTCCACTGGTCTTGCTTCTTTCTGCACCTCACTTGCCTCTTTCTGCCCTTCTCTTGCTTCTTTCTAAACCTCTGTTGCTTCTTTCAGCAAATCTCTTGCCTCTTTCTTTACTTCCCTTGCTTGTTTCTGCACCTCTGTTGCTTCTTTCTGCACCCCTCCTGCCTCTTTCTGCACCCCTCTTCCCTATTTGTGCAACTCTCATGCCTCTTTCTGCACCTCTCTTCCCTCTTTCTGCACCACTCTTGCCTCTTTCTGTACCTCTGTTGCTCCTTTCTACACTTCTCTTACTTCTTTCTGCACCCCTCGTGCCTCTTTCAGCAACTCTGTTGCTTCTTTCTGCACTCCTCTTCCTTCTTTCTGCACCACTCGTGCCTCCTTCTGTACCTCTGTTGCCTCTTTCAGCACCTCTGTTGGTTCTTTCTGCACTTCTCTTGCTTCTTTCTGTACCTCACCTGCCTCTTTCTGCGCCCCTGTTCCCTGTTTCTGCACCTTTCCTGCCTGTTTATGCACTTCTCTTGCCTCTTTCTGCATCTCTAAGTTAGAGTTAAGTTTAATCCCCCTGCCCTATTATGTACTAGGGCCTTGCAAGGGAGGTCATGCCAATCACAGGGGTACCCCAACCCATAGTGTCCCCTAGTGTATGTAGGTGTTTTCACTGTATTCTAAGTGTCTTTCAGCATTGCACTGGCTCTGGGCCTGGTTAGTCAGAGTCAGTTACCACCAGTAGCAGTCAGTAAAAAGTTTGGGGCACCGGATGACTTTGCAACAAGGCCTTTTTCTGCACCTCTGTTGGTTCTTTCTGCATATCTCTTGCTTCTTCCTGCACTTTTCTTCGTCTTTCTGGACTTCTGTTGCCTCTTTCTGCACTGCTCTTGCTTCTTTCTGCACCTCTCTTGCCTCTTTCTGCACTTCTCTTGCTTCTTTCTACACATCTGTTGCTTCTTTCAGCAATTCTCTTGCCTCTTTCTGCACTTCTCTTCCTTCTTTCTGCACCCCTCCTGCCTCTTTCTGTACCTCTCTTGCCTCTTTCTGCACCTCTCCTACCTCTTTATTTTCCCTCTTGCTTCTTTTTGCACCTCTGTTGGTTCTTTCTGCACTAGTCTTGCTTCTTTCTGCACCTCACTTGCCTCTTTCTGCACTTATATTGCTTCTTTTTAAACCTCTGTTGCTTCTTTCAGCATTTCTCTTGCCTCTTTCTGCACTTCTCTTTCTTCTATCTGCACCCCTCCTGCCTCTTTCTGTACCTCTCTTGCCTCTTTCTGCACCTCTGTTGGTTCTTTCTGCACTGCTCTGGCTTCTTCCTGCACCTCTGTTCCAAATTTCTTCATCCCTCTTGTCTTTTTCTGCACCCCTCTTCCCTCTTTCTGCACCTCTCTTGCCTGAGTCTGCCCACCTGTTTGCTCTTTCTGTACCTCTTTTGGCTGTTTCTGCAACTTTCTTGCCTCTTTCTGCAGTTCTCTTGCCTCCTTCTGTACCTCACTTGCCTCTTTTTGCACATCTGTTGGTTCTTTTGCACAGCTCCTGTTCTTTCTGGACCTCTATTGCAAATTTCTGCATCTCTCTTGCCTCTTTCTGCACCCCTTTTACCTGTTTCTGCACCTCTCTTGCCTCTGTCTGCACCTCTGTTCCTTCTTTCTGTACCTATTTTGCCTGTTTCTGCAACTCTCTTTCCATTCTGAAGTTCTCTTGCCTCCTTCTGCACCTCTGTTGCTTCTTTCTGCACCTGTCTTGCTTCTTTCTGCACCCCTGTTGTCTCTCTCTGCACTCGTCTTCCCTCTTTCTGTACCTTTCTTGCCTGTTTCTGCATCTCAGTTGCCTCTTTCTGCACTTTTCTTGCTGCTTTCTACACCTCTGTTGCTTCTTTCAGCAATTCTCTTGCCTCCCTCTGAAGTTCTCTTACCTGTTTCTGCACCCCTCTTGCCTCTTTATGCACCCGTCTTCCATCTTTGCACAACTCTCTAGCCTCTTTCTACACCTCTCTTCCCTCTTTCTGCACCACTCTTGCCTCTTTTTGTACCTCTGTTGCTTCTTTCTGCACTTCTCTTGCCTTTCTGCACCCTTCATGCCTCTTTCAGCACCTCTGTTGCTTCTTTCTGCACTTCTCTTCCTTCTTTCTGCACTCCTCGTGCCTCCTTCTGCACCTCTGTTGCTTCTTTCTGCACTTCTCTTGGTTCTTCCTGCACTGCTGTTGCCTCTTTCTGTTTTCCTCTTGCCTCTTTGAGCACCTCTTTTGCTTCTTTCTGCACTTCTCTCTCCTTTTTTTGCATCCCTCTTGCCTCTTTGTGCACCTCTGATGCTTCTTTCTGCACTTCTATTGCCTCTTTCTGTACCTCTGTTGCCTCTTTCTTCACTTCTCTTGCTCTTTCTGCACCCTTCGTGCCTCTTTCAGCACCTCTGTTACTTCTTTCTGCACTTCTCTTCCTTCTGTCTGCAACCCTCGTGCCTCTTTCAGCACCTCTGTTGCTTCTTTCTGCACTCTTCTTTCTTCTTTCTGCACCCCTCGTGACTCCTTCTGCACCTCTGTTGCCTCTTTCAGCACCTCTGTTGGTTCTTTCTGCACTGCTCTTGCTTCTTTCTGCACCTCACTTGCCTCTTTCTGCACTTCTCTTGATTCTTTCTAAACCTCTGTTGCTTCTTTCAGCAAATCTCTTGCCTCTTTCTGCACTTCTCTTGCTTGTTTCTGCACCTCTCTTGCGTCTTTCTGCACCCCTCCTGCCTCTTTCTGCACCCCTCTTCCCTATTTGTGCAACTCTCATGCCTCTTTCTACACCTCTCTTCCCTCTTTCTGCACCACTCTTGCCTCTTTCTGTACCTCTGTTGCTTCTTTCTGCACTTTTCTTGCCTCTTTCTGCACCCTTCGTGCCTCTTTCAGCACCTCTGTTGCTCCTTTCTACACTTCTCTTCCTTCTTTCTGCACCCTCGTGCCTCTTTCAGCAACTCCGTTGCTTCTTTCTGCACTCCTCTTCCTTCTTTCTGCACCCTCGTGCCTCCTTCTGCACCTCTGTTGCCTCTTTCAGCACCTCTGTTGGTTCTTTCTGCACTTCTCTTGCTTCTTTCTGTACCTCACCTGCCTCTTTCTGCGCCCCTGTTCCCTGTTTCTGCACCTTTCCTGCCTGTTTCTGCACCTCTGAGTTAGAGTTAGTTTTAATCCCCTGCCCTATTATGTACTAGGGCCTTGCAAGGAGGTCATGCCAATCACAGGGTACCCCAACCCATAGTGTACCCTAGTGTATGTAGGTGTTTTCACTGTATTCTAAGTGTCTTTCAGCATTGCACTGGCTCTGGGCTGGTTAGTCTCAGTCAGTTACCACCAGTAGCAGTCAGTAAAAAGTTTGGGGCACTGGATGACTTTGCAACAAGGTCTTTTTCTGCACCTCTGTTGGTTCTTTCTGCATATCTCTTGCTTCTTCCTGCACTTTTCTTCGTCTTTCTGGACTTCTGTTGCCTCTTTAAGCACTGCTCTTGCTTCTTTCTGCACCTCTCTTGCCTCTTTCTGCACTTCTCTTGCTTCTTTCTACACATCTGTTGCTTCTTTCAGCAATTCTCTTGCCTCTTTCTGCACTTCTCTTCCTTCTTTTTGTACCCCTCTTGCCTCTTTCTGTACCTCTCTTGCCTCTTTGTGCACCTCTCCTACCTCTTTCTTTTCCCTCTTGCTTCTTTTTGCACCTCTGTTGGTTCTTTCTGCACTGCTCTTGCTTCTTTCTGCACCTCACTTGCCTCTTTCTGCACTTATATTGCTTCTTTTTAAACCTCTGTTGCTTCTTTCAGCATTTCTCTTGCCTCTTTCTGCACTTCTCTTCCTTCTTTCTGCACCCCTCCTGCCTCTTTCTGTACCTCTCTTGCCTCTTTGTGCACCCCTCCTACCTTTTTCTGCACCCCTCTTGCCTCTTTTTGCACCTCTGTTGGTTCTTTCTTCACTTCTCTTGCTCTTTCTGCACCCTTCGTGCCTCTTTCAGCACCTCTGTTACTTCTTTCTGCACTTCTCTTCCTTCTGTCTGCACCCCTCGTGCCTCTTTCAGCACCTCTGTTGCTTCTTTCTGCACTCTTCTTTCTTCTTTCTGCACCCCTCGTGACTCCTTCTGCACCTCTGTTGCCTCTTTCAGCACCTCTGTTGGTTCTTTCTGCACTGCTCTTGCTTCTTTCTGCACCTCACTTGCCTCTTTCTGCACTTCTCTTGATTCTTTCTAAACCTCTGTTGCTTCTTTCAGCAAATCTCTTGCCTCTTTCTGCACTTCTCTTGCTTGTTTCTGCACCTCTCTTGCGTCTTTCTGCACCCCTCCTGCCTCTTTCTGCACCCCTCTTCCCTATTTGTGCAACTCTCATGCCTCTTTCTACACCTCTCTTCCCTCTTTCTGCACCACTCTTGCCTCTTTCTGTACCTCTGTTGCTTCTTTCTGCACTTTTCTTGCCTCTTTCTGCACCCTTCGTGCCTCTTTCAGCACCTCTGTTGCTCCTTTCTACACTTCTCTTCCTTCTTTCTGCACCCTCGTGCCTCTTTCAGCAACTCCGTTGCTTCTTTCTGCACTCCTCTTCCTTCTTTCTGCACCCCTCGTGCCTCCTTCTGTACCTCTGTTGCCTCTTTCAGCACCTCTGTTGGTTCTTTCTGCACTTCTCTTGCTTCTTTCTGTACCTCACCTGCCTCTTTCTGCGCCCCTGTTCCCTGTTTCTGCACCTTTCCTGCCTGTTTCTGCACCTCTGAGTTAGAGTTAGTTTTAATCCCCCTGCCCTATTATGTACTAGGGCCTTGCAAGGGAGGTCATGCCAATCACAGGGGTACCCCAACCCATAGTGTACCCTAGTGTATGTAGGTGTTTTCACTGTATTCTAAGTGTCTTTCAGCATTGCACTGGCTCTGGGCTGGTTAGTCTCAGTCAGTTACCACCAGTAGCAGTCAGTAAAAAGTTTGGGGCACTGGATGACTTTGCAACAAGGCCTTTTTCTGCACCTCTGTTGGTTCTTTCTGCATATCTCTTGCTTCTTCCTGCACTTTTCTTCGTCTTTCTGGACTTCTGTTGCCTCTTTCTGCACTGCTGTTGCTTCTTTCTGCACCTCTCTTGCCTCTTTCTGCACTTCTCTTGCTTCTTTCTACACATCTGTTGCTTCTTTCAGCAATTCTCTTGCCTCTTTCTGCACTTCTCTTCCTTCTTTTTGTACCCCTCTTGCCTCTTTCTGTACCTCTCTTGCCTCTTTGTGCACCTCTCCTACCTCTTTCTTTTCCCTCTTGCTTCTTTTTGCACCTCTGTTGGTTCTTTCTGCACTGCTCTTGCTTCTTTCTGCACCTCACTTGCCTCTTTCTGCACTTATATTGCTTCTTTTTAAACCTCTGTTGCTTCTTTCAGCATTTCTCTTGCCTCTTTCTGCACTTCTCTTCCTTCTTTCTGCACCCCTCCTGCCTCTTTCTGTACCTCTCTTGCCTCTTTGTGCACCCCTCCTACCTTTTCTGCACCCCTTGCCTCTTTTTGCACCTCTGTTGGTTCTTTCTGCACTGCTCTTACTTCTTTCTGCACCTCACTTGCCTCTTTCTGCACCTCTGAGTTAGAAGTAGTTTTAATTTCCCTGCCCTATTATTAGGGGTGGGCAGAATTTGCGGAGTCGCGTTCCGCAAAGTTCAGCGAATCGGTAAAAAATCATGTCATTTGAGATGTCATCAGTGATGTCACTGACCATGTCATGAATGATGTAATATGTGACATAATCAGCAGTGCATTGCGGGGGCACAAGTTATAGTTAGCTCAACTAACTATAACGGCTGAATTTCTCAGGTTTTGTACGAGTGAAATGTCCAACTAACTATAACGTCCCTGAAACCTATGGTTTTTCAGTGAATATATATATATATTGTTGGAAATGGCCCTTTTTGCAGGGTTAGCCCCAAACTTTTTGCTTCTTCCTCCTTTGTTTTTCCTGACCTGTGGTTGTTGGCTATAGGACTCTGGGCACTTTACCACTGCTGATCAGTGCTAAAGTGCATATGCTCTCTGTGTAAATTGTTATTGTGATTGGTTATCCATGATTGGCATATTTGTTTTACCAGTAGGTCCCTCGTTAAGTGCACTGAGTGTGCCAGGGCTGGTAATCCAAATGCTACTAGTGGGCTTGCAGCACTGATTGTGCTACCCACCTGAGTAGCCCTAAAATGATATCTCAGGCCTGCCACTGCGGTGCCTGTGCGCAGTTTGTTAACTGCCATGTTGACCTGGCCAGTGTACCCACTTGCTAGCCCTGACCCTTCCCTTTTCTTACACATTGGACACCCCTATGGTAGGCCCAAGGTACCCCCCTGGGCAGGGTGCAGTGTATGTGAAAGGTAGGACATGTACTAGTGTGGGTAACATGTCCTGATAGTGAAATACTGCCAATTTCGTTTTTCACTATTGAAAGGCTATCTTGCCCATAGGACAGAATGGGGAATGCTGTGTATCATGTTTACCTGCATATCTTCCCATAGGAGCAAGATAGAAAATTAAAGTCTGGTATCCCTGAACTCAGAATTTAATAACACATCTTTTAGGAAAGGTGGTTTTTAAATTCTGTGTTTGAAAATAGCACTTTTAGAAAGTGGCTATGTTCTTGTTCAACCTTTCTGTGTGCCTCTGCCTGTTTGTGGATTGACTGTCTGGTTTGAGAGTGACAGGGGCTGCGGGTGGCTTCAGGAGACTGGGTGAGTCAGCACTCGGCTGAATAGACCTATCTGCATTTGGAGTGGTGGGAGGAGTAGCACCTGGGCCTGAGTAGGGCTGTGCCTGCCTTCCACAATGCTGGCTCCACCTCCTGCGGTGTGTCTGATGACCCTGGCCCACACTCACAAAGGAAGAAGAGGTGCACTGGCAGAGTGCCCCCAGTGCCCCAGAACTGGTTTGGACTGGATCCAGGACCCCTCACACATAGAGAACAAAGACTTTTGGGGTATAAATACTAGAGCTGAAACCCCTGAAAGTTAGACTACTTCGTGATCAAGAGGAATCCCTGCCAAAGAAGATCAGCTGAAGAGACTGAGGAGAAGTACTGCCCTTGCTGTGTGTCTGGGGTTGGCCTGCAGTTTGCTGTATCCACTGAGGAGAGGACTAAGGGACTCTGCTGTGTGCTGTGTCTCCCTGCTTGAAGAAGGACTTTGCTGTGTGTTGTGTCCCTCTGAAGAAAAGTCTCCCAGGGCCTGAGTAGAGCTGGCCTCCTGTTGCTGAAGTCCCAGGCACAAAAGGACTTCACCCCCAGCTTTCCTGAACTTCCTTGCTGGGAGTTCTGACCTGCCAGGAGGTGTCTGTAACTGTGTGTGAGGCCCTGGAGGTTGCTTCTGCTGTTGGGCGCTGAAAGAAACTAAGAAAAGCAAGAAAATCTGTTTTCCGACACCGTCGACGCCGCCGCTGTGATGCCGCGACCTGCATCGAGGCCCGGGGAGCCGCTCGTGAAGTGACAGCGCTGCGCCCGGCCTGCTCCGCAGCTCCGATGCCCTACGACGCCCACCGACACCGGCAGTGATCAGCCGTGACCAACGCCAGCACTCACATCGACTCCGTGTCTTCGCCAAGTGCCGGCCTCCTGTTATCGCGGCGCCGATAACCGCCGAGGGTGACTCGAAAGAACCGCCGACGTCGCATCATCACCGGAGACGACATCGTTCTTTGTCAACGCCGTGCATCGTCACCGACTTCATTTTCTCAAGGTACTGTTGTTAGGGGTCTGCGTGACTCCGCGCCCGCGCCGCGATCCTCGCGGGCGGCGCCGTACTTTGGATTTTGCACTGTCCTGACGTCGTGATAGCCCCAGTTGATTTCTACAAGCTTATTTTTGCAACAACTTTTCTAAAGACATTTTTCTGAGTATCTGTATGTTGGATTTTTGTCGTTTTGGTCTTGTTTAGTTTAGATAAAGATATTTTTATTTTTCTAAACTGGTGTGGTGTCCATTTGTGGTGTTTTCACTGTGTTACTGTGAGTGTTGGTACAAATACTTTACACATTGCATTTGGGATAAGCCTGTCTGCTTGTGCCAAGCTGCCAAGGGGGTGAGCAGGGGTTATCTAAAGTGTGTATCCCCCCTACCCTGACTAGAAGCAAGGGTCCCTATTTGGACAAAGGTACCTACCTCTGCCAACTAGAGACCCCCATTTCTAACATTGGTGGGCAGCGGTGAGGATTTGAACTTATATTTGTACTTGACCCACAGTGATTGGTGTACATCACTAGATTAGTGCAGACCACTACGCAACCACATACTGTGTTTCCTTTTTTTTGTTCTATTTTTGATCCTTGAGTCATCCACGCATCATGTCTCAGAATGGTAAAGCAGCCAGTGAGAAGGCAGAATTGGAGTTTCACATTGAGGATTTGTATTCCTACAAGGTAGATCAACTCAAGCAGTTTTGCAAGGATTTGGGATGTCCCACAAGGAGTAGAGCTAAGAAGGATGAGCTGCAGAAGGCCTTAAAAGCCTGGTGGGAGGCCAAAGGAGCTGAAGAGGGAAATGTGGATGAGGATGAGCGAGGGGATGAGTTCGGGTCACAGGATTTGCCTGTGCCAAGAGCAGCCTCCAGGGCTGGCAGCATCCATTCCGCGGAGAGTCTCTCCCGGGAAGAGCGGGAAGAGAACCAAAGGATCAAAGAACATGAGCTGAAGGTCATGAGGCTCAAGGAGAAGGCAGAGGAGAGCAAGAGGGCTCGTGCCTTGGAAGAACTGAAATTGACCTTGGCACATGAATTAAGAATGAGGGAGCTTGATTCGGAGCTCGAGAGGCTTGAGGCCATGAGTGTCTCAGCCCCGCAACAAGAAATGTGTGTAGCTCAGGAAGTGAGCTTTGCTGAGTTGGAGGTGGAGTCCAGCTCAGATGGTGGCAGCAAGATTGTGTTATCTAGTGCTGAGGGAGAAGTACACACACCCAGAGATGTGGCGCCTGACTTGAGGGAGGGGGTTAACATACACCAGGGGGTTGAGGGTTATGAGGTAGCTCCAGTGGTGTGCAGTGTCCCTGAAGTAGATTGGGGAACTGACACAGGGGATCATATTCCTAGCGGTGGGAGGGACGCCCTACTGACTCTAGATGAGAGGTGCAGGGAGAGGGGTTCCCCCATGGTAAAAGTCCTGGTGTGTGAGTGTGGAGACCGCCCAGAAGAGTGTGGGTTGAGTGACAGAGACAGTCAGACACTGTCTTGCCAATCTCAGGAGAGTGGTGTGGGGTACTTGTGTGAGGCACTGGATGGTGAGGCAAAGGGTAGCTTGTTTAACAACTGTGGGGGGCTATGTGATTCATTTGTTGGAGAGCATATTTCAAGTCCCTGTTTTCCAGAGCTATGCCAACACCCGGTGGAGAGTGAGTTCTCTGAGTCCAGGGAACTTGCGCTGGAGGTAGACCATTTGGTGGATTCCAGAGGGTCTGAAGAGGCATTTGGGTGTGATCCTGAAGGGGGTGGCTCAGGTTTTCCCTGACCAAGTGAGGTAGGGGAGGTTTGTGGTAGCCCAGATAGGTCCCACTGTAGTGAGAGGGGTGTAGGGTCCCACGTCCTGTCTCAGAAGAGAGGGAGTGGGAGTGGGCTGTGTCCCAAGGTGCCCAAAACCCAGTCCCAGGACCTGGTTGGTTCCATAAGGGAACACCAGGAAGGGGGCCTAGTCTGTACCGGGAGGCCATTTCCTGAGGGGGATCTCCTAGTGTCAGGAGAACCTGGAGCGTCTGTAAACAGAGCTCCAGTGGTTCTGGTGTCTGGCGGTGCCGCTCCAGTTGGGAGGGTGCGGAAGTCCAGATTGAGGGGTGAGAGGGGGATGTGTTCCCCAGTGGGTCAGGGGCCAGCCGGAAGGGCTGAGCCTCCTAGGAGTGACCATGGTGACACAACTTCTGGCCTGGGGGATCTTCACGCACTGTCAGATGACAGGGGTCAGGAGATCTGCGCCAGGCCGACTGTCACACAACACATGAGTCATGTGTTACCCTCGGGGGGATGCTGTGTGCACCCCCAGAAGTCCTGGTGTGCCAGGCAAGTGCTCAGCCACGGGGTTTTGCCCCTAGGTTGGAAGGGCAGGTTCAGGTTCCGCCTGACCTGGAGGGAAGGACATCTGTAAGCAGTGTCCTGACCGGTTTGGCTTCCAGGGGTACCACTCTAGTTGGGAGGGTGCAAAACTCTGGAAGGGGGTGCTGAGGGAGGGAGTCCTCGCCTCTGACCCCGGTTTAACCTGAGGGTGTAGATCCTTGATTGGAAGACCAGTTGCAGGAGCGAGGTCCTGAACCGCTGTGATGCCTCGACCTGCATCGAGGCCCGGGGGCCGCTCGTGACGTGAAAACGCTGCGCCCGGCCTGCTCCGCAGCTCCGACGCCCTACGACGCCCACCGACACCGGCAGTGATCAGCCGTGACCGACGCCAGCACTCCCATCGACTCCGTGTCTTCGCCAAGCGCCGGCCTCCTGTTATCGCGGCGCCGATAACCGCCGAGGGTGACTCGAAAAAAACGCCGACGTCGCATCATCACCGGAGACGACATCATTCTTCGTCGACGCCGTGCATCGTCACCGACTTCATTTTCTCAAGGTACTGTTGTTGCGGGTCTGTGTGACTCCGCGCCCGACGCCGCGATCCTCGCGGGCGGCGCCGTACTTTGGATTTTGTACTGTCCTGACGTCGTGATAGCCCCAGTTGGTGCTATTTGATTTCTACAAGCTTACTTTTACAACAACTTTTCTAAAGACATTTTTCTGAGGATCTGTATGTTGGATTTTTGTCGTTTTGGTCTTGTTTAGTTTAGATAAAGATATTTTTATTTTTCTAAACTGGTGTGGTGTCCATTTGTGGTGTTTTCACTGTGTTACTGTGAGTGTTGGTACAAATACTTTACACATTGCCTTTGGGATAAGCCTGTCTGCTCGTGCCAAGCTACCAAGGGGGTGAGCAGGGGTTATCTAAAGTGTGTATCCCCCTTACCCTGACTAGAAGCAAGGGTCCCTATTTGGACAAAGGTACCTACCTCTGCCAACTAGAGACCCCCATTTCTAACATATATATATATATATATATATATATATATATATATATATATATATATATATATTATCTACTGGCGGTCGCCAGTAGATAGTTATAGTTACAACCTATTATCCATAGGAAATCCGCGACATTCTATTTGAAATAACTCTCTTGCCGGTTGATGTATCTTCGCGAAATTTTCAAACTTTGTGGCCCGCTCCGGTCCGCTCCTACCCTGAAAGTCTCGGGGATTCGTCAAGCGGGGGCCGAGAAAAAGGGGGTCCCAAAACGCGTTTTCCCCATGCACTTTTCCATAGGAAACTTTAGACACGGCTACAGCCCGAACTGCTGAACGGAATTACACCAAATTTGGCAAAGAGGTAGTTCTTGGTTCAGAAAGAACCCTTTTGTTAAATGGTGTAAATCCGTTCAGTAGTTGCTGAGAAAATGAAAAGTAAAAAGTTAGTGATATCTATGGCCGAGTAGGGTCCGCGTACCCTCAGCGCACCCTGCGCGCACCGTCCCGATCACGAGCTGCATGTTAATTGGCTGTCAGCTGGCTGTCAACATTCCGATTCAGGAAATGTTGGCAGCCATTTTGTCCCTCGGTAGAACCGAGGGACAGAAACAAGTGCGCAAAGCGCACAAAGGGGGCAGGGTAGAAACACCCTGACCCCTAGGTTTGCTCAGGGGATCCCACAAGGACCCCCTGGGCAAAAAAAATAATATATTTTTAAAAATCGGCAGGATGCGCTCAGGGTGCGCGAATCCTGCCGAAAATCGAAGCGCGGTCTCCTGCGCTTCGATGTTAATTGGCCCCCGGTTGGCCCAAGTCCCGGGGGCATGGTGGGGGGATAATTTAATGTGTGGGGGCCTCAAAGGGCCCCTAAGCCCGGGGACCGCCACACCCCGGGCTTTTTTAAAAATGGTGCGGGAGGGCTCTGAGCCCTCCCGCAGCCCCGGGGACCACCACCTCCCCGGAGCTTTTTTTTTTACATTATAAAACCTGTGTGGGGGCTCCAGCCCCCCACACGCCCCGGGACCGCCACCTCCCGGGGCACTAAACATTTTAATATGGGGGTCCGTTACGGACCCCAGAGCCCCGGAGACCACCACCTCCCGGGGCTGTGACTGAATGGGAGGGGGCCGCGCGCCCCCTCCTGGAGCCCTTGATGGCCCTGGGGACCACCACCCCCAGGGCCGGCTCCTGCAGTGTCCCGGGGTGCCTACCCCGGGACACTGTAGTTTGCTATGGCAGGACGGAGCCTCGCGGCTCCGGTCCTGCCATAGCAAACTGCTTTGGATATTGGAAGAGAGAGCAGGGAAACCTGCTCTCTCTTCCAATATCCAAAGCGATTGCTTTCCACATGGGGAGCAGCATGTCAGCTGCTCCCCATGTGGAACAGCAATGCCGGCTCCCAAGGGACGTGGGGAGCCGGCGGGACTGTGGGGGATTGGGGACCCCCCACAGTCCCCAACGAGAGGGCCAGCCCCGGGGATGGGGTCCCCGGGGCAAGTAGTGGCTCGGGAGGGGGGCCACGCGGCCCCCTCCCCAAAAAAGAGAAAACATTTTTTTTTTTTTAAATGGAAAGGCCGGCCCCGGGAGATGGGGTCCCCGGGGCCTTAAAATGGCCAGAGGAGGGGGGCCACGCTGCCCCCTCAAAAAATAAATATAGAGGCCATGCCCCGGGGGATGGGGTCCCCGGGGCAAATACAGGCCCAGGGAAGGGGGCCACGCGGCCCCCTTCCCGTTTTTTTTTTTGGGTAATTTAAAGAGGGTAAGGCCCTGGGGGATGGGGTCCCCAGGGCCCAAAAAGAGAAAAAAGGAAGGGGGCTACACAGCCCCCCTTCAGGGGACAAAAAAAAAAAAACGATCGGGCCCGCAGGCCCCGCCCCTTACTTCACCACTCTGCAAACGCGCCCTGGCGCGTTTGCAGAGGGGGAACAAATTCACCTTGAATACTGGGGGTCCCTGGGGCCAACTAGCCCACCAGGAAGCTCCAGTATGCGCCAGGGGCTGCCTTGCAGAGACGTGTAGAGAGGCCACACCCCTTTTACACCTCTCTGCAACGCAGCTCTGTGGCGCTTTTGGAGGTATATGGTGGGCTAGTTGGACACCGGGGACCCTCAGGATTCAAGGGGACTTAATCCCCCAACTTAAAACGCGCCACGGGGCGCGTTTGCACAGTGGTGAAGGGAGGGCGGGGCTTCAGGTGACATGTGTGCAAACAGGCCCCGTGGCGCGTTTTAAGATGGGGAATTAAATCCCCTTCAATCCTGAGGGTCCTGGGGGCCAACTAGCCCAACAGGTACATCCAGAATGCGCCACAGAGCTGCGTTGCAGAGAGGTGTAAAAGGGGTGTGGCCTCTCTACACGTCTCTGCAACGCAGCCCCTGGCGCATATTGGAGGTTCCTGGTGGTCTAGTTGGCCACTAGGGACCCTCAGGATTCAAGGGGACTTAATCCCCCAACTTAAAACGCGCCACGGGGCGCGTTTGCAAAGATGTCACCTCAGGCCCCGCCCCTCCCTTCACCATTGTGCAAATATTCCTCTAAAATCAGCCGAAATAGGAATTCCGATTTACTCACCTGTTATAAGGAGAGACCTCAGTGCTGTATCTTTCAGCCCAGTACTGGTCCTGAAAAGTAATTTTAACCGTACTTACCAGTAACTTGAATTTCCTTCCATAGGCTAACATTGACTGGTTTCACTTGGAAATTCTTCTAAGTGTGGAGTTTTGGAACTTTAAAATATTCCTCTAAAATCAGCCGAAATACGAATTCCGATTTACTCACCTGTTATCAGGAGAGACCTCAGTGCTGCATCTTTCAGCCCAGTACTGATCCTGAAAAGTAATTTTAACCGTACTTACCGGTAACTTGAATTTCCTTCATAGGCTAACATTGACTGGTTTCACTTGGAAATTCTTCTAAGTGTGGAGTTTTGGAACTTTAAAATATTCCTCTAAAATCAGCCGAAATACGAATTCCGATTTACTCACCTGTTATCAGGAGAGACCTCAGTGCTGCATCTTTAAGCCCAGTACTGATCCTGAAAAGTAATTTTAACCGTACTTACCGGTAACTTGAATTTCCTTTATAGGCTAACATTGACTGGTTTCACTTGGAAATTCTTCTAAGTGTGGAGTTTTGGAACTTTAAAATATTCCTCTAAAATCAGCCAAAATACGAATTCCAATTTACTCACCTGTTATCAGGAGAGACCTCAGTGCTGCATCTTTCAGCCCAGTACTGATCCTGAAAAGTAATTTTAACCGTACTTCACCGGTAACTTGAACTTCCTTCATAGGCTAACATTGACTGGTTTCACTTGGAAATTCTTCTAAGTGTTGATTTTTGAAACATACAAATATTCCTCTAAAATCAGCCGAAATCCGAATTCTGATTTACTCACCTGTTATCAGGAGAGACCTCAGTGCTGCATCTTTCAGCCCAGTACTGGTCCTGAAAAGTAATTTTAACCGTACTTACCAGTAACTTGAATTTCCTTCCATAGGCTAACATTGACTGGTTTCACTTGGAAATTCTTCTAAGTGTGGAGTTTTGGAACTTTAAAATATTCCTCTAAAATCAGCCGAAATACGAATTCCGATTTACTCACCTGTTATCAGGAGAGACCTCAGTGCTGCATGTTTCAGCCCAGTACTGATCCTCAAAAGTAATTTTAACCGTACTTACCGGTAACTTGAATTTCCATCATAGGCTAACATTGACTGGTTTTCAGCAAAAAGTTTCAAAGTGTTGATTTTCACAAACTACAAATATTCCTTAAAAATCGCCTGTATGACTTAAACGCATTCTTTCAACTGTTTACAGGAGATGCACCAGTGCTGGATCCAGGATCCAACACTGAGTAAGAAAAAGTAACGATAACAGTTTTTACCTGCTAAGTGAATTTCCTTCCATAGGATAACATTGGTGATTCTATGAGAAAAAGTTTCTAAGTGTCAACTTTTAAAATACAATAATATTCCTTAAAAATCACGACTGTAACCAAAACGCTTTTACTCAACTGTTTACAGGAGATGTACCAGGACTGAATCTAGGATCCAGTCCTGTGGTTAGAAAAGTAATCCATAAAGTAACTAATTGCATTTAACTAGAAATTCACATTGAGCTGAATGTTGCATTGTGTTTGAAAATGTGTTGCCCATTGCAACAACTGTAACTACTGTACTTAAAAGTCTATTGCCTATCTGCAAAGTATTTAAACTAAAGTAATTCATTAAGAGAAAGTATTTTTTGTAATGTAATGTATAATGTAATTACAATGTAATTTAAAAAATAAAATATGTAAAAAAATTGTTTCTAAAAATGTAGTAAATCAGTATGAAAAAAATTAATATAACAATTAATACATTTAAAAATTGTCATTTACAAAACCTTTGAAATTCACTAAAAAAAACGTAGGTTTCAGGCACGTTATAGTTAGAAATTAGCATTTAAAAAACCTTTGAAATTCACTGAAAAAACCATAGGTTTCAGACACGTTATAGTTACAAATTAGCATTTAAAAACCTTTGAAATTCACTGAAAAACCATAGGTTTCAGACACGTTATAGTTACAAATTAGCATTTAAAAAACCTTTGAAATTCACTGAAAAAACCATAGGTTTTAGGGACAGTTATAGTTACTTGGACATTGCACTCGTACAAAACCCGTGAAATTCCCCGTTATAGTTAGTTCAGCTAACTATAACTCGCGCCCCGCAATGCACTGCTGATGACGTCACATATTACATCACTTATGACATGGTCAGTGACATCACTGATGACATCACTGATGACATCTCAAATGACATCACTGATGACATCATCCACGTGATAATCTGATGCACCTCTTCACACCCTAATATAACCTTTGATACACCCACTCTAAATTACAGACTGCCATTCGCAAAACCATAGACACTCCAACACCAATAACTACATACCCACTCACTGATTCTTAGGTCTACACACACACATCCACTCACTCACCCGTACAGTCACTCATACTTACGGTCACTCAGTATCTGGTGGAGGTCTGGTGGAGGTCCCAAGGATCAAGAGGGCGAGAAGTGGTGGCCGCCTTTCTCTCTCAATGCGGCCAAGCTTTGGAATGCCCTACCACTTCATTTACGCAGGGAACCTAACCACCTTGCCTTTCGAAGGCAATTAAAAACTCTGTTATTCCCCTGAGTGTGCCTGCCTACGGTCACTGGTCTACCCTAGCGCTGGGAGGCCTCCGGGTAGCCATGCGCTTTATAAATACCATTTTCATTTCATTTATAAATACCATTTTCAGTACAGGACTATCATATGCACTCATACTCCTATATAGACACTCAAACACCGCCACTCATCCATAGAGGTACTCACACACCTAGTCAGTCATGCAAATAATTAAACACACTACCATTTACTCACCTATACAGTTATACACACACCACCCCACTTACTCATACAAATACTAGCACATTCTTACGCTCTTATACAATCACTGATACAAGCACACACTCATCCATACAGCCACTATCACAATCAGTCACTCTCGCTTATAGCTATTTATATACTCCAACACACATATATACTGCCTTTCACATATGTAGTTACTCACACATGTACCACTGGGACATACATTCACTCACTAACACACTCTTACACACACTTACCCACCCATAAAGTCTATCACAGATGCACTCTTGAAACCATCCACCCAGTGAATCACCCACTCACACATCTATGCACAGAGTCGCACACACCCCTCCCACACAAACACTCAGGCACCCATACAGATACTCACAGAAGCATTCAATAACTCAAATAGACACTCATGTAGCTATTCACAAACACATGCAGCCACTTACACAGCAACAGACAGACGGATACAGACATTCACCCAGTTTAGTCACTAACCCATGCATTCAGTACGATACGTTAAATCACTCACTTATACAGTCAGTCACGCACCTACTAAATCATCCATACAGACACTTACACACCCACTCATTCTTCAATACGTCTTTTCCTATATATATTAAAAATATTTAAACTTTAGAGAAACACACAGTCACTGGATGATGTCATCAGTGATGTCATTTGAGATGTCATCAGTGATGTCATCAGTGATGTCACTGACCATGTCATGAGTGATGTAATATGTGACGTCATCAGCAGTGGATTGCGGGGGCGCGAGTTATAGTTAGCTGAACTAACTATAACGGGGGAATTTCACGGGTTTTGTACGAGTGCAATGTCCAAGTAACTATAACTGTCCCTAAAACCTATGGTTTTTTCAGTGAATATATATATATATATTACACTTGCCGCCCATACTCCGGATTGATCCAAGAAAGACACGGACACGGACCACTTCAGATTACTTCGGGTGTTTATTTGGATGCCGCCATAACGCGTTTCAACTCACAAGGAGCCTTGATCACATGACAGCATTACGGAAAGTTTTTTTCTTTTTAATGTGACAGTGTGCTTACTGTGAACTACGTAGAAGATGAGACAGTCAATGGAAATAGAGAAAATACTTAATTCAGTAGTTTTAAAATATGTTGGAGAGCATAATGTATAAAGCAATCTGCTAAAATATCACATAGGTAAAAATAATTATAAAATTGATGGTAAAGTTGCTAATTCAATAAAACAATAAAGTGAGTCAATTTTTCTAGTGGTTCAAATTTAAAATTTAAAATTGGAATTAAATTTAAAACCTATAATCTCGAATGTCGAGCAACATTCATTAATGTAGGTACATAAATGTAAAATCAATTGTATTGCTCACATAGACATTCTAAAAATACAAGATGCATATCTTTGATCTTGGCTGTTTCCTAAATGAAAACCTATTGCACCTCCTAAATTGCCACTCAAGACAGTATATATAACAATATTATTTATAGTTACCTATGTGCAAATATTGCAAACTCAATCATCTAAGCTCGTCACATACAAATTGATTTTTAACTATTGATCAATTCTCAAGACTGTCAAAAAGTGCTCAATGTGCAAAAATGTGCAAGAATTTTTTTTGTTAAAAAGACATTAGTATCAAATGACTGAGCGCTACAACAAATGGCAAAACTGGCCTGTGTTGGTGATTAACCGCTCATCGGCAAAAGTGAAATATCAATTCTTTTTGTCTAAATACCAATTCAAACAATCATGTATTGTGTAAAATATTCTCTCATCACATGTGTTCGATTGATGAGTCACAATATGGATATCACGATGGCTCTCAGAGCTTTCTGTTGTCTTGATAGTGGGTTATTTCAATTTAATTTAATGAAAAAAACTTTTTATATATATGTATAATATCTACATACATATATTGACATTTGTTATCAGTGCTAGAGAAAATATATATATTCGTAAAACACTTTGTCTACTAGTCGATTGTTTAGATGTTGCTAGTGGCTATTTTGTACTGCAGACAGAGTAAGTCCCATCCATAAATACATAAATACATAAATGTGTATACATATATAAATAAATAAATAACCTAAAATATCCGGTACAAAAGTTAAAAGATGTTCTATCTATGATACAATTGTGGTGACACCAATAATCAAATCTGACATTATTAATTTACTAATCTAGATGCAGGTATATAAATCATCTGTGACATTGAGCCCCCCTGGCTGTTTAGAATTCATTTCCAGAATATATCGTGTTTCTAACTCGCGTAATTTGTCCTCTCTGTTGCCACCTCTCCGACTCGCTGGTACTGAGCCTATGAGGTAATATTTCAAATCCTCACTCCTAGAGTTATGATAGTCCCTGAAGTGTCTGGCAACAGGGTACGTGTTGTCCTGGTTGTTAATAGCACGCATGTGTTGTAAAATGCGTTTGTGGGCTTGGAGTTTGGTACTTCCAATATATTGTAAGCCACATGGACATATCAGGACATACACCACAAATTCCGTTTTGCAAGTGAGGAGTTTCTGGATTTCATGTTTCTTAGGGCTAAAAGGGGTAATACATGTTGTAGTGTTAACCCCCTGTTGGCAAGCTTTACATACTTTGCATTTGTAAAACCCTTTGTGCATGGTTAACCAGCTGCAACTTTCAATAATCTCTGGACTTGTTTTAACCAGTTTGTCCCTCATTGATGGTGCCCTGCTGTAGGTGATGGATATGTTGTTGGGTAAGGAGGTTCCAATGATGGGATCATCCAATACCAGGGGCCAATTACGCTTAATGATGTTACGTATTTCTTTGTGCTGTTTACTAAATTCCATGATCAATCTAAATTCTTCTTGTTTAGGGGATAAAGGAAGGGCCTGTTGTTTAGTCTCAGTACTTGCTTTCTTGTAGTTACCCTGTAACAAATCTGAGCGTTCTATTGACATGGATTTGGTAATGGCACTGTCTATGGTTTTGGAGGAATAGCCTCTTTCCAAGAATCTTTTCTTACTTTCTATCTGAGCCTGTATGAGAGACATTGAATCACTGTTTGCTCTTCTGAGTCTTAACATTTCCCCATAGGGGATGCTATTGATTAGGTGACGTGGGTGTGCACTGCTGGCGTGCAAAGTGGCATTGCCTGCTGTTTCTTTGCGATAGAGTTTTGTTTCTATCTTGTTATCTGTTATGTATACCTGCATATCTAGAAAATATATATATTACCTACGCCAAAGATATTGGCAAAACAAAAAACGCTTTTCCTATGGAAACTAGGTCCTAACTATAACTACCTACTGGTGACCACCAGTAGGTAATATATATATATATATCTATACTATAACTACCTACTGGCAGTCGCAGCCCCCCCCGCAGCCCCGGGGTCAACCACCTCCCCGGGGCTCTAATTTTCATAAAATATAATGTGTGTGGGGGGGCTCGAGCCCCCCCACACACCCTGGGAACCACCACCTCCCCGGGGCTATGCCAATTAAATGTGGGGGCACGCGGCCCCCACCGCAGCCCCGGGGACCGCCACCTCCCCGGGGCTCTGTTTTCTTTATTTAAACATGTGTGTGGGGGGGCTCGACCCCCCCACACACCCCGGGGACCACCACCTCCCTTGGGCACTAAATATTCTAATTTGGGGGTCCGTTATGGACCCCCGGTTCCCGGGGAGCACCACCTCCCCAGGGCTTTAGAAATGAAGGGGTGGGCCACGCGGCCCCCCTCGTGGAGCCCTTGATAGCCCTGGGGACCGCCACCCCCCAGGGCTGGCTCCTGCAATGTCCCAGGGTGCCCACCCCTGGGACATTGCTGTTTGCTATGGCAGGGCAAGAGCACGGCTCCCGCCCTGTCATAGCAAACTCTGGTTTACTTGATTGAAGCAAGAGCAGGTAAACCTGCTCTCGCTTCAATCAAGCAAAGCAGGATTGCTTTTGCACAAGGGGAGCTGCATGTCAGCAGCTCCCCTTGTGCAAAAGCAATGCCGGATCCCGCAGGAGTCAGGGAGCCGGCGGGACCGTGGGGGCATTGGGGCTCCCCCCACGGTCCCCAACGGAGAGGCCAGGCCCCGGGGGATGGGGTCCCCGGGGCCATAATTGACCTGAGGAGAGGGCCACACTGCCCCCCTCCAAATAATTTAATAAAAAATAAAAAAAATACTGGCCATGCCCTGGGGGATGGGGTCCCCGGGGCCGAAATTGGCCTCGGGAGGGGGGCCACGTGGCCCCCTACCTGTTTTAAAAAAAACATTTTATAAATATGAGTCAGGCCCTGGGGGATGGGGTCCCCAGGGCACAAAATATAGTAAAAGAAGGGGGGCCACACAGCCCCCTTTCTAAAAAAAAAAAAAGCTGGCATCTCGCCGGAGGCCCCGCCCCCTCCCTGCACCATTCTGCAAACGCGCCCCGTGGCGCGTTGTAAGTTGGGGAATTAATTCCCCTTGAATACTGGGGGACCCTGGGGGACCTACCTCTTACCTCCAGTAAGTCCCACACAGTGGGATTGCTGAGAAGTGGACAAAGACCACGCCCCCTTTCTCCACCACTCTGCAAACGCACCCCCTGGCGCGATCTAAGTTGAAGGATTAAGTCCTCTTGAATACTGAGGGTCCCTGGGGGCCAACTAGCCCACCAGGTACCTCCAGTATGCGCCACAGAGCTGCGTTGCAGAGAGGTGGTCCGAGGCCATGCCCCTTTTTACACCACTCTGCAAACTCGCCTCTTGGCGCACTGGTGGTGGGGCGATGAGGTCCTCTTGTGTCCTGAGGACCTCGGACACAAGTGGACTTCATCCCCCGAGCAGCAGAGGCACGTTTGCAGAGTGATGTAAAAAGGGGGCGTGGCCTCGGACCACCTCTCTGCAATCCAGCTGTGTGGTGCTTACTGGAGGTACCTGGTGGGCTAGTTGGCCCCCAGGGACCCTCAGTATTCAAGGGGACTTAATCCCTCAACTTAGAACACGCCAGGGGGTGCGTTTGCAGAGTGGTGGAGAAAGGGGGCGTGGCCTTTGTCCACCTCTCAGCAATCCCACTGTGTGGGACTTACTGGAGGTAAGAGGTAGACTAGTTGGCCCCTGAAGGGCCCCCAGCAGCGAAGGGGACTTCAATCCCCATCCAAGAGCGCGCCAGGGAGTGTGTTTGTAGAGTGGTGGGCAAAGGGGGCATGGCCTGCTCTTCGAACTTAGCAATCCTGCTGTGTGGGCCCCCAAGGATGTCCTTGGGGGCCAACTTCCCCTCTTGTTACCTCCAGTAAGTCCCACACAGTGAGATTGCTAAGACGTCTTCGGAGGCCATGCCCCCCTTTCTCCACCACTCTGCAAACGCGTCTCCTCGCAGACTACGGGATGGGGGATGAAGTCCAATTTACTCCTGAGGGACTTTGGGGGCCAAGAAGTCCTACTGGTACCTCCTGTAAGCCCTACGCACTGGAATTCCTGAGCGCTGGTCGGAGGCCCAGCACCCTTTCTCCACCACTCTGCAAACGTGACTACTAGTTAAATGAAGTGCTTGCAATGTAATAGGGTTCGCATTTGTGAGAATTAGAGCTATTGGTGTTGTAAATGCAAAAGTTTTTTACTAATGTTTTTTGGAGTGGATGTACGTTGTGTGTAGTGGCATTATGTGGTATGTTGTGCAGTGAAATTATGTGGATAGAAAGTATGTGGTATTTAGTGTATAGGAATTATGTAGAGTGGGATTATGTGTTATGGAGAGTAATTATGTGGTATGGTAGTCTGTGTTGTGGAGTGGTAACCTCTGGTTTAGTCTTCCTCGTTTCCATAGAAGCTCAACTATGAACTCAGTGAGACAAAAAGATGGAATCACGGAGGAGCACTTGTGGACCTAGTCAGAGGTATGAGCAGGTCCACTGGAATTATGTGACTGTTTGGCTGCACCGACTTTCGCACAATTATACATTTTCTGCATTAGCCACATAATTCATCATCTGCACCCTGATCTGCAGATTTGAGCAAAAAAAGCCTTGTTTCTAGCTCAAACGTTACCAAAAATGCAGCGACAAGTGTTACAGCGTGGTGGAGGCCCTTTGCAAACTTAGAATGGTCACCTGTTACTTATTGCGAAATGTGGGTGTTAAATTGGTACTAATGGTGTGCAAGCCACTCTTGCTTCCCTCTGCGCCTCTCTTGCTTCTTTCTGCATTTCTGTTGCTTCTTTCTGCACGTTTCTTTCTTTTTCTGCACTTCTCTTGACCTCATTCTGCAATTCTCTTGTACTTTCTGCACCTCTCTTCCATCTTTCTGCATGTCTGTTGCCTCTTTCTGCACCTCATTTGCTTCTTTCTGTACCCCTCTTACGTCTTTCTGCACCCTTTTTGCCTCTTCCTGCACCTCTATTCCTTCTTTCTGCACTTCTTTTGTTTCTTTCTGCACCTGTCTTGCTTCTTTCTGCACCCCTCTTTCCTCTCTCTCCACCCCTCTTCCCTCGTTCTGCACTTCTGTTGCTTCTTTCTGTACTTATCTTGCTTCTTTATGCACCTCACTTGCCTCTTTCTGCACCTCTATTGCCTCTTTCTGCAGTTCTCTTGCCTCCTTCTGCACTTCACTTGCCTCTTTCTGCAGTTCACGCCTCTTTCTGTAACTCTTTTGCCTCTTTCTGCACCTCACTTGCTTCTTTCTGCACCCCTTTTGCCTGTTTCTGCATCCCTCTTCCCTCTTTGTGCAACTCTCTTGCCTCTTTCTACACCTCTCTTCCCTCTTTCTGCACCACTCTTGCCTCTTTCTGTACCTCTGTTCCTGCTTTCTTCACCTGTCTTGTCTCTTTCTGCAACCTTTGTGCCTCTTTCAGCACCTCTGTTGCTTCTTTCTGCAGTTCTCTTCCTCTTTCTGCCCCCCTACTGTCTCTTTTTCTACCTCTGTTGGTTCTTTCTGCACCTCTGTTGCTTTGTTCTGCACTTCACTTGCCTCTTTCTATACCCCTCTTGCCTCTTTCTGCACCTCTGTTGGTTTTTCTGCACTGCTCTGGCTTCTTCCTGCACCTCTGTTCCAAATTTCTTCATCCCTCTTGCATTTTTCTGCACCCCTCTTCTCTTTTTCTGCACCTCTCTTGCCTCAGTCTGCCCACCTGTTCCCTCTTTCTGTACCTCTTTTGCCTGTTTCTGCAACTCTCTTGCCTCTTTCTGCAGTTCTCTTGCCTCCTTCTGTACCTCACTTGCCTCTTTTTGCACCTCTGTTGGTTCTTTTGCACTGCTCTTGTTCTTTCTGCACCACTCTTGCAAATTTCAGCACTCCTCTTGCCTCGTTCTGTACCCCTTTTGCCTGTTTCTGCACCTCTCTTGCCTCTGTCTGCACCTCTGTTACCTCTTTCTGTACCTCTTTTGCACGTTTATGCAACTCTCTTGCCTCCTTCTGTACCTCTGTTGCTTCTTTCTGCACTTCTCTTGCCTCTTTCTGCATTGCTTCATTCTGCACTTTCCATGCTTCTTTCTGTACCTGTCTTGCTTCTTTATGCACCCCTGTTGCTTTTTTCTGCACCCCTCTTGCTTCTTTCTGTGCCCATCTTCCCTGTTTGTACAACTCTCAAGCCTCTTTCTACACCTCTCTTCCCTCTTTCTGCACCACTCTTGCCTCTTTTTGTACCTTGGTTGCTTCTTTCTGCACTTCTCTTGCCTCTTTCTGCACCGTTTGTGCCTTTTTCAGCACCTCTGTTGCTTCTTTCTGCACTCGTCTTCCCTCTTTCTGTACCTTTCTTGCCTGTTTCTGCATCTCAGTTGCCTGTTTCTGCACTTTTCTTGCTTCTTTCTACACCCCTGTTGCTTTTTTCTGCACCCCTCTTGCTTCTTTCTGTGCCCATCTTCCCTGTTTGTACAACTCTCAAGCCTCTTTCTACACCTCTCTTCCCTCTTTCTGCACCACTCTTGCCTCTTTATGTACCTCGGTTGCTTCTTTCTGCACTTCTCTTGCCTCTTTCTGCACAGTTTGTGCCTTTTTCAGCACCTCTGTTGCTTCTTTCTGCACTCCTCTTCCTTCTTTCTGCACCCCTTGTGACTCCTTCTGCACTTCTGTTGCCTCTTTCAGCACCTCTGTTGGTTCTTTCTGCACTGCTCTTGCTTCTTTCTGCACCTCACTGGCCTGTTTCTGCACTTCTCTTGCTTCTTTCTAAACCTCTGCTGCTTCTTTCAGCAATTCTCTTGCCTCTTGCTGCACTTCTCTTGCTTGTTTCTGCACCTCTGTTGCTTCTTTCTGTACCCATCCTGCCTCTTTCTGCACCCCTCTTCCCTATTTGTGCACCCTTCGTGCCTCTTTCAGCACCTCCGTTGCTTTTTTCTGAACTTCTCTTCCTTCTTTCTGCACCCCTCGTGCCTCTTTCAGCACCTCACTTGCCTGTTTCTGCACTTCTCTTGCTTCTTTCTAAACCTCTGCTGCTTCTTTCAGCAATTCTCATGCCTCTTTCTACACCTCTCTTCCCTCTTTCTGCACCACTCTTACATCTTTCTGTACCTCTGTTGCTTCTTTCTGCACTTCTCTTGCCTCTTTCTGCACCCTTCGTGCCTCTTTCAGCACCTCCGTTGCTTCTTTCTGAACTTCTCTTCCTTCTTTCTGCACCCCTCGTGCCTCTTTCAGCACCTCTGTTGCTTCTTTCTGCACTCCTCTTCCATCTTTCTGCACCCCTCTTGCCTCCTTCTGCACCTCTGTTGCCTCTTTCAGCACCTGTGTTGGTTTTTTCTGCACTGCTCTTACTTTTTTCTGCACCTCACTTGCCTCTTTCTGCACTTCTCTTGCTTCTTTCTACACATCTGTTGCTTCTTTCAGCAATTCTCTTGCCTCTTTCTGCACTTTTCTTCCTTCTTTTTGCATCCCTCCTGCCTTTTTCTGTACCTCTCTTGCCTCTTTGTACACCTCTCCTACCTCTTTCTTTACCCCTCTTGCCTCTTTTTGCACCTATGTTGGTTCTTTCTACACTGCTCTTGCTTCTTTCTGCACCTCAGTTGCCTCTTTCTGCACTTATCTTGCTTCTTTTTAAACCTCTGTTGCTTCTTTCAGCATTTCTCTTGCCTCTTTCTGCACTTCTCTTCCTTCTTTCTGTACCCCTCTTGCCTCTTTTTGCACCTCTGTTGGTTCTTTCTGCATTCCTCTTACTTCTTTCTGCACCTCACTTGCCTCTTTCTGCACCCCTGTTCCCTGTTTCTGCACCTTTCCTGCCTGTTTATGCACTTCTGTGCATCTCTGAGTTAGAGGTAGTTTTAATCCCCCTGCCCTATTATCTACTAGGGCCTTACAGGGGAGGTCATGCCAATCACAGGGGTACCCCAACCCATAGTCTACCCTAGTGTATGTAGGTGTTTTCACTGTATTCTAAGTGTCTTTCAGCATAGCACTTGCTCCAGGCCTGGTTAGGCAGAGTCAGTTACCACCAGTAGCAGTCAGTAAAAAGTTGGGGGCACAGGATGACTTTGGAGCAACGCCTTTTTCTGCACCTCTGTTGGTTCTTTCTGCATATCTCTTGCTTCTTCCTGCACTTTTCTTCGTCTTTCTGGACTTCTGTTGCCTCTTTCTGCATTTCTTTGCTTCTTTCTGCGCCTTTCTTCCTCTTTCTGCACATGTCCTACCTCTGTAGGCATAGTTAGAAATTAGCATTTAAAAAAACCTTTGAAATTCACTGAAAAAACCACAGGTTTTAGGGACGTTACAGTTAGAAATTAGCATTTAAAAAACCTTTGAAATTCACTGAAAAAACAATAGGTTTCAGGGACGTTATAGTTAGAAATTAGCATTTAAAAAACCTTAGAAATTCACTAAAAAAACACAGTTTTTAGGGACGTTATAGTTAGTTGGACATTTCACTTGTACAAAACCAGAGAGAGTCGGCTGTTATAGTTAGTTCAGCTAACTATAACTCGCGCCCCCGCAATGCACTGCTGATGACGTCACATATTACATCATTCATGACATGGTCAGTGACATCACTGATGACATCTCAAATGACATCAGCAGTGCATTGTTAAGCGCGAGTTATAGTTATCTGAACTAACTATAACAGCCGAATTTCTCTGGTTTTGTACGAGTGAAATGTCCAACTAACTATAACGTCCCTTAGTGAATATATATATATATATATATATATATATATATATATATATTTATATATATATATATATATATATGTATATATATATATATATTCCAACAAACACAGATGCCCATGTAGAGGAGGCCTCACAGGCTGATATCTGCTCCCAAAGTGAAGGTGCAGTGGATGGGGCAGGCACACACTGCTGAAAATCCAAGGCCAAACATGTTTTGGGCTCCAGCTCTTCATCACTGGCAACACAAGGAGAGTACACACACGAAGGTTGCAGTCAACTGTTTTATTTCAAAATAAGCCCCGCCCACCGGCCTCCGGTGCATAGGGCACCTATGTTGGTTCTTTCTACACTGCTCTTGCTTCTTTCTGCACCTCACTTGCCTCTTTCTGCACTTATCTTGCTTCTTTTTAAACCTCTGTTGCTTCTTTCAGCATTTCTGTTGCCTCTTTCTGCACTTCTCTTCCTTCTTTCTGTACCCCTCTTGCCTCTTTTTGCACCTCTGTTGGTTCTTTCTGCATTCTTCTTACTTCTTTCTGCACCTCACTTGCCTCTTTCTGCACCCCTGTTCCCTGTTTCTGCGCCTTTCCTGCCTGTTTATGCACTTCTGTGCACCTCTGAGTTAGAGGTAGTTTTAATCCCCCTGCCCTATTATCTACTAGGGCCTTACAGGGGAGGTCATGTCAATCACAGGGGTACCCCAACCCACAGTGTACCCTAGTGTATGTAGGTGTTTTCACTGTATTCTAAGTGTCTTTCAGCATAGCACTTGCTCCGGGCCTGGTTAGGCAGAGTCAGTTACCACCAGTAGCAGTCAGTAAAAATTTGGGGGCAAAGGATGACTTTGGAACAATGCCTTTTTCTGCACCTCTGTTGGTTCTTTCTGCATATCTCTTGCTTCTTCCTGCACTTTTCTTCGTCTTTCTGGACTTCTGTTGCCTCTTTCTGCATTTCTTTGCTTCTTTCTGCGCCTTTCTTCCTCTTTCTGCACATGTCCTACCTCTGTAGGCATAGTTAGAAATTAGCATTTAAAAAAACCTTTGAAATTCACTGAAAGAACCACAGGTTTCAGGGATGTTACAGTTAGAAATTAGCATTTAAAAAACCTTTGAAATTCACTAAAAAAACCATAGGTTTCAGGGACGTTATAGTTAGAAATTAGCATTTAAACAACCTTAGAAATTCACTAAAAAAACCAGTTTTCAGGGACGTTATAGTTAGTTGGACATTTCACTCGTACAAAACCAGAGAAAGTGGGCCGTTATAGTTAGTTCAGCTAACTATAACTCGCGCCCCCGCAATGCACTGCTGATGACGTCACATATTACATCATTCATGACATGGTCAGTGACATCACTGATGACATCTCAAATGACATCATCAGCAGTGCATTGCGGGGCACGAGTTATAGTTATCTGAACTAACTATAACGGCCGAATTTCTCTGGTTTTGTACGAGTGAAATGTCCAACTAACTATAACGTCCCTTAGTGAATATATATATATATATATATATATTATCTACTGGCGGTCGCCAGTAGATAGTTATAGTTACAACCTATTATCCATAGGAAATCCGCGACATTCTATTTGAGATAACTCTCTTGCCGGTTGACGTATCTTCGCGAAATTTTCAAACTTTGTGGCCCGCTCCGGTCCGCTCCTTCCCTGAAAGTCTCGGGAGATTCGTCAAACGGGGGCGAGAAAAAGGGGGTCCCAAAACGCGTTTTCCCCATGCATTTTTCCATAGGAAACTTTAGACACGGCTACAGCTCGAATTGCTGAACGGAATTACACCAAATTTGGCAAAGAGGTAGTTCTTGGTTCAGAAAGAACCCTTTTGTTAAATGGTGTAAATCCGTTCAGTAGTTGCTGAGAAAATGAAAAGTAAAAAGTTAGTGATATCTATGGCCGAGTAGGGTCCGCGTACCCTCAGCGCACCCTGCGCGCACCGTCCCGATCACGAGCTGCATGTTAATTGGCTGTCAGCTGGCTGTCAACATTCCGATTCAGGAAATGTTGGCAGCCATTTTGTCCCTCGGTAGAACCGAGGGACAGAAACAAGTGCGCAAGCGCACAAAGGGGGCAGGGTAGAAACACCCTGACCCCTAGGTTTGCTCAGGGGTCCCACAAGGACCCCTGGGCAAAAAAAAAAAAAATTTTTAAATCGGCAGGATGCGCTCAGGGTGCGCGAATCCTGCCGCAAACATCGAAGCGCGGTCTCCCGCGCTCGATTGATTTTGCCCCCGGGTGGCCCAAGTCCCGGGGGCATGGTGGGGGTTTAATTTTATGTGTGGGGCCTCAAGGGCCCCCAAGCCCCGGGGACTGCCACCCCCGGGGCTTTCTTTTAAAATGGTGCGGGAGGGCTCTGAGCCCTCCCGCAGCCCCGGGACCACCACCTCCCGGGGCTTTTTAAAAAAATTAAACAACCTGTGTGGGGGCTCCAGCCCCCACACGCCCGGGACTGCCACCTCCCGGGCACTAACAAATTAAAATGGGGGTCCGTTTTGGACCCCGAAGCTCCCGGGACCACCACCTCCCGGGGCTGTGCTGATGTAGGAGGGGGCCGCGCGGCCCTCTCCTGGAGCCCTTGATGGCCCTGGGGACCGCCACCCCCAGGGCCGGCTCCTGCAGTGTCCCGGGGTGCCTACCCCGGGACACTGTAGTTTGCTATGGCAGGACGGGAGCCTCGCGGCTCCCGTCCTGCCATAGCAAACTGCTTTGGATATTGGAAGAGAGAGCAGGGAAACCTGCTCTCTCTTCCAATATCCAAAGCCGATTGCTTTTCCACATGGGGAGCAGCATGTCAGCTGCTCCCCATGTGGAACAGCAATGCCGGCACCCAAGGGACGTGGGGAGCCGGCGGGACTGTGGGGATTGGGGACCCCCACAGTCCCCAACGGAGAGGGCCAGCCCCGGGGATGGGGTCCCCGGGGCAAGTAGTGGCCCAGGAGGGGGCCAAACGGCCACCCTCCCCCAAAAAAAAAAAAAAAAAATGGAAAGGCCGGCCCCGGGGATGGGGTCCCGGGGCCTTAAATGGCCTGAGGAGGGGGCCACGCTGCCCCTCCCAAGAAAATAAAAAGGCCATGCCCCGGGGATGGGGGCCCCGGGCCAATACAGGCCCAGGGAAGGGGGCCACGCGGCCCCCTTCCCGTTTTTTTTTTTAAAATTAAATTAAGAGGGGTAAGGCCCTGGGGGACGGGGTCCCCAGGGCCCAAAAACAGGAAAAAGGAAGGGGGCCACACAGCCCCCTTCAGGGGACAAAAATTTTTTTTTTTTTAAAACGATCGGGCCCGCAGGCCCCGCCCCTTCCTTCACCACTCTGCAAACGCGCCCTGGCGCGTTTGCAGAGGGGGAACAATTCCCCTTGAATACTGGGGGTCCCTGGGGCCAACTAGCCCACCAGGAACCTCCAATATGCGCCAGGGGCTGCGTTGCAGAGACGTGTAGAGAGGCCACACTCCTTTACACCTCTCTGCAACGCAGCTCTGTGGCGCTTTTGGAGGTATATGGTGGGCTAGTTGGACTCCGGGACCCTCAGGATTCAAGGGACTTAATCCCCAGCTTAAAACGCGCCACGGGCGCGTTTGCACAGAGGTGAAGGGAGGGGCGGGGCTTCAGGTGACATGTGTGCAAACAGGCCCCGTGGCGCGTTTTAAGATGGGAATTAAATCCTCTTCAATCCTGAGGGTCTCTGGGGCCAACTAGCCCAACAGGTACATCCAGAAAGCGCCACAGAGCTGCGTTGCAGAGAGGTGTAAAAGGGGTGTGGCCTCTCTACACGTCTCTGCAACGCAGCCCCTGGCGCATATTGGAGGTTCCTGGTGGGCTAGTTGGCCCCTAGGGACCCTCAGGATTCAAGGGACTTAATCCCTCAACTTAAAACGCGCCACGGGGCGCGTTTGCACAGATGTCACCTCAGGCCCCGCCCTCCCTTCACCATTGTGCAAATATTCTTCTAAAATCATCCGAAATACGAATTCCGATTTACTCACCTGTTATCAGGAGAGACCTCAGTGCTGCATCTTTCAGCCCAGTACTGGTCCTGAAAAGTAATTTTAACCGTACTTACCGGTAACTTGAATTTCCTTCATAGGCTAACATTGACTGGTTTCACTTGGAAATTCTTCTAAGTGTGGAGTTTTGGAACTTTAAAATATTCCTCTAAAATCAGCCGAAATACGAATTCCGATTTACTCACCTGTTATCAGGAGAGACCTCAGTGCTGCATCTTTCAGCCCAGTACTGATCCTCAAAAGTAATTTTAACCGTACTTACCAGTAACTTGAATTTCCTTCCATAGGATATCATTGCCTGCTTTTTGCTGAAAAAGTTTCTAAGTGTTGATTTTTGAAACATACAAATATTCCTCTAAAATCAGCCGAAATCCGAATTCTGATTTACTCACCTGTTATCAGGAGAGACCTCAGTGCTGCATCTTTCAGCCCAGTACTGGTCCTGAAAAGTAATTTTAACCGTACTTACCGGTAACTTGAATTTCCTTCATAGGCTAACATTGACTGGTTTCACTTGGAAATTCTTCTAAGTGTGGAGTTTTGGAACTTTATAATATTCCTCTAAAATCATCCAAAGTACGAATTCCAATTTACTCACCTGTTATCAGGAGAGAACCCAGTGCTGCATCTTTTAGCCCAGCACTGACCCTGAAAAGTAATTTTAACCGTACTTACCAGTAACTTGAATTTCCTTCCATAGGCTAACATTGACTGGTTTCACTTGGAAATTCTTCTAAGTGTGGAGTTTTGGAACTTTAAAATATTCCTCTAAAATCAGCCGAAATACGAATTCCGATTTACTCACCTGTTATCAGGAGAGACCTCAGTGCTGCATCTTTCAGCCCAGTACTGGTCCTGAAAAGTAATTTTAACCGTACTTACCGGTAACTTGAATTTCCTTCATAGGCTAACATTGACTGGTTTCACTTGGAAATTCTTCTAAATGTGGAGTTTTGGAACTTTAAAATATTCCTCTAAAATCAGCCGAAATACGAATTCCGATTTACTCACCTGTTATCAGGAGAGACCTCAGTGCTGCATCTTTCAGCCCAGTACTGATCCTCAAAAGTAATTTTAACCGTACTTACCAGTAACTTGAATTTCCTTCCATAGGATATCATTGCCTGCTTTTTGCTGAAAAAGTTTCTGTGTTGATTTTTGAAACATACAAATATTCCTCTAAAATCAGCCGAAATACGAATTCCGATTTACTCACCTGTTATAAGGAGAGACCTCAGTGCTGTATCTTTCAGCCCAGTACTGGTCCTGAAAAGTAATTTTAACCGTACTTACCAGTAACTTGAATTTCCTTCCATAGGCTAACATTGACTGGTTTCACTTGGAAATTCTTCTAAGTGTGGAGTTTTGGAACTTTAAAATATTCCTCTAAAATCAGCCGAAATACGAATTCCGATTTACTCACCTGTTATCAGGAGAGACCTCAGTGCTGCATCTTTCAGCCCAGTACTAATCCTGAAAAGTAATTTTAACCGTACTTACCAGTAACTTATATTTTCTTCCATAGGAATCCATTGTCTGGTTTTCAGCAAAAAGTTTCAAAGTGTTGATTTTTACAAACTACAAATATTCCTTAAAAATCACCTGTATGACTTAAACGCATTCTTTCAACTGTTTACAGGAGATGCACCAGTGCTGGATCCAGGATCCAACACTGAGTAAGAAAAAGTAACGATAACAGTTTTTACCTGCTAAGTGAATTTCCTTCCATAGGATAACATTGGTGATTCTATGAGAAAAAGTTTCTAAGTGTCAACTTTTAAAATACAATAATATTCCTTAAAAATCACGACTGTAACCAAAACGCTTTTACTCAACTGTTTACAGGAGATGTACCAGGACTGAATCTAGGATCCAGTCCTGTGGTTAGAAAAGTAATCCATAAAGTAACTAATTGCATTTAACTAGAAATTCACATTGAGCTGAATGTTGCATTGTGTTTGAAAATGTGTTGCCCATTGCAACAACTGTAACTACTGTACTTAAAAGTCTATTGCCTATGTGCAAAGTATTTAAACTAAAGTAATTCATTCTGAGAAAGTATTTTTGTAATGTAATGTATAATGTAATTACAATGTAATTTAAAAAATAAAATCTGTAAAAAAAAATTGTTTCTAAAAATGTAGTAAATCAGTATGAAAAAAATTAATATAACAATTAATACATTTAAAAATTGTCATTTACAAAACCTTTGAAATTCACTGAAAAACCGTAGGTTTCAGGCACGTTATAGTTAGAAATTAGCATTTAAAAACCTTTGAAATTCACTGAAAAAACCATAGGTTTCAGACACGTTATAGTTACAAATTAGCATTTTAAAAACCTTTGAAATTCACTGAAAAACCATAGGTTTCAGACACGTTATAGTTACAAATTAGCATTTAAAAAACCTTTGAAATTCACTGAAAAACCATAGGTTTTAGGGACAGTTATAGTTACTTGGACATTGCACTCGTACAAAACCCGTGAAATTCCCCGTTATAGTTAGTTCAGCTAACTATAACTCGCGCCCCGCAATGCACTGCTGATGACGTCACATATTACATCACTCATGACATGGTCAGTGACATCACTGATGACATCACTGATGACATCTCAAATGACATCACTGATGACATCATCCACGTGATAATCTGATGCACCTCCTCACACCCTAATATAATCTTTGATACACCCACTCTAAATTACAGACTGCCATTCGCAAAACCATAGACACTCCAACACCAATAACTACATACCCACTCACTGATTCTTAGGTCTACACACACACATCCACTCACTCACCCGTACAGTCACTCATACTTACGGTCACTCAGTACAGGACTATCATATGCACTCTTACTCCTATATAGACACTCAAACAACGCCACTCATCCATAGAGATACTCAGACACCTAGTCAGTCATGCAAATAATTAAACACACTGCCATTTACTCACCTATACAGTTATACACACACCACCTCACTTACTCATACAAATAGTAGCACATTGTTACGCTCTTATACAATCACTGATACAAGCACACACTCATCCATACAGCCACTATCACAATCACTCACTCTTGCTTATAGCTATTTATATACTCCAACACACATATATACTGCCTTTCACATATGTAGTTACTCACACATGTACCACTGGGACATACATTCACTCACTAACACACTCTTACACACACTTACCCACCCATACAGTCTATCACAGATGCACTCTTGAAACCATCCACCCAGTGAATCACCCACTCACACATCTATGCACAGAGTTGCACACACCCCTCCCACACAAACACTCAGGCACCCATACAGATACTCAGACAAGCATTCAATAACTCATATAGACACTCATTTAGCTATTCACAAACACATGCAGCCACTTACACAGCAACAGACAGACGGATACAGACATTCACCCAGTTTAGTCACTAACCCATGCATTCAGTAAGATACGTTAAATCACTCACTTATAGAGTCAGTCACGCACCTACTAAATCATCCATACAGACACTTACACACCCACTCATTCTTCAATACGTCTTTTCCTATATATATTAAAAATATTTAAACTTTACAGAAACACACAGTCACTGGATGATGTCATCAGTGATGTCATTTGAGATGTCATCAGTGATGTCATCAGTGATGTCACTGACCATGTCATGAGTGATGTAATATGTGACGTCATCAGCAGTGCATTGCTGGGCGCGAGTTATAGTTAGCTGAACTAACTATAATGGGGGAATTTCACGGGTTTTGTACGAGTGCAATGTCCAAGTAACTATAACTGTCCCTAAAACCTATGGTTTTTTCAGTGAATATATATATATATATATATATATATATATATATATATCCACAAAACAATCCTCCACAGTCGGGAGCCCCCATCCCTGCAGGGCGGCCTCGTGAAGACAGGATGTGAAGCTTCCTGCCAAACAAATCCCAAACGAAAAGAAATGTCGAGGCCCCAATCTGAGGAACATCAGTGTTTATTTCATTTTAAACAGGCAGCATTGATTTCTCTTCCTTACGCGTTTCGGCTGTCCCAGCAGCCTTGATCACAGGTGAGCCAAAATGTGCTGCATAGTGCTGGAGGCCTTAAATCCAAATGAGCACGTGACCTGCAGTGTAAACATCAGTTCCCACAATGCACTTGTAGTGTAAGTACAATCTGTGTAATGCAATGTTCGTATCTGTCTTACTTAATAGTGTCCATAAAACATCACATTAAGGCATAGTCCAAGCGCACGTATTTACAATAGAAAAATAGTCACGTTTAAAAGCAAGGCTTCATTAAATATCTCCAATCTTAGCTCGAAATGTTGCCTGTATCTCTTCATTCGAGAACACTGTTTCTCCAGAAAGTGCCAGAGGAGACAATTCCCCTCCTGCTCCCTTTCTCACCTCTGTGCTAGTATTACCGGAAATCCTTCATGGTGTCAGCAGAGAGAGGCAAGCGGGACATGCTCCCCAATTAGAATCCACAAAACAATCCTCCACAGTCGGGAGCCCCCATCCCTGCAGGGCGGCCTCGTGAAGACAGGATGTGAAGCTTCCTGCCAAACAAATCCCAAACGAAAAGAAATGTCGAGGCCCCAATCTGAGGAACATCAGTGTTTATTTCATTTTAAACAGGCAGCATTGATTTCTCTTCCTTACGCGTTTCGGCTGTCCCAGCAGCCTTGATCACAGGTGAGCCAAAATGTGCTGCATAGTGCTGGAGGCCTTAAATCCAAATGAGCACGTGACCTGCAGTGTAAACATCAGTTCCCACAATGCACTTGTAGTGTAAGTACAATCTGTGTAATGCAATGTTCGTATCTGTCTTACTTAATAGTGTCCATAAAACATCACATTAAGGCATAGTCCAAGCGCACGTATTTACAATAGAAAAATAGTCACGTTTAAAAGCAAGGCTTCATTAAATATCTCCAATCTTAGCTCGAAATGTTGCCTGTATCTCTTCATTCGAGAACACTGTTTCTCCAGAAAGTGCCAGAGGAGACAATTCCCCTCCTGCTCCCTTTCTCACCTCTGTGCTAGTATTACCGGAAATCCTTCATGGTGTCAGCAGAGAGAGGCAAGCGGGACATGCTCCCCAATTAGAATCCACAAAACAATCCTCCACAGTCGGGAGCCCCCATCCCTGCAGGGCGGCCTCGTGAAGACAGGATGTGAAGCTTCCTGCCAAACAAATCCCAAACGAAAAGAAATGTCGAGGCCCCAATCTGAGGAACATCAGTGTTTATTTCATTTTAAACAGGCAGCATTGATTTCTCTTCCTTACGCGTTTCGGCTGTCCCAGCAGCCTTGATCACAGGTGAGCCAAAATGTGCTGCATAGTGCTGGAGGCCTTAAATCCAAATGAGCACGTGACCTGCAGTGTAAACATCAGTTCCCACAATGCACTTGTAGTGTAAGTACAATCTGTGTAATGCAATGTTCGTATCTGTCTTACTTAATAGTGTCCATAAAACATCACATTAAGGCATAGTCCAAGCGCACGTATTTACAATAGAAAAATAGTCACGTTTAAAAGCAAGGCTTCATTAAATATCTCCAATCTTAGCTCGAAATGTTGCCTGTATCTCTTCATTCGAGAACACTGTTTCTCCAGAAAGTGCCAGAGGAGACAATTCCCCTCCTGCTCCCTTTCTCACCTCTGTGCTAGTATTACCGGAAATCCTTCATGGTGTCAGCAGAGAGAGGCAAGCGGGACATGCTCCCCAATTAGAATCCACAAAACAATCCTCCACAGTCGGGAGCCCCCATCCCTGCAGGGCGGCCTCGTGAAGACAGGATGTGAAGCTTCCTGCCAAACAAATCCCAAACGAAAAGAAATGTCGAGGCCCCAATCTGAGGAACATCAGTGTTTATTTCATTTTAAACAGGCAGCATTGATTTCTCTTCCTTACGCGTTTCGGCTGTCCCAGCAGCCTTGATCACAGGTGAGCCAAAATGTGCTGCATAGTGCTGGAGGCCTTAAATCCAAATGAGCACGTGACCTGCAGTGTAAACATCAGTTCCCACAATGCACTTGTAGTGTAAGTACAATCTGTGTAATGCAATGTTCGTATCTGTCTTACTTAATAGTGTCCATAAAACATCACATTAAGGCATAGTCCAAGCGCACGTATTTACAATAGAAAAATAGTCACGTTTAAAAGCAAGGCTTCATTAAATATCTCCAATCTTAGCTCGAAATGTTGCCTGTATCTCTTCATTCGAGAACACTGTTTCTCCAGAACATTGCATTACACAGATTGTACTTACACTACAAGTGCATTGTGGGAACTGATGTTTACACTGCAGGTCACGTGCTCATTTGGATTTAAGGCCTCCAGCACTATGCAGCACATTTTGGCTCACCTGTGATCAAGGCTGCTGGGACAGCCGAAACGCGTAAGGAAGAGAAATCAATGCTGCCTGTTTAAAATGAAATAAACACTGATGTTCCTCAGATTGGGGCCTCGACATTTCTTTTCGTTTGGGATTTGTTTGGCAGGAAGCTTCACATCCTGTCTTCACGAGGCCGCCCTGCAGGGATGGGGGCTCCCGACTGTGGAGGATTGTTTTGTGGATTCTAATTGGGGAGCATGTCCCGCTTGCCTCTCTCTGCTGACACCATGAAGGATTTCCGGTAATACTAGCACAGAGGTGAGAAAGGGAGCAGGAGGGGAATTGTCTCCTCTGGCACTTTCTGGAGAAACAGTGTTCTCGAATGAAGAGATACAGGCAACATTTCGAGCTAAGATTGGAGATATTTAATGAAGCCTTGCTTTTAAACGTGACTATTTTTCTATTGTAAATACGTGCGCTTGGACTATGCCTTAATGTGATGTTTTATGGACACTATTAAGTAAGACAGATACTGAACATTGCATTACACAGATTGTACTTACACTACAAGTGCATTGTGGGAACTGATGTTTACACTGCAGGTCACGTGCTCATTTGGATTTAAGGCCTCCAGCACTATGCAGCACATTTTGGCTCACCTGTGATCAAGGCTGCTGGGACAGCCGAAACGCGTAAGGAAGAGAAATCAATGCTGCCTGTTTAAAATGAAATAAACACTGATGTTCCTCAGATTGGGGCCTCGACATTTCTTTTCGTTTGGGATTTGTTTGGCAGGAAGCTTCACATCCTGTCTTCACGAGGCCGCCCTGCAGGGATGGGGGCTCCCGACTGTGGAGGATTGTTTTGTGGATTCTAATTGGGGAGCATGTCCCGCTTGCCTCTCTCTGCTGACACCATGAAGGATTTCCGGTAATACTAGCACAGAGGTGAGAAAGGGAGCAGGAGGGGAATTGTCTCCTCTGGCACTTTCTGGAGAAACAGTGTTCTCGAATGAAGAGATACAGGCAACATTTCGAGCTAAGATTGGAGATATTTAATGAAGCCTTGCTTTTAAACGTGACTATTTTTCTATTGTAAATACGTGCGCTTGGACTATGCCTTAATGTGATGTTTTATGGACACTATTAAGTAAGACAGATACAAACATTGCATTACACAGATTGTACTTACACTACAAGTGCATTGTGGGAACTGATGTTTACACTGCAGGTCACGTGCTCATTTGGATTTAAGGCCTCCAGCACTATGCAGCACATTTTGGCTCACCTGTGATCAAGGCTGCTGGGACAGCCGAAACGCGTAAGGAAGAGAAATCAATGCTGCCTGTTTAAAATGAAATAAACACTGATGTTCCTCAGATTGGGGCCTCGACATTTCTTTTCGTTTGGGATTTGTTTGGCAGGAAGCTTCACATCCTGTCTTCACGAGGCCGCCCTGCAGGGATGGGGGCTCCCGACTGTGGAGGATTGTTTTGTGGATTCTAATTGGGGAGCATGTCCCGCTTGCCTCTCTCTGCTGACACCATGAAGGATTTCCGGTAATACTAGCACAGAGGTGAGAAAGGGAGCAGGAGGGGAATTGTCTCCTCTGGCACTTTCTGGAGAAACAGTGTTCTCGAATGAAGAGATACAGGCAACATTTCGAGCTAAGATTGGAGATATTTAATGAAGCCTTGCTTTTAAACGTGACTATTTTTCTATTGTAAATACGTGCGCTTGGACTATGCCTTAATGTGATGTTTTATGGACACTATTAAGTAAGACAGATACGAACATTGCATTACACAGATTGTACTTACACTACAAGTGCATTGTGGGAACTGATGTTTACACTGCAGGTCACGTGCTCATTTGGATTTAAGGCCTCCAGCACTATGCAGCACATTTTGGCTCACCTGTGATCAAGGCTGCTGGGACAGCCGAAACGCGTAAGGAAGAGAAATCAATGCTGCCTGTTTAAAATGAAATAAACACTGATGTTCCTCAGATTGGGGCCTCGACATTTCTTTTCGTTTGGGATTTGTTTGGCAGGAAGCTTCACATCCTGTCTTCACGAGGCCGCCCTGCAGGGATGGGGGCTCCCGACTGTGGAGGATTGTTTTGTGGATTCTAATTGGGGAGCATGTCCCGCTTGCCTCTCTCTGCTGACACCATGAAGGATTTCCGGTAATACTAGCACAGAGGTGAGAAAGGGAGCAGGAGGGGAATTGTCTCCTCTGGCACTTTCTGGAGAAACAGTGTTCTCGAATGAAGAGATACAGGCAACATTTCGAGCTAAGATTGGAGATATTTAATGAAGCCTTGCTTTTAAACGTGACTATTTTTCTATTGTAAATACGTGCGCTTGGACTATGCCTTAATGTGATGTTTTATGGACACTATTAAGTAAGACAGATACGAACATTGCATTACACAGATTGTACTTACACTACAAGTGCATTGTGGGAACTGATGTTTACACTGCAGGTCACGTGCTCATTTGGATTTAAGGCCTCCAGCACTATGCAGCACATTTTGGCTCACCTGTGATCAAGGCTGCTGGGACAGCCGAAACGCGTAAGGAAGAGAAATCAATGCTGCCTGTTTAAAATGAAATAAACACTGATGTTCCTCAGATTGGGGCCTCGACATTTCTTTTCGTTTGGGATATATATATATATATATATATATATTCCAACAAACACAGATGCCCATGTAGAGGAGGCCACACGGGCTGATATCTGCTCCCAAAGTGAAGGTGCAGTGGATGGGGCAGGCACACACTGCTGAAAATCCAAGGCCAAACATGTTTCGGGCTCCCGCCCTTGATCACTGGCAACACAAGGAGAGTACACACACGAAGGATGCAGTCAACTGTTTTATTTCAAAATAAGCCCCGCCCACCGGCCTCCGGGCATGATGGTACTTGAAGTCCTGCAATATCTTCCCCCAGTGGGTTTTCGTGTGGCTCCCCAATTAATTAAAATAAATCACCCCAGTGGGTTTGCACGGTGGTCTGAATCCCTTCCACTGCCAATACGTCACCCCCACGTGGAGCGCCAGCCGGTCCTGAGCATCCAAGTCATCCCGTGCTCTGGATCCGCCATTACGATTTATGTCGGCTGGCCCGGTCGAGGAAAAGGCCTGCCGCATGAAGAGCGGATCAAGAGACCACGACCTCGTGGTTTCGGTGACGGACTGTTTTCCTTGTGGGGGCTTGGTATTGGCAGAGGTTAGGTGATGGACTTTGCTGCCCACCCACTGGGGTTGTATATTTATTTTATTTGGGACACCAACAGGAAAACCCACAGTGGTAACATTTGACAACACCACAAGTACCAGAGTGCCTTGAGGCCCGAGGGGCGGGGCTTATTTGAAATAAAATGGTCACTGTTCCTGTTTGTTTTCCTTCATTGCCGGTGAACAAGGGCATGTTTGCCCGAAACGCGTACGGCGAAGAACTTTGGCACAATGCGCACACCCTACCCACTGCATCTCCCGCTCAGGATATTTTACCAGTCTGTGAGGCCTTTTCCACATGGTGTGAATTTGTTGGGATATATATATATATATATATATATATATATATATATATATATATATATATATATATATATATATATATTCACTGAAAAAACCATAGGTTTCAGGCCTGTTATAGTTAGGGTTTAGCATTTAAAAAACCTTTGAAATTCACTGAAAAACCATAGGTTTTAGGGAAAGTTATAGTTAGTTGGACATTGCACTCGTACAAAACCCGTGAAATTCCCCGTTATAGTTAGTTCAGCTAACTATAACTCGCGCCCCGCAATGCACTGCTGATGACGTCACATATTACATCACTCATGACATGGTCAGTGACATCACTGATGACATCACTGACATCATCCAGTGACTGTGTGTTTCTGTAAAGTTTAAATATGTTTAATATATATAGGGAAAGGCGTATTGAAGAATGAGTGGGTGTATAAGCGTCTGAATGGATGATTTAGTAGGTGCGTGACTGAGTCTATAAGTGAGTGATTAAATGTATCTTACTGGATGCATGGGTGAGTGACTAAACTGTGTGAATGTCTGTATCCGTCTGTCTGTTGTTGTGCAAGCAGCTGCATGGATTTCTGACTAGCTAAATGAGTGTCTATATGGGTTATGGATTGGTTCTCTGAGTATCTATATGGGTGCCTCAGTGTTTGTGTGGGTGGGGTGTGTGTGACTCTGTGCATAGATGTGTGAGTGGGTGATTCACTGGGTGCATGGTTTCAACAGTGCGTCTGTGATGGACTGTATGGGTGGGTGAGTGTGTGTATGGGTGTGTTAGTGTTTGAATGTATATCTCAGTGGTACATGTGTGAGTAACTACATATGTGAAAGGCAGTATATATGTGTGTTGGAGTATATAAATGGCTATAAGTGAGAGTGTGTGATTGTGAGAGTGGCTATATGGATGAGTGTGTGCTTGCATCAGTGATTGCATAGGAGCGTAAGAATGTGCTAGTATTTTTATGAATAAGTGAGCTGGTGTGTATAACTGTATAGGTGAGTAAATTGGAGTGTGATTAATTATTTGCATGACTGACTAGGTGTGTGAGTACCTCTATGGATGAGTTGCGTTGTGTGAGTGTTTATATAGGTGTATGAGTGCATATGATAGTCCTGTACTGAGTGACTGTAAGTATGAGTGACTGTACGGGTGAGTGAGTAGATGTGTGTGTGTAGACCTAAGAATCAGTTAGTGGGTATGTACTTATTGGTATTGGAGTGTGTATGGTTTTGAGAATGGCAGTCTATAATTTAGAGTGGGTGTATCAAAAGTTATATTAGGGTGTGAGAAGATGCATTAAATTCGCACATGGATGATGTCATCAGTGATGTCATTTGAGATGTCATCAGTGATGTCATCAGTGATGTCACTGACCATGTCATGAGTGATGTAATATGTGACGTCATCAGCAGTGCATTGCGGGCGCGAGTTATAGTTAGCTGAACTAACTATAACGGGGAATTTCACGGGTTTTGTACGAGTGCAATGTCCAACTAACTATAACTTTCCCTAAAACCTATGGTTTTTTCAGTGAATTTCAAAGGTTTTTTAAATGCTAAACCCTAACTATAACAGGCCTGAAACCTATGGTTTTTCAGTGAACTTCAAAGGTTTTTAAAATGCTAATTCCTAACTATAACAAGCCTGAAACCTATGGTTTTTTCAGTGAATTTCAAAGGTTTTTTAAATGCTAATTCCTAACTATAACATGTCTGAAACCTATGGTTTTTTTCAGTGAATTTCAAAGGTTTTGTAAATGACAATTTTTAAATGTATTAATTGTTATATTTATTTTTTTGATACTGATTTACTACATTTTTTTAAACTATTTATTTTTAGATATTTTATTTTTAAATTACATTGTAATTACATTATACATTACATTACAAAATATACTTTCTCAGAATGAATTACTTTAGTTTAAATACTTTGCAAATAGGCAATAGACTTTTAAGTACAGTAGTTACAGTTGTTGCAATGGGCAACACAATGCAACATTGAGCTCAATGTGAATTTCTAGCTAAATGCAATTAGTTACTTTATGGATTACTTTTCTAACCACAGGACTGGATCCTAGATTCAGTCCTGGGACATCTCCTGTAAACAGTTGAGTAAAAGCGTTTTGGTTACAGTAGTGATTTTTAAGGAATATTATTGTATTTTAAAAGTTGACACTTAGAAACTTTTTCACATAGAATCACCAATGTTATCCTATGGGAGGAAATTCACTTAGCAGGTAAGTAGTGTTATCGTTACTTTTTCTTACTCAGTGGTGGATCCTGGATCCAGCACTGGTGCATCTCCTGTAAACAGTTGAAAGAATGCGTTTAAGTCATACAGGCGATTTTTAAGGAATATTTGTAGTTTGTGAAAATCAACACTTTGAAACTTTTCTGCTGAAAACCAGACAATGGATTCCTACGGAAGGAAATATAAGTTACTGGTAAGTACGGTTAAAATTACTTTTCAGGATCAGTACTGGGCTGAAAGATGCAGCACTGAGGTCTCTCCTGATAACAGGTGAGTAAATCGGAATTCGTATTTTGGCTGATTTTAGAGGAATATTTGTATGTTTCAAAAATCGACACTTAGAAACTTTTTCAGCAAAAAGCAGGCAATGATATCCTATGGAAGGAAATTCAAGTTACTGTTAAGTACGGTTAAAATTACTTTTCAGGATCAGTACTGGGCTTAAAGATGCAGCACTGAGGTCTCTCCTGATAACAGGTGAGTAAATCAGAATTCGTATTTCGGCTGATTTTAGAGGAATATTATAAAGTTCCAAAACTCCACACTTAGAAGAATTTCCAAGTGAAACCAGTCAATGATATCCTACGGTAGGAAATTCAAGTTACTGGTAAGTACGGTTAAAATTACTTTTCAGGATCAGTACTGGGCTGAAAGATGCAGCACTGAGGTCTCTCCTGATAACAGGTGAGTAAATCGGAATTCGTATTTCGGCTGATTTTAGAGGAATATTATAAAGTTCCAAAACTCCACACTTAGAAGAATTTCCAAGTGAAACCAGTCAATGATATCCTATGGAAGGAAATTCAAGTTACTGGTAAGTACGGTTAAAATTACTTTTCAGGATCAGTACTGGGCTGAAAGATGCAGCACTGAGGTCTCTCCTGATAACAGGTGAGTAAATCGGAATTCGTAGTTCGGCTGATTTTAGAGGAATATTTGTATGTTTCAAAAATCGACACAGAAACTTTTTCAACAAAAAGCAGACAATGATATCCTATGGAAGGAAATTCAAGTTACTGGTAAGTACGGTTAAAATTACTTTTCAGGATCAGTACTGGGCTGAAAGATGCAGCACTGAGGTCTCTCCTGATAACAGGTGAGTAAATCGGAATTCGTATTGCGGCTGATTTTAGAGGAATATTATAAAGTTCCAAAACTCCACACTTAGAAGAATTTCCAAGTGAAACCAGTCAATGATATCCTATGGAAGGAAATTCAATTTACTGGTAAGTACGGTTAAAATTACTTTTCAGGATCAGTACTGGGCTGAAAGATGCAGGACTGAGGTCTCTCCTGATAACAGGTGAGTAAATCGGAATTCGTAGTTCGGCTGATTTTAGAGGAATATTTGCACAATGGTGAAGGGAGGGGGTGGGGCCTGAGGTGACATCTGTGCAAACGCGCCCCCTGACGCGTTTTAAGTTGGGGGATTAAGTCCCCTTGAATCATGAGGGTCCCTGGGGTACAACTAGCCCACCCTGTACCTCCAGTATGCGCCAGGGAGCTGCGTTGCAGAGAGGCGTTCCGAGGCCACGCACCTTTTTTCACCTCTCTGCAACGCAACTCTGTTGTGCTTACTGAAGGTACCTGGTGGGCTAGTTGGCCCCCAGGGTCCCTCAGGATTCAAAGGAATTAATTCCCCAACTTAAAACGCACCACAGGGCGTGTTTGCGCACATGTCACCTGAGGCCCCGCCCCTCCCTTCACCACTGTGCAAACGCGCCCGTGGTGCGTTTTAAGTTGGGGGATTAGGTCACCTTGAATCCTGAGGGTCCCTGGGGCCCAACTAGCCCACTAGGTACTTCCAGTAAGCACCACAGGCCTGCGTTGCAACGCCTGTAACAAATTGTGCAGTTGTGTTTAGGTAGTGAAGAGGGTCGTGCTGGGGGTAGTGTTTTAGGGTTTAGGGTAGTGCAGTGGTGTTTGTGTAGTGTAGGGGTCATGTTTTAGGGTAGTGCAGTGGTGTTTGGGTAGTGTAGGGGGTCGTGCTGGGGGTAGTGTTTTAGGGTTTAGGGTAGTGCAGTGGTGTTTGTGTAGTGTAGGGGGTCATGCTGGGGGTAGATTTAGGGTTTAGGGTAGTGCAGTGGTGACTGGGTAGGGTAGGGAGTCGTGCTGGGGGGAGTGTTTTAGGGTTTAGGATAGTGCAGTGGTGTTTGGGTAGTGTAGGGGGCCGTGCTGGGGGTAGTGTTTTAGGGTTTAGGGTAGTGCAGTGGTGTTTGGGTAGTGTAGGGGTCGTGCTGGGGGTAGTGATTTAGGGTAGTGCAGTGGTGTTTGGGTAGTGTAGGGGTACTGCTGGGGGTAGTGTTTTAGGGTTTAGGTTAGTGCAGTGGTGTTTGGGTAGTGTAGGGGTACTGCTGGGTGTAGTGTTTTAGGGTTTAGGGTAGTGCAGTGGTGTTTGTGTAGTGTAGGGGGTAGTGTTTTAGGGTTTAGGGTAGTGCAGTGGTGTTTGTGTAGTGTAGGAGGTCGTGTTTTAGGGTTTAGGGTAGTGCAGTGGTCTTTGGGTAGTGTAGGAGTCGTGCGGGGGTAGTGTTTTAGGGTTTAGGGTAGTGTAGGGGGTCATGCGGGGGTAGTGTTTTAGGGATTAGGGTAGTGCATTGGTGTTTGGGTAGTGTAGGGTGTCATGCTGGGGGAGTGTTTTAGGGTTTAGGGCAGTGCAGTGGTGTTCGGGTAGTGTAGGGGGTCGTGCTGGGGGAGTGTTTTAGGGTTTAGGGCAGTGCAGTGGTGTTCGGGTAGTGTAGGGGTCGTGCTGGGGGAGTGTTTGAGGGTTTAGGGCAGTGCAGTCGTGTTCGGGTAGTGTAGGGGGTTGTGCTGGGGTAGTATTTTAGGGTTTAGGGTAGTGCAGTGGTGTTCGGGTAGTGTAGGGGTCGTGCTGGGGGTAGTGTTCTAGGGTTTAGGGCAGTGCAGTGGTGTTTGGGCAGTGTAGGGGTAATGCTGGGGGTGGTGTTTTAGGGTTTAGGGCAGTGCAGTGGTGTTCGGGCAGTGTAGGGGGTCGTGCTGGGGCTGGTGTTTCAGGGTTTAGGGCAGTGCAGTGGTGTTCGGGCAGTGTAGGGGTGGTGTTTCAGGGTTTAGGGCAGTGCAGTGGTGTTCGGGCAGTGTAGGGGGTGGTGTTTCAGGGTTTAGGGCAGTGGTGTTCGGGCAGTGTAGGGGGTCGTGCTGGGGTGGTGTTTCAGGGTTTAGGGTAGTGCAGTGGTGTTCGGGCAGTGTAGGGGCGGTGCAGGGGTGGTGTTTCAGGGTTTAGGGCAGTGCAGTGGTGTTCGGGCAGTGTAGGGGGTGCTGCAGGGGGTGGTGTTTCAGGGTTTAGGGCAGTGCAGTGGTGTTCGGGCAGTATAGGGGGTCATGCAGGGGGTGGTGTTTCTTGGTTTAGGGCAGTGCAGTGGTGTGCGGGCAGTGTAGGGGGTCATGCTGGGGCTGGTGTTTCAGGGTTTAGGGCAGTGCAGTGGTGTTCGGGCAGTGTAGGGGGTCTTGCTGGGGCTGGTGTTTCAGAGTCTAGGGCAGTGCAGTGGTGTTCGGGCAGTGTAGGGGGTCTTGCTGGGGCTGGTGTTTCAGGGTTTAGGGCAGTGCAGTGGTGTTCGGGCAGTGTAGGGGTCGTGCTGGGGCTGGTGTTTCAGGGTTTAGGGCAGTGCAGTGGTGTTCGGGCAGTGTAGGGGGTCTTGCTGGGGTGGTGTTTCAGGGTTTAGGGCAGTGCAGTGGTGTTCGGGCAGTGTAGGGGGTCTTGCTGGGGGTAGTGTTTCAGGGTTTAGGGCAGTGCAGTGGTGTTCGTGCAGTGTAGGGGGTCGTGCTGGGGATGGTGTTTCAGGGTTTAGGGCAGTGCAGTAGTGTTCGGGCAGTGTAGGGGGTCGTGCAGGGGGTGGTGTTTCAGGGTTTAGGGCAGTGCAGTGGTGTTCGGGCAGTGTAGGGGGTCGTGCTGGGGGTGGTGTTTCAGGGTTTAGGGCAGTGCAGTGGTGTTCGGGCAGTGTAGGGGGTCGTGCTGGGGGTGGTGTTTCAGGGTTTAGGGCAGTGGTGTTCGGGCAGTGTAGGGGGTCTTGCTGGGGGTGATGTTTCAGGGTTTAGGGCAGTGCAGTGGTGTTCGGGCAGTGTAGGAGGTCTTGCTGGGGGTAGTGTTTCAGGGTTTAGGGCAGTGCAGTGGTGTTCGGGCAGTGTAGGGGTCATGCTGGGGGTGGTGTTTCAGGGTTTAGGGCAGTGCAGTGGTGTTCGGGCAGTGTAGGGGGTCGTGAAGGGGGTGGTGTTTCAGGGTTTAGGGCAGTGCAGTGGTGTTCGGGCAGTGTAGGGGGTCGTGCTAGGGTATGTGTTTCAGGGTTTAGGGCAGTGCAGTGGTGTTCGGGCAGTGTAGGGGGTCGTGCAGGGGCTGGTGTTTCAGGGTTTAGGGCAGTGCAGTGGTGTTTGGGCAGTGTAGGGGTCGTGCTGGGGGTAGTGTTTTAGGGTTTATGGTAGTGCAGTGGTGCTTGTGTAGTGTAGGGGGTCGTGCTGGGGTAGTGTTTTAGGGTTTAGGGTAGTGCAGTGGTGTTTGTGTAGTGTAGGGGGTCATGTTTTAGGGTAGTGCAGTGGTGTTTGGGTAGTGTAGGGGGTCGTGCTGGGGGTAGTGTTTTAGGATTTAGGTTAGTGCAGTGGTGTTTGGGTAGTGTAGGGGGTCGTGCTGGGGTAGTGTTTTAGGGTTTAAGGTAGTGCAGTGGTGTTTGTGTAGTGTAGGGGTCGTGCTGGGGGTAGTGTTTTAGGTTTTAGGGTAGTGCAGTGGTGCTTGTGTAGTGTAGGGGGTCGTGCTGGGGGTAGTGTTTTACGGTTTAGGGTAGTGCAGTGGTGTTTGTGTAGTGTAGGGGGTCATGTTTTAGGGTAGTGCAGTGGTGTTTGGGTAGTGTAGGGGGTCGTGCTGGGGGTAGTGTTTTAGGATTTAGGTTAGTGCAGTGGTGTTGGGGTAGTGTTTTAGGGTTTAGGGTAGTGCAGTGGTGTTTGTGTAGTGTAGGGGGTCATGCTGGGGGTAGTGTTTTAGGGTTTAGGATAGTGCAGTGGTGCTTGTGTAGTGTAGGGGTTCGTGCTGGGGTAGTGTTTTAGGGTTTAGGGTAGTGCAGTGGTGTTTGTGTAGTGTAGGGGGTCATGCTGGGGGTAGTGTTTTAGGGTTTAGGATAGTGCAGTGGTGCTTGTGTAGTGTAGGGGTTCGTGCTGGGGTAGTGTTTTAGGGTTTAGGGTAGTGCAGTGGTGTTTTTGTAGTGTAGGGGGGTCATGTTTTAAGATGCAACGCTCCAATACCTGACCAGTCTGCACTACATAAACCTGCAAAAAAACTAAAAATAAAAAGTGTTTTGCACACTTTTGTCATTGGGCTATATGTGGGCTACATCTGGGTAATATTTGTGAGAAGTTGGCCTGGTATATGCTGTCCACTAATTATAGTGGGCACCTTGCACCAGTCCAAACAACCCCTTATTGGAGATAGGTTAAAGACAACCTTATTGAAAGCTATCCTAGTGGTAGCTATGGAGAGCAGCCTTCAGGCTAAGTCTTGAAGGAATGTAAAGCAGCTTGTTTTACCAGTCTATAATCTCTTGAGTGACCAAATGAAAGAGCACCACACCAGGTATATATTCAAAATATATGTATTTATTGCTAAACACACCCCTCTAGTCTCTTTATGAGGCTAGAGTTCGAAGTACATAAGTTATAAGTTATCAAATCACAGTAATAGCACAAATACACGTTGGGCCCTAGGGGCATACCAAACCATATACCAATAAAGTGGTATGCGAACCACGACTGAACTAGACACTAGGCCTAGAGCCTCTAGAAGTGCTTGGACCACAAGGAACCACCCAAGGTAGTGACACAGGGGACCTATGGGAGACGCGTGCAGTGTAAATACACAACCGCGATACGCCGTTGACTTCTATGGAGAAAGTCGGGATCGGGAAATTATAGAAAAGGGACACTTAAAAGAGGACTAGGACAAAACCCTTTGAGATCTAGGACTTTGAAGAGTCTCTACCCACGGGAGCACCGGAGTACTCGTGTTACCTCACCCAGGGAAGCCGGGTGCATAGGTGCCTTTCGGGGTCGGGTTTCGTCGTCGATTCGAATGGCGATCTGCTGCAAAGTGCTGCTGGCGGCCAAGAGAAAAGTGTCCGGGTGGATCCAAGAGTGGATCGGAGTTCTGAAGAACCTGAAAGCAGAGGGGACAGAGTCTGGGTCACTAGCCAGTGACCAGGAAGGCGATGGACAGATGCCCACCGATGTCGAGTGCTTCAGGTGCGTTGACGGTCGTCTTGACTCTTCAGCCACGAGGTCCAGGAGGCGTTGTCGGCAACCAGGAGCAGGATTCGGGCTGGTACACGATGTCTGTCGAGTGCTGAGGTGTCGGCGACCGGATTGGACCCAACAAGCCTTGGCAACAGCAAGTCTCGGTGAAGATGTAGATCGTCGATGGTGCAGACCAGCAAGGTCTGTGGAACTCACCCAGCGAGGGTAAGTGAGGGCAGGCCTGGAGCAACCAGGATGCCAAGTAAGAAAAGGATTGGCCTTCGTTAAGGGCTACTAGCCAATGGGCTAGCGACCGCAAAGGAGCCTCGTGACGCCGCACGTGGATCTGGCTTACAGGACACTCGTGGAGTGGGGGCCAGTGATCTTCGGTGCAGGTGGTGCTGGAGGCTAGGGCTACTCGGAGCCCAAAGCACGACTTCTTGGGAGACCCAGAAGATGATGCACTTGCAAATGTGCTCGGTGTCCAGGGGTCATGGTCTCAAGTCACCCACGATAGCCACGGGCCTCAGCTTTGCTGGGGACTCAGGGTAGCCTCGGCGAAGTCTGAGAATCCACCTCTGGTGATGCGATGACTTCGGCATCCAACGGGAGCTTCAGAAATGCGAACCGGACAGATGCTTCTTTGGTGCCTGCCAAGCAGGGGAGTCACTCCTTGACCCCAAGGGAGATTCTTCTGTCCTCTAATCGTGAGTAGAGCGTCGAAGGTCCAGGATTCAGTGTCAGAGTTTCGTCCAGGGATAATCTAAAGTCCTAAGGACTGGGTTCCTACCTTTATTCTAAAAATAGGGGTTGGACTACTCTGTGGCCCCACCTATGGGTGGGTCAGGGCAGAGGGGTGGCTACACCCCTTTCCCTTTGTCCAGTTCGCGCCAAAGCAGGGGCTGCAAGCCCCTGATCCGGTTTGAACTGGGGTATGCACAGGGACACCAAATGTGCCCCCAGTGCAGGACTTCAAAGCACACAGATGGTGCTCCCGCCCAGCCCCAATACACATTATCCTGTCTGGGGAGGTGGTCACACCTCCCTGCAACAGGAAACCTATTGTCCAGGCCTCCCCTGCCGGAGTTTCGTCCAGCAGCAGGAGGCCAGACTCGTGTCTGTGGCAGCAGCATCCATTTTGTGATGCCAGGCCTCTGGAGAGAAGTTACCGGGTTAGTCAGAGTTAACATGTCTTTCCCTCTAGAAGGGTGGAATGCTACCCCCGCCGCCAGAATTGGCGGGGGGTAGTATTCCAAGATGTTTGACACCAAACACGACATGTTTAGGTGCAGCCATTCCAAAGTTAGCATTTTACCGCGAGGATATAATGCGCTTAAGAGTATATGGTCAGGCTGCACTACAAACATCATCAGAGATGGTCTCCGAACGCTGCAGAGGGGCCCTGCTCATGCAGGGGCACCCTCTCACATAGGAACCATGCACTCTGCCTTTAAGATTGATAAGGCCTGCCTTAGGAGTGACTTATAGGTTTATATGTGTGTATGTATTTCGTGATATAGGTAACCTATATCACAGTAAGGGGTGCATGCACCACCTTACCCAGGCTGCAGTAGCAGACCTGTGGTGTCAGTTTGTATGGCCTTCCAGGGGTGGCATAATACATGCTGCAGCCCCTGACAGGCCTCTGAGGTACCTATGCCCTTGGTACATAGTATACCATATACTAGGGACTACTTAAGGGCACTCCAGATCCCAATCAGTGATGTGCCTAAGGCACATGGAAACCATTTTAGAGAGGAAGCAGCTAGGCTGGGGTTCTGATTAGCAGGGTCCCAGCCAGACTAATGTCGAAAAACAGTGAAGCATCAGCAAAAAGTGGGGGTACCCATGTGAAGCAGATCCTACTCTCCTACACAACCCCCCCAAACGTAGGGACATTAAACTAACCTTGCCCAGTTAAGTCTTCATGTTCTAAGTGGAAATACCTAGAGAGTCCATCTGCATTCGCATGGTTACTCCCAGGCCTATGTTCCACTGTAAAGTCCATCCCCTGTAGGGAAATGGACCACCTAAGCAGTTTGGGGTTTTCACCCTTCATTTGTTTTAGCCATAAGAGGGGCTTATGGTCTGTCTGAACCAGGAAGTGTGTACCAAACAAGTATGGCCTCAACTTCTTCAGAGCCCAGACCACAGCAAAGGCCTCCTCTCTATGGCTGACCAACGTTTCTCTCTAGGGGTCAGCCTTCTGCTAATGAAAGCTACTGGCTGATCCTGACCTTCTTCATTCAATTGTGACAGTACAGCCCCTACCCCCAATTCAGATGCATCAGTTTGAACAATGAACTTCTTGGAGTAATCAGGACTCTGCAGAATTGGAGCAGTGCACATGGCCTGCTTGAGGTCATCAAATGCCTTTTGACAGCTAGCTGTCCACTGAACCTTTTGGGCATTTTCTTAGAAGTTAAGTCATTCAGGGGTGTCACTATTGATCCATACCCCTTGACAAACCTCCTATAGTACCCAGTCAGGCCTAAGAAGGCTCTCACCTGAGTCTGGGTAGTGGGAGCAGTCCAGTCCATGATGGTCTGGATCTTGCTCTGCAAAGGTTGAACCTGGCCTCCACCCACAAGGTGGCCCAGGTATACAACCTGACTCTGCCCTATCTGGCACTTAGTGGCCTTGATAGTCAGGCCTGCCTTTTGCAGGGCCTGTAAAACATTCCTGAGGTGGACCAGGTGATCCTCCCAGGTGGAGCTAAAGACAGCAATATCATCTAGATATGCTGCACTATAGGCTTCCAGACCTGTGAGAACTGTATTCACCAACCTCTGGAAAGTGGCAGGTGCATTCTTCAGACCAAAGGGCATTACCACAAATTGATAATGCCCACTAGGGGTTGAGAATGCTGTTTTGGGCTTTGCAGTATCAGCTAGTCTGATCTGCCAGTAGCCAGCTGTTAGGTCAAATGTGCTGAGATATTTGGCAGAGGCCAAAGTATCTATGAGCTCATCTGCCCTGGGTATTGGATGGGCATCAGTCCTAGTGACTGCATTGAGACCCCTGTAGTCCACACAAAACCTCATCTCTCTTTTTCCACCACTGGTGTGAGGTTTTGGTACAAGGACCACTGGACTAGCCCAAGGGCTATCTGAGGGTTCAATAACTCCCAACTCCAACATTTTCTGGACTTCAGTCCTGATACAGTCCCTGACATGGTCAGGTTGCCTATAAATCTTGTTTTTAATAGGCAGACTGTCCCCAGTGTCCACTTCATGAGTGCACCAGGTGGTCTGACTGGGTGTCAGTGAAAACATATGTCTAAACTGATTGAGGACTTGCCTGCAATCTGTTTGTTGCTGGGTAGTGAGGCTGCCTGCCAAGGCTACACCATCAACTGACCCATCGTCAGGGTTCTGTGAGAGCAGGTCAGGCAGTGGGTCACTCTCTTCCTCCTGCCCTTCATCAGTAGCCTTGAGCAAGCCCATGTCTGCCCTGTCCACATATGGTTTTAACCTGTTGACATGGAGAACCCTGTGGGGGCTCCAGGGTGTTCCTAGGTCCACTAAGTAAGTGACCTCACCCTTCTGCTCAACAATAGTGTGGGGTCCACTCCATTTATCTTGGAGAGCTGCTGGGGCCACTGGCTCCAACACCCACACCTTCTGTCCTGGCTGGTAAACAGTCAGGACAGCCTTTTGGTCATGCCAGGCCTTTTGAAGTTCCTGGCTAGCCTCAAGGTTTTTGGTTGCCTTTTTCATGTACTCAGCCATCCTGGAGCGGAGACCAAGTACATAGTCCACTATATCTTGCTTTGGGGGATTGAGAGGTAACTCCCATCCTTCCTTCACCAAGCACAGTGGACCCCTCACAGGGTGGCCAAACAGAAGTTCAAAAGGGCTGTAACCAACCCCCTTCTGAGGCACCTCCCTATATGCGAATAAAAGGCAGGGCAAGAGTTTGTCCCATCTACGCCTAAGCTTTTCTGGGAGCCCTTTAATCATGCCCTTCAAGGTTTTGTTGAATCTCTCAACTAAACCATTGCATTGTGGGTGATAGGGTGTGGTGAACTTATAAGTCACTCCACACTCCTTCCACATTGCTTTTAAGTACCCAGACATGAAGTTAGCACCCCTGTCTGAGACTACCTCCTTAGGAAAGCCCACTCTTGAGAAGATTCCCAGGAGGGCCCTTGCCACCACAGGTGCTGTAGTGGTCCTGAGGGGAATAGCTTCTGGGTACCTGGTGGCATGATCCACTACCACCAGGATAAACCTGTGCCCAGAGGCTGTTTGGGGATCCATGGGACCAACAATGTCAATCCCTACCCTTCAAAGGGCACCCCCACCACAGGTAGTGGTATCAGGGGGCCTTTGTAGTGCCACCTGCTTTGCCACTGGCTTGGCAGGTTACACAGGAGCGACAAAACTCCTTGCTGTCTTCAGACATGTGGGGCCAGTGAAAGTGAGGGACAATTCTGTCCCAAGTCTTGTTCTGGCCCAGGTGACCTGCTAAGGGAATATCATGGGCTAGGGTCAATAGGAAGCCCCTGAACTTCAAAGGTATTACCAACCTCCTGGTAGCACCAGGCTTGGGGTCTCTACTCTCTGAGTACAGGAGTCCATCATCCCAATACACTGTATGGGGACCACTAGCTTTCCCAGCAGCCTCAGCAGCAGCTTGCTGTCTGAGGGGTTCAAGGGAGGGGCAGCTCTGCTGCTCCTGGCTCAGATCTGCCCTAGAAGGTCCCCCTGTCCCCAAGAACTCAACCTGGTCAGGTTCCAGTTCCTCTGGGACAGTTCCTTCTTCAGGGCTGAGATCATCCCCCTCAAGGGACTGATCTTCCTCCTGAGCCAAGGGGGAAGGCACTGCCTTAACCCTACTACTCCTCCTCTTGGAAGGCACTTGGTCCATTCTTCCAGAATCCAAGGCCTGTTCAGTGCTAGACATTTTGGCTTGTGACCTGGTCACAGCAAACACATCTGCAGGGATCCCCAGCATTTCTGCATGGGTCCTGAGCTCCACTTCTGCCCAAGCAGAAGTCTCTAAGTCATTGCCAAGCAAGCATTCGACTGGTAGGTTTGCACTTACCACAACCTTCTTAAGGCCAGTTACCCCTCCCCAGGAGAAGTTAACAACTGCCAGAGTATGGTCTGTTCTGACATTGCTAGCATTGGTCACTTGGTACATCTCACCAAGCATAACTTGCCCAGGAAGCACAAGGTCTTGTGTCACCATTGTGACACTTGCCCCTGTGTCCCTAAATGCCAAAGCCTCACGTCCATTGATTAAAGGCTGTTGTCTGTACTTGCCCAGATTACTGGGACTCATAGAGGAGGGCACATCCATGCCTCCATCACAGACTAACACAGCCTGAGTCAGTTCTCTGACTAGGTCAGAGCCCAACTCAGTACCCAGGGTGAACCCTACTAAACCCTTGGCTGGAGCACTCCCACCAACTGTACTAGGGGGAACAGGTGCCTTAGGGGCATTGGTGGGTGCTGGACTGGAGTCTTTGGACTTGGTGCAATCACTGGTCCAGTGGGTCTTTTGCTTACAGACCTTGCACCATGGTTTTCTTTGGCCTTTCCCTTTGGTAGACTGTGAATCCCCACCAGAAGAAGATTTTGGGGGCCTGATGAAGACTTTTGATCTTTACCCTTCTCCCCACCCTTTTCAGAGTTCTTAGCATCTTGCTTCTTGGTTTCCCCACCTTGGTTCTGTACCTTCTGCTTCACCCTGGTTCTGACCCATTTGTCTGCCTTCTTTCCCAATTCTTGGGGAGAGGTCAGATCAGAGTCTACCAGGTATTGATGCAACAGCTGATTTTGACAGTTATTAAGAATCTGCTCCCTCATTATCAGATTGTACAATCCTGAGAAGTCACACACCTTACTGCCCATCAACCAGCCTTCCAGAACCTTGGCAGAACAATCCACATAGTCTACCCAGTCTTGAGTCTGTGCTTTTGGGTATCTCTGAACTTCAACCTGTACTGTTCAGTGGTTAGGCCAAACCCATCAATAAGAGCACTCTTCAAGACCTTGTAATTATCAGCATCCTCCTCTCTAACAGTGAGGAGCTTATCTCTACCTTTGTCAGCAAAGGAGAGCCACAAGATTGCTGCCCACTGCTCCTGAGGGACCTTCTGTACCTTACAGGCCCTCTCTAGAGCAGTTATCCACTTGTGGATGTCATCCCCATTCTGATAGGGAGGGACAATCTTGCTCAGGTTCCTATGGTCATAGGACCTTTCCCTATCTCTAGGGATATGGCTGCCACCATGGGACTCTAGTCCCAATTTTCTTCTCTCTCTAAAGAGATCTAGGGACTCCCTGTCTATGGCTAGTTGCTTCTTTTTGAGTTCAAGCTGAGCTTCCTCATATTGAACCAGCCTCTTTCTTCTCTCATGAGAGGATTCCCTCCTATGAGATGAGACAGAGCTCCCTATTGAGGTGCCAGAGTGGTTAGACTCCTGAGAAGAAGATCTAGACCTTCTGGGCACACTCACAATCCTTCCTGGGGGACAAAGGGAGCATCATTCGGATCCTCCTCTTCATCTTCCTCAGGAGGGGTTGGATTATCCAGGTCAGGGCCATTGTCGCCCTCCTGGCCAGTTTCAGAGGGGGCTGGGGGTACTGGTACCCCCATTCCCAACCTCATCATCTGCCCCACCCTCAGCTCCTACCCCTTCAGTCCCCAAGGGCTTACTAAGGTCATAAGCCACCAACAACTCCTTGAGGTGTTGGGTGGTGGGGCTTTGGCCTGTCCTTATTTTTCTCAAGTTGCATAAAGCTCTCAATTCCAAGAATGGGAGTGTATCATACTTGGAGGGTGGAAGCTCAATGGCTTCCTGCAAGGATTCTTTGGATCCTGCCCTTAAAGACATTACTAGTGTGGTGTGGTGTATGCACTACCTACTCTAGTGTGGCCTACTAAACTCTCTTGAGTTGTAGAAAGGGTTGTGCTATCCCTTAACACACAACTCTAAGTTCAGTAGAACTTACTGTATTCTAAGCTTAAATTATATGTACCTTAGGTACCTTTAGTGGTTTTCAGTTGATCAATTCAATTGAGATTATCTGGTAAAACAATAGCAAGCTGGAATCCCACACGCTGCACACCAATGTGGTAAGTTGGCCTGGTATATGCTGTCCACTAATTATAGTGGGCACCTTGCACCAGTCCAAACAACCCCTTATTGGAGATAGGTTAAAGACAACCTTATTGAAAGCTATCCTAGTGGTAGCTATGGAGAGCAGCCTTCAGGCTAAGTCTTGAAGGAATGTAAAGCAGCTTGTTTTACCAGTCTATAATCTCTTGAGTGACCAAATGAAAGAGCACCACACCAGGTATATATTCAAAATATATGTATTTATTGCTAAACACACCCCTCTAGTCTCTTTATGAGGCTAGAGTTCGAAGTACATAAGTTATAAGTTATCAAATCACAGTAATAGCACAAATACACGTTTGGGCACTAGGGGCGTACCAAACCATATACCAATAAAGTGGTATGCGAACCACGACTGAACTAGACACTAGGCCTAGAGCCTCTAGAAGTGCTTGGACCACAAGGAACCACCCAAGGTAGTGACACAGGGGACCTACGGGAGACGCGTGCAGTGTAAATACACAACCGCGATACGCCGTTGACTTCTATGGAGAAAGTCGGGATCGGGAAATTATAGAAAAGGGACACTTAAAAGAGGACTAGGACAAAACCCTTTGAGATCTAGGACTTTGAAGAGTCTCTACCCACGGGAGCACCGGAGTACTCGTGTTACCTCACCCAGGGAAGCCGGGACAATAGGTGCCTTTCGGGGTCGGGTTTCGTCGTCGATTCGAATGGCGATCTGCTGCAAAGTGCTGCTGGCGGCCAAGAGAAAAGTGTCCGGGTGGATCCAAGAGTGGATCGGAGTTCTGAAGAACCTGAAAGCAGAGGGGACAGAGTCTGGGTCACTAGCCAGTGACCAGGAAGGCGATGGACAGATGCCCACCGATGTCGAGTGCTTCAGGTGCGTTGATAGTCGTCTTGACTCTTCAGCCACGAGGTCCAGGAGGCGTTGTCGGCGAACAGGAGCAGGATTCGGGCTGGTACACGATGTCTGTCGAGTGCTGAGGTGTCGGCGACCGGATTGGACCCAACAAGCCTTGGCAACGGCAAGTCTCGGTGAAGATGTAGATCGTCGATGGTGCCGACCAGCAAGGTCTGTGGAACTCACTCAGCGAGGGTAAGTGAGGGCAGGCCTGGAGCAACCAGGATGCCAAGTAAGAAAAGGATTGGCCTTCGTTAAGGGCTACTAGCCAACGGGCTAGCGACCGCGAAGGAGCCTCGTGACGCCGCACGTGGATCTGGCTTACAGGACACTCGTGGAGTGGGAGCCAGTGATCTTCGGTGCAGGTGGTGCTGGAGGCTAGGGCTACTCGGAGCCCAAAGCACGACTTCTTGGGATACCCAGAAGATGATGCACTTGCAAATGTGCTCGGTGTCCAGGGGTCACGGTCTCAAGTCACCCACGATAGCCACGGGCCTCAGCTTTGCTGGGGACTCAGGGTAGCCTCGGGGAAGTCTGAGAATCCACCTCTGGTGATGCGATGACTTCGGCGTCCGACGGGAGCTTCAGAAATGCGAACCGGACAGATGCTTCTTTGGTGCCTGCCAAGCAGGGGAGTCACTCCTTGACCCCAAGGGAGATTCTTCTGTCCTCTAATCGTGAGTAGAGCGTCGAAGGTCCAGGATTCAGTGTCAGAGTTTCGTCCAGGGATAATCTAAAGTCCTAAGGACTGGGTTCCTACCTTTATTCTAAAAATAGGGGTTGGACTACTCTGTGGCCCCACCTATGGGTGGGTCAGGGCAGAGGGGTGGCTACACCCCTTTCCCTTTGTCCAGTTCGCGCCAAAGCAGGGGCTGCAAGCCCTGATCCGGTTTGAACTGGGGTATGCACTAGGGACACCAAATGTGCCCCCAGTGCAGGACTTCAAAGCACACAGATGGTGCTCCCGCCCAGCCCCAATACACATTATCCTGTCTGGGGAGGTGGTCACACCTCCCTGCAACAGGAAACCTATTGTCCAGGCCTCCCCTGCCGGAGTTTCGTCCAGCAGCAGGAGGCCAGACTCGTGTCTGTGGCAGCAGCATCCATTTTGTGATGCCAGGGCTTTGGAGAGAAGTTACCGGGTTAGTCAGAGTTAACATGTCTTTCCCTCTAGAAGGGTGGAATGCTACCCCCGCCACCAGAATTGGCGGGGGTAGTATTCCAAGATGTTTGACACCAAACACGACATGTTTAGGTGCAGCCATTCCAAAGTTAGCATTTTACCGCGAGGATATAATGCGCTTAAGAGTATATGGTCAGGCTGCACTACAAACAGCATCAGAGATGGTCTCCGAACGCTGCAGAGGGGCCCTGCTCATGCAGGGGCACCCTCTCACATAGGAACCATGCACTCTGCCTTTAAGATTGATAAGGCCTGCCTTAGGAGTGACTTATAGGTTTATATGTGTGTATGTATTTCGTGATATAGGTAACCTATATCACAGTAAGGGGTGCATGCACCACCTTACCCAGGCTGCAGTAGCAGACCTGTGGTGTCAGTTTGGATGGCCTTCCAGGGGTGGCATAATACATGCTGCAGCCCCTGGCAGGCCTCTGAGGTACCTATGCCCTTGGTACATAGTATACCATATACTAGGGACTTATAAGGGCACTCCAGATCCCAATCAGTGATGTGCCTAAGGCACATGGAAACCATTTTAGAGAGGAAGCAGCTAGGCTGGGGTTCTGATTAGCAGGGCCCCAGCCAGACTAATGTCGAAAAACAGTGCAGCATCAGCAAAAAGTGGGGGTACCCATGTGAAGCAGATCCTACTCTCCTACAATATTTGTGATACATTTGGGCTCTTTTTTCACTGGTGGCCATCTTGGAAGACTTCTTTGTTATGAAGTTTCCTAATTTCCTCATTTACTGCAGTCTCCTGAGTAGGAAATGCGTTCAGTTTTTTACTTTGATTCCATCAAGAAGGCATTCAGATGTGTCACACATTTGCCATAAATTCAGAATGTTATTACTCTAGTTGTTCATTAGATCACTGTAGTAAAGCTACTGCTCACCAAGGAGTTAACTGGAAGTCTACTGCTGGTATTGAAAGTGATTGTTTCAGTCTGCATGTCAGAATTTTCTAATGAAATAGAAGAGGATTTGAGATCTCACTTAAAACATGCACTAAATTTTCTTTTTGCAGCACTAACCATAATTTATATGGCAAAATGAACCCCCTCATTTTGTTCCTTTTTAAATTAAAAGTTTTAAGTGTTACCAGTTTATTCCAATCAAGATGGCTTCAGGTGTGCCATACTTTTGTCTTAAGTAAGGCTGTTAGCACTCTAGTTGCTCTTTAGAACACTCTGGGAAGCTGCAGTAGAACACAAAGGCATCAACTGACAGGCTGCTCCTGTTGAAATATAACAGGAAGATATTTGAGATCTCACTTAAAACATGTCCTAATTTTTCTTTCTACAGCACTAACCATAATTTCTATGGTAAAATGAACCCCCTCATTTTGTTCCTTTTTAAATTAAATGTTTTAAGTGTTACCAGTTTATTCTAATCAAGATGGCCTCAGGTGTGCCATACTTTTGTCATAAGTAAGGCTGTTAGCGCTCTAGTTGTTCTTTAGAACACTCTGGGAAGCTGCAGTAGAACACAAAGGCATCAACTGACAGGCTGCTCCTGTGGAAATATAACAGGAAGATATTTGAGATCACACTTGAAACATGTCCTAATTTTTCTTTCTACAGCACTAACCATAATTTCTATGACAAAATGAACCCCATCATTTTGTTCCTTTTTAAATTAAATGTTTTAAGTGTTACCAGTTTATTCCAATCAAGATGGCTTCAGGTGTGCCATACTTTTGTCATAAGTAAGCCTGTTAGCACTCTAGTTGTTCTTTAGAACACTCTGGGAAGCTGCAGTAGAACACAAAGGCATCAACTGACAGGCTGCTCCTGTTGAAATATAACAGGAAGATATTTGAGATCACACTTGAAACATGTCCTAATTTTTCTTTCCAGAGCACTAACCATAATTTCTATGACAAGATGAACCCCATCATTTTGATCCTTTTTAAATTAAATGTTTTAAGTGTTACCAGTTTATTCCAATCAAGATGGCTTCAGGTGTGCCATACTTTTGTCATAAGTAAGGCTGTTAGCACTCTAGTTGTTCTTTAGAACACTCTGGGAAGCTGCAGTAGAACACAAAGGAATCAACTGACAGTCTCTGCCCTTGTTGGATGTACATGTTTTACTGAGAATGTCAGACTTCATTCTCACATGACTGAGAAAGATAATGTGAATTTACAGAAAATATGCTCTCATTTTAGCTTCTGGGGCACCTTCCAAAACTGTATGGGACAAGCATGTGAAAATAGTTTTCTCTCAAACATGATTCATGATATCCCAGCAGAAGGTTTTTCACAGGGTAAAATCACCTTAGAACACACCACAATTCCTGAAATTAGTATGGTACCATCAACAAATGAATTCTATGTGCATATACGCATGTCAAGAGAAACGGACAACTTGATGAGCTTAATTTGCCAGTGCAGCGTTTTATTATTCAGTTCTCGGTGCAGTCGATCATGACGCGTTTCAGCCAACGCAGTGGCCTTAGTCACAGGATCGCGTTACGTAATAGTGAAACATTTATTGGATACCAACATACCATGTGACACCGTGCCTGCAACTTACATAGACATCGAAGAAATACTACGGCATAGGAGTTTTTTTGGAAACTTCAACCATTGTATGGTATTGATAGAGGTATATACTAAATTATAACAGGCAGTACTGCTTAAAAAAGAGAGGTGTTTTTACTACGGAGCATATTTTTGAGTATATTCTTTAGGCAATTTTAGTCCTGCTTTTATTCACCAATTTTAGCATATGTTATTACTGCATTTGTGGGTTCTGTACATTATGTGCTTTTAAATGGTGTAATAATAATGTTATTTATGAAATTGATGACATTTTTGATGTATAATCTTTTTAAGCAGTACTGCCTGTTATAATTTAGTATATACCTCTATCAATACCATACAATGGTTGAAGTTTCCAAAAAAAACTCCTATGCCGTAGTATTTCTTCGATGTCTATGTAAGTTGCAGGCACGGTGTCACATGGTATGTTGGTATCCAATAAATGTTTCACTATTACGTAACGCGATCCTGTGACCAAGGCCACTGCGTTGGCTGAAACGCGTCATGATCGACTGCACCGAGAACTGAATAATAAAACGCTGCACTGGCAAATTAAGCTCATCAAGTTGTCCGTTTCTCTTGACGTGCTTATATGCACATAGGAGTGGTAATTGGATATATATATATATATATATATATATATATATATATATATATATATATATATATATATATATATATATATATATATATTCAACGTTGGATCCCAATGTACTTCCTTGCAAATATGGGACACAGACTCCTGGATTTGTGCTGTGCTTAGATTTCTTTTTTTGGAAACATGACGAGATGACGCGTTTTGCCCACCACACTGGGCTTGTTCACATGATATATATAAAAATATATATATATATATATGTGATCAAGGCCGATCTACCGGCCCAAACGTGCTATGACTAAGATGAGATGAGAGGAAAATAAAAGTTTTATCGCACAAGCAAGAGGAGTTCGAGTATCCTTTCTCGCCGTTTCGGAGGTTAAGGGTGCAGCACAATTGGATTTGATATATATATATATATATATATATATATATATATATATATATATATATATATATATATTCCTCAAAGTTCAACTCCTCAACGGAAATAACGCACTCTCCGGACATACCACGACATGATTGCTCAAGATTTAATGGCTCCTCGTAACGCGTTTCGGTTGACCTGCAGCCTTGTTCACACTGGAGCCCTCCCACGCATCATTTGAATTTAGCCCAGCGGAGGTGGCTGACCCTGGAGCTGGGGGCCCATGTCGCCCCTCGCATTTAATAAACATAGCCCCAGGAATGTGGCAGTCCCCGGGACTGCGGGGGCCCGCGCGGGCCCCCGCATCTATTCTAATGATTGCCCACGGGACCTGGCCCACCCGGGGGCTCAAAGAAAACAAAGCCTGGGATTCTGCGCTTCATTTCTTTTTTAATTTTCGGCTGGATACATGAATCCAACCCGACTTCCACCAAATCTTTTTTTTTAAATGCTTTTTTTGGCCTGAGCAGGCCTGGGGAGTCAGGATGTTTCTACCCTGCCCCCTTTTCTTACTTTTTAACATTTTGTGACCTTTTTTCTTGTGACCCGGTTCAACCGAATCACAAGATGGCTTCCAACACTTCCTGGTTTGAAGTGTTGGCAGCCAATCAGATCCCAGGTTCAAGATCGGGAGGGTTCGCGGATCCTCCGTGGCCATATTTGTATATCTGAGGAATATTTAAATTTCTCAGGAACTAATGAACGGATTTACACCATTTCACAAAAAGAGTGCACTCTGAGCCAAGAGCTACCTTTCTGCTCAAATTTGGTGTAATTTCATTCAGCAGTTCTGGCTGTACCTGCGTCAACAGTTTCCTATGGAAATTAACATTGAGAAAACTCATTTTGGGACCCCCCAATTGGAAATGTTCAGTAACAACATAAAGTTTTAAACTCTAAAATCCACTGGATTTCATCAGTTATACTTATCTCAAGTAACTATGACTCGTGCCCTAAGGTAACTATAAGTTGGCCCCTGCCATGCACAGTTTTCTCATCAGTAATTGCACTGTAAATGTTACAATGATATTATTAATGATGGCATAGAAGAAGTCATGAATCCTAATATGTGGGGTAATTATCAGTGCATGGCGAGTGCACAAATTATAGTTACCTTCGGGTACGAGATATAGTTACTTGCGATAACTCTATAACAATAACTGGTGAATTTCAGTGGTTGGTAGAGTTCAAAATGCTACGTTGTTACTGAACATTTCACATAACTATAATGTTACTTTAACCTTTCTATCTTTCAGAGAATTTCTAGGGATTTTTAACTAAAGTAATATTTAATTACAATTTGCATATCCAACCCCCACTTGCAGCCAAACCCACACTCTGTGCATGGTCGAGGGGTGTGCACAGTATGGGGTTGGTCTGCAGCCAGATCCTGTGGTCACCCCCCCAAAGGCAGCTAACCCCACACTGTGCAGGGCCTTCGGTCATACACAGCAGGAAGTGGAGCCCCCTCCCTGAACTTTATTAGACATTGTGCCCCACCCCCGGGCCTTCTTTTTAAATGAAGTGGAGGATGGCAGCATGGCCCCTCTTCCCAAGCCTTATTAGGCCCTGGGGAACCCATCCCCCTAGGGTCACTATTTCAAAATAAAGGGGGCGGGGCCACCCAGGGCACTCACCATACACTCATTAAAGGCCAAGGGGGGAGCCACAAAGCCCCTGCAGTTTCAGCCTGCTCCCTGCATGCAGCGGCAGCCAGCATTGCTCCGCACACAGGGAGCAGCTACGTATGCTGCTCCCTCCAGCTGGGAGCAATATTTTAATCTTTTGCCCAACCTGCATCAGTGAGGGCAGGGAAGTAGGTCAAAAGTCTGCTCCCAGCCTGCGGAAGCATTTTTAAGCTGCTGCGGGCTGGGAGCAGATTTTGTGTTTGCTTCCGCATGGTGGAAGTTTTGAAAATGCTTCATTGATCTCGGGGATTCCAAGTCCCAGCAACCAGTGTACCAAGGAGGAGGGGCCGGATAGCACCAGCAGCACTTAAAAAGCGCACCTTGACCCCCGATGCCCGTCCATGTCCATCGGAACCCAGAGGAGGCTGGGCTACCCCCTTAACATCTATTGTCCAAGATTCAAATCCTGAAGCTGTGATGGAAAGCATGACTCACCATTATGAGTGGAGATTGCAAAAACAAGCAACAGGGAGCACCAAGCTGACAGTCACTTGAGCACCAGATTCAGCCTCATCATGTCATCTCATGCAGCACAGAACCAGGAAACAAAGCCACCAAGGGTGTCTCTAAAGTCTTCAGTGACATTACCTCGCCCAGTCAACCATGACAGACAGCCAGCTGCAGCCGCACATGGCATTTGAGTGCGGACCTACCGGCATTCAACGCCACGGGCCGTGACAGTACTAGAGCCGCGGCTGCCTGATCTCTAGCGATGCACTGAGGCCCGCCCCCAGGTGACGAAATTGCACATCGGGCAAGGGTACGCCCATGATTGGAACCGCCGCCAACTTCGCTGGGGCTCCCGCTGCATGGGACAACTGTCTGTTTGTGTTGGTGGGGGCAGAATCACAGCCTCCAATTCTCCCTACAGCAGACAGCCGCCTACAATGCTCCTTTTGCACCAGAGGGCGCATATTTAGCTTTACTGGGGCTGCCATCTGTGCCTGAACGCAGCTGGAAGAGAGTGGGCTGGGCCACATCTCTAACATTTGTGTGTTGGATTGCTTCAAACTGCATGGGAGAGTGATTCCTGTGCCTCCCTGCCCTAAACTTGTATTTGATCACATTCTGGGGTGAAGTTTACCATCCAACTCAGTTTGCCTTTTAAATTATCCTCAGTATTATTCCTATGGGACAGCGTAAGTGTGCGGGGGTGGTATGGCCACTCTGCCTCCATCCAATGCTACCTCGATTTGCCTAATGCTTCAAAGAGCAATCAGGGTTGTTGCGACAGAGATCGAGTAAACAGATAGAAGGCTTTCCCTGGGAGCGGGGGAGAGCGTCCAATCTCTGTCTGGGCCGGCTGTGTCAATCACAACACCCCTACCCCAGGATTCCTCAATGGCAGACCCAAATTTGCAGAATATGGACCCAGCTCACAAGCACAGTACTGTATTAAATGAAGGTAATTGGTGAGATTACTCTTGACGAATTGCAACCGGTTGCCAAAAATAGTTAGGAGGCGAGGAAGCCGCAATCAACCCAGGCGTGGCCATCCATCTGCCCATTGTTCTCCCCCCGCCTGTGTGTACTAGTGCTGTCAATAATAATCCAGGATCACCTTGTACTGCCAAACAAAGTTGGGTGGATGATCTAATGGTAGAGCTTGTTGACAGGGCAAAAGGATTATAAAGGTGGAACTTTTCCTGTTTTTGGCCAGGCTGAAAGTGATTGAACTGTATGTCAGAGCTGCTACCCAAGCGTCTGCCCACAGAAAGAGGAGATCAAGGGTCTTCCCTGCCAGGTTCATTTGAAAGGCCAGACGTGTGGGCAGTGGTAGGGTGAGTACCCTGGTCTCCGTTGCTACTTCATCAATTAATGATGGTGTCTGTGCAAGGTCACAAGGGGTCACATATACAACTGTCCCGTAACATAGATCTTCTCAACGCCAGGGGGGCAGCTCTGGGTGTCATGGGCCTGGAGCTGGAGCCCTTATTCAATGCACAGAGGATTTTCCCGTCATTGCTCTGCTGCCTGTGGCTTACCCCTATGTGATTGTGTTGACTGGAGTTCTGGGGTTGTGCGGAAGGCAGAATGAAACCTACATTGATCTTAAGTGTCTTAATTGGCTGGGGAAAAACAAGAACTTCACAGCGTCAATGGCTGACAATATCCTTTTTACACGCAGGGTGGGGTGGATTGGGAAGGGACAAAAAGACCGACCGAAGTTATTATTACCTTTAAAAACCCTGCAGTAGTTCATAAATTGTTTGACATTCTGCAGCCTAGAGTAGGGGAATTGAGTATTGTTTTATTGCCATTAGGCTATTTTTTCAAACCTCCCACTAAGTGTGGGTCAGGATCTTGTTCTGTCTCCGCCACCTCAGCATACCTGCCTTCGTGTTCCCCACCATGGGTTGTCTTGTTTGGATGGGCTTTACAAGTAGACTGACTATCCAATAAGAATGGTACTTTGTTTTCTTGTCTTGCTGGACTTTTGACAGGTGTTACAAGAATGGATCTTTTACAGGGGGAACAGTACCTCGGCTTCCTTTTCCAATCATCTCTTAGTACAGATCTTAATGCCCCCCCAGGGCAACCGTCTGGTAGGTTTTCCGGTAGCGTTTTCATTGGAATGTCCACGAGATGCCCAGGCCCATTCAGTTCATTATGACCCGATCAACGTGAGTAGCACAGTGACCACCAGAAAGCGATTTTCTTCCCCACAGCCTATTAGAGATAGCTCTGAAGCAAGTCCTTTACATAGAAGCACGGATCCTCGTGGTGCTTTAATTAGTCCTATTCCATCTAATGGCCAACCTAGGCCTTCCCAGAGTACAGAGGGTGCGACCGTGGGGGCAGATCCTCCAGGGCCTAACCTTTCCGTGAAGATTCTATCATGGAACGTTGCAGGTTTACGATCTAAGGTAGATAGCACTGATTGGGAAATGTTTATTGACTTGTATGATGTGTATCTTTTCCAGGAAACATGGTTAGCATCCAAAGTATGGAGAGAGGGGTTTGTTTCCTTTAGTACTGAGGTAGTTTCCTGTGGCAGGGGTAGACCCTCTGGCCGGCTGGTGACTTGAGTGGGCAGTCACTTGAGTTGTACGGTAGAGGGGTCAGAGGTTGTATCTGGAGATCTCCTGTATGTTATTATTTTATTTCCTATAGGCCATAGAGTATGTATTTACAATATATACTCTAGACCCTTGGCTAATAGGCAGGAGTCCCCAACAGTAAGTTTGCTTGCTACCCATATGGCTGGACTACCAGTGGGCACATTGAAGATTGTGGGTGATGATTTCAACTGCCAGTTTGAGCCCATGGATATTTCCGTGAATTTGTGATGGAGGAGGACAGAGTATGGTCTATTCCCTTTCTAACTATTTGTCCCATTAAAAAAATGGTCTGCTCTGGCCCTTCAACTCAATTCCCTGACAATGAGCCTAAATATTCATGCTTGTAACGGGAGAACTTGTTCTGACAGGGAGGGAAAACACACTTTTAATAGATTGCCCAGTTGTAGTCTAATAGATTATATTTTAGTTGATCTCAGACTGTGGACATAAGTGACCAACTTCTCTGTTACAACCAGGCATGACAGCGATCATAACACACTAGAGCTTGTCCTGGCCTTTACTCGTATTAGGCCATCTCTGGCTCGTGTGTCAACCCTGGATGGTAGGAACCAATTAGCCTGCAATAGGCATAGGTTACAATGGGGTGAAGTGGCCAGCTCTCAGGAGTGAATGAAGTCCATTTACACCTTAGTGGAGATAAGCTTGGGGTCCCTGGGCAACATAGACCTTAATATGGGCATTGACACATCCCTGGTAAAGGTAGGGGATGTACATAATATTTTTGGGGAGAAACTGAAAGACCACTTCTCTAAAGAATGTGGGCACCTGGGATCAAGAAGGGGTCCGCCATCATGGTTTAACAACCACTGTATAATTGCTAAACTTGCTTTGATCAATGGAATTAGGGCACAGGATTGATGTGCGATTCAAGCATCGAGAATTGCATACAAGTGTGCTGTGAGTAAAGCCGAAGTGGAATAGGACCAAGAGAGGTGGGAATCACTTCTTTCTGCTACCAGGGAAAATGATCAGACCACCTTTTGGAATATAGTAGCTACTGGGAACAAAGAGGGGGAGCTACCATCGAAAACAACATTACAGCTGAAGCTTGGAAAGTACATTTTTCCAACTTGTACACACCTTTTGTGGATGGGAGCCCGGTCGTTTCTTTGTCCGGGGACATTTCCTTACCAGTTATAGACAGGCCTCTGGATAACTGTGGGCTTCCTGCTATCACATACAGGGAGGTAGAGAAGGCAATCAGGGGGATTGCCTCCCTTAAAGCACCTGGCATAGATAAAATCCCTGGGGAATTGTTCTTGTCCAAGATTGATGTTTGGGCACCATATCTTACTGTTGTGTTTAATGCTTTCTTGAATGGGCTACGTGCTCCATTTTCTTGGGCAGGGATGGAAATCCTTGTCATTTACAAGAAGGGTTGTCCAATGGACCCAGCTAACTATTGGCCTATCAGCCTTATCAATACCATACAGAAACTCTTTAGTACAGTCATTCTCTCGAGTTTACAAACCAGGTTAGAAGACAACATGCTCTGCCCCCTGCAAGCAGGGTTTCGTGCTTATACATCCACCATTGACCAAGTGTTCAGGCCTCAGCTGAACTATTGGAAATCCATCATTCTGGAGAAGGGCAGGCTATATGCGGTGTTTGAAAATCTTAGATCTGCTTTTGACCTGGTTCCCAGAAATACACTGTAGAGCGTGCTTGCTGATCTGGGTGTTCCTTTATATCTACACCAAACCATTTAGAGACTGCATGAACAGAATTTTGCCCAGGTCAATTGTGGGCGGCTAGGAGAAGTCACTGACCCCTTCCCTGTGATAATGATGCCCCTAAATTGGCCAACATGAGGGTTCCGGCCCTCATGTTCGCGGATGATACCCTTCTGTTATCCAAGTTGCCAATGGGGATTCAGAAAACCTTGGATGCATTCAGCAACTTTTGCAAACAAAGAAGGCCGGAAATCAATGTTGGTAAAACAAAAATGTATGGCCCTCAACCCGTGTCATACTACTCGTTCTAAACCAACGCTTTATGGTACCCCGGTAGAACAGGTCTATCTATTTGACTATCTTGGTATCACTCTTGATGAGAACTTAGATTGGGCCCACCATATTTCAAAGCGCTGGTTCAAATTGGAGCAGGATGTTGGGTGGTTGTTGAAGATCCACCGGGGGTCCTTCTCCAAGCCAGTTTTCCCAGTTGTTAAGTTGTACTCTTATCAAGCACTGGGTATGGCGCTATAGGGTGCCGAGCTTTGGGGGCACAAGTCCACAAAAACATTAGAAACAGTGAAAAACAGATTTCTGAGGCAAGTGTTGTGCATCTCGGTTAGTACCGCTTTGATCCGGTTACTGTTTGATGTAGGGATCAGGCCAACTTCTGAAAAAATTGCAGTCAGACCTATCATATATTGGAGGAGACTATAGGCCACACCGGAATTGTCACACTATTGTCGTGGACTGGAGAAAATACTCAGTCATCCCAGGGCAGGCAATATCCCCTGAATTAAATATTTAAGAGAGACCCTTTTGAGCATGGGCCTTGTGAAATTGTAGGATGATACGGGGGCGAGGGGGGTGTAGGTCTGCTGACTAGCACTAGCAAAATGGAGCTCAAAAGGCAGTTCAAGAGTCTTAAATCAGATATGTTATTATCATCACAGGCTTTAGGTACTCTAACCATCTCATTCATGTTGGTGAAGGATTCCTATCTGGCAGAGCCATTTCTAGATGAGATAGTAGCAAGCCTGGCAAGGAAACTGCTGGTACAATTCAGGCATGGAACCCTTTCACTTCGTACTTTTTCGTCGAAATGGGCGGATTCCGCTGGGCTAGAAGAGTTGGTCTGTCCCTCTTGTGGTTCTACCAAGGAAACTGTGGCCCATATGCTGTTTTCTGCCCAGTGTAAAGTAGGGTTAGGGCCAAATGGCTGATCCCCAACTACAAGAACCTAGGTTTCACCCAGCATGCATCCGCTTGTAGAGTATTGCAATCAGACATAACTCAACCTATTGCTTTTGCAGTTGCGAGGTATTTATTAGCAGTGTGGTATACTAGGAGGAAATTGCTTTTGGCTTCTTGGGGCAATGGTGCTGAGTGTTTTATAAATTAACCAGCCCATGTATGTTTGGCCTCGGTTCAATATTCTAATCAGTATTTTATATGTATTTATTGCAAAATTGTTCTCATTGAGTCCATTTTTATATGCACATATAAGGGCAAGAATAATGTTTTAACGTTTTCTTCTTGTATATGTTTTTATTCGATGGTTTCAATTTTTGCTTCTGTAAGGCATATATTTATGGAACTATTACCCAGTGTGACATCATCTTAAGAAAGTATAATGTGAGTCATGTTAACCAAGTATGAATAATAGTAATCTACGGATGAAATTACAAAATACAAAACTACTTTTATAATTTATTACATTTTTGCCATCATGTTTGTGAAAAACTATTCATGCTTTTTGTCCAGAAATTTAATTCTGTGTAATATTAACAGAATGACTATAATAGATTAACAAAACCACAAATGCTAAGTATTTTCTCTGTTTTTTTCACCTTTACATCCTGTGTGACGTGCTAATTTTAAAAGACTGGAAGAGAAAGCTATGGTCAAGTGACCAAGACCCTGGGAGAGGTGGAAACGCATCTTGTTTGTCTGCAGAATTAACATTTATTTCTGCATCCTAATCTGGAGTGACTCGTAATTTTCACCTGAACCGGTGAGAATATTTAGTTTAGCACGTCACACAGGATGCAACAGTGAAAAACATAGAGAAAAGACTTAGCATTTGTAGTTTTGTTCATCAATTATAGTCATTCTGTTAATATTTCATAGAATTCAATTTACGGACAAAAACGCATGCTTATTTTTTCTCAAACATATTGGCAAAAATTTAATAAATTATAAAAGTAGTTTTATATTTCATAATTTCATACGTTGATTACTATTATTCATATTTGGTGGACATGACTCACATTATACTTTCTTAATATGATGTCACACTAGGTAATAGTTCCATAAATATATCATAACAAATGTTAATAAAATACTTGGTCTGGCACAAATTCTTTGGGTATAGTACCTGCAGACTAGACAAGTGAGCATACTCTTGTGTGGACATCTTATCACAGCTTTTTAAGGTCTTATCATCATACTAATTGTGAGAAAGTATTAGTACAACAAACAATACTGCATAACGCGTTAGTAGCTTCATCAGTTGTTATTGTAACAGTTATGGCGAACAGAGGCGACCTCAATTTGAGGTGACATTTTCCTACCACTAGTTGCTATTCTGAGTAAGGAAAAGTGATTGTTTCACAGAACATTCCCGTTCTTCGGTGCTCTTAACTTTCTATGAGTGGCTATTCCGGATTTCATGCAGTGTCACCATTTTTATCCTGTAATAAAAAACAAAACCCAGTAACCAGTTAGAAATCTATTTATGAGTGTTAGATTTATGTTCCCTCTCATTACAGAGCATTGAATCCCACTTGAGTTAATTGCCTTCAATCTGAAAATCACACAAAACTTTCATCAAAAGTAGTTTCTTATCGAGTTAAAAACAAACTGCACATTCCAATAAAAAACAACTCTTCAAATCAGGGTCGAGAGGGACATATAGCAACTTAAAGATGAAAGTGTAACTCTTTGTCATTATTCATTCCCTGTGGGGAAGGGGAACCAGCTTGTAAATAAACTGTGACTCTAGTCAGTGCAAAGTGGATAGGCCATTACCACCTCTTGGATGTTTGGGGACTGAATCCAAGCAAAAGTATTTGGCTTGTGTCCAGTCTCCATTGCGTGTTTCCTGGAAGTGCTTTGCACTGCTGTAACTTTAATCTTTGTTTGTTATGGCTCTCCAGGGTTCCAAAATGCGTTTTTTCCACTGGAAAAGTGGTAGAACCTATATACCATTTACCGCATGGGCAGACTCTGGCATATACAACAAATTTAGTCCCACAGTTGATTAATTTGGGGACTGAATCCAAGCCAAAGTATTTGGCTTGTGTCCAGTCTCCATTGCGTGTTTCCTGGAAGTGCTTTGCACTGCTGTAACTTTAATCTTTGTTTGTTATGGCTCTCCAGGGTTCCAAAATGCGTTTTTTTCACTGGAAAAGTGGTAGAACCTATAGACCATTTACCGCATGGGCAGACTCTGGCATATACAACAAATTCAGTCCCACAGTTGATTCATTTGGGGATATGCCATTTTTTATTCACTCTCTTTAAAGTTACTTCCTGTATATTTTCACTGTAACTGCATGCGTTTCATTATCCACACCAACGGAAGCCTCTACCCTGATCTAGCCAATTGGTTTTGCATGGTTTGAGATGGCTATGTACTAACATATCTTTAAGAGAAAGATTCTTCTGGTATGTGATGGAGAGAACCCTTCCTACCTTTCCCTTCAGGATAGGATCCTGTCTGAATATGCCCCATCTGTGTTTCAAAATTTGCTTCAGTTTCCCAGCCTGGCTGTTGTATATGGGTATAAACCTAATGGGTGCCACCCTCCTCTTCTTTGTTTACTTCAGGGTGTTGGGGTTGAAACAGGCCATCCTCCCTCTTAATGGTTTCAGCTCTCTGGTTAGCTTGTCGTAAGGCTTTACGGGGATAGTTTCTTGCCTTCAGTCTCCCAATCATCTCCCATTTCGTTTTTTGGTATGTCTCCTCCGGCTACAGTTTCTTTTGGCTCAGAGGAATTCATTGTATGCAATGCTCCATCTCAAACTGGGGGGGGGGTGGCAACTGGCCGCATGTAATATTGAATTTTCACCCTTTGTATTCCTGTACAATTCAGATGTCAAAACTCCATCGATTATTGTTAGTTTAAGATCTAAGAACTTTATGTTATTTATTTATTTTTTTAAACTTTATTTTTTCAATTTTTCATCATAAAGATTTTAAAGTATACAAGCACGTACTCAAGACAGAACATTGTGTATATAATCTTACGGCAGTAGTTCTTGGTAAAACAGCACAGTGGTATACATTCAGAAGCGCATTTCAATATAGTGCAGAGATGTTGTTCACAGTACCAACACATTTCATGTCACTGTACACAGCGTCACAATAATCACCTCACAGAAACTACAGAGATGGTTTAATTAGTAAGTGGAGCAGCAATGGCAGGCCACATCCTGGGGTCCTAGGAGTCTGTTGTTGAAGCAGTATCTGGTGAGCTCGTCCTCGGGTGTGTGAGTAGGTAACTCGTGAGGGGGCCCCATATGTCTCTAAGTCGCTATGCTCTAGGAAGCAGCTCGGCATAGTTGGACAATTGCTCCTGACAATATAATAGATCAGACATCCAATCTTTAAACTTAGGTGCCCTCCCTCTGCCCCATCGACACGCCTTTTGGCCATCAATAGGCCCAGGGAGACGTATTTACGATATGATTTAGGAATGTGTTTGGTGTACCCCAGCAGGGCAAGGAGAGGGGTTTTCTCAAGAGTAAGTGCTGTCATCTGTTCTTAGGCTTCCAGGACGTGGCCCCAGTAGTCGTGTATAGTAGAGCAGTCCCAGGCCAGGTGCAGGAAATCTGCACCCGGGCTCCCGCACCTGTCGCAGCAGTCCGTATCCCTGAGTTTAAACCTGCGCATCTTTGCAGGGGTGTAATATAGGCGATGGAGGAATTTGAAGTGCGTGATGCGTAACCTGCTGCTGGCCGAAATCTGCTTCGTCTGTGTGCAGCAGTAGGACAATTGATCATCCGACAGTGCACAGCCAAGTTCTGTATCCCAGTGCACGCGTGCGGGGCATTGGGATCTAGTCCGCTGATTGTGTGTTGTGTGATATATCTGAGAAACTATTTGCTTCGGGGATGTCGTGCTCAACATCAAATGGAGGGGAATGAGGCGAGGAGGTTCCTGTGGGAACTCCGGGGTGTTGGAGCATATGCCCTGTCGGAGAAGCACGTAAAGAAAAATATCTAGGGGGGTTGACTGATGCTCTCGGAAGAAGAGGTCAGAGGTGCGAAATCTGCCATCCTGATACAGATCTCCCCATGTTCTAATGTGGATACGCTCTGTGAGTCATCGAAAGGCTGTCTCTTATAAGAGAGGCATATTAGGGTGATACACAAGTGGGAGAGATGGGAAGTACAGCATGGGGCTTTGCATGATAGTGTTTATATGATTCCAGGCCATTATCGTACATGTAAGTGTGGTGGGATCTTTGTCCCGCGGGTTCACAGCATTGTGGAGTGCACCTTCAAGGGGTATAGGGTCAGCTAACCAATGTTCCGCCGCTATTTGAGGCATATATGGAGGGGGGCGTATCCAATAAAAAGCACAATGAGCTTGCGCGCTGTGATAATACAGTTCAAAATCAGGAATGTTAAACCCTCCCTGCGCATAGGGTCTAATGAGGACATTCCAGTGCAAGCGCGATTGTTTGCCCCCCCACACCAAACGGATCATTTCAGTTCGTAGTATTTGAAAGAAGTATCTCCTGGGGTGGTAAGGAATATTTAAGAATAAATAGAGTAATTGTGGAAGTATAACCATTTTGATGAGGGATGCCCACCCTGCAAGTGATAGTGGTAACGCAATCCACCTGGTGACGCATTCCTTGATGCGTTCGATTGTCGTGCCATAATTAAGACGCATCAGCTCTTCCCTATCTTGGGAAATACGGATACCTAAGTATTTCAGGTCGGTGTCACACCATTCTAGCGGGAAATCTAGGGGAAATTTAGCGGTGGATGTGGTGAGAGGGAAAAGGTTGGATTTCTGCCAATTAATATGTATACCGGATAGTTTCCCGAATACTATGAATTCTCGTAAACGGGATTCAGATTCTCCTGCGGGTTTCTGATGTATAAGGTAATATCATCCGCATATAGAGACATGAGAATCTGTCGTAGATTACACCGGAGCGCCCTGTGTTGATGGTGTTGCCGGAGTTTCGCCGCTAATGGTTCCACCGCTAGGGCGAAAAGTAGTGGTGACAGGGGGCAGCCCTGCCTAGTGCCTCGAGAAATATCGAAGGCTGGGGGAGATGTGGCCATTTATAAGTACCTTGGCCGCAGGTCGATGGTAGAGGAGCTGTATCCATGATAGAAATAGCGGTGGGAATCCCATTCGTCGCATTATCCCAAATATATAATCCCATTCGACTGAGTCAAACGCCTTAGTGGCATCAAGGAAGACTGCAGCCAAGGGCATTTCCGGCGCCACGTTATGGAGAACTGTGAAGAGAGTCCTCAGATTATGGGTAGTGGCCCTGCCGGGTATAAAGCCTGATTGGTCAGGGAGAACCAATTTATCCATGAGAAGACTGAGCCTGTTAGCTATAAATTTGGCTAAAATTTTAGTGTCACAATTAATCAGGGAGAGGGGTCTATACGAATCACAATTAGTTGGCGATTTTCCGGGTTTGAGCAGAGATGTTACCAGTGCTTCCCTCATGGAGGGGGGAAGTGTCTGAGACTCCAGGGAGTCTTCGTATACTTCGCGAAGAATAGGAGCTAATTGATCTATATATGTCTTATAAAATTCAATTGGTATTCCATCCATACCCACGGCTTTCCCCGACTGTGTATGCATTATAGCCTCGCGTACCTCATCTAATTCGAAGGGGGCACATAAGAATTCCCGTTGTGAGTCTCCCAACCATCCCAATGCCACATCGTCAAGGTACTCCTCCAGGTCAAGTTGGTCAGTTCTGGTGGAAGTGTAGATCGAGGAATAATGATCAGTGAATATATTAAGGATGTCTGCTGTGTCACGATGGAGCGATCCATCCGGCCCTTGTATTTCCAGGACGTAATTGGAGAATCGTGGTTTGCGTATGGTCTCTGCTAGCGCTTTCCCAGGACGCTCACCCTCCCCATATCTCTTGGCTATCCAGTATTTGCCCCTGAATTTGGCTTCCCGATTAGCGGTGTCTGTGTAGTCCGAGAGTGTGTTGTGAAATTTCCGCAGTATTTCTCCATCTGGGCCCGTAGAAAGTTGTGTCTCTAATGTCTTCAACTCTATCTCCAGCTTCCTTAACGTGTTTTTTATGTCCCTGAGAACCCCCGCACTTTTGGATATGCATATACCACGTATGGTAACTTTAAAGGCTTCCCAAATGGTTCCTACCTCCTCCACTGAGCCCCTGTTCCTACGGAAAAAATCTTGTATTTCGTTCCCTAATTCTGTATGGAAAACTGCGTCTAATAGCGAGGACGGTTGCAAATGCCATCCGCTACGTGGAGTGCCATAGCCGGGTGAGGTCAATGTCAATAAGACTGGAGAGTGATCTGAATATGTGCGCGCCAAGTGTGTGACGCTCGTAATGGAAGGGCCAAGTCCTCGTGTAAGGAACAAGTAGTCCAAACGTGCCCATGATGCGGCCTGTGTGGTGAAATGCGTGCCTTCACGTTTGTGTCGGTGCATATGACGCCATGTATCAATAAGAAAGCTTGCTTTAGTTATGTCTTGCAGGGTTGCGCTGGACCTTGTATAATGGTGTGGGGCAGGATTGGACCGGTCAATGGAGGGGTCATATACCGTATTGAAATCCCCCCCATACTATATGGGTGGAGCCTATCTCCACGATCTTACCCCAGAGGGTCGTGAAAAAATCTGGGGTGTCTACATTAGGGCCATAGCAGCATGCCAACGTTACAGACTCCATGCCCAGTCGTCCCCACGCAAGGCAATATCTCCCCTCAGGGTCGCTGAGTGCGCCAGCCAGAACGAAGGGTGTGCGCTTTTTGATGATGATCGCTGTACCCCTGGCATAGGATGAATAGGATGAAAAGATTCTATGGGCGGCCCATTTCTGCGCAAACATAGTAGGGTGCTTGGGATCACTATGTGTCTCTTGTAGCATTGCTATGCTGATTTGGTGTCGGTCCATGTAACGATGTTGAGTTTTCCAGAGGAATCCGTGTCAGTCATGTGACCTATGAGTGATTAATGAATGCCTCAATTGGTGTTCAGTGAACATAATTGTGAATGTGGAACTATGTTTTGGGTAATCCTGCCGTGCTGTGAGTGTGCTGATATTGAAGAAACCCCCTCCCTTCCCCCCCCACTGAAGCATCCCCAACATGCCAGTAGTACATTCCCTCCCTGCCACCCTATACCCCAACAACAAAACAAAACATGCTACGCTTAATGCGCAGCTGGAAACAGTGGGGGATTGCCCGTTTGGGGGCACCCCTAGGTGCAGGCACAGGTACCCCTCGCCGACTGAGACCATGGTAGGTGGTATGAATGATCTCAAGAGGGCAGGGGGGTGCCCGGCGCTTCATTAGTGTAGAGTCTCACAATGGCATCCGGTACCATCATATTGTTCGGAGTGGGGCTCCGGATAGTGAGTGTAATAGGTGCAAGTCTCCGGCCACTTCTGTATCTCGCCTCATATCTTGGATGCCCAATGAAGAGTCAATTATCATTAGTGTGTGTCAGGCTCTGTAATCGGGGAGGCGGAGCGCTGTGAGGTAGCAGGTGAACCTGAATTTTGGTTGGCGCGTTTCAGATGTTTTAGGAATTCATCCACCTGTTGTGGTTTCGTGAAGAATCGTTGTTTGCCTTGATGAGTGATTCAAAGGCGCAAGGCGTAGTCTATTTGGGCTTGTCGTAATTTGTTTTTTGCGGCTGTGAATTTGCGCCTCTCCTCCTGTACTGTTGCCATGAAATCGGGATAGATTGAAAACGTGACGCCGTCGTAGGTCAGTTGTTGTTTGCTGCGGGCCTCTCAAAGAGCTATGTCCCGGTCCCTATAGTTCAAAAGTCTTGCTATAATAGGCCGAGGTGTGCTCCCTGGAGGTGGACGTGGCCCCAAAGTACGGTGCGCGCACTCTACGATGAACTGGGATGAGAAGGATTCCGCACCTATGGACGATAGCAGCAATTTCTCAATGTACTCCTCCATTTTGCCCGTGTTGGTGGTTTCTGGAATACCAAGGACGCGGATGTTATTGCGCCTACTTCTCGCCTCCAAGTCCTCGTTCTTAGCCACTATAAGTTTCAAGAGTTTGTCCATTTGGGCAACTTGCGTTGTGACCTGAGAGGTAGTGTCCTCAGTGTCCGATATGCGGCGCTCCGCCTCCTTTATACGTTCCTCATGACCCTCAAGTTTATGAACTATGGCGTCCATTCGTGTTGACATACCATCCACCTTATCGGCTATAGTGGCGAAGCCTTGCCTGATCTCTTGAAGAAGAGTTTTCATGTCCTCAATCTGTGTGGCAGAAGCAACGTGGGCGTCCATTCCCCCAATGGGCTCTTGCTCTTCTGGTGGCGTACGCGTATTTTTTTTTTTTCAAAATTAAGCCGGGGTTGCCTCGTGTCCGGCTTCCCCATAATGGATTCCGACTGCGCTCGTTGGCGCCGGCCCCCTAAGTGCAGCGGTGTTGTCGCCTGTTGCACCGCTGAATCAATTCTGGAGGAAGGTGATTCAGTGCGAAGTTGTGGCTCTATTGTCCCTCTCTCTTGGATGGCGTGCAGCCGGGGCGGCTAGCGACAATCACTCTTCTACGCCCGCAAATTGCGTCACGTGTAGTGAGCGCGCGCTCTCCTCGATGCGATTAATGATATGGGTGGCGTTGTCAATGGATCAGCAGACTTCAATGGCACGAATGTGGCCCCCCTCAGTATCAGATACCTGAGACGCTGGTAATAACGCGGGGGGGGAGCGCCCAGAGTCAATGCAGTCCGCTATTGTGCCCCCAGTCTCACACTGGAAAATTCATGCTGCATTCCACCGTGATGGCAGCCGTTGCCTTCCTCCTCACCCGTGGATAAGAGGGGGGGGGCGGAGGCAGTCTCGCGGGTGTCCCCAGCTCGTCGCGCCACTCACCGCTTGTATTCCCGCCGGGTCCGTCACGATCTGTCTCTCAGCGGTGCCTCCGTATAGCAGGGGAGGGTGCACCGACCCCGCCGCGATGCCGAATCACGCTCCGCAGCTGCACTGTCTCCGACGTAGGGCACCTCACTCCAACCTCGTTTCTTGAGGCCCAGCTACCACGTGGGGGACCACGGCCTCTCGCAGCGCTGCTTGCCGATCCACCGCACCGCGTCTCTCAGGCGGTTACTCCGGCGCAGCAGGGATGATCGTGCAGCGGCGGTCAGGAAAATGCTAGCGAGTCGAAACTCACAGCGGAGTGTCAGCTGGCCATGGGCTCTGGATGGCCGTGGTTTTGGCCGTCATAGGTGCCAGTGAGACGGATAAATGTTGTTTCTTGGCGCCGGGCTGCAGGAGCCTCACGATAGTGCGGCCATCTTGCGTGTGCGCCACCTAGCGCCCCCAACTTTATGTTATTTGCATAATGTATGCGTCACTCTATGTCTGAAAGGATATTGTTTTGACTTATGTTGGGTGCTCCCTTGTGTCTGGACAAAAAGCTATACCTCTTAGAAAAAGCTCTAATGAGAGCGAAACACGTGTCAGTGGTTGCTTCAATTCATTTCAGGTTGGCTTGGGTGGTATTTTACCAATCCAAAGCTGTAATACTGTGCCTGGAGTGGTAAAAGGCTTTGGCCATTTTACAGCTTGGCATGGAAAGCACTGTGCTAATCCTATGCTTAAAGACTTTACTGTTGAAATGGAAAAAGACTTTGTCCCTTTCTATCTCGGCGTGGCTGGCATTGTGCTAACCCTACGCTTAAAGACTTTGATAGAAAAGTAGACCTTTAAGGTGAGCAAATTTAGAGTGTCGCTGGTGTTGAGAGTGCTCTATACTGGAGCTGCTTTCCACCTAAACTTGAGAACTACCCAGAGACTACCCAGAGTTCTCTGCTTCTTTTTGCATGTGTATATATATATATATATATATATTTTTTTTTTATTATTTTTTTTTTTAACTCTGCTGCTCCTGACACTACTTTCTCAGCACTTTTTCCCATGCCTATCTTTTGGCTATTTTATCGTTGCCCTTTACTGGAATCCCAAGCTGTGAATTTATTTAGATTCCACAACATGTGGGTTTGTTTGGAAATCTTAAGCAGTAACAGCCCAAAATATAAAAAAATGAGCTTAGAACTGGCATGAAAAGCGTCAAACCTTCAGGAAATCAACAATGGTTATATACCCATGGAAGCAGCAGATATTAATGGTAAAAGTTAAGAGTTAAATAAATGACAAAGCCATGTCAAAAAAACTTTGAAAAATGAAAGCCAGTCTAATGGTAAATATTAATAGCTAAAAAAACTATTAAAAAAAAAAAACTTAAAAGCAACTCAGTGATCCTTAGAAAAAATCTGTAGATTTTTTAACCCTTTTGCTCTCAGGAAATGAGAAAATCCTCATGTGGAATACATCAGATGTGATCAGGCTCTGTATAAAGAATCTTTGTTCAGAAGTAGTCAACAGAAATACATAAATTGACCAGATCCTCTTAACTGCATTGAGGCTTTCCCTGTGTTTTTTTTTGTATGTGTGATTAACCAATACGGGAAAATGTTTGATCACATTTATGAAGCACCTATATAATTTATAGTTGGCAGAGAGTGAATTCCACCACAAAGGCGATGATGTTCCCTCTCCGCCAACATAGCGGCCCATCCTCCCGATTTAAATGCAGGTGAACCATGGTTTTAATCACAGTAGAGACTGCTCTGTCTCAGCCATTGTTAAACCCTCCGATGCATCATGGGCTGCCGGAGGCAGACCACTAAGTCCGCCCACTTGATTTAGGAGGGCAGAATTAGAGGTCATTTTTCACTGACCCTCAAGGGGCAGGGAAAACAGCTAACTGCTTCCCTATTTTCCTGCTTTGGTATTTTCTTTTTGAAAATAAAAAAGAAAACAGTCCAACATAGCCCTGCACCAAACTGCAAAATGTAAGCACAGTAATAGTAATGATGAAGGTTCCTGACAATGCTTTATAAATGACCACTAGCTTGGCAGCCATTTATAAATTAGGCTGGCGGCTTCTCAGTCAAGGCAACAGAGTAATTTACTCAGTTGCCCTGATGGAGGGAGGTGCCGTCCCCCAGGATAAAATTTAGGCCCCAAATCTTAACAGAAAGGAACCTTAGGATTCAAAAAATGTAAAGATAGAAATAATATAACACAGGGAATTTACGGACCAGCATGGCCGTTAACAGTGGTTTATTTGGACAGTACAAGAGACCGATATGAATAATTTGAAAAATAATTTCGACAAAACATTAAAATAACAAGACAGGAATCATTAACTTCTAGAACCCCAAAATAGATAAAAAACTCTAACTTCTCGTGCGACACATATTGTGACAATGTACAAAGTACAATACAGATGCAGGACAAAATGAGGCTTTTTTCTCTTTCCTTCCTCCAGTCTCCTTCTCTGCTAACTATATGGATGCACCGGCATCAGCTCTTAATCCAACCGCAACGGTTAGCATGATAAAAATAACACTGCCAACATTAACAAATGTGCCTCTTTAAAACAAAGAAAAACGTTGTTAGCATTCTATTAGAGTAGCCGCTTGTCTCCTCTAAGGTCTCAATGGTGTACTTCACAACGTAATTATTTTTTTTTAAATGTGGGGAAATGTCAAAACATGTATAACTTGATTTATTATGAAACATCTTTTCAGCGTCACTGCCCTAAACAATGTTTGGCGTAGAAGCCTTTGTAAAACACCATTTTCCTCTGGGGGTTGCATTCATCACTGTGTCAACTTCCAGTTCCTGCCTCATGCTTGCCATCAATAACCAATTCACAAATTTGTTTTTGTAGTTGACCTTCGCATCTGAATCAAGTGTTTGCCAGAGTCTATGCCTAATACTGAACAGATGTTGTCAAATCCAATAGGTTTGACTTTTGTATAGCATATACACACAAACACGACTTCTATGTGCGCTGACAAAGTATGTTCGTATACAAACAGATGCAGAAAGAACTACATATTTACAGGCATTCATGCATACACAGACATACACACAGCACCTGAAGACAGAGTCCTGCAGACAGGCATGCAACCAGCAACTCGGATCTACAAACAGCAATGTTATGTAATTACCTTCCCTAGGAGCACTTATAAAAAGAGAACAAGAGATGTGTTCATGCTAATATAGTGAGTGTGTTCTGCTGCTCTAAGGACATCTTAAAGAGCCAATGTGAGTGGAGAATGGTCTAAGGCATGAAGAAGGAGCTGTTGTCAACACTGTGACAGTTCCCCTTTAGACTTTTCTGTTTCCTTTAGTTTGTCCTTTCAGATTCTACTATTTATATTCAGGATTTCTATTTCTTTCATAGAAAAGTGAAGTTTTAAACATGCACAGAAATGTGAATTATGTCTGCTCCTATGCACCTGTTTTATCATTATGATAATCACGCTGACACATTTGTCGCCATGACTGTTTTGTCTTATTGCTGGTTTAGTGTCTGCTACTGCTCTTGTTTTATAACTATAAAACAAGATCGATAGTCAGATGGTATAAAAAAAACAGGTATTGAAGCATAGGTTCCAGAGGGACTTAGACGCCAGGGCTATCCATAGCTGCCAAGGTTTCAGATTGCTTTGTGTGACAATTTCATAAATTCTGTGTAATTATGAGTGACATTCAATGACTATGAGTGACACTTTCTCGCAAGCAAAAATTAAGCAATGAACATGAGGGAAACATAAATATCAGAAATGACACCCATTTGAGCAACCAGAAACTCAAGATCTTAAACCACTGCACTAGTGCTGCTGAGAAATTCCATCAGTAACTGGCTCTGCGTGAGACTGCGATTGCACCAAGCAGCGCACCTACCTGCCCCCACCCACTGCTCTAGTGGTCTCAAAAGGATAGAATATAAAAGAAATTGGCAGTGGTCTGAAAATACAGACAATTACAGCTTGTATGATAGTGGCTATAGTTAGTGGAGTGCTGTAAAGCTCTGCAGACCAATGGTTTGGCAAATTTCCAGGATTTCCGAAATGGACTAAAAAGTGCCCAGATGCATTTTAGCTTGCAGCACAGCGCTATAAAAAGTTCACAAATAAAATAAATACAGTCGACAAAAGTGTATCATAATCTTATTGGGAAATATTAGTTGAAAATAAAACATTAATATGAGGCAGGGCAATATAAGAAGTTCAGGCAAAAAGCAACTGGTGGCGCTGTGGTTTGTGTTTTTGCGGCTTACGCTCGACCCCTTTCCCAGTGACAGACAGCCCCTTAGAGAGAAGACAGAATATGCCCACAGCACCTTGAAGAAGTGAAGGATTTAAAACTAACAATAATAGCACAGAAAAAGACAGACAATAAGTAACACACACAAATGGGGTACGGAGCAGTCAGGACACTGCAGGGAATAAACATGCCTTGCATGGGCACCCTCCCGCTTCAATTTTAGTACGTGCTCCCAGGCCCTACGCAGATCTAGATTGCTCATTAGCCAGTTATGCCTATGTCTTGGTGAATTTCCACTCAGCACTTCGTGATTTCCCTCAGCCCCACAGGCCTATATAGTGCCCCATTGTGTCTCTGACGTTGCAGGCCCGGGCGGCACTGCAAGCAGGAAGCGGGCAACCAGGCCCTGGTGGAGTTAGTGTTAGGGGTACGCACCCCAGGAGAGCGGCGTGTCCCAGCCCCAAGAAGCATTTCAGGTCATTGTGGTCCCCGGGCGGCACCTTCTAGCAGCTTTAGTTAGTGGGGGTCCTAGGGCAGTGAGAGAATAGTGCGGCCCGCCGGCCGTCTCAGGTTGTGTCTCCCGGGTATGCTCCCAATGCAGTGCGGCCATGCCAGACGTAAAGTCTTGTTCATGCGCCTGCCCCATCCTCACCTTTAATTGCAGGTGCCGCTTCTTCTACCGGCTCTACCCGTTCCCGCCGTTATTCCCTAGGCACCCCCGAGCCTCCTCTCAGTGCGGCTTCCCGGGGCCACCCATGATGGCATATGCCCAAAAGCTGACTGCTGTTACCGTCGGTAACACACCGGAGCGCCGCAGCCATCATCACAGAGTTGATGCAGTTTAATTGACCAAATAAGAACCACATTTAACTTGCCCGAGTGCACGTTTCGCTTCTGAAATCCCCGCGCATGTAGAGCTGCCAGAAACGTCCCAGCCTGCTGCAGTCTGCAGCGGATCGGGGAAATTCACATGCGCCAGCCTCTGGGGACTACAGGAGGCAGTAGAAAGGCACTCATGCGCATCAAGGGTGCTTCCATTAGCAAGACTGCATGCCACGTCACAGTGCCCTGGCATGCCAGCTAGTTTCAATCAGGATAGAAGCGCTACGGCTTGACAGCCAGGCAGGAGCTATGCCTATAATGCGTGACTTACCATTTCAGTGCGGTGATGCGGATCACCGCACTGAAATGCGTTAGTCTAATGCCTGATGCGTGGCACTTGGCAGGGCTGGCTATCAAGACAGGGTTCACAACAGTTTGCAACCTCAACTTCAGACAGAGGCGTCGGTGAGAAGCATTGTCCTTCAGCAGTTCGCTGTTTATGTTCTAGCCTGAAACAAGATGCAATAGTGTTTGAACTGACTATGTTGTTGTGGTTTTCCCCCAACTTGCCTTCAATCCTCCTGTTTTTACTCTTTTCATTTTTAATGACTCTAGGATTCTGCCCACTTTACCACAAATAAACAGTGCTAAAGTACTGGTGCTCACTTCCTTAATCATGGTAACATTGGCGTCCACCTAATTGGCACATTTAATTTACTATTTGTAAGTTCTTAGTAAAGTGCAAATGCATGTGCCTGGGGCCTGTAAATAAAAAGTTGAATGCAAAGCACAAGTCTGAAGTATCTGCTGCTTTTTCCATAATGTGTGAATAGAGTATAAGCTCTTTTGATCTGCAGCATACTTGCATGTTAATTTCATCTTCTATTGCTTTTATTTTAAAGTACACAGCACGTTGCTGGCCCTTGTACTTTGCAGCTTTTCACCTGAATATTCTGGGTCTGATTGCTCAGTGAATTGATTCAAACACTGCAGTAATCGGTATTTGATGCCAGGGCTAGTACACTTTTCAGTCACTCCTCATGAAAGTTGTAACACCTGACATCCCTTAGGGTGGTCTTTCCCCAAATATTTACCTATTTCCTCTCAAAATTCATTTTTGTTGGTCTTTGGAATCAGTGCACTTTACTACTGATAACGAGTGCTAAAGTACTTGTGCTCACTTCCTCAAACAGGGTAACATTGGCGTCCACCTAATTGGCACATTTAATTTACTTGGAAGTCGCTAGTAAAGTGGTAATACATGTTCCCATTGCCTTTAAATTAAATGCTGCTAGTGACCATGTGTTGTGCCACCCACTTAAGTAGCCCTTTAAACATGTCTCATGCCTGCCATTGCAGTCTGTATATGTTGTTTAAACTGCCATTTCGACCTGACAAAATAAACCATGTACCAGGCATAAACATTCCTTTTTAATACATATATATGTGGTATGCCCTAAATAGCCGTTAGGGCAGGTTGCAGTGTAAGCTGGACATGTACTTTTAACTTTGAAAAGTCCTGGTAGTGAAAAACTCTAACATTCGTTTTTCACAATTGCAAGGCATACCTCTCCCATAAGATACTATTGGGTTACTTTATTACATTTAAGAAGTGATAACTTTCAATTTGGAGCAAGGTGGCAAGGTCGAGTTTGGTCTCTAAAGAGTTATGATTTAAAACCCTTTTTAATTGTAATGTTGTATGTTAAGCCACAAATCTGTAAATGCCACTTTTAGAAAGTTGGAATTATCTTGTCCTTGCTTATTTGATGCCTGCAGCCTGTATCCTGGGTTACATGATTAGGTGTAGCTTGCAGTTGGTCATTGTGCATTGTTCCCAGACTGTGAGACAATGAGAGAATAGGTGTTGGCAGGATGGGCCATCTCTGAGTTGATAGTGGGGCAGAGCTGTCACCTACCACACTTGCACATCACAAAGACTCAGCCTCACCACACTACAAAGGGTTATATAATTGTCTTTCTTGTCTCCAGACAAGGTAGGGCCAAAGCAAGGAGGCAGGAAATTCCAGACACCCCTCTAGGGGGAGGAGCCTAGAACCTTCTTGCACTTCAAATCTGCCACCAAGTATAAATACTGGACCTTCAGACCTAACTCTTCAGTACACATTTGTTAACTCAGAAGAAGGACTGCTGTGCTGCTATGTTGCAAGAAGGACTGCCATTCTGCTGCCCTGCTGCCTGAGTGAGAAGGACTGGACCTGAATATGGAACTCCGGACCACCAGAGTGTCTCCAGGGGCTAGTTGGCTGACCTCCTGATCATAACCTCAGAGACAAAAAAGGCTCCAAACACCTTGAACCATGCACCTGTACTCTGCCTGTTGTGAGTCCTGTCCCCCAAGTGGAGCCCTCCCAGTCCTGGACACTTGGAAGTGAGCCTGAAGGTGCTCTGCCAGCCGAGCTATAGTCCTAGCAGAACCGACGCAGTACAACGCATCGCCTCACAGCTTTCCACCGTAATTGCTGCTGCACGATGCATCCTTTAACAGGACCTCGCGTTGAAGCCCCACAGCTCCTCAGAACACCATTGCATAAAGCATCCCTGACACAGGACCTCACAACGCTCCACAGCCTGGATTTAAGGTACTCTGTTAAGCAGGCCTAACTTGGTCACTCTCTCCGGCCTGTGCTCCATCACGGTCAGCCTGAACTTGTGACTTTGTCCCAGTCCGGCGCGACCAGATAACCGCAGTTGGCACTTAGTGCTTTTAATCACAATTTTTACACAAATCTTTAAAATTGCATATCTCTGGTTCTACTAACTGGATTTTGTTTGTTGTTTTGGTGTCAAATAATAAATTACATTTCACGCTATTTTTATTGTGGTTTCACTTTATTACTGTTTGTGTGCTGCATAAACACTTTACATGCTGCCTCTAAGTTAAGCCTGACTGCTTTTGTGCCACACTATCAGAGAATTGAGAACAGGTAAATTTGGGGGTTGCTTGTGTTTCACCCTGACTAAAATTAGGGTTGCTGCTTGAGTAGGGTTTCACCCCCCCCCCCCACCAGTAACCCAATTTCTTAGAGACAGGAAATAGCTAGCTTGATATTTCAGAACACAAACACCGCTATGCTCTGCAAACTATGTGTGAAACTTGAAAACATGCTTGTTATTTACTGCTTCAGCAAGAACTTATCATAGCCCATAGACTTAGATAGAGGATGTTAAGATGATATTATCTCAATTATAATGTTGGAGCTGCCTTAGTTACATTAATATTTTATGCATATGTATATTTTATGCACTAGGTTAGGATTCTAAAACCTATATAATAAATGTTGTCTCATTCAGTGGGTGGCATCCTTGAGTGTTTTATTTATTAACAAAAGAGGGTTTGGTATTCCACTGTGTCCCTGCACTATTCTTATGAGACTGCTCATTACCAGGAAATACAGTATTGCTCATCATATGGGTTGCAGTTCAACTGGAGTTCTAAATCATATTGACACATTGACTATGTTCTTGTGTCAGGGGGTTAGAAATCCTACGCCTGTGACTTTGGAGAGTGAGGGGTATCCTCATATGGAAAATATCAGGCCTTTGCGACAAAGGTAATCTCAAACTTTGGGTTATTAATTTGGTAGGGGGTAAACGTTGCAAACTTAATAAACACAATCAGGTTAGGACAAAACTGTTTTTAGAGAATCAGCTCAGAGCCTCTCAGCTATGGCACAAGCAGCAGCCATTCCCCATTGAAATGCAATTTAGGAAATAATTATCAGACCAGTAGAAAAACGGAAAATAAATAATTAGCAAAAAAGACACCAAGAGCATCAAAATCTGATAAGGGAACCAGATTTTTTTTTTTATTTGTCATTCAAAAAGAAACTAGAAGGAGTAAAGCACCTTTGAAGAACCATCACTTTCTGATTGACTGGGACCTAAGGGCAATTTAGGTTAACCGTGATGGAAGGGAAGGTCAGGCATATCAAGCGGGTCTTCCCAGTCAAAGGTTTTTCCTCAAATGTATGTCAAAATCCTTCAGCAGAGCAAGGTCCAAAGCAGAAGCTGGTGAAGGCCCCTTCAAATCAGGTATGTTATTGTCAAGCTCCCAGTAAAGCCATTGGTTTTGGTGCCAAAATCTCTGAGTGTGACAAAGTAGGATTTCATAGCTGCCGCAGTTGCTTCACCAGTTAGATGGATTTCACACCTTGTCTCAGTATAAGGTTTAGTGACTTTTTGGGTTCTCAAAATTCTCCAGTGGGACTGTGTTGAAAGCTGTAGTTAGCCATGGCTTCAAAAGGCAAGACACCTTTCCTCCGAGTTCTCTCTGAATCCATTTTCAGTGCAGCGGAAAGCTCCAAGTGGGAAGAACCTACATGTGTTGCCTGCCTTGGATGCAACCTCTCTGGGCAAGCCTCAGCATCTTGTTCCAGTCCTCTGAATGTGGAAACAATCACTAAGTCCAATGTTTCTTCAGCTGCTGCTAAATTTCCTTCTTCACATTCATTTAGGCTCCAGCACCAGGGCTATCTTCAACCAGGTCTCCTGTAGGATGAAGTCCTCTGTGGTCAGGAGTCCTTCAACATTTTGTATCCATCAAGCAGACAGACCAAAGCCCAATGACCTTACACTTTTAGATTAGTTTCAGTCACTGTTTGCCGCCAGCAGTCCTTGCGTCCTCTTCTTCCAGTATCAGACTGGAATCATCTTTTTTCCTGAAGGCCCTTCTTCTTCAGGTTTAGTTTTCAAAACCAGGAATATCCTGAGGCGGTGGTGAGTGAGGTGCGAGATTTATCCTGTGCAGTAGTCAATTATTGCCACACAATCCTTACATTTTATCCCAGTCCACTCACATCATTTTGCAGCACTTTCTCACTGCCTTACAGTATCATTACCTGTTTCAGCATGGTTAAACCTTTCTGCCAACAGACAAGCCTGTCTTCACTTTTTAGCCATTAAACTATTAAGATGAGCTCTCCTCCTATCCGACAGGGTCAGAAATCGCTCTCTCTCCAACTGTGACTGGGGCTTGGCTGCCTTAGATTATTAAGGGAATTAATGGTGAGAACTCTCTTACTCATCTCCAAGTCATAAATAGTCCTGTTAAGGCTGCATGTTTTTCTGCTCACTGTTCCTGTTCAATCCAAATAGCTAATCCTTGCTTAGTAGTCAGGACTTAACCCCACCTTGCTCTTCCTGGGGTCAGAGACAGGCCGTTGTCTTTTACTCTAGGATTATAACTCTCCCAGTCAAGGATGTGTATTGTCCTTTGCTTTTTAGATGTGTGGCCAGATTTATGTTAGCTTAGGAAGCACAATGTCCATTTTTACAAAGGAACTCTTCCATTAGAGTTATCACAAATGTAAAATTTCACCATTAGATAAGATTTTGAAATTAAGTGGGAATTAACTTTGAATTATTTGTCTAGCATTTCTCAGGAAGAGATGTAGAATCAATTTTTCATTCTCACCTAGGCCTGCTCATGAAACAGTCTAGCACAGCCCTCAAAGTGAAACAAGGTTGTGTGTTTTATTTTACTGTGAGGGCACACTAAAACCCAAATGTAGTGTGCCTTTTTTCATACATTAGCATAGCCCTGCGGGTATAGAAGGCACATCTTATAAGTTATTTATCAATATATAAATATAGACTTTCCTACAGCCAAAGGAATGTTTCCCTGGCACGTGTTACTGCTGTGCATTTCATCTGCAGCCCAGCCAGAGGACAGTTGTGCTTCTGGGAGCCATGTCATGCTGTACCACGTATGTGGGTGGTATACGGTCACATTGAGCCCACTTTTGGCATTTGATTATCCATGCCATGGGTGTATTTTACACTCAATTCACCACTGGACTCATAGGGAACTTAAATAAGGCAAGTAACGATCTGTAATTCAAAGCACTTGTTTTTTTGGGACACATATGTACTTTATAACTGTTTAGCAGTGGTAAAGAGCAGAGTCCCAACACAACCAATATCAGAAATAAAAAATGGAACATGTTTTCACAAAAACTTTAATTCCTCACATGGGCCCCCTGCAGCTGAAACCAGGGAGGTCTAGCAATTCTCTTATTAGTTCTCATTGCTAAGGCATAAGAAAGTAGAAATACCAATCGCTATTGAGTGTGGACCCCAGGTGTCACCCTAAAGCCGTATCCTGTAAGAATATGGACAACCTCAACCCTTTACGTTTCACCCATACATCAGCATCAGACACCTAAGGGCTCTATCATCAATCTCACCTAAGAAATGAGAACCAGACAGTGTTCTCCGTTTTTTCAGGCACCAGACCACCGCAAGAGTCTTCAACTCAATGACACTGCTGTTTCCAGGGGAGCAGCTGTCTGCTGATGAACACTAAAGGTTGTTCCTGTGCTTCCTCAATTAGTTGGAAAATCACTGCCCCATGACACGTTGTGAAGCATTGGTCTGTACGAAAAACTCTTTGCTGAACTCTGGTGCCATGGGGACTAGTGCAGTACATAGTGCTTCCACAGAATGTCAAACTCCTTCTGACACTCCACTGTCCAAATCATCTTTTGAGTTGTTTCTTTGAATTCAGCTTTATGACAACCATGGTCCTGCACTCTAACACAAACCAGTGGTAGTAATACCTACAAATCTAATCTTATTTGTCATACACAAAGCTTATGTTACCCCATATCACAACATGATTTTGTGAGGCTGATATTTGGCTGTAAGAGCTCAACCACTTCTGAACGATATGCCTGTCTCACTAAATCAAAACCCGACAATATATCGTTGTGGAGTGAGAAATGATCTAACTAGTTGGGAGAAGAAATCACATAAGATCATATCACTAATACTGTTAAGCGAAATTGAAAGATTATCACCCCAGCAAGGCTAAGAAGTCAAGCATATTGCACCACGTATGTTTTTTATAATACACCAGCCAATATTGACAAGTGGTATAATGAGGGACTCACTTGCCCATAATGCACTTGCAGGTCTGCTGATGCTATTCATATGTTCGTGACTGCCCAAGCTTGAGAGAATTCCGGACTGCCATTTCTCTAAGGACTAAAATAATACAACCCTTCTCGGTCAAACTAACACCTGGCGGGATCCTAATTGGGAATAATGTTGATGATTGGTATTTTACATATTAACAAATGCAAGAATGCTGGAAAGCCTACAGAGCAGACTTATATGACGAATAGTGGAGGGAGGAAAATGCTGCATATGAATTAGAATATCAAATTGCGAAAATCAAAGAGTCTTTAGCAAAGATTAAATACAAATAGAGCAAGCTGTGCAATTGTTTTACTGCCTGAAATATACTCTTCCAATGTAAATTATTAATTTTAATATGATTGGTGAACAGAATATATCAATTGTGTATGTATAAAATAAAATATATTCATCTCTTTTGTCTGTAATGTATATAACTATAATCTGCCCCTCACCCTTGATTAGAAAAATGAACATCATCTTAAACTGAAAGTGTCTCTCAGGAGTAGTGAATGCTGACCTCTCCTTTGCATCCTTTGTTAGAGCACTTTGCCAGTATCCTGAGACACCAAACTCTGAGAGCTTACAACTCACAATTGAACTGCAGCACACCCGGGTTGAAGTGATGCTCCTGCCAGCCATGTCATGTTGTGTCACTTATGTGGGGGCTGTAATGTCACACTGCAGTCCACAAATTATATTTAACTTACTAAGCCTTAGTCTAATTGTATGCACCATTTTCCTCTGGTACTCATGGCTCGAGCAGCAGGCAATTTCCAAGAGAAATGCTTGTCATGTTCAAGTAGTATTGAGTGGTAAAAAGTACGAAGGAGAGCTTGCATTTCCCTCATAACATAATTATTATAAATCCTTTTTAATTAAAAACTCCCACTAATTTCTTAGAAAAGAGAAGACTAATATGACACGCAGGTATTGTTTTAAAAAACAGTCTGTCAGGCCTTTTGAGCTCGTTTCTATTTTTAACGTAACACACTTACTTACCTTGTAAGCACAAACTCTTACCCCCAGGTAAATGCAGGTTAACTGTTTGGAAACAAGTTCTCTGTGAAGCTTGGGCATCTTACTCTATCTACTCTTATGCATCACTGTTGAATGATGGAACTCTAACATTAAACATGTGAAATGTATTTTGGGGATTCCTGGATATCAGCAGGAATTTTGATGATAAAAGAAGTTTGGCAAGATAATTCAGTGCTGCCCATTGAATGTGTAAACTTTAAATATAATCCCACAAACCAAGATAAGATGAAGTAGACCAAACTACTGGGTCTGCTGACTAAGTCCCCGGCCATTATAGAAGTGGAATTGTCACATGAACCATCTCTTTTCATTCATTTAAGAATAACTAGTTATCAACTGGAGTGCTAAAACCACTTCTACCTCATGAGGAAACAACGATATGTGGTCATCAGAACTTTCTTGAAAAAATATTTTTAGTATGGGAAAAGACTTGGAATTCACCTTTAACTTCCCATGATGGTCATGGTTCTGCAAAATGGTGAAGGTACAACTGGACCTTATCCTTAATTCAGTGCCTCAAAAATTAACATTTCATCTTGACTGGACACATGCTAGAATGATGAAGCCTGCATGATCACCATCAGGCAACAAACAAAAAGAAACATTGGAATGCGTGCTATGGTTGCGCAGAAAGATTTTAATTTATGGTGAGATGTTGTAGATGAAGTATGTTTGCTTGTGAATGCTGTCATAAGAAGATCTCCCATGTTTACATTAGTCCACTTTTTATCTTTAAGTATGGAAGTAATGCTTGGTCATTAAAACTGAATTTACATGGCTCTTTTAGTGGCTAAAAAATGGAAATTGCAGACGTGGAAGACCAGACGATCACTATCTGCAGAGGAATGGGTTGATGAGCTAATATAATTAACATATGAGCATATAATATTTTTGAAATATGGACTAGGACAAATAGAACACAATATGGAGTAATGTTTAAGAGTTATATGCTTTCTAATTTGAAAAAATCTTTAAATATATGTTTAATTCATCTTTTTCTTCTTTCCTGTATTATATCGTCAAAAGCACTTTCATTTCTATCTTTATTCCTAATATTGCATTTATCTGTCATACTTTCAGAGATTTCTGTTTATTGATATATTGAAAATAAATACAATGATAAAACCTAACAAAATCTATAATATAATAAACATATAGTGTAAAATTCTTTGTATTGCTTGAACTTTTTTATCAAAGTCAAGAAAAGGAGTACTAAACTGAGTATGTATATCAGCAAAAATAGGATTCAGAAAAAGGCACAAAACAATCCCAGAGCACCATGCATAAAACATGATTCTTTTACCCATAGCAATTCTAACAATGAGTGCAAGTGTTAAAGCAAGAATCTCTTCCCATGTCATTATGTTGCCTATTATTTGGAGCCAAATGGCCATTATCCAAACCCATTTCTTGTCAGTGTACTTCTTGAGCAACAGTATAATTTGGCACAATTTGATCTTTCTCTTTGTCACCGTTTGACTTTCTTGAGCACTTAATGCTTGCAGATGGAAACATATTCGGCTCTCTAGAGAGTGCTCTGCTTTTAGCCTGAATTGTAGTGCAGTTTCTTTCTAGGAAGTCTGTTAAAGGAAGTTCTATTCAAGGAAGGATATTCAGTTCTGTTCGAGGAAGGATAGTTTGTTAAACTGCCAGCTGCTACATCCTCATAGTGATCAGAAGTGAAACTGCCAGCTGCTACGTCCTCATAGTGATCAGAAGTGAAACTGCCAGCTGCTACATCCTCATAGTGATCAGAAGTGACCTGGGGCACAACCAGAGAGGATGTCCAATTGTTGAACCTCTGAGGTACATTGGTTTAACAGATGGGGGTTGCAGATGCTTGTGAAGCTCCTTCTGTAATACAGATCATGCTGTTGCACATGTAGTAGAGTTGTGATGTCAAGGGGGTGCCCCTCATTTACATGGGGGTGTGACCCCATGCAAATGAGGAAACCCTTTGCCTCTGTGACCATGGCGTATTATAGATGCAGGTTTAGAAGCAAAGAAGCTGCCTGAGGCACACGAATTGTGTCTGACAAAATTGAAGTCCTAAGTACCCCTGAGGCATCCCTCTGCAGGCAAGTGAGTCACATACTGCCCCCGCCTGTTCTTCTGTGGTGCGCAGGCCAGATTGCTGCCTGCACCATGAATGGCAGACTGGACGGTTTATACAGCTAGTCTGACTGTCACTAATGTGTTGCCTCAAAGGTATGTGAAAGTTCCCATCTGTGATGTGGCACACTGGCCCAGCCAGCACCTAGAAAGCAAGGTAAAGGTCTGTGATCTGGGCTCTGATGGTCCCGAATTGTGGAGGTGGTGTCATTGGTTAGATCCTTTCCAGAAGACACAGACACAACCATGTAACAGGTTGTTCTACATCTTATGGTGGCGTTTTTGTTTCTATTTCTGTTAGTACTTCCATCAGCTTTCCGTAATACTGGTTTATTACGGAGAAGTACCATCATTCCTTTCCATCAAACTATGCTGTTATTGGTGGTGCTTCAAATGTCCTGCTTGAGCCAAGTTGGCTGAATGCAGGTAAGTGTGGCTTCACGTAGGCTGGCAGGTGTGCTAAAGTGTGAGATCACCTCTCCTGGGATGGATACGGGCTAAATGCAGTTTTATCGTCTATTTGATAAATCCCAATTAGGATTGGGGAGCTGCCATTGCATGCTCATCTAAGTTTGTGTTGATATTGTTAATGTGGCACTAGATAATGACACCTCTATAATCAACACTAATTTTATTTCTTTGAATGTCTGCAGTAGATCAACTCCTACTTTATTTAACATACGAACGGTACAACACTACTTTACACCAGTGTCGATTACATATTTGTGGCAGTCAGATAATGTAGAATAAGTGTGGAGGGGTTGGTAATTAGTTTTGAAGAGGCTGGTCAATGAGTTTGTCTTTAATTTTCAGATGAGACGAATTCAATAATAAATACAAATACATATTGGTTCAGATATTATTTAATACCTTATCTGAATATGATGGCTCCTAAAAATTTGGATTGGTGCCTAGTTTTTAGTTTACAATGCAATTAGGTCTTTTAAGACAAAAGGTACCCTGGAGCCCGGTTATACATATTCAAAACTGGGCTGAGAAGTATACAATAACAGAGTAGTATTGAAGAAATATTCTAGGATAGACAGTTGTTTTCATAAATATACCATCAGTCTTATTGAACTGAGAACACTACGAAGTCCAACTTCAAAGTGGGATATTGAAATAATCCCCCCTACATTTTCTCGGCTACCAAATATTGTGAGTTATGTATTGACATTTTAATTGAGTAAGGCATTCATCTGCTGCTGCTCCTAGGAGAGAAATTAATATGAGACAGAAATAGGCCTGCCAAACATTGAGCTTTTCCTCTGCTGAAGAGCGAATTATTGTGGATTGAACTCACAGTATTTAAAGATCCAGTAAGAATTGCATTGTTTAAACTATGTAGTACCTAAAATGCTCAAGATATTAATGACCAACTATATCCTTACACTATATCCTTACATATGATGTTAACTCTAAGACAGTCATGCACCAAATAAAACTGCAGTTAGGGCCATTAGTCAAATTGCATTTGCCTCCTCCGAGGCATAGGAAGTGAGTGCAGGAGGATGGCATTCTCACTAACTTCAAAAAGGGAGTGTCCACAAAATGTTATTTCCTTGACCTTTTGTGAGGCTTATCCGCTCCTGGGACAATTGGCTGGATGTAGCGCTTGATGTGCACTGTATTGATAGCCATGTAAAAGCGGGAAGGACAGGATGTTTTTCTTTTTTTTATTTAACCAGGGACGAATGTGTGATGAGGTGTATGGACTGAATTAAAATTTAATCCATGCATAAAGTCCTGTGAACATGTACAATTTCAAAGGGCCTATGTGGGTGGAGAGTTCTGATACAAGTGTCACCTTGACATAACAGTGCTACCTACCAATTGTCTCTCTTGTCTCTGATGAAAGCCACTTACTACTTTAGGAAACTGTATTAATACTTTGGGAGAAAGAAGCCCTAATCTTGATGTGAGTTGTGTCTTGCCTCCCCAAAAGCAAGCAATTTAGCTCCTAAACGTCAACGTAGTTTTCTGCAAGGAATCCTGTGTGTTTGTTGCCTGCTTGGCTTATAAGTGGGTCTATCTCTTTCAGAGAATATGTAGGTGCTTTATTTTATATCACCAAAACATATCAGTAAACATGAATTTCTATAGAAAACAAAAAGTGTTCATTGAAAACACTGGTAAACATAAAAGTCAATGGTATCACCCTACATGTGGCGGAACCCTAAAACTCATTGCTATACCATGGTGAGCATTGGTTGGGAGAGCCTTGCAGTATATCCTGCTCAACAGTTTACATTCAGACTTAGAAACCTGTTCAGACCTCAGGCTCTTTTACCGAGGCACAGCTCCATGCTGTAGCTGAGCAGCTTTAATACCTTCTGTTTGTATTCCAGTGTTAGCATTTCATTTCGTTGTTATCATTGAAGAAGGCTTCTCAACTTCTTACAACAAGATTCCAGCCAAGAGTCTAGTCACAACTGGTCTATCTGGTTTTCTTTAACACAACAGCGTACATTCTGTTCCTGGGACCCACTTCCTTGATCTGGGAAAGAGTTAGGGCATAGCAGTGACACTTCCTGGATCAGTTCTGTATCCTACTTTTCCTTGTACAAAAGGATACCTTTCCATTAGAAAATGACCTGACATTCATGATGAAGCAAGATTCCCTCTGTCCTATCTTGTATAACTGGAGCATTTCACTGGCAGTTGTCATTTTCTTGAATTCTGAATTCAGGTGGTGGCAGGCTTAATTTAGAGGGTTTACCAAGCATAGCTACTGGAAACATCCAACCCAGGTCTGCAATGGGCCAGCGCTGGGAACAAAGAGGTGTTCTCAGTATTTACCAAGACACACTATGATCACTCTGCTCTGTTAGGTCGCAATAATAGCACTATGGAAGCACCAAGATGACTAGTCCTCAGAGAGATGTAAAACTAACCAGGGGCGTAGTCCGGTCAGTAAGATTGGGGGGGGGGGGAGTGAGCTTCAGATGTTCCAACAATCACGCTGAGGTATAATGCTAATATACATTATACGACAGACAGGGCACATGAGAGGGGCTGAAGGGGCTGTGCAAAGCGTAACAAATGAGGATTGGTAGGAGTACTAACTGAGATAAAATACAATATTTTGTAAAATAGCCAAACTTTTTATGACCGCCCCGGAAGATGTGGCCCTGAGAATAGCATATTTTTCCAACTATCCCTTCCTTCAGTAATGGAGGTTCACTCTGCTTTAGTGATTGCTATAAAGGGACCTGTTGTGATGAATGTATGTGACCTACTTGGAGCTAGAATGAGGACAGAAACATGTAGATTTACACTAGGGTGCTTGTATTGCACAACCCACCGTGGGCTTGGTTTTTGAGTGTGCAGTAGGGAGGTCTGGTCTCAATGTTCATGAGGATATAAATGCAGCCGCTGACAGTACACACCTCAACAGAGAAAGTCTTTCAGCAGTTGTGTAATTACACCAAAAAACACACCAAGGTCTTATAAGGGATTCTGTAACTTATTGATGACCAGGTCATGGTGAGAAGCGACCCAATGATGAAGCATATCGCTGGTAGTGGGAGGGAGGTTTCCAGTCCAGGGAAGACCTGGCTTGGCAGTTCGGGATGGACTGTTCCCAAGAGGCACAGGGTCACAACTGATTTGCATATAGCTGGGTCTGAACTGGGGTGGCGAAGTGAGCTAAAGAACGATGACGGATTCAACTCAGATCTGTGACTGGGGGTGAGTGTCTGAAATGTTCCAGCACTCCGTCCATCATCTCCTTGTGTTTGCTTTGTTCGCCCTAAGTTCGCAGGGTATGTCCAGACATGGGTCCCTTGCTCACTTCGCCACTGGATTCAAGCTAGCCTGGCTGATATGGGGTGTTACCCCGAACTCGGTCCCAGGATGCTTCGTTCCGGTCCAGGGAAGACCTGGCTTGACAGTTGGGGCTGGACTGTTCCCATGAGGCACAGGGTCATGACTGACTTGCATATAGTGGGGTCTGAACTGGGGTGGCGAAGTGAGCTAAAGAACGATGATGGATTCAACCCAGATCTGTGACTGGGGATGAGTGTCTGAAAAGTTTCAGCGCTCTGTCCATCATCTCCTTGTGTTTGCTTTGTTCGCCCTAAGTTGGCAGGGTATGCCTAGACGTGGGCCCCTTGCTCACTTTGCCACTGGATTCAAGCTAGCCTGGCTGATGATGGGTGTCACCCCGAAACCGGTCCCAGCATGCTTGTTTCCGGTCCAGGGAAGACCTGGCTTGGCAGTTCGGGCTGGACTGTTCCCATGAGGCACAGGGTCAAAACTGATTTGCAAATAGCTGGGTCTGAACTGAGGTGGCGAAGTGAGCTAAAGAACGATGATGGATTCAACCCAGATCTGTGACTGGGGGTGAGTGTCTGAAAAGTTTCAGCGCTCCGTCCATCATTTCCTTGTGTATACTGTTTTTTTTCCCATGGATCGGTCAGAAACGCTAAGGTTTACCCTTTTATGACACCTTCGAAGCCAGGCTTTATAAACACCCAACGCTTCTAACTTTTGAGAGTGCCTCGCCTAAGCATCAAATTAATCCTTGGTTCTCTTCAATATTGAGGCTACATAGAAAACCGTCTTGGAAATTCAATAGAAAGAAAAATGATGTTGGGTGTGGTGTGGACAAAGGAGTCCAGAGGAAGTCGTTTTTAATGTCATGTATGGAGATGAGGAACGGAAAAGTATTTGTTTTTCATTTTTTGTGCATCAAGACTACAATCATACCTTACAATTGTTCAAGGTGTTAACAAAATTATATATCTACTAATATATACCAAACCACACGATATTTTGGTTGTCAAAATTTCTGGAGTTGATCTTTTGAAATACAAGCAACAATATTGATGCAGGAAACTATGTTAAGTTAGCCGCTCCGTGTCTACAAGCCTAATACACATACCTTTTAGGTTCTATCAAGAATGCTTTTTGAACTTAGGTTTGAAAATATCAGTTTCGTTAGAAAAAAGTCAGGAGCCATCAAAATAGTGAGGCAGATTTATTAAACCAGCTCCATACGAACAACTATCAGCTCTCCACGGAGGAGAACAACTACCAAACCACAGAATGGCGAGATTAAAGAGCCTGTAGAACATTAGTGATTCATCGACTTGTAAAGGAGCATTTTAACACTGGCCTGTGCTGGGCTCTTTCAACCTGCCCTGAATGCTACTCATATCCATATTAATATTCTATATTTCAGCCCGTGAAAGTGGATCACTTTAAAGTTTTGCTGATCACAGAAGAATATCCAGCATCCACCCATGCACACATCTGGCATCTATTTGGTGCCCAAATCACCCCAATTGTTTGCTAGGTTGTTGATGAATGCCTTCAAAACGTCACAGTACTTTCATCCCCAGGCATTATGTGCCCCTTTCGTGAAAAAGGCTGCATTGTCACTAACCCTGGGCGAAGTGCTACGCTACGCTCGCGTAGTTTGCGAAGTTTGCGCTACTTCGCACAACGCGAATTGCACGTAGCACAGTGCAAACACGCGTAGCGTAGTGCCGCGGTCATTTTTTGCTTGCTCGCGGTCCTCAACGTCAAGTTGGCGACCGCGAGCAAGCAAAATGACATCCCGGCGAGACTTTTTCTCGTTCGCGATCAGCAACATCAAGTTGCCGATCGCGAGCGTGGAAAATAAACCTCCCGGCGAGATTCTCAACGCTGGGAGGTCAGGTTTCTCATTGCGAGTGGTCGCGTATGCTCGCGACCGCTCGCGATGAGAAACTACCAGTCCGCGTTGAGAAAGCTGCCGCTCGAGTAAAAATCTACTCGAGCGGCAGTAAAAGACAGCTCGCACTGTGCAAGTTGCCGTTTTCAATGATTGCACAGTGCGGACAAGCATCCGGCACTGTGCAATCATTGCGAACAGTGCGCTACGCAGTTCGCGTAGTGCTACGCGAAGCTTGCGTAGTGCGAACTGCACTTTGCGTAGCTTCGCGAAGCATTACTTCGCGAACTACGCCCAGGCTTAATTGTCACGTGATGTTTTTCAAATTTAGGTCTAGGTCATATCTGCCTTACATAAATAAGATCAATAATGCACTGCAAAGCAGCAGTTGGGGAGGAAACAAAATTAAAAGAAATCAAAATCAGAATTAAAGGTGAGGCTAACCTGTCTTCTAAAATCAAATATTTGCATAAAACAGTATCTGTCACAGTTATGCATAAATAACATAGTAGGCTTTGTGAACATGCTACGCTACACCACTGCCACACCTTGTTAACAAGTGATACATGAGACTGTTTTGGTTCTGTCCTAGCATTCAGTTTTGTTGAATATGTTTCCACTACTCACACAGATTCACTTTCAGAACAATTGTCCCCATCGACTGACAGGGATGCTCAAATATGCAGATGTCCATCTCTGAGAAAATGTGGGGGGAAGTGAAGGGGGTGGTAGACCTGGCATCTTTTGGCGTGTTTTCCCTGTCTTTTCGTTTTCTGACCACCTGTTATTGATGCTATGCTAGACTTCGTTTTTTCTGGTTTAGTGTTTCTGCACACTTTTTTACTGCTATAAAGTGCTAAAGTGCAAGTGCTCCTACTGCAAATTGTGTTATGATTGGTCATCCATGATTGGCATATTTGATTTACTGATAAGTCCCTAGTACAGTGCACTGTGCGTACCCAGGGCTAGTAAATTAAATACCCTAGTAGGCCTGCAGCACTGGTTATGCCACCCACACAAGTAGACTTTCAAAGAAGTCTCAGACCTGCCACTGCAGTGTCTGCACGCAGTTTTAACTGCCATGTCGACCTGGCAAGTGCACCTACTTGCCAAACCCTAACCTTCCCTTCTATTGCATATAAGTCACCCCTAAGGTAGGCCCAAGGTAGCCCCATAGGCAGGGTGAAGTATATGTGAATGGTAGGGCATGTGCTGGTGTGTTTTACATGTCCTGATAGTGAAATACTATTGAAAAGCTGTCTTTCCCATAGGTGATCATTGGAGCTTCCTTCTAAAAAATTTCAAGTGTAACTTTCAATTGAGAAAATATAGAGAAATTGAGTTTAGTTGTTGAAAATACCACTTTTCGTAAGTAGGCATTTTCTTGCTTAACCAACCTGTGTGCCTCTGCCTGCTTTTGGATTCACAGTCTGGTTTTAGACTGACAAGGGCTGTTTTTGCAATCACTCCAGACACTCACACAAAGAGAGCTTAGGTGTGCCAGGTATATGCTGATGAGCCATCCTGGGTTAGAGTGGTGGGAGGAGTTGTCACTCCGCACAATGCTGTCTCCATCTCCTGTAGTGAAACTGGACCAGAGAGGACAGAACTGTTTTTTTATTGAGCAAAAGGGACTTTCTGCCAAAGACTTCAAAGAGAAAAGTAGCATAAATATTGGGGCTCTGACCCCAGAACTTTAGAACTCTTTTGGACTAAGGAACATGCCGAAAAGAAGAGCTAGAAGAGCTGCCAGGAGGAGTATTGCCCCTTTGCTGTGTGTTCCTTTGTTGGGTTGGCATGCTGTTGCTGCTTCTGTCTTGGGCAGTTGAAGGACTGAACTGAACTTTCTACAACTTATTTCCTGAGTTTCTCCAAGGGCTTGAGGTAGAGATTGCCCTGTGTTCAAGAAGTCTCAGGAACCTCAAAAACTTCAGCTCAATCTACCAACAGCACTGGGAACTGTGTGTTTTGTGCTGCAACAGAAGAAAAACCACTCTGATGCCATCAACGATGCCAATGCCGGCTTCTAGACCTGCAAGTTCAGCAGAGAGCACCACCCTGCTTCGCACCGTAACCCTGATCTCACTGAGATGCCACCCAAAGATGCCACAGAGCCATTGCTTGCACTGTGACCTCAGGGCACTGCACTTTGCACTGCCTCACTTCACATCACCGCCCTGGTATCCCTGACGACGACACTCCACACTGACATTGAGACCCCTGCCTGCACTGTAGCCTGGGGGCACCACTTGTAAGTTACTCGATGCACCGCCCCATCCCACACTGCAGCCTTCGCCTACCGATGCCGACACCATCGACTCCAGACCGTCTACCGACAATATCACTTCAGCAACGACGACGATGCTGCTTGCACCATGACCTATCAGCACTGCAACAAACACCGCCTCATTGTGCACTGCAGCCCTGGTCTCACCGATGCCGCTGATGCCATCACCGAGCCGCTGCCTGCACCACAACATAAGGGCACCGCACCACTCCACTTTACACCGTCCCATCACCTGCCGACGCCAGCACTCCTGACTTCAAACTCACAGAGTTTGATCTGCAACACATGTGACTTCAAGGGCCCTATGACTCCTGCACTGACCTCTGGGACCGACAACTGCCGACGCCAACAATGCCCCCTCTTCGGAGCTCATCGCAAGGTCCTCGATGCCCTGCATTTCCAAGGTACAATTTGCGGGTCTTCCAGACACCATAGCTGGCTCACAACCTCGCGGTCTGCCTAAACTGTTGGATTTGTTTGTTCACGACGTTGTGGTAGCCCCAGATTGAGCTATAGACTTCAAGGAACTGTATCTTAAGTCTATTCTTGCAAAATTCATATCTTTATTACTGTATGTTGGATTTTTATCGTTTTGGTCTTGTTTTTCACAGATAAATATTGGCTATTTTTCTAAAGCTGGTGTGGTGTTCTTTTGGAGTGTTTTCACTGTATTACTGTGTGTTATGTGCAAATGCTTTACACATTGCCTCTGAGATAAGGCTGACTGCTCATGCCAAGCTACCAAGGGGGTGAAAAGGGTTATTTGTTATTTTAGAACTGTAATCCCTCTTACCCTGACTAGAAGGAAGGGTCCCTACTTGGACAGGGTACAAACCAGCCAACCAGAGACCCACGTTTCTAGCGAGGGCTTTGGCGTTTGGAAATGAGCTTGTTCCTTAACGGCATCACTCATGAATTCACTCATCCTGTAAGTCAGGGAACTAGACAAGACAGTAAGGGGTCGATTCCGATTCGGGCCGGAAAAAGCACCGACCGACTCGGATCCGGAAAAAATACCGACCGACACGTACCCATGGCGCACGACACGCCAAGTACGATGCAAGGCGCGAAAAATCCGACCGACACGTACGGAAACAAAGTCGACCGACCGAGCCGCACGGAAAGCAGCAATCCGGCCGGAAAAACACGCGAATCCAACCGACCGACACGCACCCGGAACAAATCCGACCGAAACGTACACGCGAACTCCAAACCGCAAAGTACGATGCAAGGCGCGAAAACCACGACCGAGTCGGACGGAGGACAAGCCGTACGACCGACACGCATACAAAACCGAGCCGAAGCAACACAATACACCGCGACCAACGCGTACGCAGCATAGAAAGCTGCACAAACACAGCGTGAACGAAACGGAGAACACCGTACGAGACCAATGCAGGGTCCGACTCGGTCACAAGAACGTTTCCAACATACACAAACAGCACAAAGGAAAAATCACCCAAAATAAGGCCAAACAAGCAATTACCAAGCCAATAAATACTGGGGGTGGGGACAGAGAACAAAGACACACCCACAACTCCACCTATATAAAGGACACAAATCACTACCATGAGCCTTTGCAAATGCCATTCCACTGCCAGCACCCAAGAGAAAGCAACCACACACCCACAGCTCATCCCTCACACAAGCCACACACCATCAGCACACCAACAAATACCTACCTCACATACACCCAGCAAAACACACACTCACACACCCTCACCTGCACACCAACACACACATCACCCACCATCACCACCCATCACCATGCCCCCCAAGAAGAATCCCAAGTTCCTAGATAGTGAATTGGAAGTCATGGTAGACGAGATCCTCAGGGTGGAGCCACAGCTGTTTGGCACACTGGTCCAACAGACCCCCATGTCGCAGAAAACCAAGATGTGGGAGAGGATCATCAACAGGGTGAACGCCCAATCACCATGTCGGCGCACAAAGACCGACATCCAGAACAGGTGGTATGACGTGCGCAGGAGGGTACGGGACATGCTGAAGAAAGACTACATCAACAGCCAATACACCGGCAGTGGCCCTCCTGCCAAGCCAATATACCTCAGGCCCTGGGAGGAGAAGGTGCGGGCCATCCTTCCACCAGTGAGCGTATATGGACTAGAGGACATCCCAGAGCCTGGTGAGTACACAACAAATGTACACAATATTCTGCCACAAAACACACACATCACTGTCAAGGGGAGAGTCAAACCATGCACTCTTAGCAATTACACAGCAACCAGAACAGAATCATCCCAAAATGTGTATGTTAGTCAGATAAACACAACACATGCCATCAAAAAGTCACATCCAACTGTGCCAACACATGTACAAACACAACCACAACTACAGCTAGGCAGTGGCACAAATAGAACTAACAAACACATCCAGACATGTAGCCACCACAACAACACCAACACACAGTGAAGGCCACTCAAAGGAAGGAATTCTGTGTATGCTGGCCAAGTCAGTGAAGCCAATAGCATCATGGGAGTCGCAGTCACACATATTGCCCCCCACAACTGTCCCATCAACACCACCATGAACCATGCTCACATCACAGGGAGTGGAGAAGGACTCACAAGATGGCTGACACTGGCTACTGCTGTGGGGAGCACAAGGCCCTGCTGGCAACTGTGCACCAACAAACAGCAGGACACCACTGACTGACATCCTGAGAGACAACTTACACTCCCTGCAATGCAAGCACGTTCCATGGTGGGATATCTGGCTAGCTGGGTGGGAAGGGGGACTTGCAGCACTGACCATAGTCACAAGCACCTCCTCTCACACCCCCCCCCCCCAACACAAACTCCACAGAACCCACCTGGTAGAATGCAATGCCCCCCATCCTAACACAAGATCCCACAAAGAACCACCACCCTGGGTCATGTTGTGTGTAGCACAGGGACACTCTTGGGACTCTTAGCCAAACAACTGCCAGGACAACACTCCCAGCCATCCTGTCAGCACAGCCAGCCCACCCCACAGGGAAGCAGAGTCAAAGGAAGGACGCATGGGCATGCTGGGAAGGGGGAGGAGGCAATGGCATGATGGGAGTCGTAGTCACAGACATAGCTCACCCCCACAACTGTCCCATCAACACCACCCTGAACCATGCTCACATCACAGGAAGTGGAGAAGGACTCACAAGATGGCTGACACTGGCTACTGCTGTGGGGAGCACAAGGCCCTGCTGGCAACTGTGCACCAACAAACAGCAGGACACCACTGACTGACATCCTGAGAGACAACTTACACTCCCTGCAATGCAAGCACGTTCCATGGTGGGATATCTGGCTAGCTGGGTGGGAAGGGGGACTTGCAGCACTGTCCATAGTCACAAGCACCTCCCCTCACACCCCCCCAACACAAACTCCACAGTACCCACCTGGTAGAATGCAATGCCCTCCATCCTAACACCAGATCCCACAAAGAACCACCACCCTGGGTTATGTTGTGTGAAGCACAGGGACACTCTTGGGACTCTTAGCCAAACAACTGCCAGGACAACACTCCCAGCCATCCTGTCAGCACAGCCAGCCCACCCCACAGGGAAGCAGAGTCAAAAGGAAGGAAGCATGGGCATGCTGGGAAGGGGGAGGAGGCAATGGCATGATGGGAGTCGTAGTCACAGACATAGCTCACCCCCACAACTGTCCCATCAACACCACCCTGAACCATGCTCACATCACAGGGAGTGGAGAAGGACTCACAAGATGGATGACACTGGCTACTGCTGTGGGGAGCACAAGGCCCTGCTGGCAAATGTGCACCAATAAACAGCAGGACACCACTGACTGACATCCTGAGAGACAACTTACACTCCCTGCAATGCAAGCACGTTCCATGGTGGGATATCTGGCTAGCTGGGTGGGAAGGGGGACTTGCAGCACTGACCATAGTCACAAGCACCTCCCCTCACACCCCCCCCCCAACACAAACTCCACAGAACCCACCTGGTAGAATGCAATGCCCCCCATCCTAACACAAGATCCCACAAAGAACCACCACCCTGGGTTATGTTGTGTGAAGCACAGGGACACTCTTGGGACTTCCAGCCAAACAACTGCCAGGACAACACTCCCAGCCATCCTGTCAGCACAGCCAGCCCACCCCACAGGGAAGCAGAGTCAAAAGGAAGGAAGCATGGGCATGCTGGGAAGGGGGAGGAGGCAATGGCATGATGGGAGTCGTAGTCACAGACATAGCTCACCCCCACAACTGTCCCATCAACACCACCCTGAACCATGCTCACATCACAGGGAGTGGAGAAGGACTCACAAGATGGCTGACACTGGCTACTGCTGTGGGGAGCACAAGGCCCTGCTGGCAAATGTGCACCAACAAACAGCAGGACACCACTGACTGACATCCTGAGAGACAACTTACACTCCCTGCAACGCAAGCACGTACCATGGTGGGATAACTGACTGGCTGGGTGGGTGGGAAGGAGGGCCGGCTGTCAACCAAACACAACCAATGCAGACCATGTTCACACCCCAGAAAATACATAGAAATGCCCAAATAATGCAGGACAATGTGCCACACCAATATCAACCCCTGACTGTGACGACTCAGGACAATGCAATGTATAGGCCCGCACCCAGAGGCACAGTCACAACTGTAATGTGTGTCAAACATTGATGCCTGCAGAAACATGACATACATTGTTTGTGTCTCCCAAAAACAGGTGATGATGGGGACACAGCAGCAGACGCTGAGGAGTCCCAGTCCCAGGCTCAAGAGGATGCCGAGCTCACTGGCGTCGTACAGCCTCTGTCCTCCTCGGACGATGAAGAACAACCTGGCACATCCGGTGCAAGTCAACATGCAGCACCAGCAGGACCACCAGCTGCAGCACCAGCAGGACCACCAGCTGCACCCCCTGCACCCACCCCTACAACGACTGTCACCACGAATACCATCCCTGCCGACATGGACAGAATAAGGAGCAACACCAGCACAGTGACCCTGGACCAACCTGGGGCCATGGACACCACCACCACCACCAACCCCCAAGGTGGACCAGGGTTATCTGTGCGTGCCACTGCATACACTGCACATGTCAGCAGGGGTGGTGGGAGGGGTGGGAGACAGAGGTCGCTGCTTGCAGACGTTGCTGGTGTGCATGATGACCCACAACTCGTACGCATAGCTGATGCGTACCAGTCCAGCACCGGAGAGCTCAGCCAGGTAGTGGGGCTCCTCAGAGACATTAAACAGCAGCAGGCTGCCCATCATGCCCGCTTGGACTCCCACATGTCCCACGTGGAGTCACACATGTCCCGTGTGGACTCACACATGTCCCGCGTGGAGTCCAAGTGGGATGCACTGCATGAGATGACGGCGGTGCACAGGGACATTTTACAATGCCTCCGCCAGATGAACAGCAACCAGTCCACACCTCCCTGTGTGCCAACAACATCTGGTGCCGAACAAACTGCAACTGCCACAGGGAGGGAGGAGGACTCTGGCGGAGAGTCCCCTGCACCGCAGCAGCCTGCACTTGAGGGCCCCCCCCAAGAAGAGGGGTCGTCCGAGGAGGGAAAAGTGAGAGGCCAATGGCCAAGCGCAACTCCCAGGAAGCCTGAACCTGTTCTGGATGTTCGCCTTTGTGCACAGACTGTTCACCCTGTTGACGGCAACACTACTCCCACACATTGCATGGGGAGTACAAGTTGGACCAATGTGTCAGACAACTGTGGCCCCGATACTGGGGATCCTGTCTACCCGGACTTTCAATTCACCTAGGAACTTGGGATTGCAAGATTCATGTACAGCACAACCCATCCTATGCACTATTAACACAAATGTATCACAATAAACACACTAATACACCATACTTGCCTCTGTCGTGATTCCAACGTGGGTGCTGTTATGGGGATGATGTACTGCAAAATTACATTGTGTATGCGAACTGCAACAGCAAGGACAACACAGGCATGTGAGTACAGGAAACGTGACACACATGAGGGAGACACACCACCAGGGCTACACGACACATACACACCTAGGCCATCTGACTCATTGCCTACACTGATGTTGCCAGGGAAGACGATGCAATGCACAGACACCACACCCATTCCCAGTTGTAGTCAAGTAGCCCACAGGTGCAGTAAGCAAATGGCAGTCAAATGTGTGACCACAGACAACTCACATCAGAAAGTGAAGCACAGGTTTATTACACAGTTGCAACATGCCGTAACCACTACAGATGCAAGGTAACCCCACCTGGCAGCGGGCACACAGTCAACAACTGTAGACGGAAGGAAGTCCATGGGTGTGGCGCACATCACCTGTAGGGACACAACAGCTACCAGCCTGGATGTGCAATCACGTCGTCGGTGGACACAGTTGACCAAACGAATCTGAAAGTACCCTGTGAAGGACAGAAATGACACACAGTCAAAAGCAATGGAGTACAGGACAGAACAGCAAAACACATGCACAATACATGTTACAAGATACCCACCCAGAACCAAGTTAGCATGTCAACACTGTTGGGGAGTACAGCCCACCTGTCACCACACATCGCAACACACATCCAGTCAAGTGGCCCATGGACACACTCCAACAGCACCAGAGCACCACCCACACATCATGCCAACTCACATCATTGACATGACACCTCAGGATACTCACATTCAGCTAAAGAAGTTGGTGATGAGCTGTGTGCGGACATCACCATCATCATCATCATCGTCACTGGCATCGTGGTCCAGGCCAGGATCCTCCACAGGTGGCGGATGTTGGTCATTGTCATCCTGGATGAGAGGCAACTCCTTCCGCACTGCCAGGTTGTGGAGCATGCAGCAGACGATGATAATCTTGCACACTTTCGCAGGGGCATATGGGAGGGACCCTCCAGTCTTGTCCAGGCAGCGGAAGCGGCTCTTCAGGAGACCAAAGGTCCGCTCAATCACTCTCCTGGTCCGACCATGTGCCTCATTGTAGCGCATCTGGGCAGGTGTCACAGGGTTCCTGAGGGGTGTCAGCAACCACGGCATGTTGGGGTATCCCGAGTCACCTACGGACAGACAAGTGCACATTAGCTGACTTGGAAAAGTGGGCGGAATACCACAGATCAGATCACACACAATGGCACAAAGTCAGTACACACCGACAAGCCAGGCACGCTGGTTCTGCATCTGTGCCATCATCCTGGGGATGCGACTACTCCTCATCACAAAGGCATCGTGTGCTGAACCAGGGAAACGGGCACACACGTGTGTGATGGTCATGTCTGCAAGACACACCACCAGTGCATTGACCGAGTGGTAGTGCTTGCGGTTCCTGTAGGCCTGCTCCTGGGCCTGTGGTGGTACCAAAGCCACATGTGTCCCATCAATGGAGCCAATGACATGCGGCATCCTCCCCAGGGCATAAAAGTCACTCTTCACGTCAGTGAGTCGTCGCAGTCTAGGGAAATAGATGTACCGGTTCAGGAAGAGCAACATTGCCGCCAAAACATCGCGGAGCACACAGCTGAACATGGTCTGTGACATCCCACCAGCAGTCGCCACAGTATGTTGGAAGGTACCAGTGGCAAAGAAGTGTAGGGCTGCCATCACCTTCACCTTGGGGGTCAGCGCTGTAGGATACGGCCGGCCAGGCTGCAAATGTGGGGACAACTGCACTGCCAAATCCTCAATCAGCTGCCTGGTGAAGCGGTACCGTCGGATGCTGTCCCGTTCCACCATCGTTGCCAGGTCTGGGAATGGCCGATGTACAGCAGGAGCCCTGCAGTGCAGAGGAGAAGTAAGCAAGATTGTCAGTCACCCCACATATGCGGCATTGAACACACTCAAGATCCCAACATACATCATTATGAGGCACAACTACATGAAGTGTGCAGTACCGGAAGGACATGTATGGCACATACATGGCCAACATCTGTCAACACGGTCCAACAGGTGGCATCAATTAGTCCCAGGTTGGCCCATTGGATATCATGAGGCCGTGTCACAGTTCCCATCTCCTGCTGCCGTGTCACAATAACCCCCCACAGGGACATGTGAGGACAGATGTGCCCCAGGCACCACAGCTCAACGACAGGTACATTCCCAGGGACCCTGTAATGCCACATGGACACTGGCATTACATGGAGTATTATGTATACACCACAGCAAAACAACCATGACCCCCACAGGTAGTGGCCCCACTTGCCACGGCAGGACAGACATGGACGTCTGTGACACACACGCACAACATCAGAGTCCATGCACACACAACGTGGATGTGGAGACTGTCTCCCATTGTGCACATGAAATCAGAGACATTGTAAACACCACATGCACAAAGACTGTGGAGGACCATCACTATTGTGCCACTGGGACACCCTGGCTCAAACATACCGTCCCACATGGGACTCACGGGGTATGTGACATGACATACACATACACCACTGTGAAATGTGACCATGGCACATGCACAGATATGAACAGTTGCACATCACAGTGGTCACGTACACGTAACACCCAGGATCCTGTCCCCATGAACACATGCACAGCCTGGGGGTGGCTGCCCACAGGTGACACCCACAGGACAACATGTACACCAACATACACACAATAGGAAATGCAGCCTTACATGCCTTATGATAAAGTTTGGACAGGCTGTTGTGATGTAGGTGTGCCCCTCACTCCCTGGGAGCTATCTGTGGCTGGCATATGTCCATCTGAGACAGGCATGCTGACATATGCCAGTCACATGTACAGTGATGCGTTGAACAGCAATGGACCGATCGGTGCCTCCGGCCGGCCCATTGCTTTCATGTGTGCGGGTACGCGTTGTACCCCTGAGCGCGTTGAACTGCAATGGACCGATCGGTGCCTCCGGCCGGCCCATTGCTTTCAATGTGTGCGGGTACGCGTTGTACCCCTGTGCGCGTTGAACTGCAATGGACCGATCGGTGCCTCCGGCCGGCCCATTGCTTTCAATGTGTGCGGGTACGCGTTGTACCCCTGTGCGCGTTGAACTGCAATGGACCGATCGGTGCCTCCGGCCGGCCCATTGCTTTCAATGTGTGCGGTACGCGTTGTACCCCTGTGCGCGTTGTACCGCAATGGACCGATCGGTGCGCACCCATTGACAATGGGCTTGCCTGGCAACGGACGCGTTTTCGAATTTCGAACGAGTCGGTTGCTGGAAAATCAGTTGGTCACCCACAACAATGTTGCAAAATCATGTATGTCATGAAGCTGAAGATTTGAAGGATGCTGTGGGCGTGTTTTGGTGCTGCTATTCCATGGATTGGCCAGATTCAGAAGATGCAAACGACTTGGACCTATCACTTTGGACACAAGGGACAGTATCTGCCTCTCCAGCACATATATATTGCTGGCTGTTCCCCTGAGAGCCCACTTGCCTGCACTACATGCTCCAGGACGACATCTGCCACTGCACTGCTGCTGTCTCTGCCCCTCTGGACCCTGCAATGGCACGTACTGTGGAGAGAGCCCCAGCCTTCAGCCTTGAAGAGAACCAGGCCCTGCTGGACAGCCTACTTCCACAGTACAGCAAGCTGTATGGGACACCAGGGGAGCAGGTGAGTGTTCTGTGCACTGCCTTTCTGAATGTGCATTTTGTGTGACTAGCAAGGCTGAGAGTCTGCACGCCACTGGCTAGCAGGCTCACTGAGTAGTTGTCACCCCCCATAGTGTGTAGTGACTTGCACTGGACAGGTATGGTGCAGTGACAGTGCATTTGAACATGGTTTTACTTCCCATGCAATGATACCATGTAGTGACGTCTGGCAAACTGTCGATGGTCAGCTTTGCACTGCCTGTGTACATCATGTGCCCCTGTGATTGAGACATGTATATACAACTGTGTCATGCACGGATATGTTGCATGTGTGGTAATGGCCTTTTCACTTTGTCATCCTGACAGGTTAATGCCCATCGGAAGCAGGAAATCTGGAAGGACATCGTCCGGGCTGTCCGGTCCGTGGGGGTCTACAAGCGCCGGATCCGCAACTGCCAGAAGAGGTGGCAGGACCTTCGGGGCTGGACCCGGAGGATTGCACGGGTCCAGCTGAAGCTGTCGCCTCCTCGCAGGAGGGGCGGAACACGGACCCTGACCCCCACATGCTCCAGATCCTGGCGGTGGTCTTTCCAGACCTGGATGGGCAGCTGAAGGCCAGACAGCAGCAAGGAGGGGGTGAGTCAAAGACTGCACTGTGAACTCTGTATTACATGCTTTGTGCCCTCCTCTGGCCTGGTTCAACTGCCACAGTGCAGCAGTCATGTTGTCCAGGAGCCATGTCCCTCTATTGTGCACCTCCCACTGCTCATCTGATACCCAGGTGTGGCCCTTACAGTCAGGGAATTGTGTCACTTGGGACTGTGTCCTTGCAGTTTGCTTCACTAAAGGTGGGGGACAGCATCTGTTTCCCTAACTCTGTTGTGGGCATCATGGGTGGGTCCATTGTTCACACAACGCCTGGGTTTGGACATGTGATCTGCGTGTTGCTTTGATATGCGGTCCACTTGCTGAGCTGAGCCACCACATGTGCCTGGGGTATGTGGCACACGCCCATGCAGCGGGTGGGAACAATGTTTGGGCCCCAGGAGTGTGCAGATTACGTGTGTCACACATACATAGCCAGCTATCCACTGTCCAGGGCACATCCCTCATTCATGTGGAGCAGGACAGTCATGCCTACTCCAGGCCATGCAATGCACTCTGTACTCCCACTCCCGTGTATCAGCTGACACATTGTGCACAGTGATTTGACCCCTCCGGTGTCTGCCTCTGTGTCAGTGTGCTGTGGATTAGTTGCCAGGACTGCTGGGGTGTTTCTTGGTAGGGGCTCAGCATGCCCCTGGAGATGTGACCATAGGAGACGATACTTGTGTGTCACATAGGTGTTTGATCAGCTGCCCGTGCAGACTGGGGTATGCGAATGTGATGTTCAGGCAGCTGTTCCCCATTCACAGCAAATTGTGAGGGGCTCAGGTTCAGAGGGTAGTGTCACAGGTCTCCCATATGTCCAATAGGTGTGACCTGGACAGATGAGGTTTGAGATGATGTGTTGTGTGGGGGATGTACATGTGCACTTGTGCAGCTCCAGGACTTGCATTCCCCATGACCTACTATTGTGACACAGTGCATAGTGTTGTTGTCTGGCTGCCAAGTCATACATCACTGAGACAGTGATGTATGACTTAGCAGTCATGCCTCTGCCATGGCATGTGTCAACTTATTTGTGGTCCTGCAGGGGAGTGACATGTGCTACATGCACCCCATAGTGGCGCTGGCTATCAGGACATGGGTGCATCATGGTGTCTGTCGCTGGTATGCATCACATGCATTTCCTATTTGACTCTGGGCATCCCTTTCATCCGGAAACCTGTACTCACTCAGTGGCAAGAGCTGTGATGTGTCCACACCATGTCCTCTGCACTGTCCAACTACTGTGTACTTGGTGCATGTGTCCACACTGGGGTGTTGCAATCCAACAGACACCAGACAGATGGGTGCAAGGCCATGTGGGATGTGAGTGCCATGCTTGGCATCAGACTGACAATTGGCTTCTCCTGTTCAGTTAGGGCACTTTTAGCAATGTACAACTAATGATGCCAGGGCTTGCTCTGTGATGTGCTGTGCTCACAGTGGTGTGTGCGTTTGGTGCAGGTGACTGATGTCTGTCTGTTTCCCCATTGTTTGCAGATACATCCACGGCCACGGAAGGGGACAGCTCCACGGACCAGGAGGAGCCAGAGAGCCAGACTGGGTCAGCAGCCGAGGAGTGGTCGGAGGGACCCAGTGGCACGGAGGGCGAGGGGAGCCACACCGAGGAATCCTCAGCACCATCCACCTCAGCTGAGGACCAGAGCAACTCGGAGGATGACTCCCTTGTGGAGGCGGGTGTCAGCAGCCACCACACCCCAGCTAGTGTTGCTGTCCCCGCCACCACCAGCACCACCACCGCCCTCCCATCGGCTCCCATTCCCAAGGTCCGTGGAGGCTCCCATGTTCGGGAGCGTGTCTCCTTTGGCCCAGGCACCGCACCCCCTGCCCCTGTGTCCCCTGCTGCCCTGAGTGAGGAGTCTGTGTACCTCCTTCGCCAGCTCCATGTAGGGCAGACAGCCATGCTGAGTGTCCTCCATGCGCACACCGCACTGTTGACTCAGCTGGTGTCGTTCATGGAGGGCATCTCATCGGGCATGTCTGACCTACAGAGGGGCAACAGGTCCATGGACTCCTCCCTGATGGCAGCAGTGTCCCTCCTCAGACAGTCCCTCACCCCTCCTGCCTCTGCTCCATCCACACTCCCCAGCACCTTGCCCGTCCCAAGCACACACACACCGGCACAGGCACACACCAGCACACACACATCCAGCACACAGACACACACGCCACAAACTAAACGCACACGCACGCACAGTCAACTGAAACCAGACTCACAGGGGATGGGGCCCTGGTACACACACACGCATCCACGGGCACTGCACAGTCCTCAGTTGCCTCTCCCTCCAAAGCACCCTCCCTTGCCTCACCTGCAACCCCAAAGACCCAGCGCCTCTTCCTCAGTGACCTCGGCCTCTTCCCCTCCGATCCAGCTGCCCCAGCATCCAGGGGGAAGAGGAAGCCCCCCACACGGAGCAGAGTGCCCCTCGCCCCCGGACACCCTCCCCCAGGCGCAGACAGACTGAGGCCCCCACCCGCAAGTCCCCCGGAGTGGTAAGAGCAAGACCCCGCCACCGCCCTGCAGCTCAAGCACCAGGTCACCTTCCTCCATCCCTCAGGCCCCCACCCCACAGGTGCCCCCGCCACACCCTGCCCCAGGTTCCCCCACCCACAGATATACCATCCCCAAGAGGCTCCGGCCTTCTCCCCTGCCACTTGCTCTCCCGGCACCACACCCCCGCTGCGCTTGTCTGTGCCACTGATGTGGTGAGGGTGTCCTCCCCCTCTGTCCAGCCCACCTTGCCTGTTGCCTGTTCCCCATTCTCCTCCCCTGGTGGTAGGCACTGCAGTGGAGTCCACTACCACCCTGTCTGACTTGGGCACTGCAGTGGCGGACCTGTCCACTCCATCTGCGGGGTCCACTGCAGTCGTGCCGGCACCCACAACATCTGAGCCATGCCCCCCAGTTGTGCCGGCACACACCATGTCAGACACCTCCACTGCAGTTGTCAGTGGCTCTCCAGCACCCACCACCCCTTCCCTGCTTCCTCCTGGTGAGCCCTGATCCTGTCCCTGCGGTGCCTGGCCTACCCCCCGGTTGCCCCTTCTAGTGGATTGTCCCTGGTTTTGTGCAGGCATGTGTAGGGTGGCATCTGCCACTGTCACCCACTTGTGACTTTGTTGATGGACTGGCCATTGGCCTTTGTTTATGTTCTACCGGACTTCTACTTTTAATGCCACATATGCTGAATAAAGCAACTTTCTGTTCTCTAGTGCTTTTGCTTCTGATGTACATGATGTTGATGATGCTAACAATGCCCTTGCTGCAGTGATGGTGATATTTGGTCTCATGATTATGAAGTGTTACTGTGCAGGAACCCATGTGGTCCAGGGGTTATGTGTCCTATCCTGTGGTGTATCCATGTCATCCATAGCAGCATCTGAGGGTGTCATGTGTTCAGTATTTGGCAATGAGATTTCCTACTTAGATTAGCAACTTCACATCTGTGGCTTCCACCCCTGCACATCTGTTGTGCCTGCCATTGTTCTATTCGTCTACTTCCCTGACCGTGTGGCCATCTCCAGTGAACATGCAGGTTTGGGCATCAATGGGGAAGGACTCATCTGTGTTGTCAGTGCAACATTGCTATACAAGTGTGTTGGATCTGTGCTGATGATTCCGTTGGCACTTCCATGACCAGGCCGATGTTACGGGAGCCCTCATTTGTTGCTAATTGTTGATTGTGTGTCCCATTGCTGCCATGGTATGGTATCTGTTCGCCTCACATCTGCAGTCTCCACAGGGTATCTGCATGTGTGTGCCCATTGGTGCAAATATGTGGGTCTGCATTCGGATGGTCACTTCTGTCATTGTGTCATTGATGATTGTTGACGGTGTCAGCCCCCATGGGTGTTGTTTGTCTGCACATGGCCAAAGTTATGTCTTATTTGCACTGCAGGATTTGGCTCCCCCAATTTATGTTGCAATGGGACACATACACTACTTTGCCACTGATGTGTTTGTTGTTCTGTGACCAGGAATCATCCATGCAGTTTGGCAGTTGCACCTCTTACTTTGTCAACACTTGCCTTTTGGTCACTGTGATGATGGGGGTTTGGACCCCATTGCCACAATGTTCAAGATGTGCTGCAGCTATGGACCCCACACTTGCCTTTTGGTCATTGTGATGATGGGGGTTTGGACCCCATTGCCACAATGTTCAAAATGTGCTGCAGCTATGGACCCCACACTTGCCTTTTGGTCACTGTGATGATGGGGGTTTGGACCCCATTGCCACAATGTTCAAAATGTGCTGCAGCTATGGACCCCACACTTGCCTTTTGGTCACTGTGATGATGGGGGTTTGGACCCCATTGCCACAATGTTCAAAATGTGCTGCAGCTATGGACCCCACACTTGCCTTTTGGTCACTGTGATGATGGGGGTTTGGACCCCATTGCCACAATGGTCATGGCCTGCTTGCGTTGTGTGTGCCACACACATATTTGTGGGGCACATGTGCTAGGGGGTCACATTGTATGTTAGAAGTCATGTTCGGTGTTGTAGGCATTTGACACAGTCTACACACGCTTGTCATGGTGTTGGGGGATGTCTTCTTCTTGCATTCCCTAGGTTGTGGTGTGCTGGTTGTGTCATGCATTGTCCATCCTATGGGTGGGGGTGGTAGTGGTGGTAGGCATCCTGCCCCCTGGGTGAGGGTGATAGTGGTGGTAAGCATCCTGCCCCCTGGCTAAGGGTGGTAGTAGTGGTAGGCATCCTGCCCCCTGGCTAAGGGTGGTAGTAGTGGTAGGCATCCTGCCCCCTGGCTAAGGGTGGTAGTAGTGGTAGGCATCCTGACCCCCTGGGTGAGGGTGGTAGTAGTGGTGGGCATCCTGCCCCCCTGGGTGAGGGTGGTAGTAGTGGTGGGCATCCTGCCCCCTGGGTGAGGGTGGTAGTAGTGGTGGGCATCCTGCCCCCTGGGTGAGGGTGATAGTAGTGGTGGGCATCCTGCCCCCTGGCTGAGGGTGGTAGTAGTGGTGGGCATCCTGCCCCCTGGGTGAGGGTGGTAGTAGTGGTAGGCATCCTGCCCCCTGGCTAAGGGTGGTAGTAGTGGTGGGCATCCTGCCCCCCTGGGTGAGGGTGGTAGTAGTGGTAGGCATCCTGCCCCCTGGCTAAGGGTGGTAGTAGTGGTAGGCATCCTGCCCCCTGGCTGAGGGTGGTAGTAGTGGTAGGCATCCTGCCCCCCTGGGTGAGGGTGGTAGTAGTGGTGGGCATCCTGCCCCCTGGGTGAGGGTGATAGTAGTGGTGGGCATCCTGCCCCCTGGCTGAGGGTGGTAGTAGTGGTGGGCATCCTGCCCCCTGGGTGAGGGTGGTAGTAGTGGTAGGCATCCTGCCCCCTGGCTAAGGGTGGTAGTAGTGGTAGGCATCCTGCCCCCTGGGTGAGGGTGGTACTAGTGGTAGGCCTCCAGCCCCCTGGCTAAGGGTGGTAGTAGTGGTAGGCATCCTGCCCCCTGGCTAAGGGTGGTAGTAGTGGTGGGCATCCTGCCCCCTTGGTGAGGGTGGTAGTAGTGGTAGGCATCCTGCCCCCTGGGTGAGGGTGGTAGTAGTGGTGGGCATCCTGCCCCCTGGCTAAGGGTGGTAGTAGTGGTAGGCATCCTGCCCCCTGGGTGAGGGTGGTACTAGTGGTAGGCATCCAGCCCCCTGGCTAAGGGTGGTAGTAGTGGTAAGCATCCTGCCCCCCTGGCTAAGGGTGGTAGTAGTGGTGGGCATCCTGCCCCCTGGGTGAGGGTGGTAGTAGTGGTAGGCATCCTGCCCCCTGGCTAAGGGTGGTAGTAGTGGTAGGCATCCTGCCCCCTGGCTAAGGGTGGTAGTAGTGGTAGGCATCCTGCCCCCTGGGTGAGGTTGGTAGTAGTGGTAGGCATCCTGCCCCCCTGGGTGAGGGTGGTAGTAGTGGTGGGCATCCTGCCCCCCTGGGTGAGGGTGATAGTAGTGGTGGGCATCCTGCCCCCCTGGCTGAGGGTGGTAGTAGTGGTGGGCATCCTGCCCCCTGGGTGAGGGTGGTGGTAGTGGTGGGCATCCTGCCCCCCTGGGTGAGGGTGATAGTAGTGGTGGGCATCCTGCCCCCCTGGCTGAGGGTGGTAGTAGTGGTGGGCATCCTGCCCCCTGGGTGAGGGTGGTAGTAGTGGTAGGCATCCTGCCCCCTGGCTAAGGGTGGTAATAGTGGTGGGCATCCTGCCCCCCTGGGTGAGGGTGGTAGTAGTGGTGGGCATCCTGCCCCCTGGCTAAGGGTGGTAGTAGTGGTAGGCATCCTGCCCCCTGGCTAAGGGTGGTAGTAGTGGTAGGCATCCTGCCCCCCTGGGTGAGGGTGGTAGTAGTGGTGGGCATCCTGCCCCCTGGGTGAGGGTGATAGTAGTGGTGGGCATCCTGCCCCCTGGCTGAGGGTGGTAGTAGTGGTGGGCATCCTGCCCCCTGGGTGAGGGTGGTAGTAGTGGTAGGCATCCTGGCCCCCTGGCTAAGGGTGGTAGTAGTGGTAGGCATCCTGCCCCCTGGGTGAGGGTGGTACTAGTGGTAGGCATCCAGCCCCCCTGGCTAAGGGTGGTAGTAGTGGTAAGCATCCTGCCCCCTGGCTAAGGGTGGTAGTAGTGGTGGGCATCCTGCCCCCTGGGTGAGGGTGGTAGTAGTGGTAGGCATCCTGCCCCCTGGGTGAGGGTGGTAGTAGTGGTAGGCATCCTGCCCCCCTGGCTAAGGGTGGTAGTAGTGGTAGGCATCCTGCCCCCTGGGTGAGGGTGGTACTAGTGGTAGGCATCCAGCCCCCTGGCTAAGGGTGGTAGTAGTGGTAAGCATCCTGCCCCCTGGCTAAGGGTGGTAGTAGTGGTGGGCATCCTGCCCCCTGGGTGAGGGTGGTAGTAGTGGTGGGCATCCTGCCCCCTGGGTGAGGGTGATAGTAGTGGTGGGCATCTTGCCCCCCTGGCTAAGGGTGGTAGTAGTGGTAGGCATCCTGCCCCCTGGCTAAGGGTGGTAGTAGTGGTAAGCATCCTGCCCCCTGGCTAAGGGTGGTAGTAGTGGTAGGCATCCTGCCCCCCTGGGTGAGGGTGGTAGTAGTGGTAGGCATCCTGCCCCCTGGGTGAGGGTGGTAGTAGTGGTGGGCATCCTGCCCCCCTGGGTGAGGGTGATAGTAGTGGTGGGCATCCTGCCCCCCTGGCTAAGGGTGGTAGTAGTGGTAGGCATCCTGCCCCCCTGGCTAAGGGTGGTAGTAGTGGTAAGCATCCTGCCCCCTGGCTAAGGGTGGTAGTAGTGGTGGGCATCCTGCCCCCTGGGTGAGGGTGGTAGTAGTGGTAGGCATCCTGCCCCCCTGGCTAAGGGTGGTAGTAGTGGTAGGCATCCTGCCCCCTGGCTAAGGGTGGTAGTAGTGGTAGGCATCCTGCCCCCTGGGTGAGGGTGGTAGTGGTGGTAGGCATCATGCCACCCCTGGGTAGGGGTGGTGGTGCGCATTCAGGCCCCTGTGTGCATATGTGGCATTGGTGATGGGCATCCCACCCCTATGGTGCTGCTGTTGCTGGTGTAAGTATATTCTGCATCCCTGTGTGTGTGTGTGATGTGTCGTGTATGTGTTGTATGTGTTTTGTGGTTGGTGTCTGGCTTACCTTCTGCGCCTTACGCGTCCGTGCCTGTTCCGGTAGTAAATGTAGAATATTGGTATGATCGGGATGAAGGGATTCATGGTTGGTTCGTGTCGTTCGTCCTTCTCGTTGCTTCGCGTCGTCCTCGTCGCTTCGCCTCGTCCTCGTCGCTTCGCGTCGTCCTCGTCGCTGCCGTGTTCGTCTCGTAGCCGTGGATCGTATTGTGGCGCGAATCGGAGCTTATGTGCGCCTCTCCCGGATGCTTTGACGTGCCGTGCGTAGCGACGAAAGCGATACAAAAGGGGATGATGGACGGAACGTTTGAGCCAATCAAACACTCACCCCCAGTCAACTGATCTGGGTTTAATCCATCATCATTCTTTAGCTCACTCCACCACCCCAGTTCAGACATGGCCATATGCAAATCAGTCTGACCCTGTGCCTCATGGGAACAGTCCAGCCCGAACTGCCAAGCCATGTCTTCCCTGGACCGGAAACAAGCATCCTAGGACCGGTTTCTGGCATTTCAGCCGTCATCAGCCAGGCTTGCTTGAATCCAGTGGCAAAGTGAGCAAGGGACCCACGTCTGGGGATTCGGCGCGTACGGAAAGCGCATCGTACTTGTCCGGCCGGACGGGGCTGCATTTTTCCTTCCGTGCGACTAGATTCGGCGTTTCCGGATTCGCCTCGGTCGGAGAACAGGACCTGGTTTGGGTGAGTACGGCTCGGCCGGATTCTTTGCTGTTGTGCGCATCGTACTTGCTCGTTCGGTGTGCTGTACGGATCGGTCGGGAAACAGGCTTTCGCATGGCTTTTTTCCCGACCGAATGGTATTGGGTGCGCCTCCGACCGAGATCGGAATCGGCCCCTAAGCGTTGGAAAACTCTTTAGGAGTCCTAATTAGTTTTTTCAATTCTAAAAAGCTTGCAATATACTTGGGATGAGAGAAAGAAGGATTTGACACTGTAATTGTGGGAGAAAATACTGGGATCTAAAATGCCTTACTACCAATGCAGATGAGAGAGCAAAGGAAGAACTCATCGATGAAAAGTAGGAGGTGGATTTTAGATGTAGATATTGTCATAAAAACTCTTGGTTTAGCCTGGTCACATGGAATATTATATAGTATTGTAGAGGAAAAAATTAACCCAATCCTTTTCCCAATAGGTCTGATAGTTTAATCTTAAAACTGTTATCCAAGGCCTAATCTTCAAAAAGCCAAATTTAGCTCCTCACAATCCCTTAATCCCGCCACTCATTCCCAGAACTATTCAAATTATTTGTTTGGGGGTATAATCCTGTGTCCAAGCAATTAATAAATGTTGTCAAGTGACCAAATGAAAGAGTAAGTTCATTATGCTGCACCATTATAGAAACAATGCGGGTGTATGGAAGGTTTGGATGAGTGAGACACATTCACTTGTTAATACACTACAGAAGGTCTTTCTACACTTGAATTTGCTGCAGAGTACCGCTTTAGGTCACTAATTCTACTCTGCTTTTTTATATCCCTATACAATAAATGTATGTGTGAGTTTTAACCCGAATCGTACCTCTGGATAGGAGAACCATAAACAGTAGTAAATGCTATGTACAGCGCTCACACTGAGTAGTCTTTAGCAATTCTGGGGCACATATTGTTTACTGCATCCCTATTTCCCATCATGTCCCATCTATATATACTGCTTGCAGCTTTTCAAATTCTTTCTCATACCTTTGCAGGATTAACATCTTGTTTCTTCCTAATTCCTTCAGGAATAACTGAAACAAATTCTGAACCCAATAAAAATAGACCATAACACTTTGGGTATGGAGTAGGTGATACCTACTCCATACCAATTTATTTATTGATTCAATTTTTATAAGTATGTATCCTGTTCAATTGTTTCCAACAGACCTGATAAAGGTTGATGGCTAATTAGCCAGTGAGAAACACTATGATCACTAGAATATTTCATTACAACTATAATTGACTTGGATTGTATCATTAGGTTTAATTATAAATAGTATGCTCAATGGTGTGCAGGGCCCATTTTAATATATGTATTTTATTATGTGTGAAGTTCTATAGTGTATTACCATGTATCTATCAGTTGATTTTAGCACTTTGGGTTACAGATGCCATAATACTGAATTTGTTAGTTATTATTCTACGTTGATGTCAGAGTTATGAATGAGAAAAATCTGAACCTTTTTATTGGCTTTTGTTCATGTCTTACAGACATTTATTGCATGGGATTACCAGTTGTTGAGTTGTAAGGTGTTTGAAGGGAATGGAGTGGAAATCATGTGTAAGGTGAACCCTCTGGTCGGCCTTGTGATTGCAGCTTACTTTAATGTGGCGTAACTACACTTCTGAGGGAGATGCTCATGGGCTGTGTTGGTTCAGTCTAGACTTTTTTTCAGCTGTTACCCAGGTAACATGTTGTATACGGGGTTGGGGATGGACTAGATGATTGTTTGTGGCAGGCAATTTTCTATTTGTGAGAAATTAGGTTATTGGTTGAGGGGGCTGTGAGCCCATCCTAAGCAATAGCTACAAACCATGTCAGGATGAACCACAAAAGTCAGTAAATTAACCTGTGTTTAACCCTCTGGTAAATTAGCACAGAAGCAGTCAGGCTTAACTCAGAGGCAATGTGTAAAGTTTTTATGCAGCACTTAAACAGTAATAAAGTGAAATCACAACACAAGAAAATCCAACACCGATTTAGAAAAATAGAGTAAAATGTAATAAACTTATGTGACAACAAAAATCTAATCAGTAGAACCGGAGATATGTAATTTCAAAGATTTAGTTGCATATAGGGCCTAAAAGCTCAAAGCACCAATCGCTGTCATCTGGTTATGATAAACCAGGAGAAAGTCAAGTTTAGGCCGATCGCAATGGAACATGGCCTGGATACAGGGATCAGGTTAGTCCCGTTGAAAAGGTTACCTTCTCAAAGTTTAGAGCGCCGTGTCCAATTCGCAGTGGAGGAGGTTGCGAGGAGCAGGGAGAGCATCGCAGATGGTTGTCTTTGTAGTGGGAAGAGCAGGCCTTGCATCGCAGACAGTAACTGCTGGAGCTTTGCGTTGACTGTCACTGCAGCCTGCCGATGCTGTGTCAGTCGCAGTAGCATGGTGAGTCGGGTCCAAAGAGACAGGCAGCGAGATCTCAGCATGAATAGACCCGTTCATGACGAACCCGGAAGTTCAGTATTTTTTCTTTTCTTCACAGGAGGAGCTTAACTGATACCTGTCAAAGATCCAGGACCGGGAGAGGTAATTCTTGGTAATCAGGAATTCTCTCCATAGAGGCCAGCAGGGCTCAGGCAGGTCCAGTTGCAGGTGCAGGTAGTCCAATGCACTAGGTCAGTTTTGCAGTTGCAGGGAAGCCTCTGGAGGTTCTTCTGTCTCTATAGCTCAGAAAAGGAGGTTAGCCAGCTGACCCTTGAATTCCCTCTTCCCGGGATGAATGTAGCAGGTCCAGTCTTTCTTCGCAGAGAGAAGGGTAGGCCTCAAGCAGTAGGTCAGTCCTTCTTCTGTAGTATATACAGGTCCAAGGGTTAACTGAAGAGTGGGTCTCAAAGTCCAGTATTTATACCTGATGCCAGCTTTAAAGTCAGAGGAATATTTGCAGTTTTCCCACCCACAGATGGTTCTGGAACTTCCTTCCTCCCTGCCCTGGTTCCAGGGGGCCTGGAGTGACAAAAGGCTAGTGTGAAGTTGTTTGTGAGTGCAGGAGTCAGCCCCTATTGAAGTGCAGGTGTCGTGGGTGACAGCACTGTCCCCACCCATCTTGACAGGATGTCTCATCCTGCCAACACCCAGTTCCCCTTTATAACATTGCATGTGTGGAATACGCAAAGGCCAACTGCCAACTACAAGTCTTGTGATCCAGGGCACAGGCTGCAGCCACCAAATGCTTAGGACAAGAAAATGTAAACTTTGCAAAAGTGGCAATTTCAGAATTGTGACTTAAAATGTGACTTTATGTTACCATTAAATAGAATTTTAAATTACAAATCTCTAGAGACCAAATATGATATTTTGACCTTTTCCCAAACAAAGGTTAGCACTTATAAAATGTAATAAGGCAACCCAATGTTATCCCATGGGGGAGGTAGGCCTTGTAGTAGTGAAAAATGTATTTAAGAATTTTTCACTACCAGGGCATGTAAAACTTGAAAGTACATTTCCAATATTTTGAATAAAAGGCACCCTGCTCTCCTTGGGCTATTTAGGGCCTACTCTAGGGGTGGCATATGTTTTAAAAAGGAAGGCTTGGGCCTGGCTAAGGGATTATTTGGCCAGGTCATAACAGGTTGCAATGGCTGGCCTGAGACATGTTTTACAAGGGCTACTTCAGTGGGTGGCATAGTAAGTGCTGCGTGTAGTGCCACTTTACTAGGGATGTGTATATAAATGAAGTGTGCCAATTGGGTGTAAGCCAATTTTGCCAGGTTTAAAGGACTGAGCAATTTAGTACTGGTTAGTAGTAGTAAAGTGTGCAGAGTCCCAAAGTCAACAAAAGTGAATTCTGCAAAACACCTGGCTGTCTGGTTTAGGACTAACCCTGTCCAAGCAAACATGGGATTTTTGAGTTGTTCTATAATAACTGCATGTACCATTTACCCTGGTGTGAGGTATTATCCTCATCCAATAATTACTGCATCTTCAATTTTCCCCTAGGCAGAATTTACCAGCAAAAAAACATAAAAATGAGCAGTAAAACAGGATACATGCTTAATGTGATACAGTGAATACGATTGTGTGCTATTCCCCTTTTTTTTTTTTTTTTTTAAAACAATCTTTATTCATTTTCCAATAACAGTCCACACAACCCCCCACCCAGCTCCCTCCCCACTTCAGACAGGTAATAATTAAAATATACATACAAATATCACATACAAGAAGAAACAAATTGATCAAATTCATTATATTCTTACAAAAATGCCATACATTTATCTGAAACCTAGTGAGTAAAGTGGCTCCTGCAGTATCTCCTTTCCACCCATAATAAATATTCAGGCTATCTTTCTTGAAGGACCCCAATTTTACACACAACATTGAATTACCTATTCCACTTACATTACTCCCCCTTTTGAATTTGAATCCAGCTATCTATGGGGGTCCAAATTTTCAGCCCTCTTATCCAGATATTCCTTCCTTTTCGTTTATAGATAGCCTTCTCCAAGTTAAATATTGCTAAAAACCTGGCTAACCATTGATGAAATGTAGGTGCAATTGGGTCCAGCCAAGCAGAAGCAATACACATTCTTAAAACTGCCATAGCAATAAAAATTAATTCATGACCTGTTCTGGCAAGATTAGTTTCAGACACTGCTAACATCATTACATCATCAGTCAATAGTATTTCATTTTCAAGTATTTCTGTTAAGAATTTTCCTATGTCTTTTTTAACTTTTTTTAAAACATTACATGACACGAAAATGTGTATACTATCTGCATTAAACAATGTACAACGAGGGCAAAAGGTTCCCTTTCCACTCCCCCACTTGGCGATTTTATCTGGGTTGTAATACAAAAAGAAACAAGTTTTAAAAATTGTGCCTGTAATCTGGTGGACATTAAAATAGATTGTGACATCTCATACGCATACCTGAATGTCTCATTCGATATTCCTACTTTCATCTCCCATTTCAGTGCATATTTGTCCAGGTCATCTGGTAGTGCTGCATTTATAAAAGTGTAAACCTCACCAATAGAACTTACTTTATCTTGAAATAATCTTTCAATCATTCCTATTTTCTCAAACTTGGCCCGGCCACCTCCTTGTTGTAACAAAAAATCACTAATCTGGAGAAACTTGAAGAAATCCCGCCAGTCTAGAGAGAATTGTTTTTCATTTCTTCAAAAGATCGAAGGCGTGTGGAGGAAATGAAGCACCCAACCTGATTTACACCTGCTTTATCCCACTTCATCATACAAGGTCCGGCAAAAATCTCTGGGAGATTATGGTTGTTGACTAATGGCGTATAAAAAGATAGTCTGCCGATACCAAGCACTTTTCTGATGGCCCTCCATGCTTTAAACACACTATACAGGGTTTTAAACCAGACTTTTTTTTATAGTAGCTATCATGCAATTGCCGCCACAGACAGCCCCTAGTCTCTGTTCCCACCATAAGTTAAAAAACAGATGGTATTTTATCTGTCTGCATATCATCATTGTTGGACTTGGCCCTTTTTGCAGGGTCATCCCTAAACTTTTTGCCTTTCTCCTAGCCATTTTTCTGACATGGTGTTGGTGGTTTTAGGACTCTGGGCACTTTAGCACTGCTGTCCAGTGTAAAGTGCGTGTGCTCTCTGTGTTAAATATGGTAAGATTGGTCTACACCTGATTGGCATATTTAACTTACCTGTCAGTCCGTTGTAAAGTGGTATCTCACATACCCAGGGCTGGTAAATTAAATGCTACTGGGGGGCTTGCAGCGCTGATTGCGCCACCCACCAAAGTAGCCTTTCAAACCTATCCCAGGACTCTGCCATTTCAGGGCCTGTGCGCGCAGTGTTACTGCCGCTGTGACGTGGCACCTAAAGTATGTGCCATGTTTGTGACTCCCCTTTTACTGCATATCAGTCACCCCTAAGGTAGGTCCTAGCTAGCCCTATGGGGAGGGTGCATTGTAGGTAAAAGATAGGACATGTACCTTAAGTGTGTGACATGTCCTGGTAGTGACAAACAGCCATTTTTGGTTTCTCACTACTGTGGGGCTGCCCACCCATAGGAATGCATTGGGGATTCCTGATAAGTGTTTCAGTGGTAATTCCTGATCTGAGAGGAGCAGCGTGGTCAAGTTTGGTATGTTTGGAATAGTAATAATAAATGCTACGCACTGGTGTGTGCAGATTTATTATAACTATTTTAAAAATGCCACTTTTAGAAGTTGGCATTTCTGTGTGCTATGTGTCTGCCTGCCTGATGTGAATTGCATGTCTGGCTTTTGAGTGACAGGGGCTGGTGAGGTGTGTGTGGCGCTCCAGGAGGGGCAGGGTGAGTCAGCGCTAGGCTGAATGGGACATCTACATTTGGAGTAGTGGGAGGAGTAGTCCCCTGACCCTGAATAGGATTGTGCCTGCCCTGTACAATGCTGGCTCCGCCCCCTGTGGTGTGTCTGACCACCGAGCCCCCACCTGACAAAGGTGCTATGTGTCTGCCTGCCTGATGTGAATTGCATGTCTGGCTTTTGAGTGACAGGGGCTGGTGAGGTGTGTGTGGCTCCAGGAGGGGCAGGGTGAGTCAGCGCTAGGCTGAATGGGACATCTACATTTGGAGTAGTGGGAGGAGTAGTCCCCTGACCCTGAATAGGATTGTGCCTGCCCTGTACAATGCTGGCTCCGCCCCCTGTGGTGTGTCTGACCACCGAGCCCCCACCTAACAAAGGGGAAGAGGAGCCTGGTAAACAGAGTGCTACGATTCCCCCCTGAACCCGTTTTTGCTGGTTCCCCCAAGCCCTGTACTGCAGACAAAGCAAATGTGTAGTATAAATATAGGGGCTGTGACCCCATGAAGTTGTGCTGTTTCTGGACATGCTGGGGGCTTGCTGCTGCTGGGGGCCCAGGAGGAACTGCCACGAGGGCTTGCCTTCCTGCTGGAGGGCCCTGTGTGCTGCCCTCCCTGGGCCCAGCTATGCCCCATGGACCTAAGGATTTTTTTGCATCTAACGCCTTGAGGGCGCTCTGTTTTTCTTCCTGCCAAAAGAGAGCGTGGGCTTCGCAGCGCGGAACTGCCGCCCTTTTAGAGGGAATCCCGACGTGGGGATTCCCCCGCATTTGCTGCTTTCTTCAAAGCGGGAGCCCACCCCGCGTTTTGCGCTGTTTGGCGGGAGCCCACCCCGCCTTATGCTGATGCTTTCGCTGCTGGTAGAGGCGGGAGCCCACCCTGCATTTTTGCATTTTGTAGGAGCGGGTGCCCACCCCGCTTTTATGCTTCTTTTGCGGGTGCCCACCCCGTTTGTATGCCCGTGAGTGGTGGTGCGGTGTGAGAGGCTGGGGGCGGTCCGAGGCACATTTTCGGTGCCTGCCCCCTTCATGGCGCATGGTCAGAGCTCCCTGAGGCACCGTGAGTGCCAGTGTCATTTTTCTGCACAGCTGCACCGCCGTAGCGGGCAGCTGCAACGTTGGGGGCCAGTTCTTTGAGGTCAAGAGGGGGTGAGTGTACCCCATGCTCCAGCGCATGTGCGCATTGTGTGTTGCTGCTGAGGCAGCCAGGGGGCCCTTTGAGAGGTCCCCCTTAGAGCCCTGACTTTCTGGACAAAGGGCCTTTGAGCTCCAGTGTATGGCCAGTTGGCCAGGGGGTCAGTTCTATGTTGGTAGGGCGCAAGGCCCTAATATGATACCAAATGCGTAATGTGGTTATGCTTATGAGGTGATTTCATAATGTGTTTATGTTGGTAATGCCTAATGATGTTGCATTTATGCTTTTGAGGATGCCTAACGTCAGGTTATTAGGTTCCGTGGTTATGCCTCATGCTCATGTGATTTTGCCTAATGTCATGCTATGATGCTTGCATTTTATGCCTGAGCTAATGTGGTTTATGCTTACTGCAATATTGCTAACCTCATTATTTTACCAGTAGGTACTGGTTGCTTTACATTTATTACTTGTACTTTTGTGATGGTTCTGGCAGCGACCCGATTGGCGCTGCCTTGTACATAGTTCCCTGTGAATATTGCCTAGTGCCAGTTGGCACAGTGTATATTGTGTGATTATGTTTCTAATGTGTTTATGATAATACAAAGGCTATTTTTATATAACCTTGTGTGGAGTTTCTTTTGTAGTGTGCCTAGTGTGTTGCTGCTCTGTGTGTATGCTGCGCAAACGCTTTACACATTGCCTCTGGGATAAGCCTGACTGCACGTGCCAAGCTACCAAGGGGGTGAGCTGGGGTTATCTTCAGCATGTAACTCCCTTGCCCTGACTAGAGTGGTGGTTTCTGCATGGCTTAGGCGCAAGCCCTAGCCCTAGCCAACCAGAAATCCCATTTCTAACAATCATAATTAATCTGAAATAGCTCTCGACTATATGTAGAAATGGATGCCCAATAATATAACTTTATATTTGGGAGTGCCATCCCTCCCCTATCCCTTGGTAAAGTAAGAAATGTATAGGTTGTACTAGGTCGAGAGTAAGCCCAAATAAATCTAGAGAAAATCTGCTCTATTGTCTTAAACCATGATGATGTAAATTCTAGGCAAATTGCTCTAAAAAGATATAAAATCTTTGGGAAAAAAAGCATTTGAATAACATTACACCTTCCTATAATCGATAAGTGTAGGTTATTAATGCGTTGAAGATCTTTTTGAATAGTAACCATAAGGGGTTCCACATTAGCCTTGATCACACTATCTACCTGGGATGATATACAGATACCTAGGTATGTGGCCTTTTCTACAACCCGCATATCAGTCATCTTGGCCTTATCATTCAAGACAACCTGGGTTTTATCCTGATTGAGTGCATAGCCTGAGACTTGTCCAAAACATCTAGCCTCTTCTTCAATAGCTATTATGGCTATGTTTGGGTCAGCTGTCTCCAGAGCAATATCGTCTGCGTAGGCCAAGGTCTTAGTAGCGCAATTCTGAGACCATATAGGTGGAATTTGAACATTGTCTTCTAATCTATGAATGAATGGGTCAATATAGGTCGCAAATAGGGGCAGGGAGCAGAGACAGCCCTGCCTCGTGCCCCGGGAGATTGGAGATTCCCTAGATAATATGCCATTGACCATTACGGCCGCTGTTGGGTCAACACATAGGGGCATATTCCCAAGAACGTGTGATAACCACCACAAATTTAGCTTAACGCAACTTTGCATATCGCAGTCCATCGCGGGAAAACAACGCCGTGTTCACGTAGCATTCTCAACCTGGCGGCACCATGCGATAGTCCCACTATAACGCGTCAAATGTCCGCGTTAAAATCAACACGACGCCGCAAAAATGCGAAACACTAACACAAATAAAGTCGCGATGAGGCCACCTGCGATAAAAAAATCAGCGATAACCAGCGACAGGGCTGCAATACCCACGCGTCATGAGGTAAAATGCACAAGAAAAGCAGAACAAGAAAAAATATATAAATAAATAAAATAAACTGCATAGCAACATGGATGCACCCGGCACCAGTGCCCAGGTCAACGCAAACCCCACAAGCCCCACAGACCACCAGCAAGGAACCTCGGGGTCGGGAAAGGCCAAGGAGAAGAGGAAGAGGAAGACGGGGCACAGTCCGCATGACAACCTGATCGTACCACGGAGGTGACAGAGCACGAACAACAACTGTCCGTCACCTCCACCGTGTCATTGGCAACACAAACGGACAAACGGCATTCCATTGTGAATGCAGTCGGAGCGTCGATGAGGCCAAGATGCGCTGGCACGATGTGAAAAGCCAAACCAAGAAGAAACCCGCTGCCAACAGGAAGGCAGCAACGGCGAATGGAGGTGGGAGCCCAGCGCCACAGGAGGAGCTGGAGCAAATGGCGGCCACAGTCATCAGTGCGGAGACGGTGCAAGGAGTCTGGAGTCCTGATACAGCACGACATGACCGTACACAACATTAACAGGGTGAGTAACGAACAGGGACTGGGGGACGGGTAAAATGGCACACATGCACAACGACGTGTAGCACACCGCACACCCACAACGACCCTGGGTCATGTCCCTGATCCCCGTGGCACACTGCAGCACACATACAAACATCAAGTAGGCCCCCGTCCACCATGTGCCCAAAGGGGTTACACCCCACCAAGTCCACGACACACACATGCACCCGTGCGAAAGACAGCAAAGATGCGTATGTGAGAGCCACACTGACAATGCAAGTGACACCACATGACCAGCAGCATGGCCGGAGTACAATCACCATGACATTGTGCACGCCACGAGACTGAGGTGGCTGAGTGTGGACCACATCCGGGAAGGAGCAGGTCACACTGACACATCCACCTGCACAAACAACCACTGACGGCAACAAGACATCTGCAGACAAACAATGCACAAGAGTACAAAAACCGTCCAAGAGCACAAATGACCCAAGTCGCCAACATCACAGCACCTTAAAAGCCCAAAAGTCAAAGGCATACCGCCTCCAATGGATAAGGGGCAGCAAAATCACAGCTGCAGGTGCGACCCTCCCAAAATGCTGCACACACACATAGCAATGCCAGCACATCCACATGGATGACAATGTGGTACACAGTGCAACACTTACACTGCAGAACAGAGGACACAACTGGGTCCGCCTGTGCGTGGGAAATGGCCAATCACATCTGACCTAGCAGGGAACTGTGAGATGCAAATGGACGTGTACAACCACACCTACGTCATGTAGTCCAAATGTCCACTGTCCCGCATCAGACAGTCCACCCCTCCCAAACAGTCACAATGTACATTGACATGCAGTCTGTATGTAAACCTGAATAATGCGTGAACATACATGCCAACACAATGTCAACAAGCATCTCCCCTTCACATTGCAGATGGACAAACAACACCTCCAGCAGAGCAGACCAGACAACTCCACAGTGATTCTGAAGAGGACCTCCACACTTCCGACACCGACGCCCTACAACAGTACATGGACATCTTCCGGCAATCGACCCCCAGGAGCAGGGCAGCCCAGCTGCATCGAGGATACCCCACTCCATGCACAGATAACACAGCTGGACGCATGCACCACCATGGCTGGCTCCCACAAGCACACATCGCATTCCAAGGCCAGGTGTCAGACTGCCAGAAGGGGGTGTCCGAACAGGTACGGGTGGGGTCCCACCTCATGGAAGCCGAACTAGATCACATACGTGGGTGTCTAAGTCCCATCAGGGACCACCTACACTCCCCAAAGGAGACCCACACTGCGACAGAGACACCCTCATCTGCACATTTCCATGAGTGACCACACCCTGAGCCATGGGATAATCATCCACACCCCCACGCTGGACTGGCGCACGCCGGCCTAGTCCACTCCTCTTACGTATTGAGTGGGGGACGACAAAGCTACATGTGCAATGTCCCACACTCTGGCTGCGGTGACATGGCTGCATCCTCTGCACATGGCACAATGTGATTTGTGGGGCCGTGGCCCGAATGCATACATCATGAGCACACGTACACAATCATAGAGCTCTTGAAATGGCCACAGGCACGTGCGCCCGACAGCTTTATTGGCATGGTCACATGCACAGTGACGCATGTGCTGGATGTGTGTGGGGTGAGTGTCAGCCAGCCCTCAGGGAGTTGTTGGTGCTGGCAACAACTGGAACAGTGATCACAATAGAAGCAGAAACATAATACACCAGCATAACAGAAACAACTGTGAAGCATCATGACGGTAGCCGGAGAGAGTACAGTGTTCACCCAACATGCAAGCAGAATGGTTCTTGATTCGTTGTGCACTGAGTAAGTGGCACCTGTAGGGCTGAGCAGGGTATCAAGCTGATGATGGCACCCATGACAGGTGTGAGCAACTCTGACAGTCTGGCAGTTAGACACTTACGACTCTGGCACCTGTCATTTGGAGTTGGTCCTGGCGGTGGTGGCGTGTGCATCCTGCGGTGATGCGACGTCTGGGCAGGCCAGGACTCGATCTATATGTGAGCCCAGGTGGACCGCAGTTGAGGCCGGAGGCAGCGGACAGCACATGGCCACAGAGACATGGCGTTGAGGCCCCCAGGCTATCGGAACCGAGGCCATCCGACATGCCCTCAGGTTGGGGCCATGATTTGAGCTGCACAGAGTTAGTGGCCCCGGTTGCACTGCGGCGGGCACAGCCACACCGCCACGGGACGGTGACTTGCGGTGCAGTGAGATAGTGCCACACTAGGGGAGCGGGTCCTCGTCGATGTCGAAGGTGAATGTCGCAGAGGTTTGTGGGGGACAGTGGAAGGGCTCCACCAGGGCATGATGCAGAGGGCAGTATCCAACAGATCTCAAGAAGTAAGTGTCCATGGATGTCGGGGAACAGACTTAGTGGCACCGGAGCTGTGAGGGGATGCAGTCTGCGACGTGGCCAGTACAATGTTATCAGCTCGGCCATAAATGATTCATGACAGAGTTCCCAATGTGTGGCCTACTCGACCGCTGTGTGGTCTGGAGGCAGCGGGCAGCACGGGCCAACCGCTGTTCAGCAAGCTCCTGCTGGAACACTAACACACGGCGTTGAAATGGCATGTGGTGATGACTCGTGGTTGACCGAGGCAGTAGCAACAGAGCTGAGCCGGTGTTTGGCCAGCGACGATGCCGTTTCCTGCCTGGTACAGACTGGATTGGATTTGTGTGAGGCCTGCAGGCCCGCAGTGTAGTCCGAAGGCGTAGTCTCCAAGGGCCCACAGACACGTGTGGCTGGGATGCTATGCACATACTTCGTGTCACCACATAGAAGGGAGTATAGTGAGTTAAACTCGGCATTTGCGTGTGTACTCTGCCATTGCCAAATCAAGACTCAGTCCCACATGTGTGACCTAAATGACCGCAGTGTAGGCCCGGGGCAGCGGTCAGTAGGGGCACACATCCATGGGTCGTTGGCACGCAATGCATAGAGTTAGTGACACCAGGGCAGTTGTCGTCAGTGTCCGGACACCGCCGTGGTGATGGTCCTTTTCTCCTCCGGACTGAACTGCGTCTTCCTCTTACTCCTCTCTTTGCGTACAATGATATGGACTCCGCCATGCAGATATCACGACTCAGTTCCACAGGTGTGACCTACTTGAGCGTAGCGTAGGCCGGAGGCAGCGGTGCAGTACGTAAAAAGTAAAGGGGTGAAGCGGGCCTGTGTCGTGGGGGCCGTGATGGTGTGAGGAGGCTGCCAAGGATGCGGGGTTCGGGCTTGGAGTTTGCGCCGGCATGTGGTGGGCCCTCTTTGGCACACGCCGGTGTCGGCAGGTGAGCTGTGAGGCCTGTATTCGCAGGGGCGGGCATTACAGGTTGGGAGTCCAGCGGCCCGTGGTGCAGCAGGCGCATAGGTTCGCAGGCCACAGCTCTCACAGCGAGGGCGTCGGCCTCGTGGCGGGCTAGGAGGCACCGCACTGGCAGGCACGTTTGCCATTCCGGAAGAGGACCACGCCCAGGGCTACGTGCTTTTTATTCACACCCCTACGCTGGTCTTGCTTACGCCGGGCCAGGCCACTCTGCACACACTTACGAGTCTGGCACCTGTCGTTTGGAGTTGGTCCTGGCGGTGGTGGCGTGTGCATCCTGCGATGATGCGACGTCCGGGCAGGCCAGGACTCGATCTGATGTGTGAGCCCAGGTGGACCGCAGTTGAGGCCGGAGGCAGCGTACAGCGCAGGGCCACAGAGACATGGCGTTGAGGCCCCCCAGGCTATCGGAACCGAGGCCATCCGACATGCCCTCAGGTTGGGGCCATGATTTGAGCTGCACAGAGTTAGTGGCCCCGGTTGCACTGCGGCGGGCACAGCCACACCGCCACGGGACGGTGACTTGCGGTGCAGTGAGATAGTGCCATGCTAGGGGAGCGGGTCCTCATCGATGTCGAAGGTGAATGTTGCTGAGGTTTGTGGGGGACAGTGGAAGGGCTCCACCAGGGCATGATGCAGAGGGTGGCTGCCACCTTGGTGTAGGGTCCCCGCTGGTCCACTATTGCCTGCACATTGGTGGGATGCGTGTGCTTTCTGTTGCAGTAATTGTGGTTTTTTTCTGCAGGGGGCACTAGTTGCACATGTGTGCGGTGTATTGCCCCCAACAGGTGCGGGACTCCTGCTATGGCGTGTAGTCCTTGCTTGGTCTCCAGCTGTCCCTGCACATTGTGGGGGACGTTTAGGTACTGGGGTACCTGGCTGGTGATGGCATCCAGGACAGGTGTGGGGAACTTGGATGGGGCTGGCTGTGTGTCTTCTTCGACTCTGGCGGATATTGTTTGGGGGTACAGGAGGCCAACTTGTGCAGCACAGCCAGCAGTTTTGTCTGCGGAGGGATGTTGGTTGTCCACTGTGTTGGTACAGTCAGCCTGTGGGCAATGGTGACCCGGATGCGGTGGATGGTTGTCCTTTTGAGCCTGTAGTGGGCATTGACATTGTCTGGTGGTAGGTCTGTGGGGCTGGTGCGTTTCCTGAGGGTCCGCTGTCTTTGTCTGCGCTGCCTCTGTGGTGGTCCGGGGGGCGGGGGTGCTGGGGCCCTGGGGAGGTTGGCGGAGGGTGTTGTTGCCCTCTCAGGGCTCCGGGATGCATGGTGAGTAGCTCCATGGCATCTGTTGTTCTTCATGTGTGGGTGTGGACTGGTCTCCCTTTGATGGTGCAGGTTGTCGTCTGACTTTACACCAGGTCAGAGCAGGTGTTAGGTTCCTGCTGCTAACGCGCCTCATCGCCTTTTTTGTGGTCTTATCGCTGATCGGGCTGGTCATTGAGAATGTTGTGGTGTGCTGTTGTCGCCCATTTTTTGCTCGGGAACGCCTACTCTGCATCTCATTAGCGATAGTTGAGGGGGTCATCTGTGGCAATGTTTTTTGCGGCTGCTATCGCGGGTAAAATGGTGTTATGGGCTGTTAACACCAGCTTGTGAATGGTGCGATGAATTTATCGCCACTTTGGCTGTGATAAAGTGCCGCTAACTACGCGATGTGTCCTTGAGAATATGCCCCATAGTCTCTTGACTGCCTGAATGAAAACATCCCCCACTCCAATCCTTGACATAATAGCCCATAAATATTGCGAGGAGACCCTATCAAAAGCTTTTTCTGCGTCCAATAAAATCAGGGCCATAGGGTCTCCTGCAACATTGGTGATGTCAAATAGCGTGATGACCCTTTGAATATGATCTATAGTGGATCTCCCTGGTATAAATCCATGCTGCTGCTCCGAAATCACTTTATGTATGATGGGTGCAAGTCTGTTGGCTAACAGTTTCGAATATATTTTTGAATCACCATTAATTAATGTGATTGGGCGATATGATCCAAGTTGTGCAGATGGTTTATTTTTTTTCAAAAAGATCACAATTTGTGCACGTGACCATGAACCCGGGGGATGCCCACCATTAAATATATGTACTATTAGTTCCGTAAGAGTGTTTTTCAACTGATCTGCAAAGACATTATAAAATTCGGTCGGAATACCATCTGTTCCTGTTCCTTTCCTATTAGCCAAGCCCTTAATAGTCATTAAGATTTCCTCCCAGTCGGGTAAACGATCTAGACTTTGCTGATCCTCTTCCTCAAATGAACTGTAAGGGATGAGATCTAAATATTTTTCAATTTTACTCTGCCCATTGCCTACCTTTGCTGTATATAGAGCGTGATAAAACCGCCCAAAAGCCTCTCTTATAAGTTCTGGATTCGTGGTCTGGCCAATCACCGGTTCACTTATCTCTCAAATTATATTTAACGAGGTTTGCTGTCTTGTGCGCACCGCCAACTGATGGCCGATTTCTTCATTAAGCTCATAACCCGCTTCTTTCTGAGCGATAGCTTTACTTACTGCTTTATCAGTATATACATTAATAATTTTTGCCTTAGCAATTCGACCTGCCTCTGTACACCTTCTAGATCCTCCTTTCCTCTCACAGCCCCCACCAATTCCTCTTTTGCCGTCCCCATAATATCCTGCAAGGTTTTCATAGAATGCTTATCTCGTTTATTACGGGTTAAAGAATGCCTTAACGTTTCGCCCCTGATTGCAGCCTTCATGGCATCCCATACAATTTCAATAGTGGTGCTCCCTAGATTGTCTTCCAGAAACCGTGGTATCCATTGCCTCATATATGTACAATAACCCTTATCTGAAAGTAGGGATCTTTCAAATGTCCAGGGCCTTGTGTTGGAGTAAGCATATCTATTTGTAGACTACATATTTCTTAGCGCCCGAAATACCTTCGGTTTCCTGCCCACATATCGCCACCCCTCCGCCATAGACCAATCACTGGTTAAATTAATTTTAAAATCATGACAGACTATAAGTGGAAGAGGCCAGTGCGTAGGTTCATTTGAGATATCATCCACTACGATAGGATTGTCACAGTTGCTTCCGTATACTGTGCAGAGTGTAAACTTCTGTCCCGCATTGTATTGGATTTCAGTAATCGCCCACCGGCCATATCTATCAAACTTTGATCGATTCAACAGCAACCCTCCTCCTTTAGCCAGGATCACCACCCCCAACCCTAGCCCCCTGTGTCGTAGCACTTATCATTCTAAGCCCTAGTGTTTTCAACACATGTATCTGTGAGCCCTCTATGTGAGTCTCTTGGAGGCATATGTTGTTAGCGCCCATTGATTGGAGCCCCACCGCAACCTTCTGCCTTTTTCTCACATCATTCAAACCACATATATTAATGGATGCAATTTTCAATACCCCCATCTGGTTTTACACCACATTCCTACCACAGCTGTCCCATACTCTATGCCAATTTTGTCCAGTTTTCTCTCATTTATGAAAGATACTACCAGACTGTTTCTACCCTCAAGAAAATCATGTATTTCTATCATGAACCTGCTTATCACCTGTCTGAAACCCCCCCCAGTCCTCTCTTTCCCACCCACCCTCCCACCACCAATATCTAGGCAGCCAGGCTCAACCATGAGCCTGTGTGAGGACGTCTGAATCCTTCCACCTCACTTCCCCCCCCCTTTTAGCTACCACTACTCCTAGTTACACCAATATCCCGTGCTGTATCCAGTATCCTGGCTTGATCCCTCCATAATTGGTTTTAGCCCCCCCCCTTTTTTATATTTTAGAGCCAAAAGTTCCTTTTGTGATGTCCTCAAGCATCTTCTGAGCTTGAATTTCTGAGTTAAAGCTGAAGTTCTGCCCTTGATATATCACTTTGAGCCTGGCCAGATTTTGAAAAAATACCATGGCTCCTGCTGCTTGAAATGGGGTCATTAGTTGCCTAAGCCGCCATCTCCGTTGCACCATTGCATGGGCTAAATCTGGCTTAGCGAAAAAGGAAAATCATTCAAACTGTCTCTTGGAGTTGGGTCTAGCTAAGTCATAAACAGCCTGACGAAGTAAAATGTTGCCAAAGTAGACCAAAATGGCATGGGGTAATGATTTTCCTTCGGCTGCGTGCCTTGCTGGAGTCTGCGGGAATCTGTGAGCTCTTTTCACTTCTCTATCCCAATCCCAAGAAGACAGTTCAGGAAAGGAGTCTTTTAACATCTTTACCACGAATTTCCTTATATCGTTACCCTCAAGATTCTCCGGTACCCCAAGCAGCCTTAGATTGTTCCGACGTTGCCGGTTTTCATAGTCCTCAAGCTTCCACATGAGATCTTTAAGAACCTAATCTTGAGAAGTAGATTGTACCTGCAGGGTTTCCCCTGTATTTTCTAGCACTTCTGTGCGTGACTCTACCAAGTTCATCCGTTCCGCAATGTCCGAGCAGATTTTTCCTAGTTTCCGAACTGATCCTTGCAGATTCTTGGTAGCTAACCTTGCCTGTCGATTATCTGCTTTAACGTCATCCTGAAAAGCTCTTAAAGATTGTAAAATCAGCACTAATGATGGCTCAGTTGAATTCCTTTTTTTAGTATGATCCGGGTCTGCATCACCCACAGCCATGGATTGTTTACCATCTTCGTTGGGCATCTCTGGTGACAACATTAGTGTCGTTGAGTAATCCCATCCCAGTTCTGCTGCCAATTCTTGTTCTCCCAGGGTCTTTTGCTGGGCCTTTTTCCCTGATACCCTCTTAGCCTTTTTCGTGGCCGTGGTGAATTTTTCTCCTGGGGTGCTGTCTCCTGAGGATGACCCAACCTCCTCATTGCTGCTGTTGGGGAAATCAGTATCTGACACCTCGGATTCTTCTGTTAAGGAGAAAAACTTCTCTCCTGGTATATCGGGGGACTGGTAGCCTAATTCCTTAGCTCCTGTTAACTCGGCTCTCCTGGGGCATAATGTATTGGTTGTTATATCTCTTCTTCCATCATTAGACACATTGTCCCCTGGAGTTATCATATCCATCTCTGTCCCGAGGGCCTGTCCTTCCTTCTTTAATGCCCTTCCATCCAGATTGGGACCCAAGATTGGTGTTGGTACTTCTACCGCCTCTTTCACCGCTTCATTCGGTCTGAGACACCCATTCCACCCATCAGGGTCCTCTACGGGAGCGTCAGATACTACCATCTGGCTTGCCCCCAGTTTTGCGCTGTTCATGGCACCATCACCCATTTTTTCCCTTGAATTCTCAGACTTAGAATCAGCTATGGGTGAGAACATACTTGATATGGCCGGTTGTGTTCTCCCAAGTTCATTATGAATCTTCGTCCGCCGGCTGTTTAATTTCCCTGGTGGATCATTTTTTCCCCCCTCCGGGTCTACTTTCCCTGATTTGCCCACTTTACTGGCACGTAAATCCCCTTTTTTTACCTCATTTTTGTGGTCCATGCCATCTTGTCGCACTGGGGCAGCCGCTGCCATCACCCGCTGCTGCTTGCCTCTTCCTCGAGCAGCCATCATTGCTGGATTTTTCAGTAATCCTTCCTGCGTTGCTTTTTCCTAGCAACCACCGCGGAGCACAAACACACCCAACCCGGCAGCCGCAGTGAGAAGCAGCCACGCCAAAGCCTCTCAGCGATTTTCTTTGTGGATATGCGGTCTGTACACGGCCCGTCCTGAACACAATCGTGGCCACTTAAGTGCACCGCATGTTCTATTTATGCTGACCGCTTCTCCGTGCATACCAGCAGACACAGCCCGGGATAAATTCTCCAACCTGGAGGGGAGAGGTAAGCGATGGTCTCTAGTCAGACGCCATCTTGCCTTGCTATTCCCCATTTTAAACTAAAAGCGAGGAATAGTAAGAATTTACTATACCATGTAAGAACAACATTTCAGGAAAACAGTATTTACCCAATGCAGTAAATTTCGCTCACCCCGAATTTCACAAGCCTGGTACCATAATCTTATTGTAACTGTTGATTATCACCCTGAAAATAATGGAGTTGACAGCTTCATTTGGTGCTCTATATCTGCTGCGCCCAACAAAATAATGTCGGCATCAGGCCCTGAAAAAGAAAGCGTCTTTATTAAGCATATGTCAATCTAAATTCATGTGCAACACCATACTGAAAATACAATGGGGCATATTCACAAGAACGTGTGATAACCACCGCAATTTTAGCTTAACGCAACTTCTCACATCTCAGTCCATCGCGGGAAAACAACGCTGTGTTAACGTAGCATTCTCAACCTGGCGTCACCATGCGATAGTCCCACGATAACGCGTCAAATGGCCGCGTTAAAAAGAACCCGTCGCCGAAAAAATGCGAAACACCAACGCGAATAAAGTTGCAATGAGGCCAACCACGAAAAAAAAACTGCGACAACCAGCGATAGGCGTCGGACGTGAAAATGTACCATAAAAGCTGAACAAGAAAAACACACCATAAACAAATCAAACTGCGCAGCAACATAGATGCACCCGGAACGAGTGCCCAGGTCAACGCGAACCCCACAAGCCCCACAGACCACCAGCAATGAACCTCGGGGTCGGGGAAGGCCAAGGAGAAGAGGAAGAGGAAGACGGGGTACAGTCCGCAGGAAAACCCGATCGTCGTCACGGAGGTGACAGAGCACCAACAACAACTGTCCGTCACCACCACCATGTCATTGGCAATACAGACGGAAAAATGGCATCCCATCGTGAATGCAGTCGGAGTGCTGAGGAGGCCAAGATGCGCTGGCACGATGTGAAAAGCCAAACCAAGCAGAAACCCGCTGCCAACAGGAAGGCAGCAACGGCGAATGGAGGTGGGAGTCCAGCACCACAGGAGGAGCTGGAGCAAATGGTGCCCACAGTCATTAGTGAGGAGACGGTACAAGGAGTCGGGAGTCCGGACACTGCTCGACATGACCTGACACAACAGCAACAGGGTGAGTAATGAACAGGGACTGTGGGGATGGGCACAATGGCACACATGCACAACGACATGTAGCACACCGCACACCCACAATAACCCTGGGTCATGTCCCTGATCCCCGTGGCACACTGCAGCACACATACAAACATCAAGTAGGCCCCTATTCACCATGTGCCCAAAGGGATCCCACCCCACACATCACCAAGTCCACAACACACACATGCACCCGTGCGAAACACAGCAAAGATGCGTATGTGAGAGCCACACTGACAATGCAAGTGACACCACATGACCAGCAGCATGGCTGGAGTACAATCACCATGACACTGTGCACGCCACGAGACTGAGGTGGCTGAGTGTGGACCACATCTGGAAAGGAGCAGGTCACACTCTGACACATCCACCTGCACAAACAACCACTGACGACAACAACACATCTGCAGACAAACAATGCACAAGAGTACAAAAACCGTTAAAGAGCACAAATGACCCAAGTCGCCAACATCTCAGCACCTCAAAAGCACAAAAGCCAAAGGCACACCGCCTCCAAGGGGTAAGGGGCAGCAAAATCACAGCTGCAGGTGCGACTCCCACACAAAGCAGCACACACACATATCAATTACAGCACACCCACATGGACGACAATGTGGTACACAGTCCAACACCTACACTGCAGAACAGAGGACACAACTGGGTCCGCCAGTGCGTAGAAAATGGGCAATCGCATCTGACATAGCAGGAAACTGTGAGATGCAAATGTACATGTACAACCTCACCTACGTCATGTAGTCCAAATGTCCACTGACCCGCATCAAATAGTCCGCCCCTCCCAAACAGTCACAATGTACATTGTCATGAAGTCTGAATGTAATTTTGAACAATGCGGCAACATACATGCCAACACAATGTCAACAAGCATCTCCCCTTCACATTGCAGAGGGACAAACAACACCGTCAGCAGAGCAGACCAGACAACTCTACATTGATGCTGAAGAGGACCACCACACTTCCGACACCTACGCCCCACAACAGTTCATGGACATCTTAGGCAGTCGACCTCCAGGAGCAGGGCAGCACCGCTGCATCGAGGATACCCCACCCCCTGCACAGACAACACAGCTGGACGCACCCACCACCCCGGCTGGCTCCCAGCAGCCCACCGAAGCACACATCGCATTCCAAGGCCAGGTGTCAGACTGCCAGAGGGGGTGGCTGAACATGTGCGGGTGGGGTACTACCTCATGGAAGCTGAACCAGATCACATACGTGGGTGTCTAAGTCGCATCAGGGCCCACCTACACTCCCCAACGGAGACCCACACTGCGACAAAGACACATGCCTTTGCACATTTCCAGTACTGAACCACACCCAGAGCCACAGGATGATCATCCACACCCCCACGCTGGACTGGCGTACGCCAGCCCAGTTCACTCCTCTTACGTATTGAGTGGGGGACGACAAAGCTACATGTGCAATGTCCCACCCGCTGCCTGCGGTGACATGGCTGCATCCTCTGTACATGGCACAAAGTAATGTTGTAGTGCCCGGGGCACAAATGCATACATCATGAGCACACGGACTCACTCAGATAGTTCGTTGAACTGGCCACGGGCACGTGCGCTCGACACCTTTATTGGCATGGTCACATGTACAGTGACGCATGTGCTGGATGTGTGTGGGGTGAGTGTAAGCCAGCCCTCATGGAGTCGTTGGTGCTGGCAACAACTTGAACAGTGATCACAATGAAAGCGGAAACAGAAAACACCAGCATAACAGAAATAACTGTGAAGCATCATGATGGTATCCGGAGAAAGTACAGTGTTCACCCAACATGCAAGCAGAATGGTCCATGATTTGTGTTGCACTGAGTTAGTAGCACCTGAAGAGCTGAGCAGGGAACAAGCTGATGATGGCACCCACGACTGGTGTGAGCAACTCTGATAGTCTGGCAGTAAGACACTTATGACTCTGGCACCTGTTGTCTGGAGTTGGTCCTGTCAGTGGTGGCATGTGCATCCTGCGGTGATGCGACGTCCGGACAGGCCAGGACTCGATTTAATGTGTGAGCCCAGTGGGGCCGCAGTTGAGGCCGGAGGCAGCGGACAGCACAGGGCCACAGACACATGGCCTTGATGACCCCCAGCCCATCGACCCAGAGGCCATCCAATATGCTATCAGACAGGGGCCATGACTTGAGCTGCACAGAGTTAGTGGCCCCGGATGCACTGCGGCCGACACAGGCACACCGCCACGGGACGGTGACTTGCAGTGCAGTGAGATAGGGCCACGCGAGGTGAGCGGGTCCTCGTCGATGTCGAAGGTGAATGTTGCGGAGGTTTGCAGGGGACAGTGGAAGGTGTCCTCCAGGGCATGATGCAGAGGGCAGAAGCCGGCCGTAAGCGGCAAATGGAGGAATGGAATGCCACAGCCTCGTTTTTGCCACAAAGTCAGTATCACCGACATGATGATGAAGACAAGCCCCAGTCAATGGACTCAGTCGCCACCAAAGTTCAACCAGAAAGTGGCCATGGATGTTGGGGAACAGACTTAGTGGCACCGGAGCTGAAAGGGGATGCAGTCTGCGATGAGGCCAGTACAATGATGTCAAGTCTGCCATAAATGATTCATGACTGAATTCCCAATGTGTGACCTACTCGACCGCAGTGTAGGCCGAAAGCGTTGTCATTAAGGGCCCACAGACACGTGTGGTTGGGATGCCATGCACATAATTTGTGTCACCACATCGAAGGGAGTATAGTGATATAAACTCCGCCATAAAGTGTGTTCTCGGCCATTGTGTAATCAAGACTCAGTTCCAAATGTGTGACCTACTTGACCGCAGTGTAGGCCCGAGGCAGCGGTGGAGTACGTCAACGGCATAGGAGTAAAGCGGGCCTGTGTCGCGGAGGCCGTGATGGTCTGAGGAGGCTACGAAGGTCGCGGACCTCGGGCTTGGAGCTTGCACCAGCACGTGGTGGGCCCTCTTTGACACATGCCGGTGTCGGCAGGTGAGCAGTGAGGCCTGGCTGCGAAGGGTGGGCATGACGGGTCCGGGGACCAGCGGCCCGGGGTGCAGCAGGCACACAGGATCGCAGGCCACACCGCTCACGGTGACGGCGTCATCCTTGTGGCGGGTGGGAGGCGCCGCACTGGCAGACACGTTGGGCATTCCGGAAGAGAACCACGCCCAGAGCTACGTGCTTTTTATTCACACCCCTGCGCTGGCCTGGCGTACGCCGGGCCAGCCCACTCCGCACATGCTTACAGGGGGGGACATCACAAGCTACATTTCCACGATCTTCCCCACTGGCTGGGGTGACATGGTTGCGTCCACTGTACACTACACTCCAAACACCAGCAGTGCATGTAGACATGGCTATGTCTGTGGTCTGCATACTGCAGTCTGTCCAGCACATCTCCGCCACACTTGACATTGTGTACATACTCATTCATGGGTCACTTGCCTCCTTCGCACATGCCTGGTTCCCACCTCTCCCCACATTCCAGTATTGAGTGGCTGAGGTGCCATGCTGCTGATGGCTCATGTACATGGCTGACCAAGGTTGCCACAGTAAGTTGTGCTGTCATGTCTGGTGGGGGGGCATGTTGATTGGCATGTTGTATGTGATTTTGTGACGTGTGCAGTGCCAGAGTTGTGAGTTGCATGATTGTGGGGTTGAGGTGTGTGGTGTGTTCATTTGGTACTTGCCAACGAGCAGTGCATTCCCATGGGTGCCATCCTGGAAGCGCTGGTTGATGTTGGACTGTCGGAAGATGAAGGGATCATGCACACTGCCTGGGTAGTTGGCTATGACATTGGTGAGGAGTCCCCTGTGGTCCACTATTGCCTGCACGTTTATGGAATGCGTGTGCTTTCTGTTGCGGTACTTGTGTGCGGTGTTGGCAGGGGGCGTAAGTGGGACAAGTGTGCAGTCGATTGCCCCTGACATGTGCGGGGATCCAGCTATGGCGTATAGTCCTTGCTTGGTCTCCAGCTGTTCCTGCGCATTGTGGGGGACGTATGGGTGCTGGGGTCCCTAGCTGGTGAGGGCATCCAGGACAGGTGTGAGGAACTTTGATGGGGCTGGCTGTGAGACTCCTCCAACTCGGGCGGTTGTTGTTTGGGAGGATACCAGAGGCCAACAGGTGCAGCACAGCCAGCAGCTTTGTATGCGGAGGGATGTTGGTTGTCCACTGTGTTGGTACCGTCAGCCTGTGGGCAATGATGTTCAGGATGCGGAGGATGGTTGTCCTTTTGGGCCTGTAGTGGGCATTGGCATTGTCTGGTGTTAGGTCTGTGGGGCTGGTGCATTTCCTGAAGGTCCGCTGTCTTTGTCTGCGCTGCCTCTGTGGTGGTCTGGGGTGGGTGGGGGGGGTCCGTTGGGGGGTGGCGGTCCTGGGGGTGGTGGCGGTGAGTGTTGTTGCCCTCTCGGGGCTCCGGGGTGCATGGTGAGTGGCTCCATAGCATCTGTTGTTCTTCAGGTGTGGCTGTGGGCTGGGCTCCCTTTTCTTGTGCAGGTTGACGTCCGACTTTGCACCAGGTCAGAGCAGGTGTTAATTTCCTGCTGGTAACCCGCCATATCGCCTGTTTTGTGTTCCTATCGCAGATGTGGCTGGTCGTTGAGAATGTTGCGTTGTGGTGTTGTCGCGGCTTTTTGCTCCGGAACGCCTACTCTGCATCTCATTAGCGTTAGTTGCCGGGGTTATCTGTGGCGATGTTTTTTGCGACTGCTTTCGCAGGAAAACTGGTGTTATGGGCTGTTAGCACTAGCTTGTGAATGGGGCAATAAATTTAGCGCGACTTTGGATGCGTTAAAGTGCCGATAACTCAGCGATAGCTCCTTGAGAATATTCCCCAATGTCTCTTGGATTTTTGCCCAAGGACTTTGTGCTTCCTCGTTTTTCAATGTAATGTAAATTCAATTTTCCCATGGGAAACATGGTTTTTAAATTTTACACTGGAATGACTCGCCAACAAGCTGCATTTGACATTTTGAATTAGTTGGTGTAGCTTCATATTTCAAGTGTTGATGCTTAGAGCCGAAGGACGTCTACTAAAAGCTCACGTCCTTCTTTCATCCTACTAAAATCTGAAAATAGATGTGTATACAAACACTGCACGTTTTAATAGAAGAGATTAGATTTACAATTCCTAAGAAATCAGTACAAAGTTGTCTAAATTTAGTCCCCAAAAATATATATATTTGAAAACAGCAGCACATCAGTTAGCAAGTGAAAATTAAACAAGAAGGGAATGGCAGGCATATAAATTAAACAAGAATGAATGAAAGTTATTGTTAAATGTAGCTATCTTTATTTCGTTAAAAGGCCAGACATAAACTGAGGGGTCTTCAGTGCTGCTGTGATGTTACATTAGCGTACAATGGCGTGCTCTACACATCAATGAGAGACAGATTGCTTAGTTTATGTAACTATGAAGAACTTCGAGGCTGCATACAATTTCGTGGCGCCTCCTGGCACCTACATGTGCAAAGGAGCCAGCAAAGACATGCCCATGCGTGGCAGTATTTTCCTCCTTCCCCTTCCTTTTCCGACCGATGCAAACTAGAGACAGGCCATTGATTGAAAATGGCTCTGCTGAAAGCCCTGGCAAGCGCCATGCCTGGTCTCCTCCAATGGTGGGAAGTTTGAACAATGCAAAAGGTGGGGTAATAAGGTAGAGACACGTACGTTGCGTCGTATTTATATTGTGAGGCGTAGTGTAGCAGTGAGGGTTGATGTTTGTTTTATTCTTAAATGTGTAGGGGTGGAATCAGTGCTTACTCGAAGCTGGTGTTTTTCGGTGCTCATCACCGGCACTTAATTGTCAGCACCGGCACTTATGACAGTCTGCCACATGCCGTTACTGTTTCTATAACTGAAGGATACATACAATCAAAGGGGCATATTCACAAGGAGCTATTGCCAAATTAACGGCACTTTATCACAGCCAAAGTCGTGATAAATTTACCCCCCCATTCACAAGCCGGTGTTAACAGCCCACAGCACCAGTTTACCCGCGATAGCAGCCACAAAAAACATCGCCACAGAGGACCTGCGCAACTATCGCTAATGAGATGCAGAGTGGGCGTTCCCGTGCCAAAAGGTGCGACTACATCACACCTCAACATTCACAACTAGCAGCCACATCGGCGATAAAAACACAAAACAGGCGATAAGGCGCGTTAGCACCAGGAAATCTACACCTGTTCTGACCTGGTGTAAAGTCGGACGGCAGCCAGCACCACAAAAGGGAGCACAGCCCAGGGCCACAACCCAAGGGCAACAGATGCCATGGAGCCACTCATCATGCGGCACGGACACCCAAGAGGGCCACAACACCCACCGCCACCACCCCCAGGACCACCCCTCCCTGGCACCCCCGACCAAAGACATGCCACATCAGCCACACCTAAACATGTACAAAATATTCCGCTTGATGCCATACAATCACAACTGGTGACATGCATGTGTCGTCACAGAAATGAGCAGCACACATTCACTTTCCAAGCAACAAATGAAACTTTATTAAAATGAACAACGAAATGAAATGAAGACACATTGTCAGGACTCACGGGAGGTTTCCTCCTTCTAACTGTATGCTGGCTACCATTTTCCCCCTACAAACTTACCAAAAGTCAGATAATCCCTCAAGCTGGAGTGCTTGTTGGCACCGATGGAACTCCAAGATGGCTGCCAACATGCACATACTGCGACAGCACACCACTGTTAGCAGTCTAGTCTTTTAGGCTTCATGACATCAGGTGAAGTGTGCTTCAACATTCCACTGTGCACTTCACTGAAGAAATAATTTGAAGAGCACCTGTTTTCCCAGCGTCGTGGAAGTCAGTTAGGGTAGTTGCGATAAAATCGGGGTTAGCTTCGTCGGAACTACATTCCCTCACTAATCAGGTTAGTGTTAAACTTGTAGCTAATATAAAACATTCTGTGAGAAAAGGTTATTGTGTCAGAGGTAAATTTCTATTTAAAGAGAAAAAGGAAACAAGTCAGAATATATTTTCCTTCGTTTGAAAACTGGAAATACTTTTTTCAGTAATTGCTTTCCTTAGCTGAGAAGATTAAATAAAAAGCTTTTGAATCAGCTGTCTTTTTCAGCTGTTCCAGAATCTGTCAGACGCAGGCGTGACCTTTCAACACGCAGTGTCTTCTTAGACTGAAACTTGTTCACTCCTCTGAGAATTAATTAAAAGGTGAAGTCAGGGTCAAAGGCCCGGCATGTTTCTTTCTCATGCCATGTGTTAAAGAACTCCAGTAATGTTCTCCTCACGTATGGCAGTGCTTCCAGCAAACATTAAAACCAAAGGCCTGAATAAAAGGAACGCTTCCTTTTAACATTTAACCTAAGTTCTGAAGCATTGTTTAAAAAACTAATTAAAGAGAGAAAACCAGTCATCCTACTACAGAAACCCCAGTTCAAGGCCCACTCCAGTCTCTTAACAGTGAGTTAATAGAAAGAAAGAGAAACCCAAATAATACATAAATTAGGAATACAGAAATAAATACTTACCTTATCTTTCTTACATTAAGGAATAGCAGGATCAAGTGCAGATTGTACCTGAGAACGAAAAGGAAAGAGATCTGAGTGAAGACTTCTCATACAACCTAGCAAACAATACATGAGAAGTAGAAGAGAAGTAAGCTTCAGTAAACATTCTGGTAAGATAAGTTATTTATACACCATAGAAAAAACAGTAAGTTAAAAGGCACAATAAATAAAGGTTTTTACATGTTAATGTTGCAGTCCAGTAAGAAGAAGAAGACGTAGCTGAACAGGCAGAATATTGGAGCAGTCTCTTCTCTGTCCCCAACCCCTTTTCCCCCTTAGAACTTACCTGCAATGGAATACTAAAAGACCTAGCAGGGTTGGTTCTGAGAAGGGTATTGGGACCTAGCGTCATTCTGCTCCTGTGTGGTTCAGACAGCAAAAGGGATTTAGACCCTGACAGAGTGAAGTGCCCACGTTGGTACAAGCACCTGAGCAGAATGGCAGAAGGACTTGATTTAAAAAATTTGGGCGAGATTTTGAGTAATATACAAAGGGACTTGGAGGCAGTCAGAGAGGAAAATAAAATACTAAGACAGGAGATAATAACCTTTAAAACGGGAACACCAGCTTTGGGATCTAGGCCAAGCACCGCATCCTTTGAAACCCAGAGTCCTAACATCAGCACTTCATCCTTTGCCCCCACACAAGTAATCCACTCATTATCCCCAGTAATTCCTCTTGCCCCTCCAGAGCGATTTAATGGAGACCCGCAGAAAGCGCAAATTTTTTGACCCAATGCTCTCTGCATTTTATGTGCCGTCCAACGATCTTCCCCGATGCTCAATCCCGAGTGGCGTTTATCTTGTCCTACCTTAGTGGGGACGCCGCCTCATGGTCCATGCCACTAGTAACCAAGGATGACCCAATTTTGTACAGTTTAGATGACTTCAAGAAGGAATTTCTCCGAATTTTTGATAGAAGAACAGCATCTCAAGCTTCAGACAACGAACTGTTGGAATTAAAGCAAGGAAACCGAGAACTCGTGTCTTACCTAGCCCAATTTAATAAACTAGTGGTCGAGACCAACTGGCCCGAGGATAAAAGAGCAGCAGTATTCTATAGAGGATTGCGAGAGGAATTGAAGGACGCTCTATCTCAAATCCCTAATCGACCCACCGACATCTCTGCCTTAGTGGATTTAACCTTAGAGATCGATTATCGGCAAAGTGAGCGGAAAGGAGAACGGCGGAAGGAGCTTAGACCAAGTGTTCCTCGTTTTGACCGTGTCAAAACAGAATCCACACGGACAGTAGAGAGTTCTTCGGGAATTGAACCCATGCAAATCGGTGTAGTCAGAGGTCCACTCTCTAAAGAAGAAAAAGAAAAGAGAAGGCTGAACAAACTGTGCCTATATTGTGGAAGAAGTGGACATTTTGTCAAGAATTGCTTAAAAAGACCAAAGTTGCCTGCTAAGGAGAAGGAAAACTAGAGGCACCACAGGTAAGGGGAGTTGGACCTGTGGATGCGAATGGAAAAACGACTCCAACAAATCACCAATTGGCAAACACACTACAAGTCTCCTCTCCCCATTTGGTTATGACTGTGACCTTAAGGTTTAGAGATGTGGTTTTGACAGGAATCATCGTCATGGTAGATTCTGGGGCAACAGGTAATTTCTCCGACCACAAATTCGCTAGCCTGATCGGTTTACAAGCTATCAAGAAGGAGAAAAGTGAGAAGGTCAGAGCGGTGGATGGTACGGATTTAACTTCAGGGCCCATAACCAGTCATACTGAATTGGTACACATGACTACTGTCGAAGGACACCAAGAGACCTTGCAATTTAATTTAATAGACGCCCCCAATTTCAACTGATTCTAGGTCTACCATGGCTAACGGAACACAACCCGTTAATTGATTGGGAGCCCGAACTATTCAATTAAATTCAGACTACTGCACCAAAAATTGTTTCGACGACCAGACACATTCTTCTGTAATCTGCGCTGCCACCCAATTGTGTGAAGGTGGAGGTTCGGTATGTGCGATCCAAACTACCATGATACCAGATGAATACCAAGACTTTGCAGACGTCTTTGATGAGAAAAAGGCAGAGACGTTACCCCCCACAGGCCCTATGACTGCAAAATTGATCTAGAACCAGGGGCTAATCTACCATGCAGCAGAGTTTACGCATTAACGGAGAAGGAAAACATCCATTTGAAGGAATACCTAGCTAAGAATCTGGAGAACGGATTTATCCGACCGTCGCAGTCCCCTGTCTCTTCCCCACTTTTTTCGTGCCGAAAAAAGGGGGAGATCTCAGGACTTGTATTGACTTTAGAGCGATTAACAGGATAACTGTGAAGAATCGTTATCCATTGCCTCTCATTTCAGTACTAATTGATCAAGTGAAGGAAGCAAAGATATACACTCGCCTAGACCTACGAGGAGCGTACCACTTGATTAGACTCCGGGAAGGCGACGAGTGGAAGACTGCGTTCAGGACCAAATTTGGCCTTTATGAGTATCTTGTGATGCCATATGGTCTCTGTAACGCACCAGCGGCCTTCCAGTACTTTATCAATGATGTTTTAAGTGAATTCATTGACCGATGCGCTATAGTATACATAGATGACATCCTGATTTATTCCAACACGGTTGAAGAACATCACAACCAGGTCAGAGCAGTTTTACAACGTCTACGAGAGAACTCTCTATACGTTAAATTGGAGAAATGCCTCTTCAACACAGATACAGTAGAATTCCTAGGTTTTGTGTTATCACCTGCAGGAGTTCGAATGGATGAGCAAAAAGTGAAGGCGATAACAGACTGGAAATCTCCTACCAGTATCAAAGAGGTTCAAAGCTTTATCGGATTCTCTAATTTTTACAGACGATTCATTAATGGATTCTCCAATAAGATACTTCCGCTGACTCGTCTTCTGAAGAAAGGAGTTCCGTTCCAATGGTCAGAAGAAGCAGAAGAAGCTTTTCAGTTGATGAAGGACAGTTTCACCACAGCACCGGTGCTGCTTCATGCAGATCCCTCTGAGCCTTTTTATTTGGAGACAGACGCATCGGACCTAGCCATCGGGGGAATACTTTCTCAGAGGCACAAGGACACGGGACAGTTACACCCGGTGGCATATCGGTCCCGCAAACTCAACCCTGCGGAATGCAACTATACGATTACAGAAAAAGAACTCTTGGCAATCAAAGATGCCTTCAAAGATTGGAGGCATTACTTAATGGGGGCAAAACACACTGTAACGGTGTTTACGGACCACCGCAACCTAAAATTTTTGCGATCTGCTCGAACTCTCACACCACGTCAGCTGCGTTGGTCTCTTTACTTCGCGGACTTTGATTTTGTTATCACTTTTCGTCCCGGATCCAAGAATGGAAAGGCTGATGTCCTCTCTAGACTCGACACAGAAAATCAAACTTCAGTCATTGAAAACCAGCAAATCATACCTGATGGAAAATTCATTGGAACTATCTCCTTAGAACCTTTTGAACATCACGTTCGAAATTTGATGACCGACCTTGAAATGGAGAACTGGGCCACAGAAGATCCACAACGTTTCATTCGCAATGGCCTCCCCTATTTAGGTACCACCCTGTATTTACCCACCAAGGAGCTTCAGCTGAAGGCAATGCAGGAATGTCACGACAACCCTCTGGCTGGCCACAAAGGTGTTGTGAAAACCGAAGAATTACTCAAACGTCGTTTCTGGTGGCCATACATGTGCCGAGACGTCCGTCAATATGTGTTAGGCTGTGAAATTTGTGCACGGGGAAAATCGGACAGACAAGCTCCTAAAGGTCTCCTACAACCCATGCCAACCCCCCATATCCTTGGCACACAGTCTCCTTAGATTTGATTGTTGATCTACCTTCTTCCCATGGGTATGATACCATTCTTGTAGTTGTCGACACTTTTAGTACGATGGCACATTATATACCCTTCAAAGGTACACCCACTGCTAAACAATTGTCCCAACTTTTCAATCAACATGTTATTCGCCTTCATGGGATTCCTAGGGTCCTCGTTTCAGACAGGGGCTCTCAGTTCCTATCACGATTTTGGAAGGCTTACATCAAAGGCCTTAATATTGACCATCGTTATTCCACCAGTTTTCACCCAGAAACTGATGGTCAGACTGAACGCATTAACCAAGACCTAGAACAACACCTCAGACTTTATTTGTTAGATGAGGAGGGTGACTGGCCTGACCACTTATGGACTGCGGAGTATGCTCACAATAATGCTCTAAATGTATCCACTGGCCACTCCCCTTTCTTTATAAACTCAGGCAGACATCCCAATTCTCATGCTAATTTTGATGATATTAATGTTCCTGCTGTTCAAGATATTGCCCGACAGTTAACTAAAATTCATCACTCAGTAACCCAGAATTTGTCGATCGCGAAGGATCGTTACAAACACTTCGCTGACCGAAAACGTAAAAAGAACCTGAGCTTCATGTAGGAGACTTAGTCTGGTTGAGTACAAAAATCTCAGACTCAAAGGTCCCCGTAAATTTCAGCCTCGTTTTATGGGTCCTTATCCAATTGAGAAGGTCATAAATCCAGTCACTTATCAACTATCTCTTCCTGGTTCTACCAAAATTCATCCAGTATTTCATGTTTCTCTCCTTAAACCAATTCAACCGGGGTTGCGTAGGGTTTCCCCTCCTGATCCTCTGATGGTTAATGGTGAGGCGGAGTACGAGTTAAACGAATTTTGGATTCAAAACTCATCCGCAATGAAATTTTCTACCTCATTGATTGGCAAGGTTATGGACCTGATGAACGTTCCTGGGAAAAGAGTACTAATGTCCATGCCCCCGTTTAATTAGAGCCTTTCATGCCAAATTCCCTGCCAAACCACGACCGGAGGAAACCCCGTTGGGAGGGGGTACTGTCAGGACTCACGGGAGGTTTCCTCCTTCTAACTGTATGCTGGCTACCATTTTCCCCTACAAACTTACCAAAAGTCAGATAATCCCTCAAGCTGGAGTGCTTGTTGGCACCGATGGAACTCCAAGATGGCTGCCAACATGCACATACTGCGACAGCACACCACTGTTAGCAGTCTAGTCTTTTAGGCTTCATGACATCAGGTGAAGTGTGCTTCAACATTCCACTGTGCACTTCACTGAAGAAATAATTTGAAGAGCACCTGTTTTCCCAGCGTCGTGGAAGTCAGTTAGGGTAGTTGCGATAAAATCGGGGTTAGCTTCGTCGGAACTACATTCCCTCACTAATCAGGTTAGTGTTAAACTTGTAGCTAATATAAAACATTCTGTGAGAAAAGGTTATTGTGTCAGAGGTAAATTTCTATTTAAAGAGAAAAAAGGAAACAAGTCAGAATATATTTTCCTTCGTTTGAAAACTGGAAATACTTTTTTCAGTAATTGCTTTCCTTAGCTGAGAAGATTAAATAAAAAGCTTTTTGAATCAGCTGTCTTTTTCAGCTGTTCCAGAATCTGTCAGACGCAGGCGTGACCTTTCAACACGCAGTGTCTTCTTAGACTGAAACTTGTTCACTCTTCTGAGAATTAATTAAAAGGTGAAGTCAGGGTCAAAGGCCCGGCATGTTTCTTTCTCATGCCATGTGTTAAAGAACTCCAGTAATGTTCTCCTCACGTATGGCAGTGCTTCCAGCAAACATTAAAACCAAAGGCCTGAATAAAAGGAACGCTTCCTTTTAACATTTAACCTAAGTTCTGAAGCATTGTTTAAAAAACTAATTAAAGAGAGAAAACCAGTCATCCTACTACAGAAACCCCAGTTCAAGGCCCACTCCAGTCTCTTAACAGTGAGTTAATAGAAAGAAAGAGAAACCCAAATAATACATAAATTAGGAATACAGAAATAAATACTTACCTTATCTTTCTTACATTAAGGAATAGCAGGATCAAGTGCAGATTGTACCTGAGAACGAAAAGGAAAGAGATCTGAGTGAAGACTTCTCATACAACCTAGCAAACAATACATGAGAAGTAGAAGAGAAGTAAGCTTCAGTAAACATTCTGGTAAGATAAGTTATTTATACACCATAGAAAAAACAGTAAGTTAAAAGGCACAATAAATAAAGGTTTTTTACATGTTAATGTTGCAGTCCAGTAAGAAGAAGAAGACGTAGCTGAACAGGCAGAATATTGGAGCAGTCTCTTCTCTGTCCCCAACCCCTTTTCCCCCCTTAGAACTTACCTGCAATGGAATACTAAAAGACCTAGCAGGGTTGGTTCTGAGAAGGGTATTGGGACCTAGCGTCATTCTGCTCCTGTGTGGTTCAGACAGCAAAAGGGATTTAGACCCTGACACACATGGCCGCTCCCCTCGGGACAATACGTAGGTCACAGCCTGTAAGACAAAAAACATGATGAGAAGGTGTGTCCTGTGCACATCAGAGGACAGAGAGAGAGCGAAGGAGAGAGAAAGGAAGAGAGGGAGGGAGAGAGAGAGAGAAGAGGAGAGAGAGAGGAAGAGAGGGAGGGAGAGAGAGAGAAGAGGAGAGAGAGAGGAAGAGAGGGAGAGAGAGAGAGAACGTGCCGCCCCTGCGCACCCAGGCCACACTGCTCACCTGCTGCCACCGGTGTGTCTCCAACCACGTGCCGGTATGTATAGCAGGACACCAGGTCACACATCTGAGTCAGAGCCGTCAGCTGAAACAGAGCCCAGATACATTACTGGCACAGTACACACACTTGCACAAGACAACATCGCCTGCCCGCCCATGCACACCCAGGCAGAGGCACCCCAACCCCTCCCGCCGCCCATCGGAGCATGCCCGCCCATGCACACCCAGGCCTCAATGCTCACCTTCTGCCACCGGCGCGTAGACAGGAGGTCCCACCATGTGCCGCTGCAAGCCACAAGCCCGGGGCCCGCGAACATGGCACCCTCCACATCATGCAGCCCCGCTCCGCAGGCCACCAAATCTCACGTTTGGTGCTGGGTCTTGATTACTCCATGGCAGAGGACATACCAGTGCACCCAGCACCATCGCAGGCTGCACACCAACTCAGCCCAATGGGTGCCACCAACTCTGGGATCCCGAAAGCGACGCCACGGGGCGGTAGGCCTGCGCTGCCCGTTGGCTCTGGCCTACACTGCGGTCCAGCAGGGCACACAAAACCTAAGCTGTCCAGACCGCCGGGACGGGGCATCATCGCAGGCTGCACACCCGCTCAGCAGCTCAAGGTGCCACTGACTCAGTGCACCCAAAGTCACCGTCCCGTGGCGGGGTGCCTGTGCCGTCTGCAAGGCCTCGGATGCCACTAACCCTGTGTAACCCCAGTCTGCGCCACGGGGTGGTAGGCCCTTGCCGTACTCAAGGCCTCGGATGCCACTAACCCTGTGCGCAACAACTCATGGGCCCTATACGAGTGCGAACCGTGGAGCGTCCGTCATCCAGTCACCACCGCAAGAGGGGAATGTGACGTCGTCGGCCCCTTATATTGGCGGAGTCACATGGCCTGTGACGCCTGTGCCGGATGGGTGTGGTGTGTGTGAAAACTTGCCCTCAGGGAGTGGTGGTGACATGCTGACAACTAGACCAGTGACCTGCACACCACCAGCTAGTACGGCTGTGACGGGTAACAATGAGGGCCCCCCTCGGGGCGTAAGCGGAGTGGTCTGGCCTGCCGTACGCCGGAACAGCGCAGGGCTTGCAACAATGACTCGTGGGATCTGGGCGTGGTCCAGTCCATGTCCGGACAAGGAAGTGACTGATGCGTGTGTCCCTGTTGTAGTGTTCACGGGACCCGGTACACAAAATGCAATGTCGCACCCTCTGACTGGCATCCCACAGGATGAACATCATTGACGCAAGGGAAGGCATTGTCCCCACATTCATCCACACATCCATACATGAATGACGTAAGACATTACACAGCAGTGCGTCACTGGATGATTATTTGCACATCCAGTGCAGACATGCAGCTGGAGCGGTACGGGGCAATGCCGAGCACACTACACAATATGGGCCCGTGGAGGGCCAGCCAGTGTACATCCGGGGATGACCTGTACTGCGGAAGGGGAAGGGTACAGTCTGCAGTCTGTCCGCCGTGTCATTGGTCTTCAAACAGGATGTGGCAGTCCATGTCGCTGTCCAAGGTGAGTGCATCGGAGTGTATCGGGGGTCAGTGGTAGGTTTTGAGGCCATGTGCGGCACCAAGCAGAAACAGGCAAGGTGGCGGACATGAATGCTAGTACCTCCTTCTGATCTCAATCCCATCCACGTCCTCATCCCCGGATGTGTGCTCTGCCCCACCTGTGGGTGTTGCAGTACCTGCTGCGGCACTGTGTGCCACTGACACATCAGGGGCCGGAGGAGGATTGTCGGCCGCACTGTGTGGCAGTGACACATCAGGTGCCTGAGTGGATACGCTTGCCACACTGGGAGGCACTGACACACCATGGGGCGGAGATGTGGATGGTGTGGGGGCAGCAGCATTCATCATCGCCACGCCTTGTGGCAGCAATGCCATGATGAAGTCATGCAGGGCCTGGTAGATCCCAGCTACATTTCGCTGATGTGCAGCGGTGGCTGCCATCCTTTCCGCCTCCATCCGCACCATGTCCTCCATGAGCCTCCGCATGTGTGCCAGCTCACGGCTGGCATCGCTGGGGCCACTCTGAGCGGACAGGTATTCCTCCCTCCGTGTCATGACTCCAGCGATGTCAGTCAGGGCTCGTTGGAGACCATGGGGTGGACATAGACACCCAAGGATGGGGTCCAGTTTGGTAGCCATGAGGTCGAACCCCACCCGCACCTGCTCGGCCGTCTCCCTCTGGCCCTCCAGCACATGGCGTTGGAAGGCCATTTGTTGTTCCTGGGGGTCTTGGGAGAGTGCTGGGGCTGTGGGTGCCTCCTGCTGGGTGGTTTGGGTGGTGGGTGGGGTCTCATCGATGTAGCTGGGCTGCCCTGATCCTGGAGGTGGCTGGCAGATGAGGTCAATGATGTCTTGGATGGTTTGGGTGTCGATGCTGGTGTTGTCCTCCTCCTCATCATCAGTGAAGAGTGACTGTGACTGCTCTGCAGGAGGTGTTGACGATGCCCCTGTGATGTGAAGGGGAGATGGTGTATTACAATGTGTCCACATGTATGTAGCGGCATGGTACAGGTTGACATTCAGACAGCATGGCATTGTACATTGTGACAGTCTGTGGGTCTAGACGAGGACCCAGGGTCATTGTGGGTGTGCACTGTGCCCTGCTTGCTTGTGCATGTGTGCCATTGTGGCCATCTCCCCCCGTCCCCCCAGAACCTGGTGGTCACTCACCCTGTTGCGGTTGTGTTGTGTCCTGTCGAGCAGTGTCTCATATGAGAGCAGCATGGGGATTGGATGGAAGTCTGATTCTTTCCCAGGGACTCCAGGATCTGCAGCAGAGGAGTGTGAGGCGGACGGCTGAATCAGGTAAGTTTCTTTATTTTTCTCAATAGACCCGTCTCCCCCCTGTTGCTGCGCACTCCCCTGCGTGCTTTCCTCTGGACCCGTCTCCCTGCGTGCTTCCCACTGGCCCCTCTGCCCTCCGTGCTACCTGCTGGCCCCCTCCCCGCCCTTCTGCGCCCCCTCCACCCGCCCCCCAGTATTTTATTGTGTCGGCCACCACTGCTTAATAAATCCTATTTCACACATAAGAACTTTGATCGCTTCACCTGGGAATCTCATTATTAGCCATTCTTTAAGTAAGTTGTTTCTAGAAACATTTTTGGATATCTGCAACGAAGGGCTTCCAGTACTAGTCTAAAATTGTTAAGAGTGAAGTTGTTAATGCCGTTATGGTATTATATTGATAGTGGACCACCTCAGACAGCTAATCTCTCTATTGTTCCTGCTCTCTTCATGTATCTCAATGACTCAGCTCATTTTGCACATTAGCTGCCACCAAGTGCCCAGACCGCATACAGAAAAGAACATCTTACTTTAGTTGAATATTGTGTTTGGTCCATAGGGGTTCCCGACATCCTACTCTCCGGTCCACAAAATTGTTTCATTCTCAGTTGTCTCGATATATATGTTTTTTTTGCTATTTCTGCCCCTCTAAAGTCATCAAAGTTTTATTGACATGGATTTCTATGTGTCATACTCAGTGCTTTCTGATGATGACTACTGCCACATACATCTTAGATGTGGTCTGGTGCAGAGAAATGTCAGGAGCTTTTTCACATGGATTGCTAGAGGTATAATATCCAACACTGGAGCTTCCATCAACCTGGCCTGCTTGCAGTGATTGTCCACCATGGACCCTGTTCTTTTCATTATATGGTACAGCGCTTCTGGAATCATGAATGACTCTTCTTTTAGCAAGATTTGTTTGACCACAGCCCTGGTAAGGAAACCTTTCCTCCTGAGGAGCTGAGGGAAGCACTGTTAATTAATTCTTTTGTGTGGGAGGCCTTTTTTCCCTCTGCTTGGAAGCAGATTAATTAGCTTGGCTCAGCAGGGTGACAAAAGGCCTGGACTCTGTTCCTGAGCCGGGCCAGAGAAATATGAAAATTATGGTCTACCCCTAAGGTGTTCAATGAAGGTAGTAGGGTGCACACCAATTTACTAATTTTTTTTTTTTTTTTTTTTTTCAAAACTTGTCCATAATAATCCAAGAATGCGTGCACGACGGTATGGCGCCTTGCCCAAATGACACCTGATTTGATACGACCATGGATGAATGGGGCTTCCTTGTGCCCCAAACCGACTGCACAGCTGCGTAGCGCCACTATGGCAGAACGTTTCATTTTTTCTGATTTTTAATCCTTATTCAACTATATGTTCCATGCATTTTACACCATTTTTTGCGTATAACAGCTTGAATCCACACGCGGAAAGTATAATGCCTTTTTCAAGTTTCTCATGTAAAAGATGTGCCCATCCGGACCTCTTTCTAAAACACGACAGATGCAGGAGTTCGTCCAAAGCAGCATTTATTTAAAAACCCAATGCATTTCAGGCAACCAGTACCCTTCGTCAGGGAACACTATGAATGACAATAAAACAAATATCCATTACTGTAATGTCCATTAATCAACATCTTGCATCATCACTATAATGCTATATTGAATATAACCTTTATTACATTTCAACCCCTCCTCATTACCTACAATAGGCCCCTTCTTAAGTGATGTCTGTGATGCGACTCTATTCTCATGGCGAACCTATCTTCTTAAAAAACAAACAAACACCCCATAAATCCCTCAGTTGCGCAGTACAAACAACTACCCCTTCTTTCTGACACTACAATTTTTCAATTCACTTCATTCTACATTTCCCCTTTGCATTCACACTGCACTCACCTACTACATTGAATTTACATAAATCCCCATAGATCCCTTATCTCACTCCACGACTCACTTCAGAAAGAAGGGGTAGTTGTTTGTACTGCGCAACTGAGGGATTTATGGGGTGTTTGTTTTTTAAGAAGATAGGTTCGCCATGAGAATAGAGTCGCATCACAGACATCACTTAAGAAGGGGCCTATTGTAGGTAATGAGGAGGGGTTGAAATGTAATAAAGGTTATATTCAATATAGCATTATAGTGTTCCCTGACGAAGGGTACTGGTTGCCCGAAATGCATTGGGTTTTTAAATAAATGCTGCTTTGGACGAACTCCTGCATCTGTCGTGTTTTAGAAAGAGGTCCGGATGGGCACATCTTTTACATGAGAAACTTGAAAAAAGGCATTATACTTTCCGCATGTGGATTCAAGCTGTTATACGCAAAAAAATGGTGTAAAATGCATGGAACATATAGTTGAATAAGGATTAAAAATCAGAAAAAATGAAACGTTCTGCCATAGTGGCGCTACGCAGCTGTGCAGTCGGTTTGGGGCACAAGGAAGCCCCATTCATCCATGGTCGTATCAAATCAGGTGTCATTTGGGCAAGGCGCCATACCGTCGTGCACGCATTCTTGGATTATTATGGACAAGTTTTGAAAAAATTAGTAAATTGGTGTGCACCCTACTACCTTCATTGAACATCATATAAAATTGCCCTACTTTGGGGTAGCACCCGCCAAGTACAGAAGAAGAATATCGAGAAATACGTAACATTGCAAAGATCCACATGAATGGAGCAACATCGGGGTTTGACTAGAACATGGCGTTTATACGAGATGGAAAGGACTTTATAATATTTTATATCCATTTAATAATCAACATGAGCTATTGCTGTGTGTCATAATACCAGTTGCTTTTAAATGGGGCAGGAGGACTCTAAAAATGCGGATCATGTTTTAGATTTCAAACACATTGCATTATGGACAATGCAGTTTATTCAATTTGAAAGCAACTCTGCCACCGTTCTCATGGCGGGAACAAGTTAATTAGTGAACCAATCAGAAGGATTGGGTCAGGGAGGTTAGGTTGCAGTTAAATAAGGGTGGAACCAAAGGGGGCCACAAACATTTACTGAAATAGAGATGGCTCCGGATTCGAGAGTCTGAAGCAGGTATGTGTAATTGTTCGAGTGGTGATTTTGGTTAAGGAATGAAAGTGGAGTGTTTGCTTTAGTTTTTTGAGCTCGTAAAGAGTGAATGATTGTGGGGAAGAATGTTATGATGAGGGCTGGGGTGTTCAAGAATCACACAAAAATAGGGGAACTGCTTGGAGTCAGGCTATGGGCAAGAATAATAACGCGTAAAATAACAGAGTGAAAACGGTGGCAGCAATGTGAAATTGTTTGTGTGTTTATTTTTGGCTGAGGGATGAAAGTGAAGTGTGTGCGTTTGCTTTTGGAGCGCGTAAATGTTGAATGCTTAAGTGGAAGGATATCATGATGAGGACTGGGGGGCACAAGAATTAAATATTAATAGGGGAACTGCTTGGAGTCAGGCTATGGGCATGTATAACAACGTGTAAAACACCAGAGTGGAAAGGGAGCAGATTCAGCAGCGTGAATGCGGATTGGAGATGTAAGGGGATAATGAAGGAGTGCGATGAATGACTGGGGATTGACAACGAGTATGTAGTGAGTCGTGGAGTGAGATAAGGGATCTATGGGGATTTATGTAAATTCAATGTAGTAGGTGAGTGCAGTGTGAATGCAAAGGGAAATGTAGAATGAAGTGAATTGAAAAATTGTAGTGTCAGAAAGAAGGGGTAGTTGTTTGTACTGCGCAACTGAGGGATTTATGGGGTGTTTGTTTTTTAAGAAGATAGGTTCGCCATGAGAATAGAGTCGCATCACAGACATCACTTAAGAAGGGGCCTATTGTAGGTAATGAGGAGGGGTTGAAATGTAATAAAGGTTATATTCAATATAGCATTATAGTGATGATGCAAGATGTTGATTAATGGACATTACAGTAATGGATATTTGTTTTATTGTCATTCATAGTGTTCCCTGACGAAGGGTACTGGTTGCCCGAAATGCATTGGGTTTTTAAATAAATGCTGCTTTGGACGAACTCCTGCATCTGTCGTGTTTTAGAAAGAGGTCCGGATGGGCACATCTTTTACATGAGAAACTTGAAAAAGGCATTATACTTTCCGCGTGTGGATTCAAGCTGTTATACGCAAAAAAATGGTGTAAAATGCATGGAACATATAGTTGAATAAGGATTAAAAATCAGAAAAAATGAAACGTTCTGCCATAGTGGCGCTACGCAGCTGTGCAGTCGGTTTGGGGCACAAGGAAGCCCCATTCATCCATGGTCCTACCCCTAAGGTGTACATGTATTCTCTTAGGACCTGTGTAGTCAAACTGGTAACACATTTCACTGCAGTAACATACCTCACAGGATTTTATAGGCCTAAAGGAAGTGAAACTGCACTCTAAGGCAGATTCCCCCTATATGTATAATACAATGTCACTGCAGAAAAAACAGTAAACCATACTGATTTTACCTATAAGTGCCCACTAGTATTATAAGGCCTATCCCAGGTCAATGCCTAACCTTGCAGAGTGTCCCCTGCGCCGGACTGCCTGTGCTCAGTTAATGGGCTGCGCTCGATAGTAGTCTCACACGCACAGCCTGCACACTTGTGAACATGTGTTCATGTGTAACCAGTTAAGAGCCCCTTACCCTAGGTACTTATATTAAAAGGCAGGCACTGGCGGCAAACATGAACATTCCATTTACCATGTGATTACCGTTTCTGATCCACAAATAGTCAGACTCACCCAAAGTAAAAAGCAAAAAATCTGCCCGTATTAAATCGTCAGAACCAAATCGCAACAATACCCTTAGCGACACTCATGTTAGGTGATGAGGGTGGCAATTCATCATTTACCAGGTATGGCATGAGAAAGAAGCATTTCTCTGTAATAGCAACCGCTTCAATGTGTCAGAAAGTAAATGTAATGTATTTAAATATAGATTGCAATTAGGGGTGTGTGATGTTGTAAAGCTGAACAACTCAGAATTTAGTTTTTTCTTCTTATTATTATTTTTAATACAATCATTGTGAATTGCCTCTTGCAGTCATTCCCGTTGCTCTTTTAGATCCTCACCTCAGTTAATGGCCTGAGTTTGACTGGCTCACTTCACATGACCCCCGGATTGCCAGCTCCCCACCCCTGCCTCCAGTCCCATGCCATCCAGCACTGTTTTTTGCCCTGGTCCTGCAATCTGTCCATCTCGTAACAAAGACTCATGCTGGAGGACTGCCAGTGAGTCAACAACAGCATTTCCTGCTGCGGGATGTCCTGTCAGATATAGATCTAACTGACTGCTTCTGCCACCAGAGGGACGTTGGGATTGGTCTGCTTGCTGAAAGAATCCCTTCTCCGGTGCAATAGTTCAGCATGGGCACAGTATATCTAAGATTTATAGACTCTCTGGTGCAATGCAAATACTTAAATTTCTTTGGAATTGTTGATCATGTGACGAGAGCAAGTAATACACATTAAAAAAGTGACTGTGAATACTGAAAGTCGTAAAGTTAGACTTTCGTCTCCGATTACTTCTGTGAATCAGGCCCTGCGTCTTTTGCGCATTAGGTTCAAGATCTTGTGACCTGTATATGGTTTCCTTTTAGCTGCAATTAAATGACACTTTCTAAGTGATAAATTCTAGTAGAGTGATTGATACTAAGGGGCATATTTACGTTCCCTGGCGCATCCCTGCATATCAGCAGGGATGCGCCAGGGAAAATGCGTCACGCAAGTTTACCCTTGCGCCACGTCCGATGCGCCGCATTTACAATGCGGCGCATCGTGGCGCAAGGATAAGCAGATGCGTGACGCATCTGCCGGCGGAAAGTTGGCGCAGTGCTGAAGTTGTGTCGCAAGCGCGACGCAACTCCAGCACTGTTCCAACCTTCCCTATCCCTAACATGGTGCGTCAATCCTTACGCCTGCTTGAAGCAGGCGTAAGGATTTGACGCACCAGCTGCCGAAAAGTGACTGCGTGAAATCTTGTAGATTTCACTACGTCACTTTTCCGAGGCGTTCCTGCGCCGGAGCGCCCCCTGCGCCGGTACGCCCACATGAAACCTGACGCAGGTTTCATGTGGCGCTGAGGTTTACTACGTGACGCATCTCCCTAGATGCGTCACGTTGTAAATATAGCGCAACGCGGCGCATGGTTTGCGTCGCAGCTGCGTCACATGCGTGACGCAACGGCGGCGCAAAAGTGGCACAAGGGGCTTGTAAATATGCCCCTAAATGTCCCAAAAAAAATTCACTCGCCTCCTCTGTGATTGAAACAGTGTTTTAGACGCTCTGCTGAAACTAACATTTTCTCCTAAAGTTTTTTTGCTTTAAAGTCTGAATAAAGTTTGGTGCGTCCTAAAATTGCAATGCTTGTGATTTTTAAATGAATTATCCATACGCAAAATACCCCGGTGGGCAAGGCTTTCAAATTAACTTTTCCTTCAACTTTTGTGGCTGAAAGCACTGCATAAAATATCTTATTAGCTTCAGGAAAATGCTGAGGCACAGGATTTTTAGGTTTTAGATCTTTGGCAAATATAAACATACATGCAATAATGCACAAAGGAATACAGTGTGACATCTTTAAAAAATAAAATGTATTTTATTCAAACATGATTCTCTATTTTTGGGTCGCTCCATTGTCAGATGCAGGCATTCGGAACTACAAAATGTCAATACTCAAAAATATGAAGTTTAGCTCCGTTTTATAAAGAGAAAATTCCTTTGAGTTATTCAAAGGAATTTCAGGTTCATAAATATACCTGCCCAAGCTTGATTCTAAGCCAATCACACGATTTAATAAAACATCCACTGTACTTGTTAACTTTTATTAATAGTATAGTTGTAAAATGACTATCTGACTGACAGACTGGTATACAACCTACACTCAACACATTAATGTATTTATGTATATATTTCAGGTGTAACATAACCTAGTCTGAGGAGCACAAGATCAATATTAGCATGTTTTTTCAAAGCTTCTCTTATCATGATAGAACACAGTTGCAGGAATTCCAGCTGGCAAACAATTGTATGACAGAATCACACATGTGTTTAGCATGCATGCCTTTTCAACGGCAGCATTAGAATGAACGCATCATTACGACGTGCTCCTTTTGCAAGTCATTACAATTACTTGCCTTAGGGGGCACTGGATTTTGGATTAGTATCATTTACTATTCCAACTCGAGTCTGCGCAAAAGTAGGGAAGGTGTTGGACTTTCAATCCAACACCACTCCACCAATTTGCCCCGCTACAGCAAGTCGTGCTAAACAAATGCATGGCAACAACTCATTTGTTCTGATGTCGGCGCTGTAAAGGCACAGCATGATTCCTGCTTCGTATTAAAGGAGGTTTCCCCAGGCAAACTGAGGCACCATCGAATTGCCATGTTCTCTTATAGTGCCCACCTCGAACAATGTGTAGGAGTCCTCAAAGCACTAAACAGAAGTCCACTTTACACAAGAATGTCAACATTTGGTCCATGACAGCCAGGACAACTTGGGGCCTAATTTACAGTTTGGCGAATTGGGACTACCGCCAAACTGCTGGTGCTCCCGCCCTGCCAAACACGTGGTCCCTTCCTCTGGTTAGAGTTTGAGGAAGCACTGTGTTTACACTGGCTAAGCCTCTAGTGGCTCTGCCAGTGTAAACGTCTGATGTGGCAGCACGTCCACCAAGGAGCCATCCGGTCAAAGTGATGGTTATCTCAAACTATTGATGGTTATGGACTGTCACATATTTTCCCTGCATGTGTCTAACATTTTATGGAGAACACAGAGGACAAACATGTAAAATAGACCCCATGTGCAGAGAGAAAACTACTTGCACTTTTTCGCAATACAAAACAGATTTTACAGCGTGTGTTTTCAACATTGTTGGGACTTGGCCTGGGCTCACAGGTTCAGGGGCTCACGGGCCCACGGGCACAATCCTGTGGGTGGATCTTTGGTGGGGACTATCTAGAATGCATGGAATTGGAACGTTGTTTTTCAATAGCAGGCAGTTTGTCGGCTGCTGGCTGCCCTGCTGGTTGTATGGAAGTTTCTGGATTAAAGCTTCCTATCCTTACCTTGGCTTCTGTCGTCTGTGAAGCAGCACTTCTCTGCAAACATGCTCAGAAAATCTTCAGTGCTGTGAAGGAAACTACCTTGGCTACTCTCAGAGCACATAAATCCCCATCAGGTAGTTTAGGAATCCTTAAATGAGGTGGCCCTAAGTCCCCTGGCATACCTGCAGAACTAGGATTGATCCAGCTTTTTCGGATAAACATTGGACAACCATTTGCCATGAAGTACTGCCAAAGTGCGTAAAGAGGAACATCGCAATGCTCACACTGTGATTTAGCACTGGGAGAACGTTCCATGCCTAAAAATCAGCGCTAATGGCACCACGCTTGTGCCAGAGGGCAGAGCTACTTAAGTTGATTATACTGACATTCAAGTAGTTTTTCTTCTCGAGATGCAGCCTTCTGACTGCAAATAATTGTGACCACCCACTACTGACTGTGTTAGAAAAATCTTGCCAGATGTCCTCCTAGTGGCCAAAAATCACGCTAGAGATGCCAAATCTCGCTCACCAACTTACCATTCTGGAGCCCCATGTGAGACATAATTCTGCCATGTGGCGATTGGTGGAATTTGGCCGGAACTCCGCATTACAAGAGTAATGTGGAGTCACCAAAATTCTGCCAATTTTCCGGGCCGAACAGAATATTCTGCCTTTCCATAGTTTGGGTAGCTTGGCTGAGCAGAAAGATAGAAATCAGAAGGATCAATTGATGGTGCCAACAATTACAGTAACAATACTGTTAAAGGATACAGAAATTTGAAGCCCAGTCCAAACTATAGAAAGAAGAGTAAAAGTGTGTTAAATAGTAACTACAAAAATGTTAAAAGAACAGATTCAGATTCATAGGGTAAAAAGATAAAGCAAATCCGTTGAATGAAATGTTTAAATAAAATTTAATGGAGAAGCAAAACATATATAAGTTGCCTGTTCCTTTCATGACACGATCAGCAGGAATTAGCAATACCGAGGCAGACTAGCAGGAGCTCAGGACACCTGCCAATATCTAAATGAAGCACTAAGTGCTTTTATGACAACAATAGACATATGGCATACCTTGCCACTTACCATACAGCTTTTCTCAACGATAGTAGTCAGCTGCTAACGTTGCAGTCAGTGAGCCAACAAGATGTCACTCTGGGGCAAGGGTCCATTTCGTCTCCACTGGTTATGTCATAGCTGACAAGTGTTACATATGTGAAAAGTGTGCTACCTGCTCTCATTCTGGAGGATGCACTAAACCAGTATCTAACTAGGGCCTAAGCCAATGCCCCCACTGCACACAGCCGTAGGACATGCGCAGCAGTGGAATTGGCAGAATATGATTAAAAAACAACAGAAATTCACTGAAAAAATACAATGACTAAGGTGACATGGTGAGAAGGTGGTTTGTTAATCACTCAGGTGCAGTCAACTGCAATAGTACTGAGGACAAGACCATCTCGCCCTTAGCACTCAAGGAGTTACCTGGGGTGGATTGGATTCTATCACAAGTAATACACTCACTATCTTGTTATGTTCAGTCAAAGGTTTCAGTAATTTAAACCTGAGCTCAACCCCTGATAGCTGTGGCACAGAGCAACAAGCTTAGCTTTAGGAAAATTTGTAAAGTATTTAGTAGCACCAAAATAGTTGGAAAACAAAAGCATAACACAATAAAAATCCTACTTCAATTTTACAGTAGAGAAAAATTACAATAAAACAGCAAACATACAAATTGGAGAACTAGAAATATGATTTTTTAAAGATTTAAGAGAAAATAGCTCAAAAAAGTGCAAAGCAGACAATGGTTGTGGTAGATCAGGATGTTGGCAAGGTTTGAGGCTAATCATTACAGAGTGCTGGTCAGATAAACCAAGTAGATTGTACTCACCAGGGCCAGGAAGTAAGGAAGTTGGAAAAAGTTTGTAAGTCTCAATCTAAAAAGAAACTTTGTTGTTTTTCTGAGGAAAAGTCTTCTCCACATGGGGCAAACCTGATTTTCAATCCGATGCCATCGAACTGCCAGTCGCACACTTTTCGTGGTTGTTCCTCTTCCAGCTCTAGAGCAAAAAGTTTGAAAAAGTTCCCAAGCTTCTTTTGTTATGTTATGTGTATTTGCATAGCACGCTAATCACCCTTTCTGAGTATGGCTGGCAGAGGTGCCTGGGAAGTAGGTGGAAGTGTATCTGGTTGTTGAGGTAAGTGGGGCCAATCTTGCATAGTGCCTTTTATGTGTGTGTGTGAGGAGTTTGAACTGCATCTGTATGGGGACACAGTGAAGTTCTCTCAGATGTTAGGTGATATGGGTGCATGTCAAGATTGTTGTCCATGATGATTCCAAGATGGTTGGTGGGCGTGGGTGTGGGGCCGAGGTCTATTGGCCACGAGGTGGAGTATCAGGATATTCTTCCAAAGGTCTCCTCTTCAGTTTTGGTTTTGCTTGTGTTGAGTTTGAGGGAGTTGGATTTCATCCAAGTGGCTACCATGACCATGCAGGTGGCGAACTTGGTTTTTGTTGTGAGGGTCTTGTCCGACAGGGAGAGTATCCATTGTGTTTCATCTACATAGCAGAGTATATTGAGGTTGTGTGATCTGATGAGGTTTTCATGGTCATGTAGATGTTGAAAAATGTCAGGCTGAGGGAAGATACTTGGAGACTCCACATATGAGGCTCTTCGACTCCGACATGTGGCATGTTGATTTTTTGAGTTCTTCCTGAGAGGAAGGAGCAGATCCAGTTGAGGATGGGTACTTGGATGCCTGTTTCATGTTATCTTCCGATCAGGGTGAAGTAGGAGACAGTGTTCAAGGCCGCTGAGAGGTTGAGCAGTATGAGAGTCACAGGATCTCTTTAGTCAAAGATCAGCCTGGTGTCACCTGTAGCTGTGATGAGAGAGATCTCAGTACTGTGGTTGGGATGGAAACCGGATTGTCTGGTGTTAGATCTGGCTTTTTTAGCAGGTTTATCCCCAGACTTTTTGCTTTTTGGCCTCCTGTTTCTACTATTCAGTGCTAAAGTGCAAATGCTGTCCTTGTAAATTGTTGTTATGGATTGGTGTTTCCATGATTGGCTGAATTGATTTACTAGTCAGTCCCTAGTACAGTGCACTGTGCGTGCCCAGGGCCTGTAAATCAAATGGTGCAAGTGGGCTGCAGCACTGATTGTGCCAACCACATAAGCAGCCTGTAAATGTATCTCAGGCCTGCCATTGCAGAGCCTGTGTGCGGTCTGGTACTGCCATATCGACTTGGCAAGTGTACCCACTTGCCAAGCCCTAACCTTCCCTTTTCATACATGTTAGTCACCCCTAAAGTAGGCCCAAGGTACCCTTGTGGGCAGGGTGCAGTGTATATGAAAGGTAGGACATGCCCTGGTGTGTGTAGTATGTCCTAATAGTGAATTACTGCCAATTTAGTTTTTCACTATTGCAAGGATACCTGTTCCCATAGGATAGAATGGGGAGTTTGTTTCTAACATCTTATAAACATAACTTCCCCTGGGAACAAGGTAGGAAAATAAAGTTTAGTATGCCTGAACTCAGAATGTTAAAATGCATCTTTTAGTGAGGGTGATTTTTACATTCTGTGTTTGAAAATACCACTTTTAGAAAGTAGGTATTTTCTTGCTTACCCATCCATTATGCCTCTGCTAGGTTTGTGTATTGCATCTCTGGCTTTTGGATGACAGGGGCTGGGGAGGAGCAGTGGCTCAAGAGAGCCTGATGAGTCAGGGCTGGGCTGAATAGACCTGGGCTGCATCTAGAGTAGGGGGAGGAGATTTCCTTTCACCTGAATGGGCTTGTTCTGCCTTCCACAATGCTGGCTCCACCTCCTGCCAGGAAGCTACACCAGAGAGGACAGAACCGGTTTTGGCTGAGCACAGGTCTTCTCTGCCACCAGAGAACAAAGGATTTAGTAGTATAAATATTGGGGCCCAGAGCCCGGAACTTTAGATCATTTCTGGGAACCAAAAGGAACCTTTGCCAAGGAGAAGAGCCGGAGAAGCTGAGGAGGAATACTGCCCCTGTGCTGTTTGCTTTCTGGGGTTGGCCTGCAGTGGCTACTTGCTGCCAAGGAAAGGAGAAAAGAATTTTGCTGTTTGCTGTGTCCCTTGCTTGAAAGAAGATCTCCAAGGGCTTGAAACTGATCTTGCCTCCTGTTCTGAAGTCTCAGGGACACAAAAACTTCACCACCAGCTCCCCTGAACTGCCTTGCTGGGAGTTCTGACCTGCAAAGAGGTGCCGGCTGTTGTTTTGGACCTCTAGAGACTGTTTTCCGCTTGGAGCTGGAAAATCAACGCAACACCGAGAAGTGTGACAAATCCGTACCTGTTTCCGATGCATCGCCGAAGAAACTGTCGCAGCGCCTGCTGCGGCTTGAGAAATCGCCACACGCTGCATCGAGTGCAACAATTTCTGAAGTCCGAGATCACTGCACCGATTTCGACGCAAGGCCTGCTGTGCAGCTGCAAGAATCCACGCATCATCACGGATCGTCGCATCGCATCGATGTGCCAAGTCTGTCGCATCGTTGGGGGACACAGTAAGAAACCAACGCATCACCTCCCCAAGCAGTAAGAAACCGACGCATCACCTCCTCTCCGGTAAGGAACCGACGCATCACCTCCCCTGCGCAGAAGTAAGGAACCAACACATCACCTTCCCCGGAGCAAGGAACCGATGCATCACCTTCCCTGAGAGTAAGGATCTGATGCATCACCTCCCCTGCGGCCCGCTTTGTTTGTTTGTGTGACGCATCCAAGGTACTGTGTGTGAAAAGTGTTGCATCTGCAATTTACTTTGAACTGAACTATTTCTACCATCTGAAAGTCATATTATTATTACTGTATTGTGGATTTTTGTCGTTTTAGGTCTTATTTGGTTTAGATAAAGATTAATTATTTTTCTAAACTGGTGTGGTGTCCATTTGTAGTGTTTTCACTGTATTACTGTATGTGTTCACAAATGCTTTACACACTGCCTCTGAGATAAGCCTGTCTGCTTGTGCCAAGCTACCAAGGGGGTGAGCAGGGGTTATTTTAGAAGTGTATCCCCCTTACCCTGACAAGAAGCAAGGGTCCCTATTTGGACAAAGGTACCTACCTCTGCCAACTAGAGACCCCCATTTTTAACATTGGTGGTCAGCGGTGAGGATCTGGACCTGAATTTGTGTCTTACATACAGTGAGTGGTGTACACTACTAGTAGAGTGCATACCATTACGCAACCACATACTATCTTTTTCTGTTCTCTGGTGTCCTCCTGGAAGTATTTTTGATACTAGGGCTCTGGTTAGTTGTTGCAAAATGGAACTTGACTTCTGACACATGTTCATCTACACAATGAAGGAGCTACGTGTGTTCTGCAAGGAAAGAGGGCTGCCTGTGAAGAGAAGTTCAAGGGAGGATGTAGAGGCATCCCTATTTCATTATGAGTTACCGCGCTAGGGGCCAACCCTACCTGTGGAGTCTGAGGAGCAGGACTTCCTTGAAAGTGAGGGAGAAACAGAAAAAGATGGATGGCTTCTAGCTCGTGAGCAGAGACTGAGAGAGCTTGATGAGGAGCTTGAGAGGGCTGAGGCCAAGAGGGCCTTAACCCAAGAAGAAGAAATGTGTGTAGCTCAGGAAGTGAGCTTGGCTGGTTTGGAGGTGGAGTCCAGCTCAGATGGTGGCAGCAAAATGGTGTTATCTAGTGCTGAGGGAGCAGTACACACACCCAGGGGCCGAGTCACAGAACTAATCTGAGATAAAATCCTAAACTTACTACTTTTGGTATTCACAGAAGGCATTTAGCAGTAGTAAAGTTAGGACTCCTAACTTTACTACTACTAAATGCCTTTTGTGAATACCGAAAGTCATAAAGTTAGGATTTTGTCTCAGTTTAGTAGGAGTAAAGTTAGGAGTCCTAACTTTACTACTACTAAATGCCTTCTGTGAATACCAAAAGTAGTAAGTTTAGGATTTTATCTCAGATTAGTTCTGTGAATCGGCCCCCCAGAGATGTGGCGCCTGATTTGAAGGAGGGGTTTAACATACACCAGGGCGTTCAAGGATACTCCAGTGGTGCGCAGTGTCCCTTGTGGTGGATTGGGGAATTGGTACAGGGGTTCATAATCCTAGTGGTGGGAGGGACACTCTACTGACTCTATATGAGAGGTGCAGGGAGAGGGGTTCCCCCATGGTAGAAGTCCTGGTGTGAGTGTGGAGACCACCCAGAAGAGTGTGGGTTGAGTGACAGAGACAGTCAGACACTGCCTTGCCAATCTCAGGAGAGTGGTGTGGGGTATGTGTGCGAGGCACTGGATGGTAAGGCAAAGGATAGCTTGGTTAACACCTATGTGGGGCGGTGTGATTCAATTGGTGGAGAGCATATTTTAAGTCCCTGTTTTCCAGGGCTATGCCAACACCTGGTGGAGTGTGAGTTCTCTGACCCCAGGGAGCTCACACTGGAGGCAGACCTTTTGGCGGTTTCCAGATGGTCTGAAGAGGCATCTGGGGGGGATCCTGATGGAGATGGCTCAGGTATTTCCCAACCGAGGGTGGTGGGAAAGGTTCTGTTGCGGGGATTCTGCACCTACACAGAACTATGCGCAGGAAAACGGGACCTCGGTGTATAGGGGTGTACCAACCTACCACCTTAGTGCCCAAATCCCAAAACTGACTAGCTATAGTGTCTCATTCGTTCTCCTCCAAAAATCACAGAGCTACAAATGATTAGACAACCCAGAACACAACACTCCCGACTCTCTCAGGAATCGCGGTAGCAAGACATACTCTTTCGCTCGCTCACTAGTACTTGTCCACAGCAAGATTAGTCAGAGTCACTGTAATAGTTCAAAATGTTTATTTTAACTATCGTGCTCTACAATACAGTATACGAGCCACTACCAGCAGCAAAATGCATAAACTCAAAACAAGTAGCATTGTTACAATTCCATATAGCACAAAGGGGAAGTCATTTTATAAAGACAGTGGAAAAAGGGCTATAAGACCTAACCACCCTCCCCTTGACTGGAAGATGTTTATTAGAAAAAGGAAGATCTCTGGGCTTTGACAGCAGACCCCATACCTTAAAGCCTAGATGTAAGATGTACATCATAGGAACAGTGTAGCCCTTCTCCATGGAAAGGGCTCTCTCCAAGTGTATGTTAAAACAACATGCATCCCCGTAATATCAAAGCACGAGACCAGGGACTGACCAGAACAGAATAACAAGGGGCATTGTTTATCGACCTTGCACATCGTGTTCAGACTAAACTCCAGGAACTTCAGCAAAGGACGCGAAAAGCAGACAGTTCTCATGTGAAAGGCACAAACAGCGTCTTGCAAAAATAAAGTCATGTAGTAACGTGCGGAAAAGCAGCATCATGGCAGCAAAGCTCATGCTAACTTAGCAATGTCGACAATGACCCTAAGGGCCATATAACACCCTCCCCTTGGTAAGGCAATAGGACATAGAGAAAGGATGGAAACAGAGTTCAAAAAGCCAAGCAGTCCAAAAACGTATGGAAAAAAAAAACAAATTGGAAAAAATTTAGAGAAAAAACTTTTTGTCATCATTTTTCACGGCTTAAAACTAAGCATGGCGTCCCCGGGAAAAGGTTATGATGAAGAAGGTGGTAGGTCCATCAACGTACGTGAACTTAAGAATGCAATCCTCTCCAGAAGAGCATCTCTATCGTTAGTACAAAAAAGGGATGCCATCCAATCAAGTAGATCGAAGGAACAAACGTGCTCCTCGTCATCCGATGCTTCCAAAAGCATCATCGGACAACTTGCATGATATTCGATGAAACTCTGATGTAAGAGGTTCTGCGCAGCTGCACAGATATCCCATTCAGCCAACACTCCAAGTGCTGCTGCACGCGCCATACAGCCATCCCCAGAACAAGCCTGGTCATGAGCCTCTAAGGGACCCATCACCTGGACAAAATCCGGGACTGGACATGACATATTGGAGATACTAGAACAGAACCTCTTATCCAACCTATATTACTTTAGCTGTGGCCTCCTGTGAGTTTAGGCAATGAGCCATAGGAGGCCACAGCTAAAGTAATATAGGTTGGATAAGAGGTTCTGTTCTATATTTGGTGTTTCCCCTCCTCTTAGACCTGAAAATATATAGGGGTACCTTCTTTCTAATTGTGACATGACGTATTGGAGAGACATAAATCCATAGCCCAATAGAAGGGGCATCGTCGGCGGTAGAAGACTGGTTGCACGCAAGTAAAGTAGGTAAAGCGAAAAGTTAATCCATAACTCACGCTAAGCGTCGCTAACAGCAGGCATCCAAAAACTTGTTGCATCCGATCACGGTACAGTTGCAATTGCCCTGGTCTGTGCAGGACCACAAGAGGAGCAGCCATTGCGCAGCAGGAGCAGAAGAAGCAGGATTCCACCAGCTAACGTTAGTAATAAAGGGAATCCACCAAAGACGCTGGAAAAAATAGAATGAATAAAAGCCGGTATTACTCCAAAAATCATCTGAAAAGAAGTCACAAGGCCTGCTCCCACTTGTTTACAAAAAATGTGCAAGGCCTTCAGTGTCAGACGCATTAAATACCTGATGTACAAGCTCCCCAAAGTAGAGTGGGAGATTAGTATTCAGAAGTGACTGAATCTCACTAGATGTTCTAGCCACCTGTAATTCGAAGGTCTCTCGGGCCGAAGTGAGAGCCACTTCTTGTTGGACAAAAGGGCCTTTAGCCTGCTTAATTTGTTGAAATCTGTTTTGGAATGGAAGGCCAAATAGAACTATCGACACTCCCATGCGGGGGCGGAAAAAGCACATTGCTACAACAAGTAACGCGTTCCGAAACAGCTACCAAATACGGGACACCTGCCCGTAAACCACAGCAATCCTGGTTGTTAAAAATAAGATAGCTACCATTAGTAAGCAGGGTAAAAGCGGGAATTATTGATGGCACTGGAGTCCCTTTCAAAAAACAGGCAAGATTAGGCGCTGATACATTGCATGCGCTGTGCAACTTAACGTGTTTACAAACTAGGGAATGTCCTACCGTCGAACGCAGTCCTCCCCTGTTAGGAAGACCTCCTTATCATCCTGTTGACATCTGTAAGTAAAAGGCAGGGACCATAATTCATGCAAAAAGGCACTACCCAGGGGTTTGAAGCGGCCAATTGGAAAATGTTGCATGCAAGATTTAAATTGAAACAGTGAGAATGAGAGGGAGATAACTCCATGAATTAACCAAACAGCAGAATCTGTTTCCTCCACAGTCAAAAGCAAGGGTTCCAATTGTTCAATGTGTAATAGTGTGTATGTAGCATCTTTCATTGACATAAAACGCTGTTTATCAGTCAGATTAAATGGTAAAAATAGAGCAGAAGCATTCAAATAATCCCAAGGGACTTTTCCCATTTTAAGGGTCTGTAACGTCCATGCAAACTGCATAACTGATCGTAATTGATTTTGACCATGATATAACACAGACACATCATTCTGAACAATATCAATAACTGAAGAAACAATGTTATCCAATGTATAAATGCGTGATGAAAGCGTATTGAAGCTATTGTCGACCACGGCTAGAACCTTTTCTAAATTTGCTTGATCAATCTGATGCAGACGAAAGGCTGCTTCCATCTGTGAAAGTTTCCAAATTTCATTGTATGCTGCACATATAAATCTCTTAGCTCTGGGAACCCTGGGTCCCAAGAGAAAATCAGCCAAATTAATGTCACTCGACAAGAGCGACAGGTGTTGCTTTACTGATGATAGTGTTGAATGTTCCAACCATTGTTGGCATAATTTACCCACCAAGTAAGTGGTAGCCGAATGTGAACGTGGGTCCGGTCTACTCTGGGTGAAGCTAGGTGTTACATTATAAAAACACAATTGACATGCATTTGAATTGGTTTGCAACACCAACCAACCGGATGAATCAATTCCTGAGATGTTAAAGGTGTCATTCTGGAACAAAGCGCGCAATGCATCGATGGTATAATTCGTGTGAGCACGCCAGTTGTCATATTCCTCTAAAGATGGAATGGAAGGGATATTTAAATTTTTTACCGTAACCATACCAAAGCACGTGGTTTGATAAACAGTATCATTTAAAAATAATATTTGAACCGGGATTAGACAGGCACGATGTAGTGCCTCAGTTCCCTGAACCTGCCAGTCTCTTTTTTACCCCAGATTGATTTTAAATCAATGGTCTCTTTCCAGTGATCATAACCCTGTGTGGCTAATTTAGTCCTGAATGAGTTGGAATAAATCAATTTAGTGTGGGTTAGTATAAATTTGGATTGAGAAGACAATTGTAATTTAAAGAAATGTGCTTTCGGATTGGACGTGTTATAATCTGTAAAATAGGTAAACTTATTCCGAAGAATTTTGAACTCCCTTTGATGGGAGTAGGACAGTGTTCCCATTGAGTGTAATTATAAACCGGCCTCAAAGTATTTGTTTTATGTAAAAAATGATGCCCATAGTGTTGATAACAAAAGAGATCAGCATAATTGGCAGAATTTAAATACAAATCTTCAGCATCAAAAGCAGCATAATACTTCAAATCAGAAAATAATTAATGTACTGCTTGCACATCCCAATCATCAGAATGTATGTCCCGTGTTACCACATCTCCTAATGAGACGCAAAACACGTATGGCACCCTGAGCACCTCCGTCGGCCCGTGGACTTCGAAGGCTACATTATCCCAAACTATGCCATCTGCAACCGGGAATGCTGAAATGTTCACATGAGTCTGATCACGTTTCATGATGTGGGACGATGTGTGTGGGGCCAGAGTACCATCGACCAAGTTCACAGCAGAGCATTCTGGCAAATAATGACCATTGATGAGTAAAAAGAACACTGGTACAAATCCAATCGACATGAAGAGGAAAATTAGGATAAGCACCAACCAAATGTAGGTCCATGGAGGGACCTAGTACGTCTTCTTGAACCAAAAGATGAAAACACTTAATTTAGACGGTGGTATTGCCAAAGTAGAAGACGAGGAGGATGAGTCATAGGAGAAGCTGGCATGGTCTCCAAAATACCCGTTGTCACCTCTCAGTATCAAAGGCGGGTGATAGGTACCAGCATGATATTGTCGATGATCGCTCGGCATTTCCCTGTTAGACTCATCAGTGGGATATGTATACTCGACATCTGTGTTGGAAGAGGTAGGAGGCAAAACAGGAGAAAGGTCAACAGCAGTTTCCATCTCAGCCTCACTGACACTGTTTGTATTCATGGCGGTTGAGGGGACCGGATACAAAGAAATAGCGTTGAACGAAACTGCAGGTGTGACATTATTCAGAATCGGCCAGACGGTGTAGTTTGACATTGTCCACTGAGATGTATCTGATGTCTTTGCGACCAGGTAAAGGTGGTAAAATGACCGTACGAGTTCCCTTCAATCCAAGAACCGGAACCAGTGCACGATAAGAAGGACCAAATTCTTTCTTGTTCTCCAACTTTTCTCGTACCAGATCTCCAATTTTAGGAAGCTAGCCAGCAACCGGAATCAGAAGTGCTGGATCGTCGGATGAGGGTAAATGTTCAGTTGCATAGCTGTCATGGGTCTTTTGTAGATCCTGTAACACAGTAGAATGATTATCTACGTCAAATGTTGCGGCAGCCGCCACAACGTCTAGACCATCAAGGTCTGGCACAAACATTTTGATGCCAAAGAGCATTTCGTATGGGGTCCGCCCACCCAGAGATCTTCTAGGGAGATTATTGAGTGCAAATTGAACACCATACAAATGAGCCAGCTAGTTCCTGCCAGCAGCTAAGACTCTAGCTGTCAAGGATTGCTTTAAGTCAGGGTTCATTTGCTCCACAATTGAATTGCCCTCAGGCCTGTATGGAGACGAAAACTGCACCAGCACCCCCATTGACTTCATCTCGTCCTTGTACGCCTTAGAGGCGAACACTGGGCCTTGGTCCAAATGAAAGGTGCCACAGGCAAACATCCCGACAAAGACACGCAAATCCCTGATGAGATTTCGAGCGTCAGCACTGCATTGTGGCCAAACCCAAAGGAATCGTGTGCATGAATCAACTGCAACTAAAATGTATTTACATGCAGTATCAGAAGAGAACGGACCGCAGTGATCAAGATATACACAGCCAAATGTTGATTAGAAATACATAGCTGTGTTTGTGGCGGGCGTGACACCGTAGATGGTTTGATTTGTTAACAAATGTCACAAGAAAGCACATAAGTACGGGTCTGTTTATATAAACCATGCCACCAAAAACGTTGCTATAAAATTGAGACTGTCGCAGACACCCCGGCATGTGCAGAAGCCATGCCCTCGTGGGTGGCTCTGATCAAAGCAGGTCTGCGGTCCATGTTTGGAATCAGCCGATCCCCAACAGAAGGAATATAAGTGCAAGGAACCTGTTCGGGAGATACATGATAAGAGTATTTCGAAGGGAAACCCTGAGGATAAGCGGTTCCCTCCCTCGTAGCAGCCACTGCTGCCAGAATATCATTATCTATTTTAGTCATGGACCTTGTAACTGCTGCTATGGAACACGTGGCTACTGCAGATTTCGCCACTTCGTCAGCCAAAGAATTACCAAGAGCATGTGCTCCCACACACTGATGGCCAAGAGTATGGATAACATGTGTGAGGGGCAGACGCTGTTTAAGCTCTGCCACTCGAACCCAAAGCGTTTTATGCTTAATTGCGCTGCCTTTAGAGTGTTGATAGTCATTTCGAGTCCAAAAGAAAAAGTTTTCATTAAAGATTAAACACAGGGGGCGTGGCTAGCAGCCGACAAAGATGGCCGCGTTCTAAAGCGGCTCCGCAGCCCTCGCTGAATTTCCGGGCATAAATCCGACACCCAGCACGCTCAATCCCCCTCATTACCGGGAATCTATAGGGCAAACGATCCCGACTCGTATTATCGACCCAGGAGGTGTAAGCGAGTGGCAGGGACGCTATGATCCGCTGTGTTCGCCGATGTCCGAGCAGCAGGGGAAAAATGGCAGCCTCCCCGAGCGTCTGCAGCCTGTGTAGTGAGGCGGGCGCGGCGCCGGGGGTGCAGTGACTGGAGGGGGTGAAGAGATCCGCTGACTGATCGCCGCCTGGAAATCGCAGGGGACCGCGAGATCTCTGGAGAGCCTGACGCGGCCGACAGTGGGAGGAGCTGCAGAGCCAGTGACGACGGAGCCGCGTGAGTAAATTGAGGCCCCGGCTTGCGGCCTAGCGACCTGCCACGAGGACCTGGCGCTCCTGGCCCCCGGGGGAAGTGCAACAGTGTGCGCGGTGGCCCCCTCGTCTCCCTCTCACGAGCGGGACCGCAGGTGAAAAAGCCACGGGGACCAGAGTCAGCGAAGGGGATTTCCCTCGGCCCCACATTACGCCGCAACACATCCCGGGTCCCTAGAGGCCCTTAGGGCTCAGAAGACATTGAGGGCTTGGCAAGACGGCACCCCACCAGTGCATGATTAAACGGACAGGGGCACACTCCGAGGACCCCCCGCAATAAGTAAGACCGGCCGGCCGTGGGGGCCAATTTACAGGAGCGGTCCTCCTCCAGACCGGGGGCGGCGAGAACATAGATCGGGAGGCGCAAACGCCATACTGCGCCACGGCCCTGTCCTGCAGACGAGGGAGCTCCAGAGTATACAGAATTACCGACACTGCCAGAGCGTCAACCTTCTGGACGGGGGAACCCGGGCTCCAGACGCTTGTGGAGGTGGTGGGGACGAACGATTTGCTCCTATATATTACGCTCCTCCCGGCGGAAGGCCCAAGCAGTGAGTGACAGGGCAGAAGAGACCAGGCTAGATATCCTTCGGTTCTCCCTCCAGGTCCGCATATCAAAGTTCCAGCGTTGTTCCCAGACAGGGTGTGATCCTCCTTCCCTGTGCAGGCAGCGGCGAGTACTGGTGCGGGGCCCTGACCAACGGGGAGGATATAAGTCACTGTGAGGACACGATGGCCAGTGGGAAAGGACTTAAGTCACAGGCTCAAACTAAACTGGCTAAATTCGCTTGGGCTAAATCGGGCGAAAACGATGGCACTACGTCCACAGGTGAAATGAAGACCTTCCAGTCCCATACTCCTAACCAGGACATCACCTTACAAGACGTCATGGAGGCAATTGCTGGAGTGCGAACTATAACGTCCACACAATAATGTCAAGACCTTCTTATTTTAAGTGGAGGTTTATGCTTAACAACCTCATCCATCAGCCACGCAGGAGTAACTGACATCACTGACATCCTTAACATTCCAAGTTCTATGTTCTATAGAGCTTGGACATAGAAATACTGTAGAAGGAGAACACCACACATCTCCCTTCCAATAATGAATATGACATAAGATGTCAGAGAAATACAGGTGACATGTTAACATGTAAATCATGAATATACCAACTCTACTTAACATAATCTTTCATATAAGAAGGCAGTGATGTCTTCCGACCACTACGTCTCAAGCATGACTTGGATGACTCATCCGAGACATTAGGCAAATTAATACCAGACTTATACATTTCAGGGTTCGATTTGATAATTACAATTCGACTCAAATTCCATATTTTCCCATTTTCCAATTTGACTGCATTTCTAAAACATTTCATAACTCGTATGGGAGCTGTAAACTTCGACCAAGCCAGTGCACCTACAGGAGCCTTCACCCGTACCACATCTCCCACATTTACAATAACTTGTTTTACTCTTTTCCTTTCATCAAAATCTATTTTGTTTTTGAGCTGTAGGTTTTCTTCTCTTTTTCTCCAGGCACCAATACTATTGTCTTTCACACCTTTACCCCAAGTCATCCAACCTGGACACAGGCTTGTGTTGGGAGCTCTGCCTTTAAATAACTCAAAAGGCGACTTCCGAGTAGAGGTGTGAGGAGTGAAACGATGCGCCAGACTACATTTTTGTAACTCATCCTTCCAATTTAAAGAATTAATCCTGGATAGTTGAATGTTTTCTTTTATGACCCTATTAAATCTTTCCACTGCTCCATTGCTTTCCGGATGATAGACCGAACATCTTTTATGAATAATACCACATGATTGGAGAAAATCATTCATTTGACCAGAACAGAACTGAGGACCATTGTCAGATAAGAGAGTTTTTGGAAATCCCTCTCTCCTGAAAACATCTTGTAAGAAAGAAATAACACAAACAGAGGTCACTTCTGATACACACAAAATCTCAACCCATCTTGAATAAAGGTCAATCAAAACAATTAAATAAGGTGTACGATGTTCACCATTGAGGGGACCAACAATATCAATGGCAATGTCTTCCCATGGACTACTTGGAAGTCTTCGACAAACCATTGGTACAGTGCGAGTGGTTAGAACCTTATCACTGATTTTACATTGCAGGCACTCTCTAACTTCTCGCTCAATTTCTATATCCATGCCCGGCCACCAGAAACAAGCTCTCATTCTTTCCTTTGTTTTCACAATCCCTAAGTGACCCTGATGTGCCTCCTCCATTAATTTTTTCCTTAGGGAGGAAGGAGGAACCAATTTAGACCCTCTCAACAAAATTTCCTTGTCAACAGATAACTCATCTACCACTGTTCGCCAAATTTTAGGTAAGGAATCATCATGTGCACCTTCCATTTTAATCATCTTCATAACTTCCACCAGCTCCCTATCTTTTTGAACTTCTTCTTTCCACTCGTCCTCTTTTATAACACCTGAAGTTATTTCACAAACACTGACTTCCTCTTCTAAGAAATCATCTACAAATTGTTCTTCTCCTACGTCACAAACCAGACGAGATAGACAATCTGCTGAAACATTCTCAACACCAGGGAGATGTTCTACGCTAAAATTAAAGTCTTGCAGACCAACAACCCATCGTCTTATTCGTGAAGAAATGAAATCCAGTCCCTTCTTCGTAAAGATTTCTTTTAACGGTTTGTGATCTGAACAGACCTTAAAACACGTTCCCCAAACAAAGTTTCGAAACTTATTCAGCGCCCAGAAGATAGCCAAGGCCTCCTTTTCAATTACAGAGTAATTTAATTCTGCTCCACGTAAACTCCTTGATGCACATGCTATCAAATGTTCCTTTCCATCTCTAGTTTGTTTCAATAAGGCACCTAACCCTTTCGAACTTGCATCTGTCACCACAGTGGTTTCTCCACCAGGAATAAATGCTTGTAAACTTGGTGCATGTTTTAAGTCTTCTTTTAGTTCTATAAATTCTTTCTGACAATCAACAGACCAACTAAACTCCTTGTTCTTTCCAAGTAACTGTCTCATGTTACTTGATTTACTTGCTAAATTATTTACAAATTTACCATAATACTCAATCATTCCCAGGAAAGAGACAACCTCTTCTTTAGATGTGGGAATTGCTAAGTTGAGAATGGTATCAACCAATTCTTTCTTTGGAACAATACCTGAGGCTGTGATGCAATGCCCCAAATAGTTAACTTGTTGTACACCAAACTTACATTTCTCAAATTTTAATGTGAGACCAGCTTTTTCAAGCTTCCCAAGGACCTGTCTCACAATCATGTCGTGTTCCTGTTGAGTCAAACCAAATATTAATAAGTCATCTTGATAACACTTTACATTTTTTACACCTTTTAAAATAGAGTACATGACCCTTTGAAACACTGACGCAGCAGACACAAGACCAAACGGCATCCTTTTATATTTGAAAGCGCCCATGGGAGTGATGAATGCCGTTAAGTCTTGTGAACCCTGCGTCAATTCTATTTGGTGATAGGCCTGTGTGAGATCTAAAGTTGAAAACAACTTTGCACCACTCAAACTGGACATTATCTCATCAATGTTAGGCAGGGGAAATTTGTCAACAACCACCTCCTTGTTTAGTGACCTCAAGTCCACACAAAGTCTTATATCGCCATTGGGTTTGTTCACGACAACAATTGGTGCAATCCACTCAGAAGCTTCCACAGGTGAAATAATTTCTTGTTTGAGTAACTTGTCTAACTCCTGTTCTACCTTTTCTTGTAAAGCAATGGGAATCCTTCTCACTTTTGCCACAGATGGTATAGCTCCGTTTTTAAGTTTAATACAATGTTTATATCCCTTCAAGCAACCTAACTCATTTTTGAACAAACACGGAAACTCAGATACAAACTTATTTATCTTGTCTTCAATCTTCTGAATCTGAACTTGAGGTTCTGCATTGGGATTTAATTTGACTCCCATCAACCGTTGATGTGGCCATCCAAGTAAACTATCCCCCATTTTTGATACATAAATCTTCCCAACTATTATTCTTTTTTCCATTTCTATACTTGCATTAAAATACCCCAACATACTAATGGGTTGCCCACCATAGCCTCCTGGATTGACATCCATCTTATTTAACCTATTTTTTGTTCAAACTATTTACAGAATGTATCTTTAGAAATTATGGTCAGATGTGAGCATGAGTCAAATTTCATTTCCAGATTAATTCCATCAACCTTAACTCTACCTATAGGATGTTCATTACATTCACTCTCACCAACTTGACATATTATTTCTTTTATATCCCTGTTTATGATTTTTCTTTGTTTATTTCTACAAAACTTTATAAAATGGCCTTTCTTGCCACACCCATGACAAACAAAACTCAAGGCAGGACAGGATTTCGAATTAGCTTTGTGACCAGATCTTCCACAACGAAAACATTCAAAAGTATCCTTCGCCGAATCTTCTTTAACTGACTCTTTGTAACCACTTTTCACATTTTTTACAAGGCATACACTTTCTTGCACCTCCTCTACAGTTGCTAGATTTTTATTCTTTTCACCCTTTAATTCATTAACACACTTTAACATGTGTTCCACCCTTTTTGCAATTGAAATCACTTCCTCCAACGGTGGTTCATCCTTAAGCCATAACTCCTCTCTAATTTTGTCCTCCCTACACTTTAATACAAATTGATCTCTAATTCTTTCTTCATTAGCATGCCCAAACTTACAAGTAGACGCTAACTTCCTCAACACTGTTAAATAATCTTCTACTGTTTCTTCCTTTCCTTGCTCTCTTGTTCCAAAGTAATATCTTTCCATAATGGTGCTGATTCTCGGCAAAAAATGCTTATCCAGCTGCACGATACATATCTCATATTCATTGAGCCCTCTTTGTTCTTCTGTCGTTAAAACCGGCAAATTTTCTAAAACTTCCTGACCTTCCCCCTAAACAGTGTAACAGTAAAGAATGTCTCCTTTCTGCACTAAGATTCGTACCGCAAACTCGTGCATAGTTTGCAAAAATCTTTTTCCATTTGCTCCATTTTACAACTGGCTCTCCTGGAGAGCTTAAAAAAATGGTGGCGCTGTTACGTTTTGCATGGCTCACTTTATAAATACTAATAATAATACGTGACTAAAACACATGAACAATTTTAAAACCCTTCCAACTTTCTGCTTCTCGACTATTTAAAACTTGCTGGACTCTTTTTTTTTTTTTTTTTTTTTTATATCACTCTCAAAAGCTTATAAGTATATCACTTATGATCTTTAAAAGAATACAGTATTGTTTTAACTTTTTCACAATGCCCCACTTATTTGTTGAACCTCTTGCCACTCCAGAAATCCAAACATATTCCCCAAACAGCCTTATTATTAAACATATACTTTATAATTTTACTTTTTCTGCACATCTATATTCCAGAGTTGTTGCTGATATGTAATGTTTTCCGTTGGTTGTAGATGTGTAAACTTTTCCGTTAAAATGTCCTTCAACTTTCTTTTAATAAAGATTTAAACCTCTAAAGCTTCACTTACACCTACGCACACGCAGTGCTGCAGCGCCTCCTATTTGTCTTCCCTGAGTAACTGCCTCGTCAACCTAACTTGCTGGAGGGGTTCACAAATCATGGAGAAGGCGCCAGACTGATGACGCGCACTTTTCACCGAATCCCTTCACCGGATTCTGATGCGTCATCAGTCTCTGCAGACAGCTGAAGGGAGAGGAGCTCCTGACACCAACGATTTCTCCCCGTTCGTTAACAGGGAAACGCTGCCAAGGAGATGCCTCAAAGCCGGCAAGGAAAGCACAGGCGGACACCAACCCCTCACGCAGACCTCCTCGTCCAATTGCGCAGCAACCCTTCCCAACTTAATCAGCCGCTGGAGAAGTGCCGCTCTGCCTTCTCATCCCCAACATACAGCCGCTGGAGAAGGTAGGTGATAAGTGTAAAATACACTTCACTATTTCTTTTCCTTCACACGCGCCGTTTTACCTCAGTGAGCACTGCGCTTTGAAATATCGCGCCGCACTCGCAGGCATTATTTTCCTATTTGTAAAGGCTTAAATGTTTCCGTCTGCTTTGCGATTCCGTTACTCAGCTGACGTCTCTCTCCAAAATGCCACACACGCCCCAGATAGTCAAGTTTTACAGTACCTTTTTGTTTCCGACTACCTGCGTTCCTTTTTCTATACTCGATTCCCTCTTTTTTTTTTTTTTAAAGTAGATTTTTCCTCCGAAGTCATGCAGGAGAGAGGGAAACTCTTCTGATAATCGCAGCTCCTTCTGATGTTGAGGTGTTACTGTTCCGCAGTCCCACGCCCGTCGCCAATATAACGTCCACACAATAATGTCAAGACCTTCTTATTTTAAGTGGAGGTTTATTCTTAACAACCTCATCCATCAGCCACGCAGGAGTAACTGACATCACTGACATCCTTAACATTCCAAGTTCTATGTTCTATAGAGCTTGGACATAGAAATACTGTAGAAGGAGAACACCACACGAACCTCCTTGGAGACTCGTATTGATTCAGTCAACATTGAGGTTACCCTTACTAGAGCCGACCTTAAGAAAATGGACTCCAGGGTTAAAGAGGTAGAAGACACCACCGCGGTGCTAGCTTCGGACACGGCTGTCCTCAATAAACAAGTGACCCAGCTCCAAGATCGACAGAAAAAGATGGAAGTGCTCCTCGATGATTATGAAGGACGGACACGAAGGAACAACATATGCACCCTGGGAGTCCCGGAGCGCGCGGAGGGGCCTGCGGTAGACCTTTTCGTCAAGGACTTGATTTTAAAGAAACTCCAGCCGAAGCATCTATCCAGCTACTTTTCAATTGAACGTGCTCACCGCGTCCCGGGGGGGCAGACCAAAGCCTGGAGCCCCTCCCAGGCCGATAATAGCAAGAGTGTTTAACTTTAGGGACCGGGACACTATACTCCAAACGGCCAGGGCCATCCCACCATTAAAAATTGATGATGGAGCAGTTACCTTCTTCCCGGACTTCACCACCAAAGTCCAAGCTCTAAGACGCAGCTTTATCGTGGTGAAAAAAGCATTGCGAGAGAAGGAAGTGAAATACTCCATGCTCTTCCCGGCAAAACTCGGGGTTGAATCCAAGGGGAAAACATGGTTCTTCTCATCCTCGGAGGAGACCTGGGAATGGCTGGAGGGCTGGTGGAGAGTTGGAAAACCCGCAGGAAGTCGAAATGGTAGAACCCGCAATACCATGCAAGGCGCGTTTGCCAACTTCACTGGAGAACAGGCCCAAGACGAGCAGACCTCGACATCCAATGCTTAACTGTCACCCATTGGGAACTCCAAAAGACACTATATGTGCAATCAGAAACCCCTCTCAGTTGGGGGAGGGTGGTCTGGAGGGGATGCAGTGGACATGGTTCCTATACCCATCCTAACGAAGGACGTTGACCCAGATGGGACGATTCCCCAGAGACTGCGCCTATACAGCATGTAACGGAAGGGATTGAAACCGGTTAAATTGAATGACTATGTAACATGCTTATTTTCTAAGTTGAGGCGGGGGTGGGAGGGCGGTTAACCAGATATCTCAAGAATGGGGGGGGAGGGCGACAGGCACTCTGCCTTGTTGGGGAGTGGGTAGTTGGAAATCCACTGGCAGGGGGGCAGGGAGGGGGAAATGGGTAGAGGGGGAGTTCCACACAATCATTGCGATGGATCAGGGTGACAGGGTCAGCGTCCTGGAACCTCGATGGAGTTACTAGAGCCCCTTCTCGTTCTATATATACCAACTGCTTGGTGTGCAGACCGGTGGAGACGGTCCTTTTTCCTCCGGCGCATCCGTGGATTCTTCCACTCCGCAAAAAGAAACCTCCATGAGTAGTTTGATCGAAACAAAATTGTCTGTTGTGACATGGAACGTAAACGGCTTAGGTGACAAAATTAAACGGGGGGTTGTCTTGCAGTACCTTAAGAGGCAGGCCCCGGATTTAGTCTTACTGCAGGAAACACACCTTGTAGGTAACCACTGCAAGGCCCTAAACAGGTGGGGATACACACTCCTGGCCCATGCAGGATTCACATCAGGATCTAGAGGAATGGGCATTCTCATGCGCAAAAATCTAGCCCTCACCCCAACCCGTATATGGACTGACCCACAGGGCCGGTTTGCAGGGTTGGAGGGCGTCTGGGAGGGGAAACCACTAAATGTAGTGTCGGTGTATCTCCCTCCAGCACTGGGGAAGGAGGCTTTACAGGACTTAGGTAAGATCCTGGTTGATCTTCCCCTAGGAACACTCATATTGGGGGGCGACTTCAATATGACCATGAATGACACAATAGACAGATACCCCCAGCGATCCCCCCCGCACCCTAACGCTCGACTGGGGGAGTTTACCCGGGCCATGGGACTCACGGACATCTGGCGTTCACTACAACCCACTCTGACATATTATACCCATTATTCCAGTGCACACAATAGTCTGTCTCGCATTGACTACTTTTTTACCCATCTCACAGACCTGGGACACTTTCGAAACCCTTGTGGACTTCCAAGGGGTATCTCGGACCACTCACCACTGTGGCTCGATCTTACTTTTAACCACAACACACAGAGAAGCGCCATAATTATTAACCCATGGCTCTTAACGATCCCAGACATCAAGGAGGACCTTTTACACAAAAAGGAGCTATAGAGGGAAAAACAGATCAGGTCGCCCTCCACTCAAAAATCATAATTAACACCAAAGACCTGATCTGAACGGGCCAACGAATCCTGTTCACTTCATGAGTGGGAATGGAAGTTTCTTTTCTTCCTCAATAACAACCCTTCCTATTTTATAGGTATTGTCCCAACACAGAATCGCCCTATATTTAGTTATAAAAGAACCGACCAATGAGTCAACAGTCACCGTGTTCACATAACATACCCTGTACTATAACAGATATACATCACACATGAATGTGAAAAAATTGTGAAAACACGAGGTAGCACCTCACGTGCGCACCACCAAGGGAGCTTACTGGTTAGTTATCACCAGTCATGCCCACGTTTCTCATCATTGGTTGCTACCTCGCAAACAAAAATAAACAAAACCGGTGTCCAGAAACCCAGTGAAAACCAGTGAATATGTGTATATAATAACACACATTGACCCCGTGTAAGTAAAATTGAGATAAGCCAACTCAGTTACCAACGAACCACCTTTAATCTCAACTCGAGGGCTTATTCAAATTAAAAACATACTGCATGTTTGCAGACCATGTAATGTTGGGCCGACATGTTTCATTGCCTGTAAATTGTAATGGCAATTTCTTCAGGGCACGAGGGCCTTATCCACCTTTTCTGGACCCTTATTGTGAACACGCAGTGACTGTTTAAACAAAGAGAAGGTTCATTAGAAGCAGTTCCAGCCAAAGCAGATTTCTCTGCCTATAATTATCCTGTATACAATTGCACCCCCAAATGTATATTTACCCGGTAGCAGCCAAGGCCTCTCGTACCAGCTAACCACCGTGTCACTGAGGGACTAAATACTATTTATAGCCCTCTTTCATATAAGCGGACACATTTGTTGTCCGTGTGCTGCAAAAACAAACACACGTTAGTATTTTAATATACAACACGTTGCCAATAATCATACTTTTTATGGCACTCATTATCACTTAGTTTAAGCAATTATGCATACATGGGACTTTACCGAAGTTTCACTGATGACTCACCCACAGACTAATTTATTCACACTAAAAAAAAATCTTTTTCTTTCTGTCATCAATCGAACGAATGTCACGAGACACCAACCACCGTAGCCTAAAAACGCCCATCCCATTCTGTTACTGAATGCGGATTCAGGCCCCCAATTCATTACCATTTTGTGCCATTACAATCGCAAATCGTATAAATGGTCCTCTGAGAATAATCATAGAGGCTCTATGCCCACTCGGCTCTATATGACTCGCTGAATGAAACTGACATCTGCCCGATAAATCAATTACCCTCCATCTTCTTCACAGCATGCACTCAGTGCCTCCCGTACTGCATTTACAAGTACAGGGACCATTGAATCTCGGTGCCCCTTGTGTATTGCCCGATACTCTTACCGCATTCGTCACCCGACGAGCCTCGTCTCATTCAGATTCAGCGCCCGGAACCCGCAACCATATTTAAAGCGGAGAATCAACAACGGACATCCGCCTACTTAACAGGTCACGTGCTCAGATACTGCAAAAAATGCGCCATCTTTAAACGGCAAAAATATTCGTTGCGCCATTATTTGCCAAACATAGCATATTAAAAGTCAAAAAATAAATACTCATATAGAGCGGGTCAATCTCTACAACCCGTTCATATGTCAGTACAAAAACGGTTTTTTCACATTCATGTGTGATGTATATCTGTTATAGTACAGGGTATGTTATGTGAACACGGTGACTGTTGACTCATTGGTCGGTTCTTTTATAACTAAATATAGGGCGATTCTGTGTTGGGACAATACCTATAAAATAGGAAGGGTTGTTATTGAGGAAGAAAAGAAACTTCCATTCCCACTCATGAAGTGAACAGGATTCGTTGGCCCGTTCAGATCAGGTCTTTATCAAGGAGGACCTTACCAGGCAGACTGAGTATTACATCACTGAGAATGTTGGCTCAGTGGACTACGCACAAATCATTTGGGAAGCGTACAAAGCGGTGGTTAAAGGGCATGCGCTGGCATTAAAAACGGGTTACATCCGGCAGCACAACCAACAGTTAACACAATTAGAGACCCAACTCCTACGACTAGAAACGCTCCATAACTCCTCCAGAAGCTAGACCACGGCCAATAGTCTCGTAACCAAACAACACGAATACAGAGCTTTGGCACAAGAGAAAACCCGAGCGAAGTTACTCCATACATGGCACAGGGTCTACGAGTTGGGCGACAGGGCAGAGAAAATGCTTGCCTGGCTGGAAAAGCGGGAACAGGGGGATCGATGGGTGCCTGAATTACAGATTAATGGGAAAGGTCGGGTCTCAGACCCTCAGGAGGTCGCAGAGGCCTTTGCGGATCACCTGGAGGGAGTATATACCTCTTCTACCACCTACGCGGCCGACGATTCACGTCAGCTTTTGGCAGAGATGGAACTACCTACTTTGTCGGACAGGGAGAGGGAGGACCTAGATGTGAAAATAACGGACAGTGAGATCTGTAAGGCCATCTCTGACATTCAGTCAGGTAAAGCAATGGGACCCAATGGGATCCCTATTGAGATTCTCAAGGCAATGGCCCTGAAGGTGGCACCCCATCTAACCCATATGTATGAAGAGAGTCTTGAAAAAGGTATTCTGCCGCCGGATCAGAGGTTGGCGACCATTGTCGTGATCCGGGAAACCGGCAGCAAGCTGTAGCTCCTACAGACTAATATCCTTAATAAATGCGGAAGCTAAGGTACTTGCCAAGCTCCTGGCATCCCGCTTAAATACGGTACTCCCCTCACTGATCCATCCAGATCAGTCGGGCTTTATGCCGGGACGTAACACAGCACTCAATATTCGCCAAGTCCACAACATTTTGGGACGGCAACAATATGTGAAAGAAGATGCAGTAATAATGTCATTGGATGCCTCTATGGCATTTGATTCCATAGAGTGGCCCTATCTCTTCGAAGTGCTAGCTCGCCTGGGGTTTGGACCATGGTTCAAACAATGGGTCAAATTGCTGTATACTGAATTGCGAGCCTAGGTGAGAGTCAACAATCGGACGTCCCGAACATTCGCGCTGCGCAGGGGGACTAGACAGGGTTGCCCCCTGTCCCCCCTGCTGTTTGCCCTGGTGCTGGAACCTCTGGCATCATGGGTGAGGCGAGACGTGGTACTGAGAGGGTTGAAATGGGAGGATGACACTGAAGACAGGATATCGTTATATGCCGATGACATTTTGGTCTATTTGCCATCCCCCCATCATCAATAAACAGATTACTAAATATCTTTACAAACTTCGGTAAATATGCGGGTTATGCCATCAACTGGACCAAGTCAGTGCTCTACGTCCTACATGGCCCTACACCTACACTACCCCGGGGCTGCGATATTGATCTGGCAACAGACGGTTTTAGGTACTTGGGAATTTTTACTACACCAGACCCCCACATTTTTTATGAGCAGAATCTGTCCAGCCCCCTAAAAAGACTCCATGACGATGTCAAACACTGGCGGTCATTGCCCTTGTCCTTACTGGGCCGAGCAGCCCTCTTTAAAATGTTAGCCCTGCTGAGGTTCCTCTACCTGCTTCAAAACTGCCCATACCGGATCCCTGACACATATTTAATTAATATAGAGGGAGAGATACGTACTCTACTGTGGGATGGGGTACACCGCGCATAGCCCTCAAGAAATTAACAAAAGGATGGTACGATGGGGGTATTGCACTCCTGGACTTGCGTCTCTATTATTGGGCGGCACAGCTAGTGGCGGTCAATAAATCCCTGGCTACATGGCTCCCCACTCAATCCGGCCTATAGACTAGAAAAATATCAGGTGGGACGAGAGGGATATCTGGGGGCTCTATACACTAAGGTTCGTAAGGGGAGATATGTGGGACCAATGGTGCAAGCGATAGCCGTCTGGCATCAAGCGACAAAACTTCTGGGCTGGGCGGGAGTGTTAACAAAGACCACGCCTCTATGGTCCTCTCAACAATTGGGGTTGCTCTGTCATCAAAAGGGTTTTGACAAATGGGACACAATAGGCCTCTCTACCATAGGCGATCTCATCCACAAAGGTAAACTCCTCACTTTTAAAGATTTGCAAGTCAAATACGAACTAGCCGATGGGGAGATATTCCGTTATCTGCAAATACGCCACGCCCTTATGACCACGATCCCAGACATGACAAAAGTGCCAGACTCGTCTCCATTAGAGGATCGACTGATAGTAGAACCCATATTAGAGAAAGCTATCTCCCGTATTTATCGCAAACTGTGTAACAACTTGCCTGACCCCTTCCATACTCTCCGTGACCGATGGCAGGCAGACTTGGGACAGATCGACGACGAGGACTGGCAGACTGCCTTGATGTCCCCTGGAGAGACGGCCATCAGTCATCGATTTCGACTTATCCAACTGAAAATTTTGCACAGGACGTACCTTACTGGGGTAACCCTAGCAAAAATAGGGACACGACCAGATACATTATGTCTTAGGGGCTGTAATCAAGAAGGTACATTTTATCATAACTTATGGGACTGTCCCCACTTACAACCCCTGTGGGAACGGGCAACCCGGAAAATGCACGACACTCTTGGGAAACAGATCACATTGACACCCTTATTGGGGATCCTAAATATTTGGGAGGCCACGGACCTGACCGACATAGAGCAGCAATGGACCGCCTTGGGGTATTTGCTTGTAAAAAGAGCTATAGCAATGAACTGGGGAGTTGCTAGATGACCCTTAACGATCGAGTGGGTGGCAGAAATGGACAGATGCATGATTGCGGAAAAAGAAGTTTACAAGACAAGGGGCTGTCCCAAAAAATGGGATAAGAAATGGGGCGGGTGGAATGCCTATAGAGGAGAAATATGTATGTCACCAACGGAGGGCAATGTCAAAAAGAAAGGACCGATATCCCAGCTACGGTAAACAGAGGCACTGTGTATAAATAATGTTAACATCGTAATATTTAACATGTACTGCAATATATGTGATATGTACTTGAACCTGACAACCTACGTTTTAATAAAATTGTTATAAATAATAAAAGACTAAACACAGTAGTAAGAATCGCACACAATAAGAGTATTCACATTAGGATCAGCAAACTCAAGAGCAAGAATAAGAGCGCTCAGCTCCGCCAAATGCGCCGTAGAGTCCCCAAGCGCTTGAGTATGCACGATGGAAGACTTAAATTCTCCATTGACAATGGAGCCAGCCACAATTGCGCAAGCCGCTGAATAAGCATGCTTGGACCCGGTGGCCGGTTGAGCCGCGCCATCGGTGTAAATGATACATTTGTATTCTTGTAAAGGAAGCAAGGACAACGGAGGAGGATGAACATGTTCATACTGTAAAAACTCCTGTGTCTGATGTGCAGGGTCAAAGATAAATGTGACATCAGATGATGTCAAAGACATAGCCCATTGTATCCAATGGGGATGTAATGCTTTAGAGTTAGGTACACTTACCTTAATCACGGCCTCCAAAGCAGGGAACGGCGTGACCATAAGAATGCGTTTACTTTGCGCCAATGAGCGTTTCTTCAGTATCGCCATCTGGACCGCTGTTAAAACATTCTCAACATTGGAAAAATGCATTTCAACTGCAGTGTACAAATGTGATTTGTATGCAATAGGTATTGTGTCCCCCTCATTGAACGTCGAGTAATTGAAACCCACCTTCCCAGGCACGATACGTATCACCAGGTGTTATCACGCGTCAACAAGTACTTAGTTGCAAGCATGTCAGATTGCAGAGATTGGAGAATAGAGGTATGTTCCGGAAGCCAGCTGGCAGAAGAATATGTCGTTTGTATCAAAGCATAAAGCGGTTTGATACGCTGGGCATAATCGGGAATGTAAGTCCTCCCGAAATTCAAAAATCCCAGCAAGGACTGAAGTTTTTTCAGAGTAGAAGGGGGTTGCAAATGTGCACATTTCTCCAGGAAGTGGGGGGCTAACCCCTTTCCTTCATTATTGAACTCCTAGCCCAAAATCAGTCCATCAATAGGGAAAGTGTTGGATTGCAGAGGGGTAAAATCTTTCTATTCTCACTCCAGTCAGTTCAAAACTAAAAACAAACAAAATATAATCAACAATATAAGAATATTTTTTTAAAAAGTAAATCAAAAATATATAAATATGTTAAAAATAAAAATATATTTAATATAAAAAAAACATATTATAATCTTAAATACATATCACAAATACCTCCAAATAATATATTAAATGAAATAAAAAAATTATTTTCAAACAAATAAATATTTTTATCTAGAAATTATTTAACAAAAACATTAATTATACATTAATTATTACATAAATTTTGTCTATTTACTTCCTACCCTACAACACCACACAACTCACACCCCACATCAAAAAAACTAAATGTATTTCCATAATTAAAATTATTAATTATCAGTAAAGCAAATATTATTAATTAAAAAACTAATTAAAACACATAACATTTTATTAATTTCACACCCTACACCTATAATCTCCACAACCTACACCTAAAATTAAACTGTAAAAAATTAATTACACAATTAAAATGTTTTTAAATTAAATAACTAATACTGTTTAACAACTGATTATAAAGTAAGTAAAATTAATTTACTCCCCAATCTTCACCTCGATAAACCCAAAACCCACACACAAAAAATAATCAACCATAATTCATTATGAATTAATTAATTAATATTAATTATTAACTAATTATTAATATATTAAAAATAAATTACTTCCCACCCTTTACCACTAAAAACCCTACAACCCGTAACTAAAATTAATTACACAATTTTCTTAGTTAATTGTCAATTAATGAATCAATTAATATCAATTAACAACTAAGTATTAATTCATTAAAAATAAATTACTTCCCACCCTTTACCCCTATAAACCCCACAACCAGCACCTAAAATTAATTACACAATTACCATAATTAAGTGTCATTTAATTAATATTAATTAACAACTAATTATTAATTAATTAAAAATAAATAACTTCCCACCCTTTACCCCTATTAACCCAACAACCTCCACCAAAAATGTACCCTGAAAAATTAAAAACATAATTAACATTATAAAATCTCAATTAAAAAGTATTAATAAATACAAAATATTCATTAATTTAATATAATTAAATTACTTCCCACCCTATTCCCCTATAAACCTACAACCCGCTACAGAACGAAAAAATACAAATTTAATTAAAATTAAATTAATAACTACTAAAAATGTAACACATATTTCAAAAAACATAAACAATACTTATGCAAAAAATACATCATATACATTTAAAATATATACTAAAATGCACAACACTAATTAAATATTCGATATTTCAAACAACTATATTTTTGTAAACAATAATGACTTCTATATTTTTAAAATCGATATTTCTTACCTTAAATTTAATATTCTTGACCACATTATTCTTGTTGTCGATATTTCTGTGTCACAATATTTAAAACTTGATATTAGTGTAAGTCGTCATTTCCAACTCAATATTTTGACTGAATTCCATCTGCCCTTTCAGGTCTGCCTATTGTGTAGGGAATTTCAAGCTAATTTACACCTGAGCATTGGCTGGAGCGCTATCAGTCTGGTGAAGCGTAAGTTCCTTATCCTTAAACATGTATTAAAAATCGGACTTCACCATTGATCAAGTATTTTTCTAGTTGGTTCTTTTCCTGACTTAGCAGTATAAGTATTTTTATCTTGTTTTTTCTACATTAAAACAGCTAGGCCTGCCACAGTGAAAATAGCATTTTAAGCCTTGCCACTGTTCAGACATGTTGACATTAACTTTCTACATGTCCCACTTTTACATACCATGCACCCTACCTTGTGAGCTACAAAACTTCAATATGAATGCCTTACTAATATTTGAAAGAGAGGTTTAATTTAATAGGTCACACTCCGGGTTTAAATTTCCTCATTCAGTGTACAACAGTAGTCTTTTGTTTGTTAAACTAGTGGATGGGACAATAAGTACTGCAGTCCACAGATGACATATAACTTTGCAAGCTATGAATGCAGGTTCTACACCAAACACTGTGGAGCTATTTGAGAGTTGAGTACGCCAGTTGGGGATAAGCCAATATCTACATGTTTTAGGGGTCTGAGCACGTGCACTGAAGAGCAGTCCCCTAGTGTGCAAAGTCTAAAAACCAGCAATAAAATTCAGCTAAAAATATGGATGACCATGTATAAAGGTGCATCTTCTCACAGTTGTTCTATTTAGGTGATGAAATCAGATAAAAACTAACATTTACCAACAAAGCAAATGCTAAGATTCACCAGTTATATATTCCTGAGCTAAATATAACTCGCGCCTCGCCATGCATTGCTTATGACCTCACATATTACATCGCTCATGACATATTAAATTAAATCATTGCTGACATCTCAAATGGCGTCATTGATAACATCACTGATGATGCCATACAATCACTTTCCTATAGTACTTGTGGACTTGAAATAATTCAACACTCTATACCTGTGGACAATGTTTTATTCCCCTTAATGGTATTAAACACTTAAAGACTTCACATCTCTGCAATTCTAACTCAATTAGTTGACAGACCTCAGTGATAAGATAAGGATTTATGGAGTAACTTGAGTGACAGTATCATTGATGATGTCATTGAGATTAGGGGTGGGCGGAATTTGTGTAGTCGCGCTCCGCAAAGCTCCGCAAAGCTCCGCAAAATGGTAAAAAATCTCTGCGAGCACGCAAAAGTTCCGCAAACACGCGGAATTGCTTACTCCGCCCAGTCGCGGTGCTTTTTTCCTGTTCGCGAACGCTTTTTGCGTGCTCGGGGAGAAATATCTTGCGAACACGCATTTTGAAAGCGCGAACAAGCAAAAAACTCTGCGAAGCCGCGGATCGCGGAATTTTTGACAATTCCGCGTTCTCCGCGGAACGCGAAATTACCCAAATTCCGCAAATTCCGCGAGCGGAACGGAATTTACCGCCCAGGCCTAATTGAGATGACATCAGTGCGATCAATGTCATTCGAGATGTCATCACTGATTTCATCAATGATGTCATGAGTGATGTACTATGTGAGTTTCTTTCAGTGAACTTGTTTTCTTTTAACATAAGCCAAGATATCTAACTAGAATCTGACATTATCCTTTTTTTTCAGTATATGTCTAGTTTTTTTTTAAATCTTATTCAAAACAGAGCGTATGCCCAACATACTCGGGCAACATATGCCCACCCCTCCACCCCACTTGTACACCGCCAGCGCTTCGCTCATTCCTTCAGTGGGTGCTCAATCTCCCACTGTGCATGGCCTTCACCCATACACAACATTGGTTTGGCTCAGTGCCCAACTCACTGCAGACAGCCAATCACCACTGCTCACGGCCTATAGCCTGCACAGTAGTAGCTGGCAACAGGATCTGGTCTATGAACCCACTCTTACTCTTTTTTAAATGGGGTTTCTGTACAGCGGTACCTTACTTGAGACCTTGTTAGGTACTGCTGTTCTGGTTTCAGGGTTGGCCACAGAGTCTGACCTCTGGTCAGGATATCTGCTCTATTCCTTTGGGTGCCCAACCTCCAGCCAGGTGCTTCACCCACCCCGCTCTTTGCCTCCCTTGCATGGACTTTGTGCACAGCCCAAGGGCGTTCAAACCCCTGCTGCCCACAGTCTTCAGCCATGCGCAGTGGGGTGTTGGGGGCAGGGCTTACACCTCTGGTCAGGCTTTACTCCAACCCCTTAGGTACCTATCCCCCTTCTATGCACAACCTTTGGCTCTGTGCATCAGGGGGTTGGTTGCAGAGCCAGGACTCCAGTCAAGCTCTGCAACCAATTCCCAGTGGGAGGCCAACAATCCATAGTTGACCAACACTCCTGCTGTTGACCAACACTCATGCTGTGTAGAGCCAACAGCCAAGCACACTGGTTTATTAGCCTCGCTCACAACTCACTACAGGCAGAAAACCCTCATTGTGACTTAAGAGGTGTACCTCTGGGACACCCTCATCTTAACATGGAGGGCAGGGGCTTCCTAATGTGGGCTTTCATTGGGGTTATTTTCGGAACCTGGAGATCAAATCCAAAGTACTGTAGCGGTTGACATATGTAATCCACGCTAAGGCTAGTCAATCATGATCTGCCCCTCCACTTTAGATAAGCCAGTTGGAGAATATCTGGAAACCAATGATATAGATATCACTAACATTATACTAGTGTTAACCCTTTCATGTCCACCTTCACAAACTTTGTAAATTCTAATTGCAAAATTTAGTGTAATTATGTTAGGCCATTTTTTCTGTTTCATGGAGCAAACTTTGTTATGGGAACTATAATGAGAAATCACACTTTTGAGGCCCCTGCTTCCTTTGTCCCCAGCGGTAGATTAGCACAAAACTTTGCATGAAAGAGCCAAAGTGGATCAACTTTTTTTGGCAACAGAAAATCATCTAGATGCTCCAAAGTTATCAAGAAAACAGATAAACGCCTTTTCTATAAAAGGAAATCTGTTACTACATTCGTGCTATGGATAATGGTCTTATATAGTGCAAACTATGCCCGGAGGCGTCAAGGCGCTGCGGAAAAGGGCCATCAGACAATGGTAGCTGTGGGGCTCATACTGATAGACTGGTAAAGAGCCAGGTCTTCAAAGCCTTGCGGAAGAGAGAGTGAGATTCTTGTCTCAAAGTTACAGAGGGGAGGGAGTTCCAGAGCCTAGCAGCGACGACAGAGAAGGCTCTGACCCCCCATCTGACTCTCTTAAACCTGGGGACTACCAACAGATTTTTATTGGTTGATCTAAGAAGCTTGGTAGGAACATAACGACGGAAAAGACCTTTTATACCTTCTGAACCTAGATTGTAGAAGGCCTTGTGAGTAAGACAAAGAGCCTTAAGCAGGATTCTCAACAACTCACTAACAGTGGCTGAGACTGAGTGAAATTTAGGAAGGTCCATCACCAGTCTGGCTGCGGGGTTCTGTACCAGCTGCAAACGATGAATGAGCCCTTTGTTAATACCCAAATAGAGGGCATTACAATAATCTAACCTAGATAACACTAGGGCAATGACTGCCTGCTTTCGAGAGGCAAAGGAAATAAATTGCTAAATTTTCCTAAGAATCCTAATAGTCCCGAAGCAGGTAGACACCATTCTATTAATCTGGGGGCCCAAGGAGAGAGAGTTGTCCACAATGACGCCAAGATTTTTTCCTTGGGACACTGGGCAGGGGCTGGGGCCAAGCGTGTCAGGCCACCAGGCGTTGGACCAGATATGCTGTTGGTTTCCAAAGATCAAAACCTCAGTTTTGTCCCCATTAAGTCTGAGATATATTTCTACCATGCAGGAAGAAACTGCCTGCGTACAGTTTTTAAAATTGGTGGCAGACGCCTCTATGCTATTAGTGATGGACACCATAATTTGGGTGTTGTCCGCATAGGACAACACCTCCAATCCAAAGGATCAAACGACCTTGGCCAAAGGAGCAACATAAATATTAAAAAGGGTCGGGCTCAATGAGGAGCCTTGAGGGACTCCACAAAACACCTGGCCAGGGGCCGAATAAAATTGATCCATTTTCACTATTTGTGCCCGTTCACTGAGGAATGAGGTGAGCAGCTTAAGGGCAAAGCCCCCGACCCCCATTTCCTTAAGCCTGTCCACCATTCTCAGAGGGAATATAGTGTCGAAGGCCACCGTAAGGTCAAGAAAGAATCAACAGCGTGGTATGTCCAGCATCAACCTGAACGCGAATATGGTTGATTACGGAGGTCAACGCCGTCTCCGTGCTGTGATCGCTTCGAAAACCATGCTGCGAGCCGTCGAGCAGCAGATATTCCCCTAGGTAGGAGCTAAGATGGAAGTTCAAATGTTTCTCCAGAATTTTTGCTGGGACAGGTAACAGGGAGATGGGGTGGTAATATTTTAGTTCCGCAGGATCCAGTGAAGGTTTTTTCAAAAGAGGTTTGACCACCGGAGTCTTCCAAGGGATAGGGTACTGCCCTGCTAAAATTGCTCCATTGAGCAGTGAGGTGAGGTGGGGTACAATGACTTCCCTCCCTAATTTCATAAACCTCAGTTGGCAGGGCTCCAAAGGAGAGCAGGAAGTGATTCGCCCTAGCAAGCGGTCTGTATCCTCTGGTGACAAAGGGGGGAAGGCAAGAAACTTGCCTTTCTCTGCCAGGGTTACAGGGTTATCAGGAGGAGGGGGGGAGATCGGCAGGGACTGAATTGTGGATCCCGGCGTTGTGAGTTTCTAAGACTGTGTATATTTCTGTGATCTTGGAACGGAAAAAACTAGCCATTCTGTCACAGAGGTCCTGGGAGGTGGCCATGTGGCCAGAGACTGAGGGGGAGGAGAGAGAGTTAATTAAATTAAAAAGCTCCCTTGGAGATCTAACGGATTCTGTAACCTTAGAATCTAAAAGACACTTTTTCCTCAATGATAGCGGCCTTATATTCCCTCAATCTTGGTTTGTGTAAATCTCTTCCCGCAGGATTGAGGTCTAGCCGCCAGATCCTTTCCTGATGGCGACAGGATTGTCTTAGTTTTCTCAGCTTGTCGGAAAACCAGGGGGCAGAGCGCTTTTTTCTAGCCGCATAATGCTCCTTAAAGGGTGCTAAGCTGTCTATGGCTGCTAGAAGCCAGTTTGAAAATTCGGTGCCGCCAAGTTGACATCAGTGTACGAGGGGCATTGCTAGAGTAATATTTTGCCTTTTAGAGCTCTGGCTCTACACTCTAATGTGGTGTGCAGCTCCTAATTGGAATCCCACTCACTGTAATCATGCATTAAAATGTCTTTCTGAATTGCAACCTATATCACCCAGTAGGTCAGCTGCTTTCGGGCAATTGGATCAATGGGCATAGGGTTGGTTGCAGGTGGCCCTTTATCATGCGTATGCATGGGAAGGTAGAGCAAGGATGACTTTTGTCTGACTCACCTGCTATTTCTGTGCAGGTCGGCCTGTGATGGATGAGATCCATTTAAAATGTAAGTGTGGGACTAATGGGTGCTGATCTCAGTATCTGTTACAGGAATCATGCACACATGCTAAAATGCGCAAACTAAATTTTCTGATTGCCACCTATTACAAAGATCAGAAACAGTTCTGTAGAAATGTTTAAGCGAGTCTGGAACTCATTGTACTGGTAGTTTTACTCTTGTATATGATTTATAGCTTTCCTATTTCCTAAGTTCATGAGATTTACTTTTTCCTGATTCTCCTATTTATTTTATTTCTTAACATCTGTTGATTGAGTTTTCATATAGAGCAATATATAAATATAAACAACATCTAGTAAAGCTTTAAGTCACAGTAATGTACCACTGTCATGAATGCATATAAAAAAAGAAGAGAAGTTTTAACGTCTTAATAGAGGCAGCAATACATGCTCGCTATAGTGACACTCACAATGGTAATGTCAAGTTACAAATAGATGCATGGGCGTTGGCAAAACAACATTTTGAACTAAGTTGTCCTATGGCACTAGAAAGTAATTGGCAGAAAACCGGTAGAGTCCCACCTGGTGGGAGGACACAGCATGACAAAGGACCCTTATAGGAAAAAAAGTAAGGGGCAATAGGCAGGCAATACATTATACAGCAATTAATTTGAAAGTTAGCAAGAGCTTTCAACAATCACTGGAGGACCCAGCTGCGTCTGCCACACTTAGCATATAATCTCTGGAGGGCCTCAGTATATATTTTGGTCTTGCTTGTAGATGTAACAGAATGACATAAGTGTCAGCCCTTTTAATTACAAAGGATCACACCCTTAAGCCAGTTCCATCATCACACCAAAGCCCACTCACTTAAATTCACAGGACATCTGTGAGGTTAATCCCTACAGAATTGACTAATGGCACCAACAACTGACCAAGGGGGTGTAGCGTCCTCCCCAGCCTGGATTCCGGCTAATGACTACACCACACACAGAGCTTAGTATTACACATTTTTATGCGTCTGCATGTAACCGGGAACTCAACATTCTAAACCTGCATTCAATTCACTACGCTCTAACACTAACATCGCAGGTTGATGGAGTCCATCAAGAGCCAAAATGGTTGCATCATTGCTAACTCACTTCTGCCACTCTTAAGTAAAAAATAAAAACAATATACAATCATAGTTCTTCAATGATACTTCATGGCACACTAATCACACTTCCTAGTCATGTCATTGAAAACTGGAGACAGGTAGTAGAAGTGTCCGGTATCTGGGTTGGTGATGTAGGAACAACAGCAGTCAAGGGGTTTTCAATTGTCCTTTCAGATCCATGTCTGTCAATGTCTGACGAGCGATGAGCCACATATCGGAAAAGCAAGGAATCTTGTGTAATGGACTTCCCAGGGTGTTGCACAGACACCATGTGTCATTTGCTGGTCACAACATGAAATGGCTCAGCATCGAAGGGAGCATCAGATTTTTATTTTCTAGACTAATGGACAAGCACTTGATCTCCTCTATTGAAAATAATGATTTTTGCATGTCGGTGCTTGTCTTCATAGGCCTTCATTTTCCTTTTACGATCTAAGTCTTTTATACAGGTTTCTTCCTCAGCACTTGATCTTCTGCTGGTCCATTGAGGTAACTTAGTCGTCATGTCTCTCTTGAACATCAAGGTTGCAGGGCTTTCACCTGTGGTTGATTGAGGGGTTGAACAGTAAGCTCGAAGAGTAGAATTCAAGACAGTTTTAAGGTCGAGCTTTTCCAATACAGCTCACTGAACAACTTTCTTAAGAATACTCGTGATATTTTACAAGGCCATTGGCCAGTGCCTAAAGAGGTGTGTTCTTCTGCTGCTTCACATTAGGATGACTGAGAAAATCTCAAAATTCTCAACTGTTGAAAGGTGGGCCGTTGCAGATTTTAAGATCGCAGCTGCATCCCATATCGCGATGATGCCGTCTAATCTCTCGATGACTCTTTCTTGACTGATGGATGAGAGTTCTTCTATCAATGGAAAACGGGAGTATTCATCAACAATCACCTTCAGGTGATGTCCATTGTCAAGAACACTGAAGTAGTCAACCGCAATTCTTTCTCATCCATACTTTGGCACTCTAACATGTTTTGATATGTAGTTTCCACTAATCAGTAGGAACAGCACATTTGTGGTCGACATAAACTTAGGATGGTGCCAGACTGATTCCTTGCACCCCTGCAGGGTATGTCATCCCCTGGACCGGCTAGCTGACAGTGCCACCATAAGCCCACCTAAACCTAGGCAGGGAAACAATAGTTCTGCCAACTAGTGAACATTAGGAACCATGGTGACAGACCTAGAACCTTTCGCTCTGACACTCGTGCTTACTTTCACTCAGAGAAATATACAAAGAATACAAAAAGGGGCGTTTTTCAATATTTATTGAACCAAAGTGATACTTGGACAGAAAATATGTGCGGCAATGATCAATTGATAGATGCAAACAAAAGTCATGTGTCACAACGGTAAATAAACCAAAGAGTTCCACCATCTTATCTAGACAACTTATATATGCATTTACATACAGTATTATAACAGCCTAGCGTACTCCTGCATTGCAAACCCTAACCTACATGTCTAAGGAGTAAATGTATGGTCTGCCAAGAACCCCCCTTCTGGATGATCTAACCTCCTTAAATCGTGGGTAAGAATGTAGGACCCCATCTTGGTCACGAACTTGACACCTCTCCCAGAGATGTCAGTCAGGTGCTGGGCGAAAGCTTAAACATGCAGGGACTCCTTGAAGTCAGCAGAAGTGTCTCCTCTGATTATACTTGGGAAACAAAAGGTTATATATAGAAAAAGGCATCCTTACCTTGTGCTGAGATTGTGATCAGGCTAACATTGTTTGTATTCCAAAGATAGCTGTGTCGCCATATGGACGTAATAACAAACACATTTGTATAACACACGTGGGGGCCCTTTTACATAATGCCAAGGACCTAAGCTCTCTTTTGTCTGTGGCTGTCTAGGGCTAATAGGCAAAGACCAACTGCCAACTACACCCCGTCATGTGACCCAGAGACAGGCTGCTAGCACTAAATGGCTAAGGCAGGAAAATGTTAACTTTCTAAAAGTAGCATTTTCTAAATTGTTCTTGAAAATCCAACTTTTCCATAAAAGAGGCTTTTTCATTACAGTTCCAAAGACACCAAACACAAACTGTTTACCTGTTCCCATTTGGAACGTATAGCTTATTAAATGTAATAAGGCAATAGTGCAACACTAATTTCAGAGCTTTTTACTGTCCGGACATGAAAACTTAAAAGTACATGTCCTAGCTTTTAAATACATGGCACCCTGCCCTCTGGGCTGTGTAGGGCCTACCCTAGGGGTGACTTATATGTATTAAAAAGGAAGGCTTGGGCCTTGTAAAATTCTTATTTTGCAGAGTCAAAATGACAGTTTAAAACTTCACTCACAGGCTACAATGGAAGGCCTAAGACAGGTTAACAAGGCTACTTAAGTGGGTAGCACAACAGGTACTGCAGGCTCACTTGTAGTATTTACTTTACAGCCCGTGGGTACATGTAGTACTACTTCACTAGGGATTTATGGATAAATTATATATGCCAATTGTGGACAAGCCAATGTTTCAATATTTTCAGTAGTGAGCATCCACACTTAGCACTGGTTAGCATTCGTAAAGGTCACAGAGTCCTAAAGCCAACAATAACAAGATCAGAAAAATATGGAGCAGCATGGCAAAATGTTTGAGGGAAGACCACCCCAAGGCTAAAGATCTAACAAAGAGCTGCTCAGAAAACCTTGAACGTATCCCTCAACTTTCCTTAACATTATGCAAACCTATGTGCATTACATGAAAACTGTATGTGAGGCCATACCTTACTTATGAAATTAATTTAAGGTATCACCAGAAAGCTGGGTCAGGCAGAAAATGTATTGTTGAGAAATGTTCTGCAAAATTTCATGTAATATCAAAATGCAAAAACAAAATATGACATTTAATGTAATGAGAAATGTTTGGACTAGGAGACACTTTGCTTTCGTATTGACATAATTCATGGGCCTACTTACAATGAAAAGCCAGATTTCTAGTGATCATCCAGACATATAATTTTGTAGAAAAACTAGAGTATGTTCATGAATGGATGTTAAATATATGTGGCTACATTACATGCAAAATATGTTATCATGCAGTCCAAAATGTCTCAGTTTTATTAATGGACGGTAGTCCCGATGTCATAATGCCAAGTAATTATATTTTTGAATGCTTGAACAGAGGACTGTTCTCTCATGCAGTCCTCCTTCATAGCATTTGCAACTTTTCCCTAGACGTTGCAATACAATTCCTTTCTCAATAATATTCATAAAGTGGAAAATGTGGAACTTTTAATCAAAAGTGCCATTATGGTGTGAGTACTTTGAGCATCCCAAGCACCACAAATTGAGAGACTGTCTGCATTGCAGTGTCAAAATTGCTCTGCGACCATCTGCTTTTGAAAACCTAGCGTGATAGAAACACAACTCTAGTCCTCACTGAAACTTCCTGTTATAAATGGAGTTGGCAGTGGTTCGCATCCTGTCCAAGTAGGGCCCCTCACTTTACTCAGATTAAGGAAGTCACACAGCTAAGATAAACCCTGCTCACTCCCTTGGTAGCTTGGCACGAGCAGCCAGGCTTATCTCAGAGGCAATGTGTAAAGTATTTGTACACACACTAACACAGTGAAAACACTTCAAAATTAGTCCCACAAATAACCAATATTTAGCTGTTGCAAAGTCATCCTGTGCCCTGGGCACCCCCCAACGTTTTGCTGACTGATACTGGTGGTAACTGACTCTGACTGACCCTGGGCTCTGCCTAACCAGGCCCAGGGCCAGTGCAAGGCTGAAAGAGACACATTAGAATACAGTTAAAACACCTACATACACTAGGGTACACAATGATATGGTGGGGTATCCCTGTGATTGGCATGACCTACCCCATAAGCCCCTAGTATATAATAGGGCAGGGGGATTGAAACTACCTAGAAGTCCCTAGTACCCTAGGGCATGGCAGTTTAGAGGCCAGCAGCTCTTTTTGCACTTGCATGTGTGCACTGCTGAAGCCTGAGGTCAGTTTAAAAGCAGCTCTGGGTGCCAGGACTGCTTTTAAAAAGTACATTGTGCCCAAACTCGACTCTGGGGTTTGGGGCACTTAAAAATGGATAACCTACAATGTTTTGGCATATTAGGGACCCCCAGGGTCTCCCCTAGGTATCCCAGCGGTGGGGGGTCAGGTATCTATAAGGTAGACCCTTATAAAATGAGTTTTTATATGCCTGGGTAAAGTGAAATTTCACATTTCACTACCACATTGTGGTAAAGTGCTGCCCAAATTCGACTTTGATGCTAGGAGCACTGTGAAGTGAGGATCTGCAATATTTTTACAGATTCAGAACCCCTAAAGTCTCCCCTAGTTGTCCTATGGGGTGGGGGTCCTGTAGATATAGGCAAAGTACTTATAAAATATGTTTTTGTAAGTCCTGGTGCTGGAAAATTGGCCCAAGTCATTTTTCCCATTGCAAATCCCCTATTACATAGGTTAACATGGTAGGAAGTTCTTAATTAATAACTCTTGATAGGAGAGGGCTAGAGAGGCCATTCAAAGATTTCCCCGAATGGTATTAATAAATCCAACAATATGATATTGTTGAATTTCTCCTAAAGTGTACATACAAGAAGTTATAAGACTTTCTTGTTTGTAAGTCCAGATTCAGCCTTCCAGTGGTCTGCCCTGATTGGTCAGAGTTAAGTGGATTAGCCAGCCTGCCTGGAGAGGTGATAAAGAGCCCCTGGGGTTATGCAGCTGGGCTGGGAGGGCAGTGTGCTGGTCCACAGGAATGCCAGGCCAGGGGGAGGGGTTGTAAACCATGGGCTTCAAAGAGAAAAGCAGAACCCAGTGACATTTACAACTCTGAACGTTCTACCTGAGGCAGATGGGGGGATTAAGGAAGGTATGAGCAGATGCAGGGGGGAGAGTATAAGTAAATTAGCCATCCATGGGGTGTGTTTAGCCAGCTCTTGCTGGAAATACTGCCATTATGGATTTGGAAGATTTGATGCACTCTGGGACAAAATAATGCCACACTCTACAGGAAGTGGTCATATATTTGAGGAGTTACCCTGCTCCCATTGGTCAGGAGTGACCTCCTGTCTGACCCAGAGAACATGGAATAAGTATCTGAGAGGAGCAGAGCCCTCCAGATCTGCTGCTTGAAACTTACTGAAGCAAGACATTGCCAAGCTGAGAAGTTTTGCTGTGCAAAGATTTCTAAGGCCTGACCTCTGAAAACTGCACCATCTGAAACTATAGCCCTGTGGATTATTTTGCTGAAAAAGAACTAAAGAGTGGACTCCCTGAAAGCTACAGGTTAAAAGAGCTCATCTGGAACATCACCAACTAAATCTGCACCTTGGAGAACTACCAGTGGATTTGTAAGGGTGACGTCCCAGTGGATTTTGGGAACTGAAGTCCTCAACTTTCAAGGGCCCTCTTGGAGCTTCCAGACCCTTGGAGTGAGTTTGAGACACTTTAGGACCCTTTGAGGAACTTCAGGAAGAAGTTCAAGAAGTTTGGAGAACTTTGGAGGAACTTTGAAAAAAAGCTCAATAGAGGAACCGACTCAACCTGGTCAGCCAAGCCGCCTGCCTTCAACCGCGAGTCGGCCAAGCCATCCAGGTTCGTCCCACTAAAAGCTCTGTCGGTCCGACTTCCAGAGTTTGACCGGGAGTAGAAGAAATCTGAAGCCGGCGAACCCTCACCAGATCCGGCTACATGAAGAGCAGCGAGAGACCCCGCAAGAAAAAGCTCCAGAAAAGCTTCTAAGTCTGCTCGTAGAAAAGGTGACCGGGAGCAACCGCAAACGCCAAGCCGCCTGCCTTCCATCGCGTGTCGGCTTGAGCTCCTGGGTTGCCCCGCTGAAGCGCTAAAGAAAAAGTTTCTAAGTCCGCTCCAGGGAAGTTGACCGGGAGCTCCTCGAAAGGCAATCCGGCGAACCCTCACCGGATCCAGACTGGCTGGGAGCTTCGAGGGGCCTCGAGGAGAATAGCTCCAGAAAAGTTTCTAAGTGTGAAGGTAGAAACTGAGACCGGGACCTGCTGCAAGCTGTAGCCGCCCAGGGCTCCATCGCAGTCGGCCTGAAACTTTGACTTTGCCCCGGTCTATCGCGAGAAGGTATCCCAATATGGTGCTATAAACTTCTAAGTGCTATATTTTATTAAATCTTTGAAAATTCATATCTCCGGTCCCTACATTGGATTTTTGTCGTTTTGGTGTCATTTTAAAGATAAAAATATTTCCTATTTTTATAAATTGTTGTTGGATTTTTATTATGTGTTGTGTCTTAATTATTTACTGAATTGGTGTTTTTAAATGCTTTACATACCTGTCTTTGAAGTCAAGCCTGTCTGCACGCAGCCACGTTACCAAGGGTTGAGCATAGGAATAATTTTCTAAGACCTATGCTGAGTCCTATCATGTGTTAGTGGCCTTATTGCCAGTGGCAGACCTACATTTGCTCCTACCAATAATCCACTTTCCAACATTTGGTGCTCAGCGGTGTGGATGAGGACTTGTGTTTAAAAGTACACCTTTCAGTAAAGTGAATTAAAAGATTATAAAAATCCTCTAAATTGCCTTAGAACAACATTTTTGAGTTTGATTTTGGGAATTTGGACTAAACTGTTTTTAATCCATTGTTTTGATTTTTCCAAATTGTTCTAAGTCTGTTGTGCCTAGTTTTTGTGACCCAAAACTAGGGAACCATGGAGCTGGACCTGGCTAAACTGTCCCAGTTTAAGATGGCTGATCTTAGGGAACAGTGTAGGCTTAGGGGGCTGCCTGCTTACAGGAAGCTTAGGAAGGTAGGGTTGCTTGAGTCCCTAAAAGTCTGGGCTAGGGCAGCTGAGGAGAGTCAAGGGGGGATAGAGGGTGTCCCCCCCAACCTCCTCCAAGAGGAGGTTGAGTATGATGCCTCTTCCATTTTAACTAGTGTTAGCCAAATGAATCCAGATGGTGGGAGTGGGGAAGGGTCCCTTACTCAGGGACCACCACCGTCCCTTGCAGAGAGACAGCTTAAGGCTCAATTAGCTTTGATAGCTTTGGAGCAGAGGAAACTGGACTTTGGCTGAGAAGAGATGGGAGAGGGAGGAGGCGTTGAAAAGAAATGGTGGCAGTGAAAATGATGAAGATTTTGAAATGTCCAGGGGTGGTGCATTTGATCACAAACTTCCCAAGGGTATAGTACCCAAGTACACTGAGGGGGATGAAATTGACAAGTGGCTAGCAGCTTTTGAGAGGGTCCTTAGAATGAGTAGGGTCCACTCTAAGTATTGGGGTGCACTCCTGTGGGAGTTGATTCCAGTAGCTGGGAGGGATAGGCTCCTGACCCTGAAGGGAGAGGATGCAGAATCATACCAGCAGATGAAGGCATGCTTAGTCAAGAGGTTTGGTCTGACTCCAGAGCAGTACAGGGTGAAGTTTAGAGGCACCCAGAAATTGAGTTCAAAGTCTTGGGTAGACTTTGTGGACGTTTCAGTGAAGGCACTGAAAGGCTGGATTGTTGGTAACAAAGTTGACACATATGAGGGATTGTATAATTTGTTTTTGAAAGAACATATTTTGACTCATTGTGCAGAAGAGAAGTTACGCCAGTATGTAGTGGACTCTAAGCTGACAGACCCCAGAGAGCTTGGTGAACAGCTGATGAGTGGGTGAGAACCTGGGTTTCCATACAGCACCAGGGGGGTGACCAGAAGAAAGGAGGACATGTCCCTCCCCAGGGGAAAGCCCAAGGGAAAGTAGGTCAAAGCCAGAAGGAGTCCTCCAAAGACCCACAAAAACCTGCACAAGGAGGGGGGGCCCCGAGCCAACCCAAATCCAAAGGGAGGTGGAATCAGGGAAAGAATGGTAGGTTCTTTGATCCCTCAAAAGTGGGTAAGTGCTTTGACTGTAACCAGCCAGGGCACAAGCAGGGAGATGCTGTCTGCGCCAAGAAGCTCCCCCTAAGGGGCCATCCACAGGGATTGCCAGTGTCAGTGTAGGGGTGGGGAGTGGTGCCCCAGTGAGGAGTAGTCAGGTGGTGGAAGCAACCTTAGTGTCCCTGGGTGGGGTGAATATTGCAATCCTTACTGCCTTACCTCCAAACATGGACAAGTACAGGCAGAGGCCTAAAGTGACTGGGACCGAGGTTGAGGCTATCAGAGACACTGGGGTTAGTGTAACTATGGTCCTGGATGAGCTGGTGCCTTCAGAGAGGTTGTTACCTGGTGAGTTTCACCAGGTGACTTATGCAGACAGCACTACCAAACTCCATCCTATGGCTGTGGTGGATTTGGAATGGGGAGGTGTGACAGGCCCTATGAAGGTAGCTGTGTCAAAGGTGCTCCCAGTCCAGTGTTTACTGGGCAATGATCTTGAAGCCTCTGTGTGATCAGAGGTGGAGAGAGGACTCCATATGAAAATATTGGAGCTCCCTGAGTGGGTATGTGCTGTGACTAGGTCACAGACTAGCCAGAAGGGGGGGTTGGACACTTGGACCCTGGAACAAAGGGCCAAGCATCCAAGGACAAGGGTGCTGGGCCTGGTGAGCCAGCCCAGGGAACTCCAGAGGTGCAGGCAGAATCTAACCCTGATGGGGAGGATCTGGCCTCTGAGGGAGGGACTCCATCCCTGCCAGAGCTGTCAGATTTGGCAGAACTGACAGGAGCAGGTGGACCCTCCAGAGAGGAGTTCAGTAAGGGACAGCGTGACTGTCCCACCCTTGAGAGCTTGAGGCGGATTGCTTCCAAGCAAGAGGAAGGGGATGACAGTGGGTTTCATAGAATCTACTGGGAAGATGGACTGCTTTATACTGAGGCCAGAAACCTCAAGGAGGGGGCCACCAGGAGGTTGGTGGTGCCCCAGAGGCACAGAGAGTTCATCCTGACTTTGGGTCATGATATCCCCTTGGCAGGACATTTGGGACAGACAAAGACATGGAACCAGTTGGTGAACCATTTCTACTGGCCCCATATGTCTGAGAAGGTAAAGGAGTTTTGCAGCTCCTGTGTCACCTGTCAGACCAGTGGCAAGGCAGGGGGCAAGACAAAGGCTCCCCTAATACCACTGCCAGTGGTGGGGGTTCCTTTTGAAAGGGTGGGAATGGACATTGTTGGTCCCCTGGACCCACCCACTGCATCAGGGAATAGGTATATCTTAGTGGTAGTTGACCATGCCACTAGGTACCCTGACGCCATACCTCTTAGAACCATTGATGCTCCTGCAGTGGCTAGAGCACTGCTTGGTGTGTTCACCGGAGTGGGTTTTCCAATAGAGGTGGTGTCAGATAGGGGCACAAATTTCCTGTCCAGCTATCTGACTGCTATGTGGGATGAGTGTGGTGTCAACTACAAGTTCACCACCCCCTATCACCCACAAGCAAATGGTCTTGTTGAGAGATTCAACAAAACCCTGAAGGGCATGATAAATGGATTGTCAGAGAAACTCAAGAGGAGATGGGATGTTCTCCTACCATGCTTACTGTTTGCCTACAGGGAGGTGCCACAGAAAGGGGTTGGTTTCAGTCCCTTTGAGTTGTTGTTTGGACACCCTGTGACGGGGCCATTGAGTCTGCTGAGAGAGTCTTTTTAGAAGCCTCTTAACCCCTTTGATGCTCATGACGGAATGGTTCCGTCATGAGCATCGGTGCTCCTGTGCTCATGACGGAACCATTCCGTCATGAGGAAAGGGGCACGAAATCCCTCTGATGCAGACAACAGAGGGATTTCTTTTTCTCCCCCTATGCCTCGGGAGAGCTTCCCCAGCTCCCGAGGACCCCTCCCTGGTTTCTGTGAAATGACGATCAGCGCGCACGTCTCGCTGTCGTCATTTCACAGAAACCGAAACTGAAATGAGTCTTTAGGCTCATTTCAGTTTCACTTTCTATGTGCTCAAGGGGCTATCTCAGCCCCCTGAGCACGTAGAAAGATGGGAGAGGTATCATTGGAAAGGGGAGAATCGTTCCAATGGTACCCCTCCCCAGTGGATCCATGCTTGGGGATCGCCCCAGGAGGGCGATCCCCAAGCAAGGATCCACCCACTAAGACACCAGGGAGGGGGGAGCGGCCCCTTGGGCAAGGGCTTTTGCTCCCCCCTATAAAATTGGCAATATTCAGTCTTTCTGCCCCCCCGGGGGGGAAGAAAGCCCACTTGACACCAGGGATTTTTTTGTCGCCATAATTATTTAGGGTGGGGGATGCCCAAAACAGGCATGCCAATGCCCCCACCCCCTTGGCAAAATAACAGCCTATCTGCCACCCCGGGGGGGGGGGCAGAAAGCCCACTTGACGCCAGGGATTTTTTTGTTGGCATATTTATTTAGGGTGGGGGCTGCCCAAAACGGGCACGCCAATGCCCCCACCCCCCACCACAATTACAGCCTTTCTGCCCCCTCGGGGGAAGATGGGGGCAGTAGCCCCCAATCTGCCCCCCGGGGGGGCAGAAAGCCCACTAGACGCCAGGGATTTTTTTGGGGGCAATTTAATTTGGGTGGGGGCTGCCCAAAACGGGCATGCAAATGCCCCCACCCCCACCACAATTACAGCCTTTCTGCCACACCTGGGGGGCAGAAAGCCCACTAAACGCCAGGGATTTTTTTTTGGCGCAATTGTTTGCAGGGTGGGGGCTGCCCAACATGGGCATACCAATGCCCCCACCCCCCTAAAAAATAGCCACAGTCTTTCTGCCCCCCTTGGGAGCATATCGGGGCAACCCCCCCCCCCCGATTCCCTCCCAGGGCGGCAGAAAGCCCACTAGGAACAGGCTTTTTTATATCAATGTGCCTACTTGTGGATTTTGGGCACTAGCACAGCTGGCACATAGGGAAACCTAGCGAACCTGTACATTTTTGAAAACTAGACACCAAGGGGAATCCAGGATGGGGTGACTTGGCTGGCTCTCACCAGGTTCTGTTACCCAGAATCCCTTGCAAACCTCAAACTTTGTAAAAAAAAAACATATTTTCCTCATATTTCAGTGGTGGAAAGTTCTGGAATCTGCGTGGGTCCACAAAATTCCACCCACCCCGCATTCTCCAAAGTCTTCCGAGAAAAATGGTACCTCACTTGTGTGGTTAGGCCTAGTGCCCGCAACAGGAAACGGCCCACAACGCAACGTGGACGCCACATTTTCACAGTGAAAACGGACCCTTTTTTTGCAAAGTGCCTAGCTGTAGATTTTCAACCCTAACTACCCAGAATCCCTTGCAAACCTCAAAATTTGTCCAAAAAAACACATTTTCCTCACATTTCTGTGATGGAAAGTTCTAGAATCTGTGTGAATCCACAAAATTCCACCCATCCCGCATTCCCCAAAGTCTTCTGAGAAAAATGGTACCTCACTTGTGTGGGTGGGTCAAGTACCCACGACAGGCAAGGGCCCAAAACCTATTGAGGTGACATCAAAATTACCTATCACAAAACAACCTGGTTTTGCAAGGGGGGTCCCATGAGTTTTTGGCCCCGGGCACGCCGGCCATCTAGGGAAACCTACCAAACCCACACATTTCTGAAAACTAGACACCTGGGGGAGTCCAGCAAGGTATGGCTTGCGTGGGTCCCCCAACATTTCCCTACCCAGAATTCCCTGCAAACCTCAAATTTTGTTGAAAAATTAAATTTTTTCTCACATTTCTGTGTGGGAAAGTTGTAGGATCACTGGGCTGACCCAAATTTCCTGCCACCCAGCATTACCCCAGGTCTCCCGATAAAAATGGTAACTCACTTGTGTGGGTAGGCATAGTGGCTGCAACAGGAAATGGCCCAAATCGTACTGTGGAGACTTCAAAATTACCTATAACAAAACTACCTGGTTTTGGGGGGGGGCACCTGGTATTTTGGCCCCGGGCTCGGCCGCCATCTAGGGAAACCTACCAAACCCACACATTTCTGAAAACTAGACACCCTGGGGAGTCCAATGAGGTATGGCTTGCGTGGATCCCCCAACGTTTCCCTACACAGAATCCCCTGCAAACCTTGCTGGACTCCCCCGGGTGTCTAGTTTTCAGAAATGTCTGGGTTTGGTAGGTTTCCTAAGATGGCCGCTGAGCCCGGGGCTAAAAACCCAGGTGACTCCCCTTGCAAAACCAGGCTGTTTTGTGATAGGTAATTTTGATGTCGCCTCAATAGGTTTTGGGCCCTTGCCTGTCGCGGGTCCTTGACCCACCCACGCAAGTGAGGTACCATTTTTCTCGGAAGACCTTTGGGAACGCAGGGTGGGTGGAAATTTGTGGATCCACGCAGATTCCAGAACTTTCCACCACAGAAATGTGAGGAAAATGTGGTTTTTTTGACAATTTTTAGGTTTGCAAGGGATTCTGGGTAACAGAACCTGGTGAGAGCCAGTCAAGTCACCCCATCCTGGATTCCCCTGGGTGTCTAGTTTTTAAAAATGTATAGGTTTGCTAGGTTTCCCTAGGTGCCGGCAGAGCTAGGGTTCAAAAACTACAGCTAGGCACTTTGCCAAAAAAGGGTCATTTTTCACTGTGAAATTGTGGTGTGTCCACGTTGCGTTTTGCGCCGTTTCCCGTCGCGGGCACTAGGCCTACCCACACAAGTGAGGTACCATTTTTCTTGGAAGACTTTGGGGAATGCGGGGTGGGTGGAAATATGTGGATCCACGCAGAATCCAGAACTTTCCACCACAGAAATGTGAGAAAAATTTGGTTTTTTTGACAATTTTTTAGGTTTGCAAGGGATTCTGGGTAACAGAACCTGGTGAGAGGCAGTCAAGTCACCCCATCCTGGATTCCCCTGGGTGTCTAGTTTTCAAAAATGTATAGGTTTGCTAGGGTTCCCTAGGTGCCGTCAGAGCTAGGGTTCAAAAACTACAGCTAGGCACTTTGCCAAAAAAGGGTCATTTTTCACTGTGAAATTGTGGTGTGTCCACGTTGCTTTTTGCGCCATTTCCTGTCGCGGGCACTAGGCCTACCCACACAAGTGAGATACCATTTTTCTCGGAAGACCTTCGGGAATGCGGGGTGGGTGGAAATTTGTGGATCCACGCAGATTCCAGAACTTTCCACCACAGAAATGTGAGGAAAATGTGTTTTTTGGACACTTTTTTAGGTTTGCAAGGGATTCTGGGTAACAGAACTTGGTGAGAGCCAGTCAAGTCACCCCACCCTGGATTCCCCTGGGTGTTTAGTTTTCAAAATTGTATAGGTTTGCTAAGTTTCCCTAGGTGCCGGCAGACCTAGGGTTCAAAAACTACAGCTAGGCACTTTGCCAAAAAAGGGTCATTTTTCACTGTTAAATTGAGGTGTGTCCACGTTGTGTTTTGCGCCGTTTCCTGTCGCCGGCAGTAGGCCTACCCACACAAGTGAGATACCATTTTTCTCGGAAGACTTTGGGGAACACGGGGTGGGTGGAAATTTGTGGATCCACGCAGATTTTTCATTGTGAAAATGTGGTGTGTTCACGTTGCGTTTTGAGCCGTTTCCTATTGTGGGCACTATGCCTACCCACACAAGTGAGGTACCATTTTTATTGGGAGACTTAGGGTAATTCAGATTTGTAAAGCAACTGTTATTACCTATTGACGTTTGATGCATTTCTGCCTTTCAAATGAAAGACAATGTGTAAAAAAGAAGTCAGTTTGAAAATGACCAATAATTCTCATGCTAGTATGAGTATTCCCAATTTCGGAAATGTGCAAATATCTACTGTTTCTAAACTCTATATTTCGTTCCCATTTCAGAAATACATACGTGTCTTTCATACCGATTTTTCCATGTATACATTTTCCCAGAATAATTGCTATATACCCGGTACATAATAAAAAACCATTGCAAGTTGCTGCTCAGTTTTTGGCTCTGGGTTCGTCGGGTTCTTGGTGAACCTACAAGTCCTATATCTCCCCACAACCAGTAAGGTCCACCGGATATAACGGTATATTGCTTTCAAAGAGCTGTCATAATTAGAAGAAGTTACAGGTGAAAACGTTGCAACAAAAGGATGTTTTTTTCAACTAATTTTCAATTTTTCCTATATTTAACTGTTAGTTTCTATAAAGAAACCTTGATGGATCTACACAAATGACCTCTTGCTGAATTCAGAATTTTGTCTACTTTTCTAAAATGTATAGCTTTCCAGGATCCATTATTGTGTTCATACCAATTTCTACCATTAACTGGAAGGAGGTTGAAAGCACAAAAAATAGCAAAAATAGGCTAAGTCCCAGAAAAATGCCAAAACTGTGTAAAAAATGTTGGTTTTCTGACAAAAGTCTGTCATTCCCTAAAATCTGGGAAAATTGTGATTTCAGCCCCACAAACCCTTTTTTGATACCATTTGCAGGGAAAAACCCAGACGCTTTCATTTGAAGCACTTTTTTCCCATTTTTCCCCAAAAAAACCAAAATTTAGCTGTATTTTGGCTAATTTCTGGGTCCCTTCCAGGGGAATCCACAAACCCTGGGTACCTTTAGAATCCCCATGATGTTGTAAGAAAAGGACGCAAATTTGGCATGGATACCTTATGTGGTTAAAAAGTTACAGGGGCCTAAGTGCGAACTACCCCAAATAGCCAAAAAAAAGGCTTAGCACAGGGGGGAAAAGGCCTAGCAGCAAAGGGGTTAAAGAAGCAAAGGACAATGTGCTTGCCTATGTGCTAGGCCTGAGATCTAGAATGGCAGAGTACATGTACAAGGCAAACAGGAAACTGGAGGCCAGCCAGGAGCTCATGAAGCACTGGTATGATCAAAAGGCTACTATGCCTGAGTATACTCCAGGACAATTGGTGTGGGTGTTGGAGCCTGTGGCTTCCAGGGCCTTCCATGACAAGTGGAGTGGGCCCTATCCAATCTTAGAAAAGAAGGGTGAGGTTACCTATTTGGTTGACCTTGGCACCCCCAGGAACCCTGATAGGGTCCTGCATGTGAATAGATTGAAATACCCACCATGACAGGGCAGACATGACCATGTTACTGGTCACTGATGAGGGTGTGGAGGAGGAAACTGAGCCTGTGCCCGACCTCCTCTCCACTAATGTGCAAGATGGGTCAGTGGAGGGAGTGATACTCTCTCCCAAGTTGACAGACCAGCAGCACAGAGACTGTAAGCAAGTGCTGGTGCAGTTTTCTGGCCTGTTCTCTTTGACCACAGGCATCACTGAGTGGTGTGTGCACCACATTGACACTGGTGACAGCCTACCTGTCAAAAATAAACTGTACAGGTTGTCTGACCATGTCAGAGCCAGCATTAAAGCTGAGGTTGCTACGATGCTGGAATTGGGGGTAATTGAACCGTCTGAGAGTCCATTGGCCAGTCCAGTGGCGCTGGTGCCTAAACCTAATCCTCAGGGGGGACCCAAGGAGTTAAGGTTCTGTGTGGACTACAGAGGATTGAATGCAGTCACAAAGACTGACGCTCACCCTATACCTAGAGCTGATGAGCTCATTGATAGGTTAGGATAGGCTAAGTACCTGAGTACTTTTGATTTGACTTCAGGTTACTGGCAGATTGCCCTCACTGATGGAGCAAAGGAGAGGTCAGCATTCTCCACACCAGAGGGACATTATCAGTTCAAGGTAATGCCCTTTGGATTAAAGAATGCACCTGCCACCCTCCAAAGGTTGGTGAACAGGGTCTTGTCTGGGTTGGAACAGTTCAGTGCAGCTTACCTGGATGATATAGCTGTATACAGTTCTACCTGGGGGGATCACTTAAGCCACCTAAGGGCCATGCAGCAGGCAGGCCTGACTATTAAGGCAAGCAAGTGCCAAATAGGGCAGAGTTCTGTGGTGTACCTGGGCCACCTGGTAGGTGGGGGCCATGTACAGCCTCTCCAAGCTAAAATCCAACTATTTTGGATTGGGCAGCTCCTGTTACCCAGACTCAGCTCAGGGCATGCAGATGAGAGGGGAGAATCCCAAGCTGTTAAGGTGGTCCATTTCCCTATAGGGAATGGACTTTACAGTGGAACACAGACCTGGAGTTGACCATGCAAATGGGGATGGACTTTCCAGGTTTTTCCATATAGCTGATGAGGACTACCAGGGTGTAGGTTAGTAACCCATCACCTTTCGTTGGGGGGGAGGGGGGCTGTGTTGCAAAGTCTTCCTGTGCCCTGGGCACCCCCCAACTTTTTGCTGACTGATACTGGTGGTAACTGACTCTGACTGACCCTGGGCTCTGCCTAACCAGGCCCAGGGCCAGTGCAAGGCTGAAAGAGACACATTAGAATACAGTTAAAACACCTACATACACAAGGGTACACAATGGTATGGTGGGGTACCCCTGTGGTTGGCATGACCTACCCCATAAGCCCCTAGTATATAATAGGGCAGGGGGATTGAAACTACCTAGAAGTCCCTAGTACCCTAGGGCATGGCAGTTTAGAGGCCAGCAGCTCTTTTTGCACTTGCATGTGTGCACTGCTGAAGCCTGAGGTCAGTTTAAAAGCAGCCCTGGGTGCCAGGACTGCTTTTAAAAAGTAAATTGTGCCCAAACTCGACTTTGGGGTTTGGGGCACTTATAAATGGACAACCTACAATGTTTTGGCATATTAGGGACCCCCAGGGTCTCCAACTAGGTATCCCAGGGGTGGGGGGGTCAGGTATCTATAAGGTAGACCCTTATAAAATGAGTTTTCATATGCCTGGGTAAAGTGAAATTTCACATTTCACTCCCACATTGTGGTAAAGTGCTGCCCAAATTCGACTTTGATGCTAGGAGCACTGTGAAGTGAGGATCTGCAATATTTTTACAGATTCAGAACCCCTAAAGTCTCCCCTAGTTGTCCTATGGGGTGGGGGTCCTGTAGATATAAGCAAAGTACTTATAAAATATGTTTTTGTAAGTCCTGGTGCTGGAAAAATGGCCCAAGTCATTTTTCCCATTGCAAATCCCCTGTTACATAGGTTAACATGGTAGGAAGTTCTTAATTAATAACTCTTGATAGGAGAGGGCTAGAGAGGCCATTCAAAGATTTCCCGAATGGTATTAATAAATCCAACAATATGATATTGTTGAATTTCTCCTAAAGTGTACATACAAGAAGTTATAAGACTTTCTTGTTTGTAAGACCAGATTCAGCCTTCCAGTGGCCTGCCCTGATTGGTCAGAGTTAAGTGGATTAGCCAGCCTGCCTGGAGAGGTGATAAAGAGCCCCTGGGGTTATGCAGCTGGGCTGGGAGGGCAGTGTGCTGGTCCACATGAATGCCAGGCCAGGGGGAGGGGTTGTAAACCATGGGCTTCAAAGAGAAAAGCAGAACCCAGTGACATTTACAACTCTGAACTTTCTTCCTGAGGCAGATGGGGGGATTAAGGAAGGTATGAGCAGATGCAGGGGGGAGAGTCTAAGCAAATTAGCCATCCTAGGGGTGTGTTTAGCCAGCTCTTGCCTCCTTGCTGGAAATTCTGCCATTATGGATTTGGAAGATTTGATGCACTCTGGGACAAAATAATGCCACACTCTACAGGAAGTGGTCATATCTTTGAGGAGTTACCCTGCTCCCATTGGTCAGGAGTGACCTCCTGTCTGACCCAGAGAACATGGAATAAGTATCTGAGAGGGGCAGAGCCCTCCAGATCTGCTGCTTGAAACTTACTGAAGCAAGACATTGCCAAGCTGAGAAGTTTTGCTGTGCAAAGATTTCTAAGGCCTGACCTCTGAAAACTGCACCATCTGAAACTACAGCCCGGTGGATTATTTTTCTGAAAAAGAACTAAAGAGTGGACTCCCCGAAAGCTACAGGTTAAAAGAGCTCATTTGGAACATTGCCAACTAAATCTGCACCTTGGAGAACTACCAGTGGATTTGTACGGGTGATGTCCCAGTGGATTGTGGGAACTGAAGTCCTCAACTTTCAAGGACCATCTTGGAGCTTCCAGACCCTTGGAGTGAGTTTGAGACACTTTGGGACCCTTTGAGGAACTTCAGGAAGAAGTTCAAGAAGTTTGGAGAACTTTGGAGGAACTTTGAAAAAAAGCTCCATAGAGGGACCGACTCAACCTGGTCAGCCAAGCCCCCTGCCTTCAACCGCGAGTCGGCCAAGCCATCCAGGTTCGTCCCTCTAAAAGCTCCGTCAGTCCGACTTTCAGAGTTTGACCGGGAGTAGAAGAAATCTGAATCCGGTCAACCCTCACCGGATCCGGCTACATGAAGAGCATCGAGAGACCCCGCGAGAAAAAGCTCCAGAAAAGCTTCTAAGTCCGCTCGTAGAAAAGGTGACCGGGAGCAACCGCGAACGCCAAGCCGCCTGCCTTCCATCGCGTGTCGGCCTGGGCTCTTGGGTTGCCCCGCTGAAGCGCTAAAGAAAAAGTTTCTAAGTCCGCTCCAGGGAAGTTGACCGGGAGCTCGTCGAAAGGCAATCCGGCGAACCCTCACCGGATCCGGACTGGCTGGGAGCTTCGAGGGGCGTCGAGGAGAAAAGCTCCAGAAACGTTTATAAGTGTGAAGGTAGAAACTGAGACCGGGACCTGCCGCAAGCTGTAGCCACCCAGGGCTCCATCGTGGTCAGCCTGAAACTTTGACTTTGCCCCGGTCTATCGCGAGCAGGTATCCCAATATGGTGCTATAAACTTCTAAGTGCTATATTTTATTAAATCTTTGAAAATTCATATCTCCGGTTCCCTACAATGGATTTTTATCGTTTTGGTGTCATTTTAAAGATAAAAATAGTTCCTATTTGTATAAATTGTGTTGGATTTTTATTATGTGTTGTGTCTTAATTATTTACTGAATTGGTGTTTTTAAATGCTTTACATACCTGTCTTTGAAGTTAAGCCTGTCTGCTCGCAGCCACGTTACCAAGGGTTGAGCATAGGAATAATTTTCTAAGACCTATGCTGAGTCCTATCATGTGTTAGTGGCCTTATTGCCAGTGGCAGACCTACATTTGCCCCTACAAATAATCCACTTTCCAACATTAGCTGAATAAAACAAGACTAAAACGACAAATATCCAACATACACAAGTAAAGATATCACTTTTCAAACGTTAAATATGTTCAGTCTATAGAAATCTATAGATGCATTTCTTTTGGCACAAATAACCTTGGATGTGTCAAAATTTAAAGACGAAACAGGCACGTGGGTGGTGATGCACCGGAAAAGCAAATTGATGCATTGGTTCCTTACTTCCAGGAGAGATGATTCGTCGGATCCTTTCTGTCAGGGGAGGTGATGCGTCATCTCCTAACTGCTGCCCCAGGGAGGTGATGTGGCAGTTCCTTAATGTAAGGGAAGGTGATGCGTCAGTTCCTTACTGGAAGGGGAGGTGATGCATTGATCTCCGTACACAGAACCTTGGTTCCTTACTGAGGGGCAATGTTGATGAAGAAATCACCAGACACACTGCATCGATTCCACAGCGATGAAGCAGGCGCTGCGTTGGAGTTAGAGTGGTTTGTCACAGACTTCCGTTATGTGGTGCTCAAAACTCACACTGCAGTGGTTCTTCTGATGCTCTGCAATAGAAAGCTGAAGCATATGGTGAAAGCCGTGGTTGATGTGCTGATTGGGCACCACCCTCCAGGTTCTGGCAGCGGTGATGCATCGAAGTTTGTAGCGATGCTTCGATAAAAACAGATTCTGGGAATCAATGCGTGCATTTTCTCCTTCAGTTCACCAGATTCCACTCCCAAGAGACTGTATTTGGCACCACTTGGCAAATCAGGACTGTTAGCAGAAGAGCCCAGACACTAGTAGGTGAAGTCTTCGATGGCCCTGAGACTTCTTAACAGGAGGCAAGCACACAAGCCCTAGGAGAATCTTGGAAGCAGGATACAGAAAGCATAGTCCAGTCCTTTCACCCTCAGGACAGATACAGCAAGCACCAGGCCAGCACAACCAAGCAACAGGCAGAGTGGGAGTCCCTCCTACAGCAACCAGCTCTTCATCCTGGCAGACTGTCCTTTAATTCAGAATTGTTCTGATTTTTGGGTGTCAGAGGTCCAATACTTATAGTCCTTTCTGCCTTTGAAGTAGGCAAACTTCAAAGGAAAGTCTTTGTAGTGCACAAGACCCTGCCTTTTCCTGAACTGGCTCCAGACACACTACAGGGGGTGGAGATAGCTTTATGTGAGGACAGGCACAGCCCTATTCAGGTGTCAGTGACAACTCCTCCCACCACTCTGGCTCAGGAAGGCCCATCAGCCTGGTGATGGCCCATCAGGATATGGAAGGCAAACCTCAGCTCCCTTTGTATGACTGTCTAGAGTGAATGCATATGAGCCCAACTGTCTTCCTAACCCAGACGGGGATTCAACAGACAGACAGAGGCACAGAATGGTTAAGCAAGAAAATGCCCACTTTCTAAAAGTAAACACAAGGAGATGATGGACGGAGTGCTGAAACTTTTCAAACACTCACCCCCAGTCACAGATCTGGGTTGAATCCATCATCATTCTTTAGCTCACTTTGCCACCCCAGTTCAGACACAGCTATATGCAAATCAGTCTTGACCCTGTGCCTCATGGGAACAGTCCAGACCGAACTGCCAAGCCATGTCTTCCCTGGACCGGAATCAAGCATCCTGGGACCGGTTTCGAGCTAACAGCCCTCATCAGCCAGGCTAGCTTGAATCCAGTGGCAAAGTGAGCAAGGGACCCACGTTTGGTCAAGACTGATTTGCATAAGGCTGGGTTCAAACTGGAATGGCATGGTGAGCAAAAAAACGATGGATTTAGGCCCAGATCTCTGTACTGGGGTGAATGTATGACATTGTTCTGCATTCTGTCCATCAATTGTTGTTTTTGCATTTGTCACCCCTAGTGGGACAGGTATGCCCAGACGTGGGTCCCGTGCTCTCCATGCCACTGGAATCAAGCTATCCTGGCTGAAGAGGGGTGAAACCCCGAAACTGGTCTTAGGATGCTTGTTTCCAGTCCAGGGAGGACCTGGCCTGGCAGTTCGGGCTGGACTGTTCCCATTGGGCACAGGGTCAAGACTGATTTGCATATGGCTGGGTTCAAACTGGAATGGCATGGTGAGCAAAAAAACGATGGATTTAGGCCCAGATCTCTGTACTGGGGTGAATGTATGACTTTGTTCTGCATTCTGTCCATCAATTGTTGTTTTTGCACTTTCTAAAAGTGGCATTTTCAAACACGCAATTTAAAAGCCAACTTCACCAAAAAGATGTATTCTTAAATTGCGAGTTCAGAGACCTCGAACTCCAAATCTCTATCAGCTCCAAATGGGAAATTGCACTTAAAAGATATTTCAAGGCAATCCTCATGTTACCCTATGGGAGAGATAGTCCTTGCAATAGTGAAACATGAAATTAGCAGTATTTCACTATTAGGACATGTAAAACACAACAGTACATATCCTACATTTTACCCTGGGGCTGCCTTGAGCCTACCTTAGGGGTACCTTACATGTAATAAAAGGGAAGGTTAGGGCTGGCAAGTGGGTGCATTTGCCAGGTCAAAATTACAGTTTCAAACTGCACACATAGACACTGAAGTGGCAGGTGTGAGACATGCTTTCAGGCCTACTCAGTGCTCAGGCCCACTAGTAGCATTTGATTTACAGGCCCTGGGCACACCTGGTGCACTTTACCAGGAACTTACTAGTAAATCAAATATGCCAATCATGGACAAACTGTCACGTGGTCGCTAGGGACTTTGTCGACATCTTTAAGGTAGCAGGAGCCCGGTAGCCATGATGCTGCCTTTGCAAACAACACTACATGTCTTTATTTTTGCGAGACTCTGTTTGTGCCTTTCACATGAGAACTCTCTGCTGTGCTCGTTCTCTGCCTGTTCCTGGAGATTAGTCTGAACATCGTGAGCAAGTCGATAAACACTGCTCCTTGTTATTCTGTTCTGGTCAGGCCCTAGCACTTACACAAAACATACCAATGCAGGTGTTTTTGCTGGAGACTCGTACTTTGATATGATGGAATGCATGTTTAGGTGACACACACTTGGAGAGGGACCTTTCCAGGGAGAAGAGCAACCCGCACCTGTGATGTAGAAATACGATCTATGACCTGAGGTATGGGGTCTGCTGACAAAGCCCAGAGATCTTCTATTATATAATAATACTTTTGCTTACCAAGGGGAGGGTGGTTAGGCCTTATAGTACTTTAGCCACTGTCTTTATAAAAGGACATCTCCCTTTATGATATATGGCCTTGCTGCAATGCTAACTGTATTGATATTATGCATTTTGCTGCTGGTTGTGGCACGCACACTGCATTTTAGAGCATGCTAGTTAAAACAAATATTTTAAACTATCTTCGTGTCTCTATCAGATCTTATTGTGGACAAGTCCGAGAGTGTGAGCGAAAAGGTTTGTCTTGTTATCACGATTCCTGAGAGATAAGGGAGAGCTGTGTTCTGGGGTGTCCAATCATTGGTTTCTCCATTTGTGAGCAGGAGCGCGAGTGAGACACTATAGTTAGTCGGTCCTGGGCTTGTGGGCACTAAGGTGGTAGGAAGGCTTAGCCCCTATACACCGAGGTCCCATAATCCTGCGCATAGTTCTGTGTATGTGCAGAATCCCTGCAACAAAACCAATCACCAATACAATTTACACAGGGAGCATATACACTTTAGCACTGGTTAGTAGTGGTAAAGTGCCCAGAGTCCTAAAGCCAACAAAAAGGAGAGGAAGTGGTCTGTCGGCTAGACTGCCGACTTTGGTGCTGGGAACCAGGGTTCGAGCCTCGGGGTCGCGTCCACATCCTGTGATTCTGGGCAAATCACTTAGTCTCCCCGTGCCTGAATGTGTAATGTAAATATGGTGCTCATGTAAAGCGCTCCAATACCTTCGGGTCGAGTTCGCGCTATATAAATATGCAACAAAAAGAAAGAAAAAAAAACAGGTCAGAGTAAATAGGAGGAAGAAGATAAAAACGTTTGGGAGTAACCCTGCAAAAAGGGCCAGATCCAACACTTACAATGCTACAAACATAGTCCACATTCATCCATTCAGAGCACTCCGATGTAGTGGCATGGCGGCTGTATACAAATGCACTCATCACTCTATGACGCAGTGTATAACTGAAGCTACAAAAGAATGAAGTGTAATTGGCCACAAACAAGCAACCCACAGGCATAGTAATAGTGGGGAACGTATATGGTTGAAAATTAGCAGCTCACAGGTCTCCAGACGTATCTTGTGTTTTTCTTTTTGTTTATACCAAATGAAACATACTAAAATATGTACCTTCTGATATCCATCCGTGATCTTCAAAAACTCAAAAGGACAGATTTACTAACATTTTGTGCCGAGTTTCTGTCACTAAAGTGAAACAGACCTGCACACAATTTTTATTTTAAACTTCTTTTGGAAAGTTACCTGAAAGCAACACACAACAATGCTGCTTTGCATTACTTCACATCAAGGGTGCGATCCATGGGTGGTACATGGGCATACTCATACAGCCACCAATGGCCTTGATGCAAAACCCTATCTACTTATAATAGTAATTTTAAAGTGTTTCTAGGCTTAGTATTTTGTACTGGAATGGTACCCTACCAGTACAATAACTATGCTAGACATGACACATACACCATTGGTGCAAATGTGTGTGTGTGTGTTCGGTGCTAGGAAACCCGATTTTCCTCCTACACTAGGGAGGGAGCAAGACAGTGCCATATATTACACCTTGTCAAGCTTCCATATGTCCAAGTTTTTGGGACAAGCCTGACGTATAGTTTTACAGAGATTAAGGTGAAGTGTGTGTGGGGGGAGGGGGGAGAGGCGGGGGGTGCGTGCGCACGCCCACAGAACTCTGGGTGGTCCCCAAGTTTTAGGTGGAGAGCAACTCCTGTTCTATGGTGCACCCTACAACACTCTGAATCTGCCTCACAGCAAAGTTTTTAAGCACAGGATTAGCTATAAATATATAAATATAGTTCTGGTTCTCTTTTGCTAGACATTGAAACTTGGAAATCCAAGTGAAGTTTGTCAGTTGAGTGAACCATTAATATCTCAACTTTTTAGATACGTGTAAACATTAACTGCTAGATCCTGTCGAAACCTTAGACAAGGTTCTCCCTCATAGAATGTGCATTTTTGGCAAATGTAAACATTTTGCTTACTAAGAACTGTCCTTAATGGTGCAGTTAAGTGAAAATGGTACGGTGGCTCCAAAATAAGTAACTCAAAACACGAGAAGTTACACATTTTCGACAGTTTTCAGTTATAATAATCCGCCACTAGGTGGCACTGTTACCCCACAAATGGTTAATAGCTCAAGAAAGATCATGAAGTATTAGTGTTTTCAAAGAGGTGTTTTATGGTTCGGTTTCCCATCTGTTATGAAAGGGATACCGGGAAATTCATAAAAATATTTACGTTTCTTAACGTATCATCTAGGCCACAAATTAAAAAAAAGGTCAGATGCGTTACTGGATTGTTGGTTATCTACAATGATGGGGATATTTTCTAAACTCAAGTGAGCAAGATTCCGCATCCATTACCCAGGAAAATAGTTACCAGTGGTAAAATTCATCATGATATTGCCAAACACAAATTTCTTTCTTCAGTTTGTGTACTCGTTTGTGATGGCATGCATAACTGAGGAGTGGACTTTTTATTTTCCATAGTCCTTCCATCTTTCTTTAGAATAATATTAACATTAACATTTGTACAATGACGTTTACTGTCTATAGGCAGACCTATTATTTCCAATGCATAACATATACTTAAGGTGGGCCTATTGGGTCAGCGCCTTGATCATGATTGAATGACTTTGTTGTCTATTTCAGGAGCCCAGTATTGACCTGATAGCATTCCTTCATATTTTTCCATTTGCCTTCCCACCCCCCCACCCCACACCCCTTCCGAGCCCCAGTGGCAATTTAAGTCTCACAGATGTGTTGTGTATTTCCACTGCTAACATTTGAGGTATTTCCTGTTGAATATGAATCAGCGCCACATAAAAGTATGTGAGTTTCCTTTTGCTTTCTCTTTCGTTTGCTCCTCTTCCCCTTCACCAAATTCCTAAACACTATGGGGCATATTTGTGGGATTGGTGTTGCAGGGCAGCGCAACAAGTTACCTTGCTGCGCTGCGCCACAGGGAAAGGTCAGGAATGCACCGTATTTATCCAATACAGTGCATGCCTGTCCTTTCCCAATGCGCTGGCGCAGTTTCGGCAGCCTAGTGCCAAAGCAGGCACCCTTGCACCAGTGCTTAAATTGTGCCGGTGGTTTCTGGTACTCAGCACCGGAAATTATTTTACAGGGCCTAGCTTTCAAATTTTTATCCCCTGGGCAGTGGGCCTTGTAATTATTAAAAATAAACGTACCTGTGTCCGGCTCTTGGCTGTTTACCTGATATGTCTCCAGACGATGGCCTTCCCAGGTCCAGGCATGATGACTGCATCACAAAAATGATGTCAGCAGTGTACCCCTGCCTTTTCCCTAAGGAACGTCATTATTCCAATTGGATTATTTATGTGGTTGAGAGTGGGCTGATGGATGAGTTGGGGGCGAAGCAGGCTGGGAAAGTCTGTGGAGGTCAGAGAAACTGAAAGTGCGTAGCATACTTTAACAGCTTGCACACACTGACCTGAAATTGAAACCAGGTGAAACAAGCCACACATAATTTATTCTGCCTCTTACACGTCGTGGCCGTGGCCCACCACCAAATGCAGGCTGATATCGGATATGGTGTGCAGTGCACATGCTGCTTTGCACTGGCAGCACTGTATAACAAGCATTTGCAATGCAATAGGTATCGCATTTGCGAGCGTTTAAGCTATTGGCATTGTAAGTGACAATGTCTTTTATTTATGTGTTTTAAAAAGCAATACATATATAAAAGGCATTGTTATTTCTATTGCCAATAGCTCTATCTCTTACAAATGTGAGACCACTTTAATGGTCCCTTTCTTTAGATGCTGCTCGCCGTATTAAGGTTACAGTAAGCAGCGTCTAAAGAAAGGGGCGCGGCCAACATTAAAGTGAAAGCGCGTATGGGGCGCATTCACCCAAAGCAGAAAAAAATAATTAATTAAGAAAGCTTCTGTAGTGAAAGAGGCCCGCGCTGTTAATTAAATAAAATAATAAGCACGGCCACTAAAGTGAAAGCGGCCTGTGCTATAAATTAAATAATTGAATAAGTGCGGCCGCTAAAGTGAAAGCAGTCCGCGCTGTAAATTAAATAATTAAATAAGCACGGCTGCTATAGTTAAAGCGGACCGCGTTGTAATAAATACATTACTAATAATATAAAAGCGTGCTGCGATATCGTTGTTGGAATAGGGGAAGATCATTTAAGAAAATAGTGCTCACCGACTACATAAAGCAGACCGTGTAACAAGACAAGTAAAAAGTCCAGTCGTTATGGGAGGTTACAAATGCAGACAAGGTGGTACCGAGGAGGGACTACTAAGCCTATTCACAAATGAAAGGCAACGATTTCACAAGGACAGTAACAGGAGCCAATTGAAAAGATGGGCGGGAAATGGCGGAGCTTCTACGCTATACCTCAATACAGCATGCTTCGCAGAGCAGCCCATGAGCTGCCCATGCTCGACCTAAAAAGGGTTCCTCTGCTCTCTATTTGGGGACTAACATCTAGTCATAATTGGGGTACAGTGGTCCCATCACAGACTTTTTCCCCAGAGCCACAGATTCTGCTGCACTGGTGATAACCACGCCCCTGTCCCTGCTGCAAAGCCCCAAGGGTACTGGCCTCTGGTCTTGTTGTGCGCCATACAAATCCTAATAGGCAATAACAAGGGGAGCCACACCTCCTGGCCTACAAAATCTTAACCCCTTCCACCCCAGATACCATTGAATTCCTATCCATTCCACTGGCACTCTCTTTGATTCACACAGCTCTGCAATAGAGGTGGGCGAGCCTCTGAAAGCTCGAGCCTGCAGCCAGGCTCTGACTCAGCTCAAGGACATGTTACAACCTCATGCCCATTACGAGCAGAGCTTTCATGTGGCTTTTGCCTGCTTGCCCCCCTCCCTTCCTCTACCCTAGATGTGCATTACACTCAAAACTTCAGACTGTGGAATTGGGGGAGCCGGGTCAGCTCAAATATTCTGTGATCCTGGGCAAATCACTTAATTTACCCATGCCTATAAATACTGCATGTGTGCTGTAGCTGGTGATCATGTAGAGTGTTCTAATACCTTCGAGACCGTGCTATATTTTAAAAACTGCAGAAGAGTGCACTAGGAGTGTTAGAAATGGGGGTCTCTAGTTGGCAGAGGTAGGTACCTTTGTCCAAATAGGGACCCTTGCTTCTAGTCAGGGTATGGGGGATACACACTTTAGATAACCCCTGCTCACCCCCTTGGTAGCTTGGCACAAGCAGACAGGCTTATCCCAAAGGCAATGTGTAAAGTATTTGTACCAACACTCACAGTAACACAGTGAAAACACCACAAAAGGACACCACACCAGTTTAGAAAAATGAAATATCTTTATCTAAACTAAACAAGACCAAAACGACAAAAATCCAACATACACAGTTAAAAATATGACTTTAAAAAGGCTTCAAGAACTTGTACCATAGAAAACTATGGATGCGTGACTTTTCACCAAAGTACCTGTCGTTGCGTCAAAGTTCACCAAGCCAAACAGCTGCAGCGTCGGAAAACAAAGAGATGCGACACTCATGAGACCCTGAGGAGGCGATGCGACAGTCCCGCTGCACACAGAGGAAGGGTTGTGTCAATTGCGGTCTGTATGGGGAGTGATGCGTCGATTCTTCGTGCCGGTTCCGGTCCACAGGTGATGCATCGGGAAAGCGTGCCGCACAGGTACGATGCGTGGATTGTCGGGTGCGTCGGTGATCAATGCGGCGGCGTTGCGCGGCGCTGCGTCGGTCCTCTTCAGCCGCGATCCCTCGATGCGTCGATTCTTGCAGCGACGGTTTTCGCAGTGGCGCGGCGATGCGTGGAAATTCTTCTCGTGCCATGAAGATGCGTCGGAAAAACAGCTGCAAGAAGAGCGATGCGTCGATCTCTGTATTCTTTGAGTTTCTTCTCTCTTCCAGCTCCCAAACAGCAGCAACAACCTCCAGAGGCCCAAAACTGGCACAGGCACCTCAAGGCAGATCAGAACTCACAACAGCAGAGTTCAGGGGAGCTGGGGGTGAAGTCTTTGTGTCCCTGAGACTTCTGAACAGGAGGCCTGCTCACTTCAGGCCCTTGGAGATCTCCTTCAAGCAGGGGACACAGCACACAGCAAAGTCCTTCTCCTTTCCTTGGCAGAAAAAGCAACTGCAGGCCAATCCTAGACACACAGCAAGGGCAGTACTTCTCCTCAGTCTCTCCAGCTCTTCTCCTTGGCAAAGGTTCCTCTTGAATTCCAGGAATGATCTAAAGTCTGGGGTTTTGGGTCTGATACTTATACCCCAAAATGTCTTTGTTCTCTTTGTGCAAGGGGCTCTGAGCCCAGTTCAAACCAGTTCTGGGGGGCACTCTGCAAGTGCACAACAACATCCATTGTCAGTGTGAGCCTTGGCTCCAGACACACCACAGGGGGGCGGAGCCAGCATTGTGGAAGGCAGGCACAGCCCTATTCAGGTACAGGTGCTACTCCTCCCACCACTCCAAATGTAGTTCAGGCCTATTCAACCTAGTGCTGACTTATCCAGACTCCTGGAGCCACTGCACCTCCCCAGCCCCTGTCACTCCAAAGCCAGGCAGCCAATCCACAAACAGGCAGAGGCACACAGGCAGGTTGAACAAGAAAATAGCCACTTTCTAAAAGTGGTATTTTCAAACACACAATTTAAAAACCAGCTTTACTAAAAGATGTGTTATTAAATCCTGAGTTCAGGGATACCAAACTCCATTTTCTTATCTTACTCCTATGGGAAGATATGCGTGTAAAATGTTACAAAGCATTTCCCATTCTGTCCTATGGGCAAGATAGCCTTTCAATAGTGAAAAACGAAATTGGCAGTATTTCACTACCAGGACATGTTACACACACCAGTACATGTCCTACCTTTCACATACACTGCACCCTGCCCAGCGGGGTACCTTGGGCCTACCATAGGGGTGTCCTATGTGCAAGGAAAGGGAAGTTATGGCCTGGCAAGTAGGTGCACTTGCCAAGTCGACATGGCAGTTAACAAACTGCGCACAGGCACTGCGGTGCCAGGCCTGAGACCTCTTTTCAGGGCTACTCATGTGGGTGGCACAATCAGTGCTGCAAGCCCACTAGTAGCATTTGAGTTACCAGCCCTGGCACACTCAGTGCACTTTACTAGGGACTTACTGGTAAAACAAATATGCCAATCAGGGAGAACCAATCACAATATCAATTTACACAGGGAACACTTGCACTTTGACACTGATCAGCAGTGGCAAAGTGCCCAAAGCAGCTAAGCCAGCAAAAATGAAATCCAGCACAGCATCAAAAACACAAGAGGTAGAGGCAAAAAGTCAGGGAAAACCACGCCAAGGATGCCAGGTCTAACAAGGAGTAAAAAGAAGATGCCTTAAAATAAGGAAAGACAAATAGATACCCATTTACTGGCTGGTTTGTACAAGCCTGGATAAATCGCTGCTTCCCTGTTTAAATTGTGTGATCTTAGGTAAATATTTTATTTCACCAAAACTCTTTGTTCTTCATTATCAAGTATGAAGGCACTTATAAATATGTGAGTTCAGACTACCAATTGTACAAAACTATCACTTTTATTTCAAAATCTTTTTATTGATTTTAAACAGCAACAAAATAATTGTAGTTGCACCGAGCACAATTCGTAGACCTAGAGTGACAGAAATCACAAAAAAACACAGCTTGTTCAAAAGATCTCAGCATGACTTAATTCCTTTCATTTGTATGGCGTCTCCCATTTTAATGAGGAGGGGAAAGCAAACGCCTTTGGGGAATTTTACTGCACCTTTTATACTGCTGATTCATTGGTGTCTCAGGATCAGATAGGCTACCGTGAGGCCCTAGACCTCCCGCGGATCTCGCCCACTACTAATGGGGAACTCAGTAAACCCATCTGGAGCTAAGAGGTTCAAAAGGCGATAGAGGCACTTAAATTGCAGAAGGCCCCAGGATGCCCCAGGTCCCGACGGGCTAAATGCCCAATTCTACCGTACATTTGCACCTGAGTTAATTCCTCACTTGGTGAACCTCTACAATGACATAGCGACCATGCAACAGGTATCAGCTACCATGGGGGAGGCTCTCGTCACCATAATCCCTAAAACAGGGAAAGACCCTAAAGCATGCGCCTCGTATTGGCCTATAGCCCTCCTAAATTTAGACGCTAAATTATACTCTAAAATACTGGCCAGCCGCTTAGAAAATGTATTGCCTGTATTGATTCATACAGACAAATCAGGATTTATCAAGGGGCGACAGACCCACAATAATCTACGGAGAATCATACATATCATAGAGAAAGTACAGAAAAAACGCATCCCGGCAGCCCTCCTCTCATTAGAAGCGGAGAATGCCTTCGACCGCGTCGACTGATCCTTCTTAACCCGTTGCGTGCGTCCGTCGGCCAACGGCCGTCGCGAGCACTACCTCTGTAGTGCTGCGAACGTCCGTTGGCCGACGCGGCCCCGCCCACTCCGCTAAACCGCCGCACCGCGGCGGAATTGCCGCCGCGGTTAAGCGGTTAAATCAGACGTTGGGTCAATTTGGGTTCAGTGATACCTTCATAGGTATGGTGCGGGCCAATTACCACGCTCCCAGATTTCGAGTCTTGGTAAATGGGGTAGCATCGGACTCCTTTTGTCTCTCGCGAGGAACGAGGCAGGGATGTCCCCTATTCCCCTTGCTCTTTGCGAAGGCGAAGGTTATCCCAGCATAAGAACTCTGCATCAGCCTTGCATCCTGCATCGGAACTATTGCCTGTGCAAAGTTTTCTTGATGCAGGCTTTTGCACTGCGCATCTCTTGTTGACGGCAGCCTCGACAATGACGCAGGTTCTTGCATCACAGTTTCGCAGTTCTACGGAACTGACTCATTGCCTCATCTGTGCAAATCAACTCTTGATGCCGGATATCGCATTCCAAGCTCTCATTAACAGGCTCCTCAATGACGATGCAGGACTTTGCATCGTACTTTCACAGCTCTTCCAAACAGGCATGAGCCTCAGCTGCACAGGACCTCGCAGTGCTCCTCAACCAGGATTTAAGGTACCCTTGTTCAGTAGGCCTAACTGGGTCCCTGTAGTCAGCCTATGCTCCATAGCAGCTGGCCTGAAATTGTGACTTTGTCCCTGTCTGATGCAACCAGATGCTTTGCACTTTTTGGCGCAATTTTCACTGAGATCTTTAAACCTGCATAACTTTGGTTTTACTGACTGGATTTTTTTGTAGTTTTGCTCTTATTTTTCTAAACCGTTGTTTTCACTGTGTAACTGTTTGAAGTGTTGCACAAATACTTTACACATTGCCTCTGAGTTAAGCCAGACTGCTCTGTGTCAAGCTAACCGAGGGTTGATTACAGGTTAATTTAGGGTTAGCTGTGACTTCTCCCTGACAAGGATTGATGTTCCTGCTTGAGTAGGGTTTCACCCCTCTCAACCAGTAACACAATTTCTTACAATCAGGTTCTTGGAGAACCTATGAACCCTATATATTCCCTTAACCAGAAGGGTCTTCCCGATTTAACAGTAAAAAGCTTTGTAAATTGGCCATCTTGATAAGAAGTTTACAAATGTAAATGTTGTCAAAAAAGGTTTTTACTCATTTCCATTATTTTTACTTCAACAGTTAGGGGCAGATTTACAAGAAAGTGACGCATCTGTTTAGATGCGTCACTTTCCCTGCGCCACCCTGAGAAACCCTTGCGCCACCATGGATGCGCCATATTTACAATACGGCGCACCATGGCGCAAGGATTGACAGATGTGTCAGCAATTCTGACTCATCTGTTGGCTCAAAAGTCACGCATTGCTGGAGTCGTGTCGCAAGCACGACGCAGCTCCAGCAATGCATTTTGAGGCCTATTCCCACTACACTGCATCACTCCTTACGCCTGCTTCAAGCAGGTGTAAAAATTTGATGCAGTGGCGTCCTAGAAGTGACGCAGTGAAATCTTGTAGATTTCAGTGCGTCACTTTTACGAGGCTTTCCTGCGTTGGAATGCCCACCCTGCACACATTATACCTGACGCAGGTATAATGTGACGCAGGGCTTTACAATGTGACGCATCTCCCTAGATGTGTCACGTTGTAAATTGGCCGCATTTTTTACACCACCGCTGCGTCACAAAAGTGACGCAAAGGCGGCGCAAAAGTGTCGCAAGGGGCTTGTAAATCTGCCCCCAAGTTTCTTTGGGAAAACCTTGAGGGAGCTACAGAAAGTGCCCCTTGCTGAATTCAGAATTTTGTCTATCTTTCAGAAATATATAGCTTTCCAGCATCACTCATGGGTTTCAGACCTGTTTCCATTACAAACTGGAAGCAGGTTGAAACCACAAAAAAATGGGATACCTCTTAGAAACATAGCCAAATTGTGGTAATGGTAATTTTAGCACAGAGACCATTGGTATTTGAAACACACTTTCTTGCACAACACTTTTTTCCCAAACCACCCTCCCCCCAATTTAGCTATATTTGGGCTATTTTCTCACTCTTGTAAAGGGGAATACACAAACCCTGGATACCTTTAGAATATCCATGATGTTGGGAACAAAGAGGGTAAGTTTGGCTAGGATACCTTATAGGAAAAATGGTTATGGATGCATTAGCATGAAGTACCCCAAATACCAAAAACGGGGTTCAGCACTAGGATGGAAAAGCTTAAGAAGCGTTTAAGGATTTAAGTAGAAAGTATCTTTTGACATTCAGGAGCCAGTGGTGTTGTGATACATGGGCCACTGGATAAATGTTTCTGACAAAGAGACAACAGAAACTCTAACAAAGCAGTTCCTCACTTCTGAATGAAGCAGGGAAACTATGGTGTGACAGTTGCTTCACTAAACCCTAAAAGATCCGTTGTACATGCTATTTTCTTCATAGTCTCTTGGAGATCCCCAAGCTTCATACAAACATAACTCAGTTGCCACCACAGCAGTTATACCGTGTGTCGGAGCTACCTGTCACCATCGTGGATGGAAATGCACTGCCTTACTTGTATGTACTGACATTTTCTTATCTGTATTGAATTCTGACCTCCTTTTCTTCAGTGAAATGAGCTGCTGAGAACGTTCCTATATTAAGGGGTGAGGGATGGGGGGGGGCGGTGTGGGGGGTAAATGAATTAAATTGGTTTGACATCTATCTAGTAAAAACATTGCATTTTTTTTCTATAGATTTCTTTATCTAACAAAAGAAAATACAACTTGCAGTTTGAATCGAACCTCCATTCAGTCACCTTTACAGAAATATCTGTTCTGAAGCATAGATCACAACCCTAGTATAGCACATTACTTCAGGTAACACTAAAAAATGTATACATCTTGTCCTATCTGAGCTATGAACCATCAGGTTCTGCCAGGGTGGCCTCCTCAATATGCTCAACAATACAGAAGCATCTTTTGTTCCAATCTCATCTTACTTATTTGGGGCTTGTTGTAGCTCAATCATATTTTTCAGAGGATCTTTTATCTGGGTCCCCAAGGAGTGACTCCAACGCAACTCTATTTCTGTTGTCGGCCACTTTACATCAGGACTGCCCCAGCACTGCTCCAGTTTAGGAAAGAGTTGAAGACTCACCTCTTTTAAGATACAGAGGATGTGGCTTAACGGCTAGAGCGGTCAACCTCCAAGCTGAGGAACCGGGTTTGAGTCTGGGCAGGAACACTCAACATCCTGTGATTGTGGGCAAATTACTTAATCTCCCCGTGTCTAAGAAAATGAATGTGTCCATCGATAACGCAACTGGTGCTCATGTAAAGCCTCTGATACCTTCGGGTCGAGTTTGTGCTATATGAAACTCAAAAAAAGAACTGAACCACAATGCTTTAACCATCAACAACTTAACTTCCTCTCCTATTACTCACTGACGTTAGGCTTGTCTTTGACCATGTACAGTGCTCTGCTGCTTTTTTGCTAGGATCTCCCTACAGAAATAAGATATAGATATAGATATAGATATAGATGCCTTGTTCACGTTCCAATACGCAGCCAATTTAGGCTTAGCAAGTATAAACATCAAGTCTCCTCTTCCACTCCTATATTTCATTCTACACCTGTGTGGGAAGGCCTCCAACAGACACATTTCTGGTTTATTAACTAATAAGGTAATTTACTATATTGGCTCTATAATAGGAAATTCACACACCATATAATCAAATCATCAGGGGCAGCTACCATGGCCAGTGACATATATTCATTTCTGTGAGATATGTCCCATGTAAGCAATAAACTGAATTAGTTTCAAACTATTGTCCCTGGATACCTAGAACAGTTACATATTTTTACTTGATATCTTGCAATCTGCATTAAGCAGTGATAGGTTTCTGTATGATACTTTGTCCAGAGAATCCTTACCTCGTTTGGGGAGGACCACTATTTTCCTCCCCTAGAGAGTAAACCACTGTACTTACTGACATTGAACAAAGCAAATAGACAGACTGCGAATATCTCATAAAAAATCTAAAGGCAGGCCATCAGAGCCAGGGGTTTTATTCTTACTTATTTTAAATGTGGCTTCACATACTTCATCTCTTGTTACAAGATGCTCAAGGACTGCTCCCCACTCATTTGGGAGGGTCGACGAAGGTTAGATGCTGTTAAGCATTCATCTATGAGGACATGATCTGGTGCCCTTCTCTCTGCATATAAATATTTGCAGAAAGCCTAAAAAAACTCAGGGCTTTTTTTATGAGGCCTTGCAACACTTTTGCGCCGCTGTTGTGTCACTTTTTGTGATGAACCGGCGGCGTAAAAAATTTGCCATGTTGCGCCCTATTTTCAAAGTGATGCATCTAGGCAGATGCGTCACTTTGTAAACCTCTTCGCGACATTATACCTGTGCCAGGTATAATGTATGCCAGATGGGCATTACCCCGAAAAAAGCAACTTAGAAGTGGCGCATTGACATCTATAAGATTTCAGTGCGCCACTTCTAGGACACTACTGCGTCAATATCTTATGCCTGCCTCACAGCACTCGTAAGACTGATGCAAGCCCTTTCACATGGGGCTTGTCCCATGTGAAAGGGCACATTGCTGGAGTCGCGTCTGTTTTCAGACGCACCCCAGCACTTCACCACTTTTGCGCCTACAGATACATCAGAAATACTGACGTACCTGTAACTCCTTTCGATATGGAGCACCATACATTAAATAAGGTGCATCCATTATGCCGGAAGGAGGGCGCATGAAAACTGTCGCAATGCTGTTTTCACGCAGTGATGCAACCGTTTTTATAAATGAGGCCCTCATTACACCAATTTACAGTATGTAGAGTTAGTCCATCCATGCTAAATATAAGTAAATATTTTATGGAGTAAGAATTGTTAAAAATCGTTATAATATACAAATACCACTACATAAGCAGACCTTATACTACATTGAATATGAGCTACATTGCACAATAAAACCAGTGCATCAGCTACTGATTAGATAAAAAGATTTTTAAAAAGGCGATGCTGATCCTATAGATCTGTAGGAGCTACTATAAGTGATTGGCGGACTCGTCTGCTGATCTGAGTCAGGGATATGTCAGATCTAAAACACTATTAATTTATATATAGATGTCAGCACTGTCCCATGTTGTTCGTTTCTAAGCAGCATAGCCAGAACCACTCCAGACATGTCCCCCCTCAGCAAGCAGTCTGTTTGTGTTAGCTGCCCAGGACTTCTGTTTCTCAACTAACTCTGTCTCGGAGTTGGCATCCCTTACACTAAAGATTCCCAGTGTCAGCGCTTTTATCTCTAAGTATTCTCCTATAAGAGCCTTGCGGATACCTTTAGTATTCTTTATGCATCCCCTTCTTAATAGGTCTCCAGTACTATTCATTTCTTGCCCACTGAGTTCTCTTTCTCCTTAAAGTAACCCTCAATGGCTTCACCTATGGACCACTGAACGTTGTATCTTGAAGGCTGGCTGTTTGTATCCAGCAAGATGCAAAGGATGCTATAGGCTTACCCCATGTAAGCCATGTAAGTGTCTTAAGCAATGAGTTGTGGTCAGGTATCTTTTTAGAGAGGTATACAGATGTATACACTAACTACAGATGTTCAGGCCCATTAATAAGCTCTCTATTTGAACGTGAAAGGTATGAGCTGGGTATTAAAACAAGAACTGCATTGAATCCAGGTTTTCTGCTCTTCAAATATCCAACTTGTTTAAGCTACTTATCTGTTGGAACTGTCACTTTCTGGTTGGCTGAAGCAGTACCCCAACCAGGCAGAACCTCTCGGGTGATTACACATACTTGAGCTCACTCTAGGGTAGCTCGACACTGAGCAGTCAGACTTACCACAGAGGCAATGTGTAAAGCATTGGCACAGCACTCACTCACAATAAATGGATCAATGACAGAATATCGACAACAGAAATGTCGACCTACAAAAATATCGTGACAAAAATATCGTTGTCAAAAATATCGACCTCCTATCTACATAATGGTAAGTACAAAAATATCCAAAAAAATATTGTTGTTAAAAATATCGTTTTTTAAAATATTAAAAAAAATAATGTAAAATAAATTAAATACATATAATGAAAAAAACAGTTAGAATTATTAAAAAATGTTTCAAATTATAAGTAATAATTATAATGTAAAAATAAACTAAACATACATATATATAACATATAATATATATATTTACTTAATAATAAATAATTATTTTAATAAATTATAAAATGTTAGAAACATATTAAAAATTGTAAATACATATATATATACATACACCTGTAAATTAAAAATAAAAATACAATATATATATAATAAATTAAAATATCAAAATATTTTAATTTTTTAAAACTACATTTTACACTACATTAACTGCAACAGTAGGTAAAATGTTGGATAGCGGAGGGGATAAAATTACTATTCCCACTCCAGGGAGTGCAACAGTAGGGAAAGTGTTGGATAGCGGAGGGGAATAATTTACTATTCCCACTCCAGGGAGTGCAACAGTAGGGAAAGTGTTGGATAGCGGAGGGGAATAATTTACTATTCCCACGCCAGCAAGTACAACAGTAGGGAAAGTGTTGGATAGCGGAGAGGAATAATTTACTATTCCCTCTTCAGGGAGTGCAACAGTAGGGAAAGTGTTGGATAGCGTAGGGGTAAAAATTACTATTCCCACTCCAGGGATAGCAACAGTAGGGAAAGTGTTGGATAGCGTAGGGGTAAAAATTACTATTCCCACTCCAGCGAGTGCAACAGTGGGGAAAGTGTTGGATAGCAGAGGGGATAAAATTACTATTCCCACTCCAGTGAGTGCAACAGTAGGGAAAGTGTTGGATAGCGAAGGAGTAAAAATTACTATTCCCACTCCAGGGAGTGCAACAGTAGGGAAAGTGTTGGATAGCGGAGGGGAATAATTTACTATTCCTACTCCAACGAGTGCAACAGTAGGGAAAGTGTTGGATAGTGGAGGGGAATAATTTACTATTCCCACTCCAGGGAGTGCAACAGTAGGGAAAGTGTTGAATACCGGAAGGGAATAATTTACTATTCCCACTCCAGCAAGTACAACATTAGGGAAAGTGTTGGATAGCGGAGAGGAATAATTTACTATTCCCACTCCAGGGAGTGCAACAGTAGGGAAAGCGTTGTATAGCGTAGGGGTAAAATTACTATTCCCACTCCAGGGATAGCAACAGTAGAGAAAGTGTTGGATAGCATAGGGGTAAACATGACTATTCCCACTCCAGGGAGTGCAACAGTAGGGAAAGTGTTGGATAGCGTAGGGGTAAAAATTACTATTCCCACTCCAGCGAGTGCAACAGTAGGGAAAGTGTTGGATAGCGGAGGGGATAAAATTACTATTCCTACTCCAGCGAATGCAACAGTAGGGAAAGTGTTGGATAGCGTAGGGGCAAAAATTACTATTCCCACTCCAGGGAGTAGAACAGTAGGGAAAATGTTGGATAGCGGAGGGGTAAAAATTACTATTCCCACTCCAGCAAATTAATTAACATTAATTAACAAACAATTAATTAATTAAAAATAATTTACCTCCCACCATATTCCCCTTTAAATGACACCACCAATGTCGTAAAACATGATACAATTAACGTAATTAATTAACAATTAATTACTCAATTAATAACAATTAACAAGCAAAATAAAAACAATTTTAATAAATTAATTCACACAATTAACACTATAAAACAACATTAAATAAATATTATATAAAAAATATAAAAAATGTATTAAAATTAAATTACTTCCCACCCTACTCCCCTATCAACCCACAACCCACTCCTAAAAAAATGACAACACAATTAGCAAATATTAATAAATATTAATAACCAATTAATAACTAATTAATAAAAATTATTTACCACAATTAACATTGTAAAATATTAAATACATAAATATTAATTAATAAAAAATATTAATTAATTATAATGTAATTACTTCCCACCCTACTCCCCTATAAACCCACAACCCGCCCCTAAAAGAATGACACTATTAACATAATTAACAATTAATTAATAATTATTAACAACCAATTAATAAATAATTAACAATATAAAATATTAAATACATAAATATTAATTAATGAAAAATAATAATTAATTAATTATAATTAAATTACTTCCCACCCTATTCCCCTATAAACCCACAACCTGCTACGGAACTAAAATGCAAAATGTAATTAAAAAACAATTAATAACTTCTAAAAATGATTAATAAATGTATTATAATTAAATTACTTCCCACCCTATTCCCCTATAAACCCACAACCCGCTACCGAACTGAAACGCAAAATATACTTACAAAAAATATAATAACTTCTAAAAATTAAACACATATATTAAAAACAAATGCAATACTTACATAAAAAAATAGAACACACATTTAAAACACACTAAAATACATAACACTAACTAAAACAACGATATTTTTAACAATGATATTTTTGCAAATGATATTAATGACTTCGATATTTTTAAAAACAATGGGGCCTGTTACCAACACTGTGCGATAATTATCGCAAACCGCGCTTAGCGCGATTTTTTTTATCGCCGACTATCGCTGGTTTTAATCGTGGAGATAACGCGTTATTATCAACGCTTATCTCCAATGCGATATTAAAACCAGCGATAGCGGCAAAATCCTCCAGTAACACGGGTACAACAGCGATAAAAATGTTATCGCTGACGTTAAGCTTGCTAATAGGCAGGTGAGGATTCAGCCTATGAATCCACCTCCCATTGGATATCATTGTCAAGTCAGGATTTTAGTAGGTGTTAAATATCCTGCGCTAAACTCGGTTAGCGCGACTTTTCATATCACTCACCGGGGACTCATTGCTAATAGGCATTAGGCCTGTTAGCGGCTGTTTTCGTGGTGTTTATGTTGGGAACGCCTACTTTGCATGTCATTAGCGATAAATATCGCTGACATGCAAAGGGGCACCCAAAACGGTCGCTATCACTGAAAAGCTGTCGCTAACACCTGTTAGCGACAGCTTGCTGATAGGGCGTTAATAATATCGCCGCTTTAGCGGCAAAAAGTGCTGCTAAAGCGGCGATAAGGCCCTTGGTAATATGCCCCAATATTACTTACCTTCAACTCGATGTTCTTGACAACGATATTCTGACAGTCAATATTTTTGTATTACGATATTTTGCACTCGATATTAGTGCAAGTTGACATTTCCAACTCAATATTATGTCTGTTTACCCAATAAATACCTTGAGCGTCACAAAAGAGACTTCACACATGACGTTTGTATTCAGCACACATAATAATCAACACAACATGAACATCATGAATTTCTGAGTGTAAATCACACTTGGAATTATTACTAGCAGTACTAGGCCCAATTGTGTTCAAATGGCATCAGCAATATGCACATTTGGGAAAGATCCTATTCTACACCCCTCAGCACCCTTATGCGGTGCAACACGTTGTCCACCCCAGGCCCACCCAATTCATTCTTATAATTCAATACCACACAGTTAAAGGGTGCACCATGGGTCACAACGCTATCACAAATATGTACATACACACAATTATACCTCTTTTTAGCAGCACCGTGGGTCGAGGGCGCGCGGGAGTTACCAATGTCAAATGTAATGTTTTTTTGGCAAGAAATCCACGTGTAATGCAACACCGCCGTCCAGTGTCATGATTCACAGGCGGTCCACAGACTGTCACTCCCACACGCGGTGCAATGGATATCTGGCAGGTCCGTACGGGTACGTGCTCCCACACATACGCACTCAGCACCCTTGAAGACTTAGCTGTCTTATTTATGAATGGCACACTTAACTCTTCCAATATTTACCCCTTGGGATGGTTACTGTGGCTAACGAGCTCTAATGCATGCCAATTGTGTTTTCTAAATACCACAAACGGTTTTACACAAAGTAGCCCTGATCCACACTTCCCACATTCCCATACAGTTACCACATATTCAGTGGGTAAATTGTGTCAGCAATGGTTAGAACATTCCACACTGTCCTCAGTGAAACAACACCTTTCTCTTTTGTCAGGTGATATCGATTTGGCTGTTTTTCTTATAGTTCCAAAGTCCCCTCGCACAAAACGTTTTATTTATTCAGCGTATAATGAATTTTGGAAACTGTCGCAGATGGAAGCTGCGGTGCTCTTGCACCAAATTGATCAAGCTAATTTAGAAAAAGTTCTTGCAGTTGCTGATAACAGCATTAATACACTGTCTTCCCGTATATATACTTTGGATAATATTGTGTCATCTGTCATTGACATTGCTCAGCATGAAGTGTCTGTTTTGTATCATGGTCAAAATCAGTTATGTTCTGTAATGCAGTTTGCTTGGACCTTGCAAACACTAAAAAATGGAAAAGTGCTGTGGGACAATTTGAATGCTTCTGCACTGTATTTACCGTTTAATCTAACTGATGAACAGAAATTAATGTCAATGAAAGACGCGATCTACACATTGTTACATATTGAACAATTAGAACAGTTACCATTTTCCGTAGCAGAGACTGATTCAGCTGTAAGGTTAATACATAGGGTTATTTCATTGCCTATTTCACTTTTTCAGTTCACGGCCTGCATGAAACACTGTCCGGTGGGTAGATTTGAACCCGTCGGCAGTACCTTTATTCACAAACTGTGGTCATTACCTTTCACCTACAGATGTCAGCGTGTGGATAAGGAAGTTTTCCTTACAGGGGAGGACTGCGATTCCACAGTAGGACATTCCCTAGTCTGTAAACAAGTTGCATTGCACTGAGCCTGTAACATCTCGGCCCCTAATCTGGCTTGTTATTTAAAAGGTACCCCTGTCCCAGCAATTATTACCGCACTAACTTTGTTTTCTAACGGGAGTTATCTTATTTTGAATAACCACGACTGCTGCGGCTCACGGCCCGGCATCCTGTATATTGTAATGGTTTCACAACGTGTTACATATTGCAGCAATGTCCTGTTTCCACCCTCACATGGAATTGTAGATAGTTTACTTTAGCCTTCCATTCCAACTTTGAAAACAGATTTCAACAAGTTAAGCAGACTCAAAGCACTATTGTTTCAAAAGGAAGTCGCTCTCACATCAGCTCGAGAGACCTTTGAATTGCAGGTGGCGAGAACCGCAAGTGATATACACTCGCTACTAAACACGAATCACTCACTCCATTTTGGAGAATTAATACACCAACTATTTAATGCGTCTGATACTGAGGGCCTTGCCCACTTTTTTAAACTTGTGGGATCCGGCCTTGTTTTTTCCTTTCAGATTATATTTGGAGTAATACCGGCCTTTACCCATTCTATTTTTTCCAGCGCCTTTGGAGGGTTTCCCCTGGTGCTCCTGTTGATTTGCATTGTGCTGGTTCTCCCTTTACTGCTTCGCAATGGATGCTCGATTTGTGGAGCTGCCAAACCCGGTCCAGTTGCAGCTGTACAGTGATCGAATGTGGCAGCTTTTTGGTTCTATGCCAGTGACGTCCTTTGCCATCGATTATTGGCTGGCCTTCCATTATGCCTACTTCACCTGCGTGCAATCTGTGTTCCACTGTCTCTGGTGCCCTTTTCAATGGGCCCTGGATGTCTGCCTCTCCAATACCACACACGCTGCCCTGGATTACGATCTGTTATTTGGTCCGTTGAAGGCCCATGCTCAGGAATGTGCAATGGGTAGGCGCCTGTTGTGCGATCCTCTGCTTGGACCAACGGCAGACTTGAATACCTGTGCCCGTGCGCAGCGCCTCATAGCTCAGAGTTTCATCAAAGTTGACGCAAGTTGCCCGGACATGCTCCTAACAGCCTCTGGATATGAGGAGCATGTGTGCTTGTTCAATCTACTAAACTGGATGGCATACCTTCTCAATATGGAGGGTACTGACAGCATTCTGGAGTTCATGGCATTCAGCTTTTCCCGCAACATTTTTGTCTCTGACAACTAACTATGAATGGATGTGATTTTGAGTGCCCAATTGGCAAAATTTTGGAAAAATATACCCTTGCAATAAAAAAATGTTTTAGCTTCATGATTATCCTAATTGGAATAACACTGAGACGCTTTGCCTCTGCTTACCTCTGAGTTCTGTCTCGGCATAGGGCTTACGACCTGGCCAAGGGGAGGGTGTCACTTGGCCCATAGGGACATTGTCGTCTACACTAAGTTAACATGAGCACGTTGCAGCTTGCCTGCTGCTCTGCGCACATTACTACATGTCTTTATTTTTGCAATATTTTCTATGGCTGCTTTCACATGAGAACTAATCACTGTGTTCACTCTCTGCATGTTCCTGGGATTTTGACTGAACATTATGTGCAAGGTCGAACAACAATGCCCCTTGTTATTTTGTTCTGGCCACATCTTAACCATTTAGTTAAAACATACTGATGCCCTTGTTGTTTGGACAAATGAACTTAGGTTATAATAGAATACACGAATAGGTGGCACACACTTGGAGAGGGACCTTTCCACGGAGAAGAGTGAGACAACACATATGATGTAGATCTGCGATCTATAGACTAAGGTATGGGGTATGCTGACAAAGGCCAGAGATCTTCTATTATATAACAATACTTCTTCCTAGCAAGGTAGGGAGGTTAGGCACGATAGTCTTTTCTCCATTGTCTTTTTATGATGACATCTCCCTCCATGATCTATGGACTAGCTGCTATGCTGACTATATTTGTACTATGCATTTTCCTGCTTGTTGTGGCACGTATACTGCATGTTAGGGCATGTTAGTTAAAATAAATATTTTAAACTATTCTGTGTCTCTGTCAGATCTTATTGTGGACACATAAAAGTAAATGGGCGAAAGGGTGTGTTTTGTTACCGCGATTCCTGAGATATCTGGGAGTGTTGTGTTCTGGGGTGTCTAATCATTTGCTTCTCTGTGAGTGAGTAGTGTAGAAATAAAAACCTTCTTAGGGGTTCACTGATACATCTGGTCCTTAAGACCAACAAAGAAGAGATTGGCACAGAAGCTGTAATATCAAAAAACATGTTTTATTAACCTCAGATGAGGGAGATTGCATCTTACGGTACCCGCAGGCCACTGTAGGAGGCATTCTAATGAGTGCAGAGAACAGGGTCCTTATATATGTATTTGTTACATAGTCAGCATAAAATCAAGGGGAGGTCCTAGCACATACAAGCATGCTTATTGACTAATATGGGTATACAAAATTTGCTTGCTCCACAAAGTGGGAGGGGAGACTAAACTGCTTACATGAGTAAGAATAGCCTGACAGTTCTATATTAGGAGCAGGTGCATTCTACCAGCTAGGCCTCTCTGAGCATGTGCAAGACTCTGGAAGAGGGAGAAAGCACATGGCGAGCACATGGCTAACTAAAATGGCTGCCAAGTACAAAATGGCTTTCAGCTCATGCTAACAGCGATTCCTGCAATCTTTAACAGTAGGAGAGCAAGTGAGACACTATAATAGTCGGTCCTGGGTACTAAGGTGGTAGGAAGACCCAGTCCTTATACACCAAGGTCCCATATTCATGAGCATAATTCTGTATTTATGCAGAATCCCTGCAACACAGGCTCAATTCTGAGTTGGCACACCCACGCCGCGCTACCAGTTGGAATCCAGCAAATGATGTTGTCACTTCAGAGGGCACTGCACTTCAGGTGTCACAGGTAAATGGTGTGGGTCCCTCTTAGGAGATCTTTGATGTCCCTGAGACCTCCTAAAGAACAGGGGACAAGCTCATCAAGCCCCTGGAGAGCACACTTCCGGGTATCACACAGCAGCAGGTAGTCGGCCAAGGCCAGCCACTATTCAGGAAGGACACACACTCCCTTTCAATTGCAGTAATCCTGCTTGTGCACAACAGAGTGCTCTGGCAATGTGCACCACATAGTTCCAGGCTCTCTGCTCCCACATCCCCAAATGTATCCCATCCGTGCTGAAGTATGGCAGTAGTTATGCTGGAGTGTGCCTTTGAAGTGGGGTGTGGTTCAAAGGGTCTTCCTTTGAACCACAGATGTCTCTCCTAAATTTTAGTCCTGTCTGCCAAGAGGCCATGGAATGCAGATCCTTATCTTTAGTGGGGCCATGATCTGGCTCCAGAAGCCAGAAGTGTCAAAACTTCTTCCTCCAATCTCTCCAGCTGGCCCGCAAATGTCAGAGGTCTGTTGTTCCTGTTGCATGTCCAGTGTTTAATAGGTGTTGCTGGGGAATGCCCAGATGTGCTCCCCCAGCCTCCAGTGTGGACTAGAGCCAAGCGCTAAGGCACACAAAGAGTTATAGAGCACAGAAATGCCCACTTTTGAGTAGTGTCATTTCTCTGCGAATTATGACAAAGCCACATTTACCACTGGCAAGGGGTTGTTACTGCAAATCCAGTGATAGGAAAAATCATGAGGTGATTTCAACCATTTCTCCATGTTAGCCTGTGGGAAGAGCAAACCTATAGCATAGGTAGTGAAAACACACATGGCCATTCCTCACTACTTCGCATGGGACACACATGTGTACCTGCCCTGCCTTTCACCTACCACTTGCTTCACCCCTTAAGACGTACCATCAGGGTACTAAGGTGGAAGTAAAAGATCCTCTCAGGATGGCTAGTGACTTATCAGGCCAGTCTGAGTAAACCAGCGATTGCGCGCATCAGCTTGCAATGGCAGTCTGGGCACGTATTTAGGAGCACTCTCGGTGCAAAGAGCACACCAGCCTGCAATGGCTGGCTGGACATGTATTTAGGAGCACCATCAGTGCAAAGCACAAACCAGCCTGCAATGGCAGGCTGGACACGTATTTAAGAGCACCATCAGTGCAAAGTGCACACCAGCCTGCAATGACAGGCTGGACCCGTATTTAGGAGCACCATCTCTGCTATTGTGCACACCAGCCTGCAATGGCAGGCTGGACAGATGTTTAACAATCAAAGATAGGCACCATTTCCTAATGTGTGTAGGAAGGGTGCACACACTTTAAAACTGCATATACAGTGGGAAAGTGCCCCAGGCCCCAAAGCCCTAACAAGAGAATCATCAAAATCCGGGAGGAGAAAGCAAAAGGTTTGGGGAAACGCTGCCTGAAGGGTTCAGGTCTAACATCATCCCATTAAACCATTTGATTGTTTCTAATTGGGGCAAAGCATCTATCTTTGTTGATGTTTGCACACACAATTAAACTCACCACCACAGATATTACAATATGTCCCTCCATCCACATTTTTGTGGGAACTGTGTTGCACACACTCAACGGGTGTCACATACCGGGTTCTACCCCTTTGACCAATACATATCACCCTTTTGGGTCCATTACTACTTTCCGTTCTCGAAAAGGGATGTTCGCCTTAACCCATGCATGCGTAATATGACTACCTCATACCATAAATCTTCCCTTTCCATTTGTTCTTTACATTTACTATTCCTACCTGTGAAAAGTGGGTTTCCTTCAGGAAAGCAATGTGGACTTCGCTCACTTTAAATATGTATGAATTTAATCTGTGTAAACGGGGATGCCATAGCGTGAATATTCAAGGTTATTACTTTATAGAGTGTGTGGATGAAGGTCCCTGTTTTTAGGTTTAGCCTGCACAGCACTTGCGCTGTGCTTGTGAAATCTATTGTTTTTAATATATTTTGAAAAGAGACCTATATCCCACCTTCAGTTCTTATTGGTCCATGTGTTTTCCAGTTGCATTTCCTCAGTTCCTATTGGTTGTAGCCTGTTCTCCCTTCCGTGTCTCTCTCATTAGCTTCCCGTCACCTAACTACTCATGCACATCCTCGTTGGTGGTTTGAACTTTGTATTATTTTTGGTAACGCTCAATACCATTTACTCTGCCTGGCTGCGTGCGTGGATTTAGAGCTTCCTTCGTTCCCTGCCTGTGTGCATTTAGAGATTGCTTTGTAGGTTTTTCAATACAAACTTACTTGTGACTCCGATGACCAACTCTTTTCATGCACAATTTGTTCATTAATTTTAACTCCCCTGCCTTAACACCGATAACCCATCTCAAACCACCCCCGCCTCATGCCCCACCCCCATGCACATAGGAGGCAGACAAGAGCATGAACAGCGGTTTTTAAAAATGTTATATTTCTGCCGCTAATGAATGACTTATTCTGCCTGTGTGCATTTAGAGCTTGCTGGGTGTGTTTTTTACTACACACTTAGTTGTGGCTCCGATGACCGACTTATTTTATGCACAATGTGTTCATTATTTTTCACTCCACTGCCTTCACACCAACAACCCATCTCAAACCGCCCTCCTGCCCCCACCCGCCTGCACACTGGAGGTATACAAGAACATGATTAGCGTTTTTCTATTATTTACTATTTCTGCCTCCGATGACCAGCTTATTTTATGCAGAAATTGATCCCTATTTATGCCTTCGATGCCTCATTATTTCTGCCTCAGATGCCTTCACACCAACAACACGTCTCCAACCCCTCACCCACAAGCACACAGGAGGCAGCCAAGAGTGTGAACAGCATTTATTTACTATACCAATAACCAACTTATTTTATGCACGCACTAAAAGTTACATTCTCGTTCATTTCATTACACATGCATTACTTTAATCAAGAACAAAACATTTGTAGACATAGGGCCTAATTTGGATGTCAGTCGGAGTTGCCCCCGACCAATATCCATGCGGTTTCGGAACCGACCGACCTCATGTTGGCGGCCTGAAACTGCAATTACAAAGCGGCCACACACGGTGCGGTCGCAGACTCCCATTTCCGTATGGGAGCTTGTGCGGTGGTCGGAAACTGGCCCCAGCGCAAGCTCCTATAGAGAAATGGGAGTCACAGTAAATCCCTACACCGTGTGGCAGGCACCTCAAGTTGCCTGCCACACAGTGCAGGGATTTACGGGGGGCACCATAGATGTCCCCTCGGCCCACAGCCGGAGGCGGCAGAAGAAGAGGACCTGCTAGGGGCTTTCCGAGAGGCTTTCCATGTCAGAATGCCCGACATGGAAAACCTGTCGGAAACCGACATCATAATCCCGACGGCGGGAACGGCGTCCACATGGGATTATGTTCAGTTCCTGACTGGCCGACTGGTTCCTTGAGCCCATCGTAGCCAGCCGGATTGACTGGCCGGTTTCAAATCCGACCGCTGTCATTGTAATACGGCGGTCTAAATTGAAACCTTGGATATCCCTCGGAAAGCCTCCAACCTGTAGTAGGTGGCTTTCCGACGGGCATACAAATTAGGCCCTAAGTATTTCGCCTAGGTAAAAAAAACTAAAAAACTTTGTACTCATTTAATAGCCATTCCTTTGCACACATAAATGTTGTTCATAATGAATTAATTTATGTTGTCAAGTGCCCTTTTGGTTTTAAATTACACTTAATACATTAGCAAAGTTATTCAATGCTCAATTTTGCTTGCGCACCATAAGGACTGCCTATTCCACATATAAGGTCCTCCTTTAAAATAAACCCCACAGCACCTATATTGCTCACATTATCAAAATACAAATACTTACTGACAAGCACTTCTTAGGTGAAGCCATAACTAAATCATTATGGTTTCATCTTTAGTTTAACTATTCAAAAACTATTTCAGTTGCTTTTCAACTAGTTCGTACAAATATTTCTTCTCTACTTCACTAAATAAATGTGCAAAACCACAAACTAATTACTTATCACAGGATACACTACAATTACAGCAAGAGCACACTTACAATAGACAAAAAGTTCACATGAGCTGTATTCTTTATAAACAAACATTTCATATAGTCATGCAATGTTCTCTCTTTTACGCAATTCTAACAACGTAAAACTTTTACTACACAATTAGTGCAACAGGGAACAAAATAACAGTTTTTTATGCATAATTTTATCATTATTTTGGCCTCTGATTCCTTCACCCCGACAACCCATCTCAAACCCCCACACGGCCCCCTCATGCACACAGGAGGCAGCCTTTGCTTTTATTTACTATTTATGGCTTTAATGATCGAACCATTTTAAGCAGAATTTGTCACTATTTCTGCCTCTGATACCTCACTAATTCTGCCGCCAATGCCTTCACCCTGACACCTCCTCTCGACCCCCCCATACCTTCGCCCGCATACACACAGGAGGCAGACAAAGGCATGAACAGCATGTTTTTATTATTTACTATTTTTGGCTACGATGACTGACTTTTTATTGCATAAATGTATCACTATTTCCATGCCTTACCATATCGGCCTCCGATGCCCTCACCCCGACAACACGTCTCAAATCCCCCCCTCCACCCGCATAAATAAAAAGTTAAACTATATCTGTGCAATGCAAAATGGAAACAATAAAACAGCTTATTCACAAAGGAATATGGCACAACTGCCAGATGAACATTGTAAAAAATAAGTGTTATTCTTCATTTGTTCATATGATCACTAGCCAATAATCCAAGAAAACCTTTTCAACCACTTTTGCTAAACTAATTTATTACGTTTGCCAATAAAACACTTACATTATGCTTGTTTTGATTTTCATCTCCCCTTTACCTAATCTGCCCGTAGCTGCACCCGCTTCAACCTAGCTTATAAGGTACATTAAAAAAAAAAATCACCTCCCCCTTTACCTAATATTCCCACTTTATAATAGCACCAGTAAAAGCACAATAAATTGATTTTCACTATAAACAACTCATAACACTTTAATGGAGTTTCAGTAACTTATATTGCGCAACTACTGACAAAACTACAAATTATAACAAAAACAAATGTATTAATAATCACCTCGGCGAAACCTAATGCATTTACCAATGCATGTTCATTGTGTGCTTACTCCCAGTGGAGATGTGGTATTTCAGATTCTGTGCAACATCAGATGCTCCAAACTGTGGCCACGAGACTGCAATATCTCCTTCCCTCCTGGGGCTGAATCTAGTACTAAAATGGACCTCATGTTTACTAAGAAACTATTATAACTAAAGTGTTTAATGGACTCATTGTGAAAAGAATACCATGTACCGGTGCAGATTTTGTTGTGGTGCTATGCAAAACCACTGTCTCATCATATTCAGAATCTAATTTATAAAAACATTACTGCCTGAACTCTGGTCTCACTCCAAAGCCACAGCTTCTGTTTGGTGATTTGTAGTTCTTATCATTCTCCCATTGTGCCTTTCCTCTGGCTTGCGTCCTCTGAGCAGGCCTGGGCGTAGTTCACGGAGTTTAGCTACGCGGAACTCTGCGAAGTGACAGAAAATTTCTGCGAAGTTCCGCAAGGTGCGTAGTGCAGTGCGAACTGCAGTTCACGCTGATCTTCCTGCCGCTCGGGTAGAAATTCTACCCGAGCAACAGCTCGCGCTCACAAACTTACTGAGCGCGAGCGGGGAAAGAACTCCGCTGCACTACGCGAAGCTGAGTTTTCTGCACTCCGCGAGCTCCGCGGAGCGCGGAGTGCAGAAAACTCTGCAAACTCCACGAACGGAGCAGAGTTCTCCGCCCAGGCCTACCACTGAGGCATCTGACTTCTTGCTCCGCGAGGAGTCCACGGCTAGTGATTGTGCTGACTATCCAGTGCTGTCTTAACGCATGGGCACACTAGGCAGTTGACCCGGGGGCCCCACGAGCATAGGGCCCTATGCAGACCAGAATGTAACAATAATTTTCCGTTGAACATTTTTATTCCTGTGAGTGGTTGTGTAGGCAGGGCCCAGTGCACTGCTTTTCCAGGGGGCCTATAATGTTGTTAAGACAGCTCTGTGTCTATCTGCCACTAGAAAGTGTCTCCTTTCTTTTCGCATCCTGTTAGTGGAGGGACAGTTTCTCCTTGACTGATTCTTCATGTCTTCTCCATGCTATTCTTGATGCTGTGTGATCCCTTTTAAACCAGGATGCTCTGCTCTTCAAGCCAGCTTGCCACTGCTTCTGTTTAAGTAAAAAAATGAGCATGCCCCATATGTAGCACTTTGAGGTTTACTGGAAATAGAAGCAGGTATCTGATCTGGACTTTCCTCGGTCTCTTTTTTACTTGAAAAAACACATGACTTTGCGCTTTGACTGCAGCGATGAAATCTGGACCACGGATACACTTGCTTTTCAACATTTTAGGGGTCATGCACATGAACACTGTGTAGAATGAAATCTTGATCTCTGTAAGTAAGAGTTTTTTTAATCACAAGGGGCCCGATTCATAAAAGTAATCTGAGACAAAATCCTAAACTTACTACTTTTGGTATTCACAGAAGGCATTTAGTAGTAGTAAAGTTAGGATTCCTAACTTTACTACTACTAAACTGAGACAAAATCCTAACTTTACGACTTTCGGTATTCACAAAAGGCATTTAGTAGTAGTAAAGTTAGGAATCCTAACTTTACTACTACTAAATGCCTTCTGTGAATACCAAAAGTAGTAAGTTTAGGATTTTGTCTCAGATTAGCTCTGTGAATCGGCCCCAAGATGCTGGAGGGTTGGGCCCCCAGCAGGAGGGGTGGGACAGGTGCCCTGTTCGCCCTCCAAACTGCAAAACATTCAAGATGTGCTGAGGGGAAATATGTGTGAATATACAGTTCAAGGTCTGCCACCATGTCCTGTCTTTCCACGTAACAATGGGGATATTACTCCTGCGAGATCTTCCCTCTGTATATTCAGTGTGTGACTCTAGGACGCTCACCCTCTCCTTGATGTTGGTCTTCTCTTTTCAGATATTGCTAATTTCTTCTATGCAGGGCTGAACTGGCCGGAGCGGGCAACGGGCGTTTCCCCAGTAGGACGCCAGGGTGGGGTCCGGTTTTGGGCCCCTGGGGGCCGTTTTTGTTACCGGGGGTCGGAAAAATCGGCCACCTGTAACAAAATCGGCCGAAACCGGCCCTAGCAAACCGCTCGGCTGCACCCCCCTTCCCCTAGAGGGGCCCGGCCGAGCAGTTTGCCAGGGCCGGTTTCGGTTCCCAGTCCGGCCCTGCTTCTATGTCTTGTTTGGTGTACCCAATCTGATGGCCATGAGTACATAACCTCCAAGGCAGCATTGTGGACTCAAGCGCAATTCTTCAGTCTTAAATAACTTTTAAAATGAGTAAAAAGTACATTATAATGTTATTTACATTATAGTTTTCTTTATAGATGTTAAAAGAATATTCCCCTGATGAAAGACAGGTTGTCCGAAATGCATTGGGAATCACGGAATCACAATGGTATTTTCACCGACAAATTTTGAAAAATAATCCATGAAGAATGTTGAAAACCGAATAAAAATTAAATGAAATTGTGGTAAAAGTTTGTTTGAGTGCTTAAATCTTTTGGAGGTCTTCACCCATGATGTTTCTGTGCAGCATGGGACATTGTGGAAGACCCCACAATGTCATCTGAAGCAAAGTTGTCCCTTTCACTATGTAGCAGACACACCTCAAGGGCAGTTGCAGAAGTGCGAGCCGCGGCATGCCTTATGTCTTCAGGTGAAGCTCTCCTGTCACTGTCGCTTTGTCCTCCATTAGCTCAAATCTCACAATCTGCGCACCGCTCTGATGCAGCATGGCAAAAGTCTACGGGGCAGATGTATGAACGATTTGCAACTTGCAAATAGGTTAGCAACCAAAAAAGCTTTGTTTTGGTATGTACAAACAGTGATGCGACCAATTTGTGAATTACTATTTCGCAAATACAAAATCTGTATTTGTGACTTGCAAGCCCTATGTTTGAGGCAGTCGCAATTGGTGACTAGTCGCAAAAAAGCCTGCTTCAACAAGCAATTTTACACTGATTCCTTTCAGGTGGTAACTGTGTGCAAACTATAAAAGCTGGCCCAGAATGCATCAGGGGTTTCCACAATCCCTGCACTCTATGTAGTTGTGAGGAGGATGCCACTACTGGCTACTCAGCAGAGGAGCAGGAGACCAGAGAGGATCTTCAGAACCAAGCTTCCCATTTTCCAACAGACAGAGGAGGAAATCCTTGAAAAATACAGGCTAAGTCGAGGAGTGATATTAGATTCGATTGAATTACTGAAGTCACATCATGAAAGCAGTAGCCTGTGCAGCTGTTCATCACCACTCATGTGCAGGTGTTGTGTTCACTGCCTCTTTTGGCCTTAGGTATCTACCAGGGCGTGATTGCTGTTACTGGTGGGATGTCACAAAGTGCACTGCGGTGTTCTTTTGCAGAAACTCCTAGATGCCATGCTCCTAAACATCAACAGGTAAATATATCTATCCAGGAATGCAGAGGAAATTCAAAATACAAAAATCCAGTTGTACCGGGTGGCCACATTTCCCATGTCTTAGGGTGTGTAGATGTAACACATGTCCCTATTTGTCCTCCAGTCCATATAGAATACCTGTTTCAGAATAGACAAAATACGTATTCCCTCAATATCCAAGTAGTATGTGATGCACATAATACAATCCCAAATATAGTGGCAAAATACCAAGGGAGAACCCATGATGCATACATCTTCAGGTACAGTAGAATACCCCAATGCCTGGAAAGAGGGTAGTTTGAGGATGGCTGTTTATTAGGTACCGTGATGCTGCAATATAACACATATGTATGTGACCATCTAATCTCAGGTCCTGACATGCCCACACTTATGTTTTTTGTTCCAAGTGACAGTGTGTATGTATTAAGGCCTTGGATACCCAGCCAACCAAAACAAAAGGCATTATAACATTGCTCATCAACGCACCAATGTGGTGATTGAATGAACATTCAGCATGCTGTAATCAATATTTCACAAGAGTGCTCCTAAAACAGCCTGCAAAATTGTGGCAACATGTGCCATGTAGCACAGCATGGTGACCAGATGCGGACTACCCATCACTTTGGAGGACAGTGATTCCAAAGAAGAGAATCCTGAACCACCTCTTCAGCAGCCTGGAGACCAGAGTACAGCAGTTGCGGGGAGATTCTGACGGTATAACATTGCAACAAATTACTTTTCAAGGTAAGTTCTATGTGACACTACATTCACTGAAATGATGAACGCAGAGTCGATGCAGCAAACTGAAGCAACCTTTAATTTCAGGTTTCTATATCCATAGTTAAAGTTGTAAACTGTATGATAATCAAGTGGTCAGTAAAGTGCAAACAAATGTTGGCTACATCAGCAAAATACATCACAGTTTCTGTGGCTACGTCCAACATACCTGCCCCTGCTAGTTCTCCAGCAGGAGTACAGCTGTTGCTGCACTGCAGGGCTCTTACATCACTGTCAGAGATGCTGCTAACACATGAGATGTCCTTACTATCCTGACGGCATCTCCAACATCACCTGCTATCTCCACATTTTGTAGTACTTCTTTTGCAGATGTGATCTCACCACTAAAGTGTCCCATTTCCAACCGCAGTGTAACTGTTCTCCTTGATAGGGTGGAAGTGGCATTGGTCAAACAACTAATGGAACAGGTTAGGCCATCCATTCTAGCCACAGTGCTATGATCACAACACCTTTGGTAGGTACAGTTAGCCCCATGTGCTGGTATAATTCCTGTATGACGGTGGTGAGGCTGGCAACATTGATGTTCATGGTTGATGATGTTATCAAATCCAGATGATATGCATTGCTGCATGTTCTCCATCTTCCTGCTCATCATTTTCATCTGCTTGTGTTGCAGATGTTGAATTTGAATCATGGATTCCTCAAGGCCTCCATACAACTGTACATTGGCTTCAGGATCTACAGTATGCTGTGCCTCACGGTGCCAACTGCCCCTACACCCTGGAACATGCTGGTGTTGTTAAATCACATATGGGTGCTGGATGGGAATGGTTTGCAGAAGGATTTTGTCATCCTCCATTGATGCTGCGTGTGGTGACAGTGAGGCAGTGCTACATTATGCTGGTGTTGTGCTTGGGTGACTTGCAATGGGGATGGGTTTCTCAGCTGCCATGTTTGCATTCTCCACTCTTTCCACATTGATGTCATCAGTATGTGCCTCAGGGAGATCTGTGGGAAGATTGAGAATCTGATTACTCACCGATATGATGAGAAATCAATTTGTATGTTTCGTAGCAGTATCCCAATAAATGTATACATATGACTCCTGTGCTAACTTTTTGACTACATGTCCCATAATGCACTTTGATGGTACTTTCTTGACTAACTTCGGGGTACCACCATCTGATGTTTGCTGAAATTCTATGTGGACTTGGACAGAGATGTGAGGTTTGAGATGTGACAATAGTAAATAATTCACACTAACTTTATGAGGTTCCAGGTGCTGAGCTGTCAATGTTTCCAATCTCCACAATGGCTTCAGGCTCCAGGGTGGTCTCAACCTTGGTCTCTAGTGTGGTGGGTGGGGGTACAGCTGGGGGGCTACCCCCTGTTGCCCGGGATTCCGACAGTCGTGTTGCCACCTTTTGTTTAGTATGCGACCTGGGTTCAAACCACCTCTTACGGATCTCATCTATGGAGAGGTGGGTGACTCCAACAGCATTTATTTTTGGTCTGCATTTCCTACCAGATCTTTTTTATTTTATGAGTCTGGGACTGCCATGTATACTCTTCCAAACAGTACCTTATGGTTCTCACGGCACTTCTCAGTCAGGATCTCCAACTCCTTTTCAGAAAACTAAAAAGTTATTTTCCTTCCTTCTGCATCCTTTTCTCCACTTCTGGCTCTTGGTGCAGATGGATCTTCTTTGGGGTTTTGATAGCTGTGCTGGAAATGGCAGCTGCACTCCACCTCCACTGAACAGACTGGTCTCCAGCCAGGTACTATGAGGCACTTCATGGTTCAGAGGTGATTACCGATGACCAGGAAATGTTTTTCCACTATCTGCAGTCACAGTCGCAATTTGGGAAATCGATATTTCCAAAATTGCGATGAGACTTGCAATTTGTGGACTGAAATTGTACATACGTAAAGAATTGTGATTTCCTATGTGCCATTCACAGAGATTCGCAGTTAGGAAATTGCAAAACCTTTCATTCGTACATCTAGCCCTTAGTCTGGTCAATGCTCTTGGGTGCAGAGAAAGGGGGAGCCCTGTCTTTGATCTCGCTCCTCAGTAAAGCTCATCTCAGGGCCCATCACTCTGCAGGGCAAAGTTCCTTGTTGGACCCTTTTTATACCCAGCACAAGGTTGCGCCCCAGGAAAAACTCTCTCCACCAGTAATATCCTCAGTTGTTTAGGCTCAATGGGAGTAATTTTGTCAGCGTGACCGGTGAGGCTCAGTTTGCCGCTCCGCCACACAGCAATTTGGTGAACAATACAATAGCAATAAACTCTTCCTCTGTATTCTACCTCACATTTCTCCGCCAATATCTCACTGCTCAAAAGGTTGCCCATCGTTGAGAAGCACTCTGGTAGCAGAACGAAGCATCAAGCTTTCAAAAGGTATGGACGTCCGGACCCGCTGATCGATTCCACAGCCACTCGAGGTATTCTGCCTTACGCGTTTCGAAATAACTTTCTTCTTCAGAGGCATACCAGGGATGATTACGTGCATGGTCCGGCCCACATTCCCCTTATATGTACAATTGCCCGCCCTGATTGGCTGCTCAAAATAAGACAAGGCATCATCTCCGTTTCGTGTCATGTGATCAAGGCCTCGTGTGAGGCTGAAACGCGTAATGGCGGAGGTGCGGGAGTTCACTAAATAAACCTACAATTGCACCAACTCTGGGTCTGCTTCTCGTCCTTTCAAGGAATTGGTGACGAAGGTTTTGGATATATATATATATATATATATATATATATATATATATATATATATATATATATATACACACACATGCACACACACACACACACAGGGAACTCTGGGTAGTTCCTAAGTTTAGAGCAACACCTTTATATAGGTTCTTGTAGATTCCACTCCAATGGCTTGTGGCTTGGATGATAAGTTGGTGCTGTTTGATGTATTTACACAAAACTTTCCAAAACAAAGTCTCATCCACCTCAGCTTCTTCCTGAGACATTTTTGGGTGATCTGTCAAGTGCAGCGGAGGGATGAAAAAGGCTAAATAAATCTCTTGTCAGGCCTAAACCTTCCTTTTCCATACATATAAGTCACTCCTAAGATAGGCCCTCAAGGCTTATATGGTAGGGTGCCTGGTATTTAAAATGTGGGACATGTGGGTTTATGTTTTACGTGTCCTGGTAGTGAAAACTCTAACATTGTTTTCTCTACTGTAAATTGTTATCTCTACAATTAACCAACACTGGGTTACCTTATTACATTTAATAAGTGATAACTTTGAATTGAGAGCAGGTGAGATGTCATGTTTAGATCCAAATGAATTGTAATTAAAATCCTCTTTAATGATAAAGTCAGATTTTAAGTCGCAAGTTTGAAAATGCCACTTTTAGAAAGTTCAGTATAAAGGGGGTGGGCCCAGAACAAGTAGCTAGATAGGGCCTAATTAAAGTGACAGAACAAGAAACCTAGCTACCATTTTGTATGCTGCTTTTTATTTAAACAGACAAAAGGGCCAATTTCTTAGTTTCATTGGTCCTGGTTATTTATTTAACCATTACTTCACATGTCATTATATTTTTGCAACATTCCATACACAACTGAAACGGGAAATACACAATTATTTCATACACTGTTTGTTTCAGATAAGTGCAACACAATAAGTCATAAACATAGAACGTAACATACTATACAAACCATTTGCCAAATGATACGTGAGAAACATTTAGCCTTGAATACGGCAAAACAACACAAATTCTTATATACACTAGTCAGTAGTTTCAAATTTTTCAAATATATGGCAATCACTTTTTGTGTACTTCATACAATTCCTAATGAATACTAGCCATTGTGAACCAACATAAATGCAGACGGGGTTAACTTAATACTGTATTTCCCTCAGAGCTGCTTGCGTTCATGAATCGCAGTTCCTCAATGGTAAAAGAAATGCCAACGCGTTTCGAATCCCAGTGGCACTTATGGGACTCTCTTCAGGGCTTGTGACTTAGTGTTATCTAAAAAAATAATAAATATGGCTGTAGTTATAATGAATGCTCAATGATACCTGATTGATGGACTCTTTTGCATGAACCTGGCGTGCTCATCATCTCCTATGTGATATGGAAAAGTTAATTCCTCAGCTGTTGAACGGGAACGCTAAAAACAAATGTGGAATGCTGTGATTAAGTGTCAAACTTTTGTGAAAGGACAATGCACAAAGTCATTGTGTGGTCACTACCATGTGTGATCTTGTTAATCGCCTTTTAACACTTTTGAATCGTTCCTCACTGTGGGGCATTTTCTTTCTGAAATGGACAAATAGACAAGCTAGCTTGAGATATCAATCGAGTGTTTAAAGCAGACTGCTCTGTTGCGTCGCCTTTAAATGAATGACAGGGGCTTACTTATTTAATCAGGCTGTCTTCATGTCATATTGGCGCTCCTTGTTACGCCAACTGGAATATTTCTACCAAATTTCTGAAAAGAGCAAAAAGAGCTTGTATTGCTTATCGTATGTGAAGACTTCGTTGCACGTTAGTTTTCTGATCGCCGGCCGAGGCGACAGCCTTTTTCACTCAAAACCGCAGCTTATGCAGTGACTTCCGGTTTTAGCGGGTTTTTAAATTCTTTCATAACAGAGATGATTCCAGGTGGTTCATGGATATTGTAGTTCATTTGACAGACCTCAAACTCATTATGGCTGTTTAAACAAGGAGGTGATGAAAGTTTAGACAACTTCTAGCAAAGAGCAATTTTTTTGCATCCAAATTCATTTCGTTAACTGCCTGGCAGGTGTTATGTTGCATGCTGGGAGTAGTAGTTGTAAATATACCCAATTGTTACAGAGGTTACCATAGGCGCTATTATGTCCTGGATATTTCGGACTTTTAATTCAAACCTTTTATGGTGCTGTTGAATTTTAATATGAGGTACGCTTCCTTCTGTAATAGGACTGCGTCTATGTCACCTCCCCAGATGTTGTGTTTAATCACTGCCAACACCGTCCATTTTAATTCTTTTTCGCGGTGTTTCTTTTCCGCAAAGTGTGCTACCATTGGAGCTGTCAGGACTTGTTTCTTAATCCTTGAGCGATGTTGAACTATTCGCTGGTTGGCTTGCTGATTGGTTTTGCCAATATATATTTTGGGGCAAGGGCAAATCACTGCATAAACAAGGTTATTTGTTTTACAATTAGAAAATTCCTTGTGAATCCATTTGACAGAACTATGTGTAAATTCTGTTCCTTCCATTGTTGATTCGCAGACCGAACAGTTGCCACACTTGTGATGACCTTCAATGGATTTCAGGTTCCATTGTGCTCTTAGATCTTTCTTTCGGCGAGACGGGCTAATGTCTGCTCGTACAATCTGTTGGCCAATGCTGGCGTTCTTTTTCATGGCAAACAATGGTCGTGGAAAGGAACATTCCAAAATTTGAAGGAGATGCCAATTCTTCAGGATTATTTGGCGAAATTTGTTAGTATGTGGACCCAGTTTTCTGGGTCACATGACTGTGAATGGCTCTGCCATTGGGTTTTGTATATTACTTTCAGACAAGGACACAAAAAGGGACAGCTGTGGGCAGGATAGGTCATACTGCCAGGATGGTTGGGGGCTGAACTGTTCCCTGTCCTACTTCCACTTCAAAAGACTTGCCTCCAGTAAACACAAAGGAACCTTTTTTCACCCTAGTCTTCATAGAGACAGGAAAAGGAAATAACTTTTCAGAATCAGATGTGGGCATAGAACAGGTTGATCTCCCACACACAAATGTTGGGACTAGGTATAATTATTAGACCCTCATAACATTTCTTCAGTACACTCCTAAACCGGTTGAAGGCTTCAGCAGGACTGCCCTGCTACCAGAGGACTGACCTGCTGCTACCAGAGGAACTCCCTACTGCTTGAAGGACTGTCTCGGTGCTTGAAGGAGAAGTGGACCATCTGCTTGACCCCAGGACCATCAGAAGGGAATCTAAAGGCTAGTTGGCTGGTCTCCTGTGTGAGCTACAGGGACATAACAAGCTCCTGAGGCCTTGAACCCTGCTGCTAGACTTTGTTGGAGTAAGTCCTAACCCCCCAAGTGATGCCACCCAGGTCCTGGACGCTTGGTAGTGGTGTTGGTGGTACTTCTTCAAAAGTTGGGAGTTAGAACATTTTTCTACAAAAACTTCCTGGAGAACTGACAGAAGACCATGAGCTGACTGCCAGCCTATCCGCCTAAGGTGCATCGCTAGTTGGCCTGACTTCACGATAGCTCCCGCTATATTCTTCTCTGCAGTAGCAAATCCTGTTCAGCCTCCTGGTAAAGGTATCAAGACTTGTGGAAACCTTTTTGGCTACAGCCTGATGTTTTGTCCTGCTGGAGATTTTCGACCTCCAAAAGGTGGACTAAGTCCGAATGGAAAAATCTTCACCAGGCTCGAATACAAAATCCAGATTTTCTCACTCTGAGCTTTTTCCTGCCATTGTTGGCTGCTTTACTGAGACTTTGTCCTGCGGCTCCCCAGCGTAAAAGACTCCACCTCGGGCACAGTCTGTTGTCTTGCCCCACTGAACTCCACCTTCTCAGGAACTTTTCTTCAGAAATCTTTCTAAGTTGAAAAGTAGCCTGACACAGGGCCCACAGCCCCCTCAACCTATAACCCAATTTCTTACAAGTGGGCTTCCTCCTTTTGGAAAATAAGCGCCCATGGTTGGTCAGGGCCTGCAATAGTGGCACTATCATTGCTTTTGCTTTTGGGGGAGGGTAGCATGCAGCCCCCTCCAAAAACCTTTAGGGGTCCTGAGGACCCCATCTCCTGGGAGTGAATTCATTTTTAAGGGGAGGGGACCTGGAGCCCCCTTCCCTGAGCAATTAGCAGGCCCTGGGGACCTTATCCCCCAGGGCCATAGTTGTATTTACGGGGAGTCATGCATATGGCCCCTCTCCCCAAGACATTAGCAGGCCCCAAGGACTCCATCCCCAGGGCCTGGGATGACGTAAAGCCCATAAGGTCGGACTCCATTTTAAGTAGGCCAGACTCCATCTTAGGTAATGGAAGTTGCCATTTTCTCAATTTTAGGTAATGGGAGTCACCATTTTCCTCTATTTATGCAGAATCACTGTCATGTCTGCCATTGACGCTGATGTAGTCTGACCTTATTATTCTAAGAACTGTGTCAGATAATGACATAGATGTCACACCTGAGGCGGCATCAAGTCTCGGACAAGTGTCTAGTCGTTGCAATATGAAGGTCAAATAAGAGCAAACACAGACATATAGTCAAAATAGTGCAGCCTGAATTGATGTCCATTTACCTTATATGTTCGTAAGGATACATCTGGTAAGCACACTTTGATACACATAAATCTATGTCAGACATTCCCAAACTTATGTCAGGAATTCCAATCTCCAATAAGATTTAATATATAAGCACTGCCCCTTGAACACTTGTCTAGAGAGGGCCTTCCCAGATTATCACACAAGGTACTGCAGATAACTAGCTGAGTCCAGGTGAAAGTACACTGCCATGATGTGTGTTTCCAATTTGCAGGGAACACTGTTTTCATGCCTCTTTGATAACAACAGTGTTGGCTGTCAGCAAGGTATGCTGTGTGTTGCTTTTCCCGATAAAAAAAAATAAGGTTGAAAGCTCTACTTTCCATGCTTTCCTAGTGTAGCGCATAGAAGTTGGTTTTAGGGTGTTAGATTTTACATGATATTTCAACTATGTTAGAAGTGTTCATTTTATTCTCATTGCTCACAATGTGCCTATTTGCAGTTTTTATGATATTCTCTGTGGTTGTTTCAGATGTGCCGACAAACACCCTGTTCCAATAAATGCTTTTACTTAAAAGTGTGTTGGTTTTTTTTTAGTATAATTGGTGTGTGTGATTTGTAAAGAGTAAAATAGCTCTGTTTCCAATAACTTGGTACCCTAGATCCTGTTTTAGGGATTGTTAGTAAATCAAAAGCTACAATTTCCCTTTAACAATTTATTGGGTGGGGTACTACGTGGCTACAGAAACATGCCTTTCCCATTCAGTGCTAGTGCATTGAACCAAAGTTCACTTGTGTCACCCCTGGGTGGGAAAGCAACTCTTGTAGTACTTTGCCAGAGTCATAGTTATGCAATAGGGACACCCCCAAAAATGACATAAATAAAGGAATAATAAACAAATTTAATAATAAACTTCTTAGGAAAATATTCACCCTGTTGGTGATTTCAGCCAACAGGTTAAGATTTACTAATAGTAACTTTGCACACATTAATTCTGTTGTAGGAGGCTCCATCCCTTCACTTGAGGGGGTAGAGACATGCAAGTCTACACATTGGTGTAAATTACTACTCAGAAAAGGTGAATAGCAAAAAAAAAGTGCAGAGTTACACCTAGATGTAGGAATAGATCTACTTGTGAGCAGACTAACATATGTATATTTACCATTGTGAATTGGCCCCTCAATGACACACTATGGGTCTAATGACAAGTGCCCCTTTAAATTATGGATCGAAATTACAAGTGGTGTGATGTTTCTTGCACCCAGTAATTTCCAGGTGCGAATATCAGGGAAAAGCCTGCTATTTACTAGGAAATGCGAATGTCGGTGCAACAAGCACCAAAATGCTCATGTTATCCCTCAGGTTCTCAGAATATACAATAATTATTCCATCTGATAAATTCTGAAGACCTCTGTGTCAGATATTTATGTAATGAGAACATTTCCTGTGCCTGACAAGCCCATCTCATAATCAAGCTCGGAGGGCGTGATTTACAAAGGCACGTTGCACATTTGAGTAAGTTTACACTTGGCAGTAAGTTTACTACTTATGGCAATCGCAACCTCTGAGTGTAAACTTACTGCAAAGGTGTAAGTTACATGTCTCCACCATGAATGTCATTTATGGGTCAGCAGGGGTCACAAATGTGACCCTTAACTTGCCCTTAGTTACCCCTGGCACTGCCATTGCGAACCCTGACGTCAGAGGTTTCAAAATCAGTGCCAGGAACACAAGGGTGTCTCATTATCAGAGTCAGGCGCCAACCTCGTTTTTTGCTCATTTTTATTACATTAATAGTGAATAATAATCTATTATTCGCTATAAATGTAATAAAAAGTGGAACTGTAAGATCTGGAACAGGACCCTTCACTGACATCTTAGGTGAGAAAAATAAACTGGCATTAAATATTTGCTGTGTCATGCTCGCACACTCACCCCGCATCCGCCACAGCGGTGGCCGCTCCTTCTCCTACACTGCTGCCAAACCTGTAACGACCTGCCCCTCCAGCTCTGTACAGCCTTCTCATTTGCAGATTTCAGAAAGAGACTCAAGACCTAGCTCTGCAACGGAGACACAGCGGCCAGAAAACCATTGGGGTGACAGTGCTGCGCTTTACAAATACTGTTTGATTGTTTGATTGATTGTGTGCATGCTTGTGGGTGAGAATGAGTTTGCGTGAGAGAGTGTGTATGTGTGAACATGTATGTTTGTATGTGCGATCTATGTGTATGTGCGAAAGTAAGTAAGTGTGAATGAGTAAGAGTGAGTGAGAGTGCAAATGAGTTTGTCAGGGTAAGAGTGAGTGCAAGAAACTAAGTGACAATGAATGAATGCAAGTGAGTGTTAATGAGTGAATGAGAATTAGTGTAAGTGAATGTAAGTGAGCATGAGTGATAATGTTTTGTTATGCGTGAAAATGAATGAATGCTGATGAGTGCTAATAAGTGAATGAGTGTGAGTAAGTGAATATAACTGATCATGAGTAAGAATGTGTTGTAATGCTTGCATATCTGCTGTTGGACCTTGTTAGAACTGGGAGTCTCTAGTTGGCTGAGGTAGGTACCTTAGTCCAAATAGGGACCTTGGCTTCTAGTCAGGGTAAGGAGGGACACACGCTTAGATAACCCCTGCTCACCCCCTGGTAGCTTGGCATGAGCAGCCAGGCTTATCTCCAAGGCAATGTGTAAAGTATTTGCAACCACACTCCCAGTAACACAGTGATAACACCACAAATGGACACCACACTGGTTTAATAAAAATAGCTGTATCTTTATAAAAGGAATACAATGAGACCAAACGATAGAAATCCAACATATGCGTATTCGTAATATTTCGCTTTGCCGGTTATTAGGCCAGCAATCACTTGTAGGTTCTTGCGGTATTAATGAGCAATTCACGATCTCTAATGCAGTCCTAATGCAATGCTATGCAGTTCGTAATGCAGTTCGTAATGTAGTAATAAGAAAGTCCGTAATGCAAGAATCAGGCAGTTCGTAATGCAAGAATAATGCGGTTCATAATGCAAGAATCAGGCAGTTCGTAATGCAAGAATAATGCGGTTCGTAATGCAAGAATCAGGCAGTTCGTAATGCAAGAATAATGCGGTTAGCCAATTTGCGCGGTCAACTCGGACACCACTAGGCCCCAACAACAGAGACAACGGTCGTAAGCTGGGCAGGTACGGGCCCCTCGGGGACTCAGCGCATCTAACGCGGTGCAGCGGGAGAGAGCTCAGAGCATTCCTGTACTCCTCCTGCACGCCTCCCCAGGCCACACATGCTTGCGGCTCCCGACCGAAGTCCAAGCCTTACCTGGGGGGGTGCACTGCCTCGCTCTCTCTCTCCTATCGTCGGACATCCTGCTGGGCAATCCCGATCACGTTGCAGCTCTGTTGCGAGGCGACGCTGTAGTCGGACGGGTTACGGCGCTGCCTTCTCCTTCGTTGACGATCTTGGGCAGATTCCTTTCGACGAACAACGATCACGATCCCTTTCACCTTGTAGCTTCCTTAGCTTCAAGAAATCCTTTAGCCCGTTGCGGCTCGGGCCGGCGGCGGCGATCTTTACTCACAGCCTCAGTTACGGTGACGGCTCGGGCCACAAACAGCAATGCAACAGCGTGGACGATGTTTCACGCTGCAGGGGCAATGCGGTCACGGGGCACCTCGTAAACAGCACCACGGACCACACGGCAGTCTCAGGCGTGCAAAAAGCACACGCACACAGCGTCGCTGAGACACGGTCCTTAGTTTCAAGTAAGCCTTTATCACGTTGCGGCTCGGGCAGGCGGTGGCGATCTTTACTCACAGCCTCAGTTACGATGATGACTCGGGCCACAAACAGCAATGCAGCAGCGTGGACGATGTTTCACGCTGCGGGGGCAATGCGGTCACGGGGCACCTCGTAAACAGCACCACGGACCACACGGCAGTCTCAGGCGTGCAAAAAGCACACGCACACAGCGTCGCTGAGACACAGTCCTTAGTTTCAAGTAAGCCTTTAGCACGTTGCGGCTCGGGCCGGCGGTGGCGATCTTTACTCACAGCCTCAGTTACGATGACGGCTCGGGCCACAAACAGCAATGCAGCAGCGTGGACGATGTTTCACGCTGCGGGGGCAATGCGGTCATGGGGCACCTCGTAAACAGCACCACGGACCACACAGCAGTCTCAGGCGTGCAAAAAGCACACGCACACAGCGTCGCTGAGACACACTTGGAAACTTTTATGTTCCTGAGTTTACACAACAGGGGGCCAGCTCTCCTCGGGCCCTTGGAGACACGTTACTTCAGGACACAGCACACAGCAAAGTCCTCTCAAGCAGGGGGACACAGCACACAGCAAAGTCCCTTGTCCTCTCCTCAGTCAAATCAGAAAACTGCAGGCCAGCCCTAGAACACACAGCAAGGGCAGTCCTTCTCTTCAGTCTCTTCAGCTGTTCTTCTTTGGCAGAGGTTCCTCTTGATCACGAAGTAGTTTCAATCCTTTTTCAGTATGGATTTCAGTCTTCAGTTCAGGGGTTTCAGCTCTTACATTTATACCCCTAAATGCCTTTGAAGTCTTTGTATTCAGGGGGCTCTGACCCCGGTCCCAACCAGACATGGGTGTCTTCCTGCCAGTGCACACCCTCTTCCTTTGATAGTCAGGGTCTGGGGCCCAGACGCTCAGCAGGAGGTGGAGCCATCCTCTGGGGGCAGCAACACAGCCCTCTTCACATGCAGGGGGCTACTCCTCCTCCCCCCACATCAAACGCAGGCCAGCCTGTTAGGACACTTCCCAGACCCTGTCACATCCAAACCCAGACAGGCAATACACAACCAGGCAGAGGCACACAGGATGGTTTAAGACAAGAAACCAGCCACTTCTAAAAGCGTGGTTTGTAAACACACAATTCAAAAACCATATTCACAAAAAGATGTGTTATTAAATTCGGAGTTCAGGCACACTAAACTCCATCTCTCCATCTTATGCCTATGGGAAGATATGCTGGAAACATGGGACTCAGCATTCCCCATTCTATCCTCTGGGCAAGATGGCCTTGCAACAGTGAAAAACGAATTTGGCAGTATTTCACTTTCAGGACATGGTACACACCTCAGTACATGTCCTACCTTTCACATACACTGCACCCTGCCCAGGGGGGTACCTTGGGCCTACTATAGGGGTGTCTGATGTGCATAAAAAGGGAAGGTAAGGCCTGGCAAGTGGGTGCACTTGCCAGGACAACAAGGCAGTTAACAAACTGCGCGCTGGCACTGCAGTGGCAGGCCTGAGATCTCTTCTTAGGGCTACTTGTGTGAGTGGCACAATTAGTGCTGCAGGCCCACTAGTAGCATTTGCATTACCAGCCCTGGCACACATAGTGCACTTTACTAGGGACTTTACTAGTAAGGCAAACATACCAATTATGGACAACCAATTACCATAACACTTTATACAGGGAGCACTTGCACTTTGACACTGATCAGCAGTGGCAAAGTGCCCAAAGCATCTAAGTCGGCAACATAATGTCAGAAAAAGGACTAGGAGGAAGGCAAAAAGTTTAAGGAACTTTAGCCAAAAAGGGCCAAGTCCAACAGACCTGACATGCTTCTTTGTGTCGAGTAGCACCCTTGGAAAAATACTGGCACTGACATACTGAAGGCAGTACTTGCATATGGGAACGCCTCGGCGGTAAAGTGCTGGCACAATGTTGGTAAATTTTAGTATGGGTTGCCAGTGAAAAAATGCCAGCGCTGGCAAACTGAAGGAAATTCTTGGAATAGGTTGCACCTGTGGAAAGTATTGGTGCTGACACATTGGACGAAATACTTAGCATATGGGAAAGTGGCAATGTCATGGGGCTATTCATGACAAAATGTGTTCCTCAACATATTAGATGTAACTTTCGACATAAGGGTCTTCCATAGTACATGGACAGCAGTATTAGCAAAACTATGGCACTGGCATATTGTATATAATGTTTGAGCAAAAGGGCCACCCATGACAAAATGCTGGCCCTAGAAATGGAGGTAATTTGTGACATAATGTGCCCCCAATAGGATAATTGGGTCAACTCATTGGTACTGTCAGGTTTCATTAGCTTGGCACACAAGGAATATTTAATGAGTGTCTTTTCAGAGCCTATAGCTTTGTAGCAAATTTATGTGTATTAAAATGCCAATTTTTTACAAAATTTGCTCAAGGGAGGGAAACCACCACCTTTTGATCTCCCCTAGAAGACGTCAGAATCACTTCACTTGCTTACTACAATTCAGCTAACCTTTCCCTTGACATATCATGTCCGTACCTTTGTATAATTGATATCTAAAATAGACATTTGTTTGTGTTGTGTTGTTATATTAATTATCCTATTATTATGTAACTTCAGAAATGGTAATTAGTTTGGTATCATCAGGATTAAGGTCAGGTGGCAACACTTGCTGAGAAGAGTCAGGCTCATAGATCATATGTTGTCACTTTCTGTGACATACATAAGGTCATAGGGTATATGATGTCATTTCCGCTACCCCTATCATTTTGGTGAATCTACGTACATTATCTCCACCCCCAGAGTAATGCAATTGGCTTACTCTTGTGTGAGTGGTTGGACTTCCCTTCCTAAATCCCTCCCTAAACCTCTCTTAATCCTCCTTAATTCCATCTCCTTTAGAAGTAAGTCTGCCCCTTTTCCCACCCACCTTTCTGTGTCCCCTCCTCATTTACTCCTAAAATCAATGCTTAAATGTGCAGAAACCAGAGAGATATATGTATAGCTAAAACTTACATTTTGCAGTACATTTTGTAGTACTACAAAAAGTACTATAAGTGCAGCTCGTGAATCACGCCCTAAATAAATGTTTAAAACATCAAACAGGAAGATAGAATGAAACACTCTGTAGATGGAAGAATATTTAAGTACAAAGCCTCAAGTGCACTTTGACTATTCTCAAACGGAAACATCACTTATGAAGCAGCACCTCGGGCACTTATAGATTTTCTGGCATTTTTAAAACGCGTTTATTTTACTGAGCACTGCAAAGTTGGTTTCCTCCAAGGGTGAAGTACTCTAAGTGAAGCATGCTATGTTCTCATCTTCAAGAGTATGGTGAAACTCTTTTTAATGCATCCTGGCGTCCTATTGTAAAAGTTCTTTCGAAGTTATTGAAACATTGCTTTATGTACAGGTTATTTCCGAATATTTAACTACAAAAATATATCATGTTATTATAGTTACATTAAAAGTATTCACATCTCTGTTTTTCGAGATGTAGGGGACAATAATTTCACACGGGGATATTATTGAGGAGGTAATCATTCTAAATTGCTCTAGGTTTCTGTTATATGTGAGTCCCTCATTATTAAAGATGTACATAATGAAGACATGCAGTATTTTGATGTGAAAATAACGTCAAAGAAAAATCCTGTAGCTGCACTCAGTTTTGTAAATGGAAAATACATTTTACAAAGTTTATAACAAAAGGTCAAAGCTCCTTAAAACATGTACCTTATGCATAAGACCTGAAATAAAGTGTAAAGTAATAGTCTACTCTGATAAACAAAGGAACTGAAAGACATTTCAACTAAAAAAGTGAATTTATACTGTCAACAACTAAAAGTATTTCTCAAATAATTTTTCAAAATAGAGAACAATTAACATCTAAATGCTCCAGACAATTAACACTAAGGGCCTTATTACAATGTCGGGTGGACGACACCATTTCGGTGTTGGAACCGACTGACCGTAGGTCAGCGGTTCTGACCACCTAATTACAATGCGGTTTCTGCCCCCAGCACAAGCTCCCATAGAGAAATGGAAGTTTGTGTAAATCCCTGCACCGTGTGGCAGGCACGTCACGGTGCCTGCCACACAGTGCAGGGATTTACAGGGGGAGGCCGCAGAGGAATGGGGGCCCTGCTAGGGCCCCCCAAAGTCACTTTCCGACAGGCGTTTAATGTTGGAAAGCCCAACATGAAAAGCCTGTGGAAACAGACATCGTAATCCCAACTGTGGAAACGCCGTCCTTTAGGAATTGCGTGCTAGTTCCGACTGGCCGACAGGCTCCTTCGGAGTCAGTCAAAGCCAGTCAAATGACGGACCAGTTTAACTTCCGAGCGCCTACATTGTTATTAGGCGGTTGGAAGTCAAACCTTGGATGTCGGTCGGAATCGGAGGCTTTCCGACCAACATCCAAATGAGGCCCTAAATGGTCATAATCATTTCTGTAACATGAAAGCTATCAATTTATTTACCAAAAAGAGATAAAAGTGTGTTGTTGGTAATACCTATTGTAAGAGACTGGAGTATTAGTTGAGGAGGCTGAGAACCCACCTCAAATAATAAACACAATCCTTGTCAGGGTGAACCACAAAAGTCACTTTATAAACCTGTGCCTAATCCTCTGGTAGCTTGGCACAAAAAAAGTAAGGCTTAACTTTGAGTCAACATTTCAATTATTTCTACAGTACTCAAATAGTAATAAAGTGAAAACACAACACAAGAAAAATCCTGAACCAATTAAGAAAAATAAATTTTAATAATTAAAGTGACATCAAAATAACAAAAATCCCGAGTTATGAATGTTTACATTTCAAAATTTTAAGAAGCTCGAAAAAGTGTTAAGCACCATCCACAACTTTGTCCCAGTGTAAAGTTCTACCTTCAAAATTAGTCTCTGGAGTGAAAGTTGAAAGTCAATAGCGGGCTGGGGCTGAAGAGGGCTCCACAGTGTTGGATAGCAGCTGGATGAGGACTCGGTGAAGCAGTTGACTTTTGGCCAAAAAGCTCTGTGCAGGAAAAATTTGAATTTCTTCTGCAGAGAAGTCCCTCACCGGCCAGATACTTTTTGCTCTTTCACCTGGTGAAAATTTCTACCTTCGAACTTAGTCACTTTCTTGGACCTCAAATTCTTTCAGGTGGGCAAGGCTGCAGGCCATAGTCAGAGAGGGCTCCACAAGGCCTGGCACCTTCTCCACTAAATCTCACTGAATCAGATTTGCTGCTGCTAAGAAGAGTGCAGCAAGAGCATCCAGAATATTTGTCCAAGTGTGGTGATGCACCATTGTTGGATCAGCTTGGCAGGTTCGTCCCGGTCCTCTGTCGGTTCTCAGAGGAAAAAGTTGGGAAAAAGTCTCTAAGTCCCAGGTTTCAGGAATTATCAGGAGTAGTACTCTTTGACACCAACCAAGGATTGTACAGGATCGTGGGGAAAGCACTTGGTGGACTGGAAACACTCCAGCAGAAGCAAGGATAAAAAGGCCCTTTGAAGCGTGTCCCTCTAGCCCTAGTCCACTTCTTTGTCTTGGGGTATGAGGGAGAGCAGGTCCAGTCTTCAAGGCTCTTCTCAGGTCACAGACATACAGACAGCAGCTCTAGTCCTCTTCTGTTCTTCCACAGGTCCAGACTCCAGAAGTGATCTGAGGAGTGTACTGGTGGTGCCACATTCATGCCCAGTGCCAGCCTGTGGGTTGGGAAAGTTCTGGCCACTCCTTAACTACTGGGGTAAAAGTTCCCAGTGGTGACCTTACCAACTTTTGCAGCACTTCCTTTGTGTCTGACTGTCCGTAATCCCACAGTGCCCCTCTTTTCCTAAAGCCAACATGGTAGAACCCTTCTTCCACTGGTCAGAGCTCTCAATGCCCACCCAGAGGTGTGGCTATAGGAATGGGCAAACCCTCCCTTGTGGACACTACAAACCAGTTCTGGAACAGCTCCCTGTTAGAGCCATGCTGACTAGGAAGACAAAAGGAAGCAGTCCTATCATGTGAGCTACAACTGCCAGTGGCAGCGTAGGCACTCTTTCAAGCTCAGGAAGGGGCTGGGTACAGCCCCCAGGCCATCTTGCTTAAGGAGGAAAATCGCCTTGTCGCTCTCAAACATTTTGTCCACTGTTGGGGTGCAATCCACAGCTCACCACATGAGAGCCATTCAACAGTCAGGTGACACTGGCAGAAAGACACATTTGGCTTAGCCAGGAAAAGTGCAACTTTATAAAAGTGTCATTTTCGAAATAGTAACATAAAATCTGACTTTATCATGAAGTTGGATTTAAAATAAAATGAGTCTTTGAATCATTGTTCTATATACTCCCAAATGGAAACTAAGAATTAGAAGTTGTAATATTGTAACCCAGTGATTTCCTGTAGGAGAGACAAATTTGCTACATTGAAAAAAAAAACTTTCGGGGAGTTTTCACTACTAGGAAATTTGAAATATTAAATATACCTGTCTTACTTTTTAAATACTAAGCATTCTGCCCAATAGGCATTTAAGGCTCATATTAGGGGTGATTTTTAAATATTAAAAGGGAAGGTTTAGGTCTGGCAAAAGGTTTATTTGCCAGGTCGAAATGGCAGTTTAAAATTGCATATCCAGGCTTGCAGAGGCTAGCCTGGAGACATGTTTTACAGTGCTGGACTACGGCAACATCCTGTACCTGGGCGCTAATAAGGATGTAACACGTAGATTGCAGATGGTGCAAAATGCAGCGGCAAGAATGCTCTGCCAGCTCCCTAGAAGGTCCTCTGTTTCAAGTTCTCTATGTGATCTTCATTGGCTCAGGGTGGAGAAGCGTGTGAAATTCAAAGCCCTGTGTTACATGTTTAAAGTTAAGTCTGGCAGTGCCCCCCAATATCTAAAGGCCATTGTCCAACCCTATATACCATCACGTTCTCTTCGCTCGTCTACCCAGGTGAAGTTTTCAGTTCCTAGGATCAAACTGTCTCGCATGGGCGGACGGTCTTTTTCTTATCTGGGTCCTCAGTTGTGGAATTCTCTTCCTCTTTCTCTTAGGAACGAAAACATCCTTAGTAATTTTCGCAAATATTTAAAAACTTGGTTGTTTAACCAATAATTCGTGGGTAATTCTTTTAATTAGATTCTGCAACTTTTTGCTTTTCTCCTCTCTCCGTCAAGCGGCGCCGGGAAACCTTTTGTGGTAGCTGTGCGCCTTATAAGATTAATTGACAACATAACATAACAACAACAACAGTGCTACTTTAGAGAGTGACACAATAAGTGTTGCAGCCCACTTGTAGCATTTAATACCATACACTCGGCTAGGAACCTAGGATTCAAGTTTGACTCTGCCCTTTCTTGTAAGACTCAGATTAGTCATGTATCCTCACTATGCTTTTGGAAGATGAAATCCCTACGGAGATTCCTCCATTTACTTCCCATGGACTGCAGAAAGACTGTAGTTCATGCACTCATTACGTCTCAGTTAGATTATGCCAACAGTCTGTACCTGGGTCTGCCTGACTACCTGATAAGAAAGCTACAGACTATACAAAATGCGGCCGCTAGGCTCATTAGAAATATCCCAACACGACATCACATCTCCCCCATTTACGGAGCCTACACTGGCTGCCAGTAAAAAGGAGGATAGAATTCAAGGCGCTAACCCTCGCCTACAGGGTAATTAAAGAAACGGGCCCCCTCTATCTGAGAAAAAGACTCCGCAAATATCATCAGACTAGGATTCTGAGATCTAATCACCAAGTACTTCTTGCCACTCCTCATTTCAAAAAGCCAGATTGGGTGGCCGGTCTTTTACGGTAAGAACTGCCCATCTCTGGAACTCCTTACCCGAGTTCATAAGGAAGGCCAATTCAGAATTCAGAAACTCCTAAAAACTTGGTTCTTCAGCCTTTCCTAGCACCTGTAACTCCTGGCAGTGTACCTCCGTCTTCTGCTCTCCGCAATTAGCGCCGGGACACCTCCGTTGGTGCTGTGCGCTCTACAAACTTCAAAATAAATAAATAAATAAATACACTGGGGATCTATAGGTAAATTAAATTTGCCAATGAGAGATATGCCAATTTATCTATGATTAGAAACACAAACCCTTTACTACTGGTTATCAGGAGTAAAGTATGCATAGTGCCAGTAAAAATGGGTTCAGCATAGGAAGTCAAAAATCTGTCGAAAATACCACGCAAAAGATGGTCTTCTCCAACAACTATGCAAAGAACAAACAAGTATTGTATAACTATAGATGACTTGAAGCCTTCATGTGCCTGCTGTAATTAATGTCAGCGAGCTGGGGAAAACGTCAGAAGCCTCAGGAGCGGCCCTCCAGCCCACCAGGGAAATGGCCGTAAAAATAAAAGGACTGTCCGGTCCTACTACTCACTATGGCATTATAGCTTGCTGATGAGGGTTGTACTTGTTGATAAAGGCTGTCTGCCTAAGTCATAGTCCAGAGGGGCTGGCCAGCTCCCATAATGACAGAGGTGGCCTATAGCAACTGTTTTAATGTAAAGCAGACAGAGCTGTAATGCAATCAGAACATTCCACCACAAACTTCAGAAACTGTTAAATTAAGCAGATAGAAAAAGAAGGACAATGAAATTTTAGAGGAAAATGTTTATATCAGCATCATTTGAAGTCTGCCACTATGTTATTTTCAACAGAGTTCCTAACATTCCGATGCTTTTATATACATTTATAGCCGGCTCCGCCAGTCATTAAAAAACTGCCCCAATTTTATCGGCTCTAGCTGGCGGCAGTGGCCTATAACATGGCAGCAGGACTACAGTGTCTGGCTACAAAAGTATTATAAGTAACATTCTTCTCTTAAAAGAAAAAAAAGCTCTGGCAACACACTGAAGTTCTACTCCTCCCCAGAGTATCATAATAACCTTATAAAGGCACCTAGCCTGCTGCCATGTGCCTCCGTATGGCCATAAAACTAATTTCTGACTTGCCACATCCTCATAATTAGGGTTTCAATGTCTCATACAACGCCACTGACACACTGAGTCCACTTAAATCGTTGAGGGGTAAATAGTTTTACTCGGGTCAATCAACAGGTATAATCTCTGTAAAACAAGTACTATGATGGTGAAAATAAAATGTTGGAAAATAAAACCCTTACTTCAGCACATATTTGGTAAAAATAAATTACCCTAGAGTATCATTAAACTAAATTAAAGCCAAAATTGTACCCCGAAATTATGTGACCTGTAAAGCCCCTGACCAAAGGGGAAACAGAAGGTACTTCAGAGGCTACCTTCTGCTCAAATGGTACTACTGATTACATACTACTGTTCCCCCACATAATTTAACAACTGATACTGGCTACTGGCTTTCCATCTCAATGTCTTCTCAAAATGGAATGCATTTCTTCTGTACTACAAGATGTACTGCAGACAGAAAGTTTGCAAAATGTACCATGGCCAACCTCATTCTGAGCAAGCTGGTCAAAAACATATTTATTAGTTCTCACTGTGTAGTTCTCGGAGGTACGCACTCAAAAACTACTGGCCAATCTTCCTGCTCCCATTTCCAGAGAAGATACTGGAAAAGATCATCAACAAGCAACTCATGAAATCTCTGGAGCAGAAGTAGCTACTCAACACCTCCCAATCCAGCTTCCGCAGCAATCACAGCACTGAAACAACCCTGATCAGAGCCATTAACGACATACAAATCCTCCTTGACCATGGAGAAACAGCAGCTCTGATCCTCCTCGACCTCTCGGCAGTCTCTGACACTGTATTCCATCAAACGCTGAATGAAAGACTTCACCACATCGACATCCAAGGAGACATGCTCAGATGGATCACTACCTTCCTCACTGGAAAAATCCAAAGGATCCCCTCCAACCTTTCACCTCTGAACCCAAGGGGATCACGGTCGGTGTCCCAGAGGGCTCGTCCCCCAGGGCTCATCCCTCAGTCCTAAGCTCTTCAACGCATATATGACCCCACTAGCCAGCATCGTCAGATCCCAATGTCTCAAAATAATTTCCTACGCAGTTGACACCCAACTCGTCCTCTCACTCACCGATGACCCGCCACCACCAGAACCAACTTCCACAGATACATGACAAGCATCACCTACTGGATGAAGAACAACTGGCCGCAGCTGAACAAAGACAGGACAGAATTACAGAACTTTGGCAACAGCAGCAACACATGGAATGACTCCTGGTGGCCACCAGATATAGGACCCGCACCCACTCCCTACGACAATGCCAGAAACCCCGGAATCATCAGTGACACCAAGCTCACCATGAAATCACAGATCAACACCATCTCCTACGCCAGCTTCCTCACTCTGCGCATGTAATGTAGGATCTTCAAGTGACTACCCCTACACACGACATGCACCGTGTTACAGGCCCTCATCACCAGCTGACTGGACTACAGCAACTCCCTCTATGTAGGAATTGTCGCACACCTTCGACAGACACTTCAAACCTTACAGAACGCCACAGCTAAACTCCTCTGCCTTCCCTGATGTACTCACATCACACCCCACCTCAGGCAACTCCACTGGCTCCCCTTACAGAAGAGATGCCAATTCAAGCTGCTGACCCACACACACAAGGTTCTACACAAACATAGACCTGCCTCCATTAACCACCGCGTGAACTTCCAGCAACCGCTGAGAAGAATACGCTCCACCTCCCTTTCACTTGCTCATACTCCCTGCATCTACGCAAGCAGAAGTGGAGGACGCTCCTTCTCCCACATTGCAGCAAAGACCTGGAACAGCCTCCCCTTGCAACTCCGGACCTTCACCTCACTTCCAGAATTCTGAATGGCCCTTAAGACCTGGCTGTTCGAATAAGCCCCTGGGACCTGCAAACACCTGGATACCCTATTGGGTGATTAGCCACGCTTTATAAATCCTGATTGATTGACTGATTGATGGATAAACGCCTCTGTCCATCATGCCACTTCCCACTCTTAAAAAACATACCATTATTTCACTCTCTTGATGCATTTAACACATATGCCTGTTCTATGCATGCATTCAACAAGATCCCATCTTTCACTGACATCTATTTATCATCTAGAGTCTGGGACAGTGTTGTCCAACACTAATCTCTCCACTTATAAAGTTATCCCCAAAAACAGATCCCACCACCTTTGATTTGTAGACTTTACATCTCCTGTAACAGTCATCTTTGGAGAACTATCTAGTGCCCCACCATTTCAGGTCAATCTTTCACATTTAACTCAATCCCTTTTTTTCTAAATTAGTTCCAAAATTCATATATCTTATTTTTATAGAATCTAGAAATTAATCCATTAATAAATAATGAGTCTTTGATTCACATCTAAGCCCTTCTTTTCTCAAGAGCCTTGTCATCCATATCTCTAGGTACACCAATTACTTTATCATCATCTACATTAATTCACTGGGACTTCTGTATATTTTAAAAGCAACAATGTAAACTCGCTCTACAGATATCTTCCCTTCAATATCTCAGCCTGTACATTCTGCTGGAATTTCAATGTGTCTCCTTCATAGTTCCTGAAAACTGGACAATATCACTTTTTCTCAACAATCATCACAGCGGACAAACAAAAAGTTCCCAGATGTATCACATTTGTATCCTCTCAGCCACTGAAATGTCTTTGGTTCACCATAATCATTTTTATACTACCACTGCTAACAGGCGCAAAGTGGTGTTACAATTTTGCGGGTGTCTTGAGTGACACTGTGGAATGACATTTTCATCTATTTCAGATAAGAACAGAGTCCCACACTGAATGAAATACCACAAATGTAACTACTGACTATTTCACATATCCTGGCCAGTATGAGCAGATGGGTGGTTAGTCTTATGCACTTACATTGTGTACAGATATGTATATTAGGTAATGTGTTAAAGTGTTTCACTCTATTTATTCTTAAACTTAATAAAGCAATAGCTAAGAATTTTATTTTATGTGTAAATTTCCTTCTTTCTATATTGAAGGCAACACTTTGAATGACAACATTTTATTAGGAAATAAGATTTGGGCCCACTTACGTTGCATCCAATTTGAGTTGGCATTCCCATTACTGAGCTGGCAGCATCACACGCCATGTTTATGCACATCCGATGAGCCTGCTGGTCCTAACAGCGATTAAATGAAAGACAGTCGCTGCTCATGCAGAAAAGTCTCCCCAAGCATAAAAGGATGAAGAGAAATAGATACATTACATGCAGTGTTATCTTAAGCAGGTTAGATTATTCCAATGCCCTCCTGCTAGGAGCGCTGGAATTCTTGCTAAACAGACAACACAGAGTCCAAGTCTCTGCTGCCAAATTGCATTGAACAGCTCTTCAGCTTCTAATGCACTGAAGGATCTTCATATGTTTCTGCTGTGCTAGAGAAGAGTTTTTAAATCAGTATGTATTGTTTTTAAAGCTCTCCAGGGCCATGGACCAGTGCCCCAAAAAAATAGAATGAAAAGACACTCCCCAGGGAGGTGCCTCAGCTCCGCAGCAGCCAATTTTGCCTGAATCTCTAAATTCAGGAATACCAGACAAGGTGGGCGAGCTTTCATGGTCAGAGCAGTCCAGCTCTGTAATCAACTTCCTGCCTCCCTTAGATCCCTGCATGATCTTTTGCACTTCAGAAAAGCCTTGAAAACTTGACTCTTCCCCAAATAACCCCCTCTTTCGCATTTTTGCTTTCTTTTTTGCTGCAGCGATATTTCATTTTTAGTCTCGGTAGAGGTTGTAGTGGCAGGATATCAGTATGGTGACAGTGCGCTCTGTAAATGCTCTAAATAAATACATAAATAAATTTCAAGTCTCTGCCACAGAGAACATTGTTCACTCTTTTTTAAAAAGAAGGATCAGATTGCTAGGCTGAAACCTACTTCCATAATCTGAGCCATAAAGACCTGCTATATAATAGGGCAGTCCACAAAATGGGATGCATGCTTCATTTGGGCACTTCTATTTAGATGGTTTTGAGTTTTGCTTTTATCATGGCCTCGGGCAACACAATCAATGAAATGCATCCTATTAGTGATGTGAACTATGATTTTGAACGGCTGTGATGCGTGTTGCCGCCCACTAAGTCGTTCCACAAAAATGGGTGCTCTACGTTCCTGGGTTAACCATACAATAAACTCAAAGAACAAAACTAATGTACAAGGCACACCAAATAATTAGTGACAAGATAATTAGATCCATTCATACAATTCAGCAACATAGATCCAAAGTGCCACAAGTCCAGAGCACTCAATATGTTTCCAAAAATATGCTTTATTTCTAAGCAGAAGGGACTTCTTAAGGACTAAATAAATCACTTCAAAACCCATCAATTCTCATGTCCTTAAACACGTTGAATGGCATTTCACAAATAAAAAGTTCCCTGTCTCATTATTGGACAACTAGTACCCATATTTCATGAGAGGTTCGTGCATCAGTACCTTTTGATAATATCATCAAACAACATGAGCCCCTGTGCAAAAAGCTGAACCGGCGTGCTACTTCATCAACATGCCGTGTCGGCATGCTACTCCATCAACATGGCGTGTCTAAAAAGGGCCCAATTGGTGTAGTATATATCAATCTCAACAAAGTAAAAAAAACATTTACCAGGTTTCGCAATTAAATATTGCAGGAATCAAACCATCATCCTCAAATCCACTCCCCAGCATCACACCAAGGAAACTACATCATTTCACAATGCTTAGATCATGAAACAAAGTATCCTTCACTACCATAAGCACACCGTCCACATTAATTTATACACAGGTCGCAAGGCTGAAACGCATAGTCAGTTCTGTGCACTCAATACATTTTATGCTTTCTTCTGAGTGACTGCCTTTAGTCATCCATATTTGTGGCTGTGATAAATATAACTTTAAAATATATATATTATCTACTGGCGGTCGCCAGTAGATAGTTATAGTTAGGACCTAGTTTCCATAGGAAAAGTGTTTTTTGTTTTCCCAATAACTTTGGCGCCGGATGACGAATCATCGGGAAAGTTTCAAAACTAGTGGGGCGCTCCGGTCAGCTCCTGTCTTGAAAGTTTCGGGGTGATTCGGCAAGCGGGGGCCGAGAAAAAAGGGGGTCCCAAAACGTGTTTTCTCCATGTTAATTCCCATAGGAAACTTTAGACACGGCTACAGCCCAAACTGCTGAACGGAATTACACCAAATTTGGCAAAAAGGTAGTGCTTGGTTCAGAAAGCGCCCTTTTTTTTAAATGGTGTAAATCCGTTCAGTAGTTGCGGAGAAAATCAAAAAATAGAGGTCAAAAAATCAATTTCCCATAGGAAACTTTAGACACGGTTACAGCCAAAACTGCTGAACGGAATTACACCAAATTTGGCAAAAAGGTAGTGCTTGGTTCAGAAAGCGCCCTTTTTTTTTAAATGGTGTAAATCCGTTCAGTAGTTCCTGAGAAATTAAAAAAATAAAAGTTTTGATATCTATGGCCGCGGTGGATCCGCGCACCCTCCCGATCACAAGCTTCATGCTAATTGGCTGTCAACACTCCAAACCAGGAAGTGTTGGCAGCCATCTTGTGACTCGGTAGAACCGAGTCACAAGAAAAGAGAAAAACAAACGCGAAAAAAAGGAAAGGGGGCAGGGTAGAAACACCCATGACCCCCAGGGCCCAAAAAAAGCATTTTTTTTTTTTTTTTTAATCGGCGAGATTCGCGCACCCAGCGCGAATTTCGTCCGAAATTTTTAAAAAAACGAATCGCGGGCTCCCGCGCTTTGTTATTATTTAGCCCCCGGGTGGGCCAGTTCCCGGGGGCACTGAATAAATGTGTGGGGGGCCCCAATCCCCCCCACACTGCCCCGGGGACCGCCACCTCCCCGGGGCTTGATTAAAGAGTTGTGGGTTGGGCAGGCAGCACCCCCGCAGCCCCGGGGACCGTCACCCGCCGGGGCTAATTTTTAAATGTGTGGGGGGGCCTCCAAGGGCTCCCCAAACCCCAGGGACTGCCACCCCCCGGGGCTTTCATTAATTATTTGCGGGGGGCACACTGCCCCCCCGCAGCCCCGGGGACCGCCACCCCCCGGGGCTTCTTTTTAAAAAAAAATATACCTGTGTGGGGGGGCTAGAGCCCCCCCACACGCCTTGGGGACCGCCACCTCCCCGGGGCACTAAAATGCTAATTTGGGGGTCAGGAACGGACCCCCGAGCCCCGGGGACCACCACCTCCCCGGGGCTGTGCATGTGATGGGAGGGGGGCCGCGCGGCCCCCCTCCTGGAGCCAATGATGGCCCTGGGTGCCGCCACCCCCCAGGGCCGGCTCCTGCAGTGTCCCGGGGTGCCCACCCCTGGGACACTGCTGTTTGCAATGACAGGACGGGAGCAGCGCGGCTCCCGCCCTGTCATTGCAAACTGCTTTGCTTCATTGAAGCGAGAGCAGGGAAACCTTCTCTCGCTTCAATGAAGCAAAGCAGATTGCTTTTCCACAAGGGAGCTGCATGTCAGCAGCTCCCCATGTGGAAAAGCAATGCCGGCTCCCGCAGGACGCGGGGAGCCGGCTGGACCATGGGGGCATTGGGGCTCCCCCCATGGTCCCCAATGAGAGGCCGGCCCCGGGGGATGGGGTCCCCGAAGCCAATAGAGGCCTCAGGAGGGGGGCCACACAGCCACCCTCCATACAAAAACAAAATCTGGCCATGCCCCGGGGGATGGGGTCCCCGGGGCCAGAATTGGCCATGGGAGGGGGCCCACGCGGCCCCCTTCCCGTTCATTTTTTTTTTTAATTAAAAAAGGGGTCAGGCCCTGGGGGATGGGGTCCCCAGGGCCCCAAAAAAGTAAATAGAAGGGGGGCCACACAGCCCCCCTTCCAAAAAAATAAATTTAAAAAAACACGCTATCGTGCCGGAGGCCCCGCCCCCTCCCAGCAACACTCTGCAAACGCGCCCTGTGGCGCATTTTAAGTTGGGAAATTAATTCCCCTTCAATACTGGGGGTCCCTGGGGGCCAACTAGCCCACCAGGTACCTCCAGTAAGCGCCACATGGCTGGTTGCAGAGAGGTGGTCCAGGCCACGCACCTTTTTACACCTCTCTGCAACGCAGCTCTGTGGTGCTTACTGGAGGTACCTGGTGAGCTAGTTGGGCCTTAGGGACCCTCATGATTCTCTTTGTCACTACCCAGCCAGCCAGCACCATGTACTTATCCAGTCACTCCGCCAAAACCCAAGCACTTCTAGATTCACCTTGCACTCTCCTTGCAGTACTCTAATCATCCAGTCAGTACCCATGCACTCATGCAATGACCCATGCACTAACTCATGCACTGCTACAATACTCTGAGCACTACTGATGCAGTCCAGCCATCGCCCTGTCACTACCCATGCACTCCTCCGATCACCCAGCGAGCACCATGTACTTATCCAATCACTCCGCCAAAACACAAGCACTTATAAATTCACCATGCACTCTCCTTGCAGTACTCTAATCATCCAGTCACTACCCATATACTCATGCAATGATGCAGGCACTAACACATGCACTGCTACAATCCCCTGAGGACTACTGATGCAGTCCAGCCATCTCCTTGTCACTACTCATGCACTCCTCCAATCACCCAACCAGTTCCATGTCCTTATCCAATCACTCCGCCAAAACACAAGCGTTTATACATTCACCATTCACTCTCCTTGCAGTACTCTAATCATCCAGTCAGTGCCCATGCACTCATCCAATGACCCAGGCACTAACTCATGGCAAATACAGAGGAGGTCATGCTAATCACAGTGGTACCACAACGCATAGTGTTCCCTAGTGTATGTAGGTGTTTTCACTGTATTCTAAGTGTCTTTTAGCATAGCACTGGCTCTAGGGCCGGTTAGTCAGAGTAGGTTACCACCAGTACCCGTCAGCAAAAAGTTGGGGGCACAGGAGGACTTTCTGCTCCTCTGTTGGTTCTTTCTGAACATCTCTTGCTTCTTCTTGCACTTTTCTTCTTCTTTCTGGACTTCTGTTGCCTCTTTCTGCATGTCTTGCTTCTTTGTGCGCTTTTCTTCCTCTTTCTTCACATGTCCTACCTTTGTAGGCATAGTTAGAAATTAGCATTTAAAAAACCTTTGAAATTCACTGAAAAAACCATAGGTTTCAGGGACGTTATAGTTAGAAATTAGCATTTAAAAAACCTTTGAAATTCACTGAAAAAACCATAGGTTTCAAGGACGTTATAGTTAGAAATTAGCATTTAAAAAACCTTAGAAATTCACTGAAAAAACCACAGGTTTCAGGGAGGTTATAGTTAGTTGGACATTTCACTCATACAAGACCAGAGAAATCCCCCCGTTATAGTTAGTTCAGCTAACTATAACTCGCTCCCCCGCAATGCACTGCTGATGACGTCACATATTACATCATTCATGACATGGTCAGTGACATCACTGATGACATCACTGATGACATCACTGATGACATCACTGATGACATCATCCATGTGAAAATCTGATGCACCTCCTCACACTCTAATATAACCGTTGATGCACCCACTGTAAAATGCAGACTACCATTTTCGAAACCATCGCCACACCAATACCAGTTACTACATACGCACTCACTGATTCCTAGGTCTACACACACATCCACTCATTCACCCATACAATCACTCATAAATGCAGTCACTCATCAATACAACACTATCATATGCACTCATACACCTATACAGACACTCACACACCGCCACTCATCCATGGAGTTACTCACACACCTAGTCAGTCATGCAAATAATCAATCACACTCCCATTTACTCACCTATACAGATACTAACGCATACTTACTCTCTTATATAATCACTGATACAAGTACACACTCATCCATACAGCCACTCTCACAATCACTGACTCTCACGTATAGTCATTTATACTCCAACTCTCACATACACTGCCTTTTCCCTATGTAGTTACTTGGACATGTACCACTGAGACATCCATTCACTCACCAACACACCCATACACACACTCACCCGCCCATACAGCTGTTTCCACATGCACTCTTGAACCCATACACCCAGTGAATCAACCACTCACACATCTATGCACAGTCACACACCACCCACCCACACACACAGTCTCCCATACAAATTCTCAAGCAACAAATCAATAACCGATATACACACTCATGTAGCTACTCACCAACCCATGCATTCAGTAAGACACATTTAATCACTCACTTATACAGTCAGTCACGCACCTACTAAATCATCCATCCAGACACTTATACACCAACTCATTCTTCAATACACCTTGGCATATATATAAAACATATTTAAACTTTACAGAAACACACAGTGACTGGATGATGTCATCAGTGATGTCATCAGGGATGTCATTTGAGATGTCATCAGTGATGTCACTGACCATGTCATGAATGATGTAATATGTGACGTCATCAGCAGTGCATTGCGGGGCGCGAGTTATAGTTAGCTGAACTAACTATAACGGGGGAATTTCTCTGGTTTTGTACGAGTGAAATGTCCAACTAACTATAACCTCCCTGAAACCTGTGGTTTTTTCAGTGAATTTCTAAGGTTTTTTAAATGCTAGTTTCTAACTATAACGTCCCTGAAACCTATGGTTTTTTCAGTGAATATATATATATATATATATGGTTTAGTAAAGAATCCAGTAAGCGTGCTCTCAGGAACAGATCAGTCGAGCCACGCCTGAAGGTGAAACACTGTGTAATTAAACAGTGTTTCACCTTCATACGTGGCTCGACTGATCTGTTCCAGAGAGCGCGCTTACTGGACTCTTTACTAAACCATTGACAGCCGGTACGCTCTGCCGGCGTGCACACCACTCCCCGTAGGGTCCATCCATTCCGGAAGGATCAAACAAGGAAGGAATATATTTATATATATAAATTGAATCATTGTTGTAAAGAAGAGTGTTTCAGCCCCGAACTGAGAGAAATGAAACACCGAATTGAATCGGATGATATTGCTTTAAGGTGGTGTTCCCATTAGGAGTCCTTCTTCACTTTTTGAGAACTGAGTACATTTAAACCCGAGAGCAATGTACCCTCACTTTTCACATATGATTAAGACCGAACTCTGGTCGAAAAGCGTTATGTGATATGTTTTGAGGCTGCCATATTAACATGTATATCTGTTGTTAGAGTCAAATGGTAAACACTTCGCACAGTCCTTTGTAGAGTAAAAGCCATCATGCCACCAAACAGAAGTGCGGTCTCCCTGTCCCTCGATTTCTGATTTGCGCACATTCCCACAGGACTGTGCGGATTCTGCCCTCATGTATGGTACATTTCGAACATTTCGTTTTTCTATCTATGCAAGACTTCATGCTGCATTGTCCATAAAAGACTGTAAAGGTTTTTAAATAGGAGACAAAACGAAGTGTTTACCATATTGACTCTAACAACAGATATACATGTTAATATGGCAGCCACTAATACCAGCATTTTGTACTAAGAACTTTGGCAGTCCTTTGTCTCTGGCCATTTTAAACGCTCCTCCAATGAAATCACTTTTGAAGGATTTTAAACATGCATTGCTTTTTGATAAAGTTTTCACGAGCACTGAAGAAGGCAGAATGCCGAAATGCATTTGCTCATAATAAATCATCAATGTCCCGTGAGTGTTCAGTGTCTGCTTGGAGCTTTATTATGTTTACGTGATTCACCCTCACGTTTTTCAGGCCAAAGCACTCGTCCAGAGTTCAGGAGCAGGGTGAAATCTGGGAGACTCAAAATATATATATTATATATATATATATATATATATATATATATATATATATATATATATATATATATATATATATATATATATTATATATATATTACCTACTGGCAGTCGCCAGTAGGTAGTTATAGTTAGGACCATGTTTCCATAGGAAAAGCATTTTTTCATGTGCTTATAACTTTGGCGTAGTTTGACGAATCTTTACGAACTTTTCCCAAAAATTTCTCTTTTTAGATCAGTTCCTATCTTCAAAGTTTGGGGGTGATTGGTCAAGGGGGGGCTGAGAAAAAAGGGGGTCCCAAAACGTGTTTTCTCCATGCAATTTCCATAGGAAACTTTAGACAAGGCTACAGGTCAAACTGCTGAACGGAATTACGCCAAATTTGGCAGGGAGAAAGGTCTTGGTCCAGAAAGCATGCTTTTGTTTAAATGGGATAAATCCGTTCAGTAGTTTTTGAGAAATATCAAATTTTACAGATATCGATATTTGAGAATTCTGACATCTGATTGGCTGAGGGGTTACGAGCACGAGCTTGCGGCTCACTGGCTGTGAACGGTTGAAACTAGGAAGTGTTGGCAGCCATTTTGTGACTCACTTGAAAGGAGTAGGGGGAAAAAAAGAGAAAAATTGTATAAGAGGGTATAGTAGGAACACTGTGCAGTTACTTTAAGCAGTCTGTACGGTGCAGAGGCAGGGAGTTTGAATGTTGCGTTGGCCGTGGAAATCACGTCCGCAGAACAACGGTGCGCGGTATTGCGGCAAGGTTGCGTAGGCTCTGGAAAGCCCGTCAGGAAAACAATGCGCCATATTGCGACAAGCAGTGTGTAGGGTGCACACACAGGTAGTGTGAATGTTGCGTAGGCCGTGGAAATCACGTCCGCAAAACAACGATGCGAGGTATTGCGGCAATGTTCAGTAGGCTGTGGAAATCATATCGGGAAAACAACAATGCGCCGTATTGCGGCCTTCCTTTAATATAATGCAGAGTAATGTTTACTTATAATGTGGTGTTCACTTTTATCACGGATAGTGTCATTTTGTTAGAGGAAATGTAATATTATGTGGGATGGCGTGTTCTCTCCATGTGCGCGGAACAAAATTAACGTTTAATTGGCTGAGGTGTTGCAACAACGAGCTTAATGTTCATTGGCTGCGAAACATTGAAAGTAGAAGTGTTTCCAGCCATTCCCTTCCCCTCCGCGGAGTAGCAAGGACATCTGATTGGCTCACATGTTCCAATGAGGACCTTCCAGAGCTTAATGTTCATTGGCTGCGAACCATTGAAATTAGAAGTGTTGCCAGCCATTCCCTTCCCCTCCGTGGAGTAGGAGGGACATCTGATTGGCTCACGTGTTCCAAGGAGGACCTTCCCAAGCTTAATGTTGATTGGCTGTAAACCATTGAAAGTAGAAGTGTTGCCAGCCAATCCCTTCCCCTCCGCGGAGTATCAGGGACTGCTGATTGGCTAACGTGTTCCAAGGAGGACCTTCCCAAGCTTAATGTTCATTGGCTGTGAAGCATTAAAAGTAGAAGTGATGGCAGCCATTCCCTCCCCTTCTGCGGAACACCATGGACATTTTATTGACTAAAGTGTTCCGAGTACAAGTTTGCTCCTTATTGGGTGGGAACGGTTCACTGTTGTCAGCCATTTAGTGACGCACTTCAAAGGAGTACGGGAAAACAAAGTAGTAGAGGGGAGGGTAGGCACACTATTAACTCTGTACAGTGGTCACAAGGTGGTGGACAGGGACTGTGAAGGTAAAAATGGTTTTTTATATATTTTAAGGGACATTTATATAATTTGCGTGGGGCCTACAAATCACGTCGGGAAAATAACAGTGTGTTGCGGTCTTCTTTTTATTAAGTCAGCGGGTGGGATACTTCACAGGAGCAGTATTTACTTATAATGTGGTGTTTACTTTTCTGACGGGGAGTGCTACATCTTTGGAGAAAATATTATAATATGGAGGAGGGGTTGAAAAAGAAAGCGCGCTGTTGCAGTCTTTATTTAAATAAGGTTCTGAGTAAGCTACTTCTCGGGAGCAATGTTTACTTATAATGTATAGTTATAGTGCGGTGCTTACTTCTGTCGCGGGTAGTGCTATTTCCTTGCAGCAAAATAGTAGGTGTGGTTGCGCTGCAAAAAATTAAGTCTAGGTTTGAAACAGTTTTTATTAAGCAATCACAAATATACTAAAGTGTAGCTGTATATATCAGAGGGGTGACAAATAAAAACGCAATTCATAAAATATCCCTTAAGCGTGGCCACACCCTCCTTTTTTTTGTCGCCTATAGTTTGTAAAAGTGTTGCCCCATATTCTTGTTAATATAAGAGGGCATCAGTTACTTTTAGAGTAGAAAAGAAGTGCTACAAGAAACACTCCCGTCATAAGGGCTGCAGTCTTCACTTTAAGAGGCTCCGGGAGGGCCTCCTCACTCTGGGCAACCTTTTGGATTGATGTTTAGCGGCGATGCCTAAGCTGCGAGGAGGAACCGCCGCTGAGTAGCGGACCTGAGACGTCAGGAGCACCTGGTGCATTGAGCAGGGCGGAATAATGCCTAAAAGTGAGTGACACGATATTGCAGCAATTGGACAATTTCCGTTTGCCCACTGAGGATTTTAATGCTATAATATTGGGATACATGACAACACCCACTAGGGAAGTAATGAGGGTGCTGGAACTGCGAAGACCATAATGCTGAGTTGCATACGCCCACTAGGCAGAGGACACGCCCATCTGGGCTGGGTTCATTTAAATAAACGCAGGTGATCAACACTCATGTTGCCGTGGTGTCTTTGCTGATGGCTTGTGAACAAGGAGTTTTCCGAAACGCGTCAAGCCTATTGATTCTTTTAAGCGGAGTGTCATAAGGGCTGCAGTCTTCACTTTAAGAGGCTCCGGGAGGGCCTCCTCACTCTGGGCAACCTTTTGGATTGATATATATATATATCCACCAACAAACCTCTCACCAAAAAGAAAATGAGCACTCACGGGTTCTGGACACAGGTTTTATTCACCCAACAGACGTGTTTCAGCACTTGCCTTTTTCAATGTTGGTTGACTTTTGGCATGTTACATATAGAGTGTTTATATACATCTCAAAACACTGCGATTGGTGGATGCCTAATAGACAGCAAAAGAGGACTGCTCTCAATTCATGTTGTTTCTGCTAATGTCACTCGTAAAGTTATTTTACCTTGAGTAGGTGTCATCTCTTAGTAGATAAGAGGTATGTATTGCAGTTTAATCTGCCGCAGTTCACAAATGCAGCCACTTATGCCGGACAGTAACAGCACACAAATTAAAAGTCAGGCTGTGCCGCCCTCGTTCGCCGCCATTACTCCTTATGATGTAATACACCTGCAGGCAAAGGTTTAATAACCAATATCCTTCCATTTGGTAAAGTCCCAACACAAAGTTGGCGGATGTGCATCTCTGATGCTGCGGCGGTTCTGGCAGCATACTTTAATAGAAACACAAAGTCCATGAAAAGTCGCCGAACACTTTTACAGAGCGGTTGCCTCCTGGAATGGAAGGATATTGGTTACTAAACCTTTGCCAGCGGTTCTATTGCATCGTAACGAGTAATGGCGGCGTAGGAGGGAGACACAGCCTGACTTTACTGTCCTATATTGAGGACAATTCAGATTTTCTGAAGAGAATATTTGATGACACCCAGTTGCTTGCCTCCTTCCAGGATAATGCAGAGGCAGCCTTTTCCAATTTAGAAAAATATCTTAGAGGAGTCGCAAGTTGGATGGAAGCAAATTGTTTGAAGCTTAACTCTGATAAAACGGAGTGTCTGGTTTTCAGCCAAAATGTCTTCCCTCTTCCTTCCCTTTGATGGTCTGCTGAAATGAACACTTCTCCCATCCCCACTTCGTCTGCTAGAAATTTGGGCATCATCTTTGATTTCACTTTCTCATTTGCTGCACAAATTGGACTTATTTCACCAGTCTGCCTTCTGAAAATGAAAAGTTTACAGAAGTTTCATGATTTGGTTCATGAAGAGACTAGGAAAGCGGCAGTTCACTCTGATCACGTCCCAGCTGGACTATTCAAATAGCCTATATCTTGGCCTCCCTGCTTATTAAGATGTAGACTTCCACTAATTCAAAATGCAGTGGCAAGACTAATTAGGAGAGTCCTGAGGCGCCATCACATCTTTCCTCATTTGATACTTTTGCATTGGCACCCTGTGGAACAGCGCAGCAACTTCAAAGCTCTGATGCTGGCTTGCAGAGCTTATCAGAGTAAAGCCTCACGTTATTTGGTGAATGGACTGTTGCCATGCACTCAAAAAAGAGCACTTGGATGAAACAATAGTTACCTTTTGCTTATTCCTAAATTTTGGAGCATCTCTACTACTGTATGCAGGGCAAGACTATGGAACAGTATTCCGCTTAAGCTGCGGCAGATTGAGTCTTTGTCAGACTTTAAAAGGAAAATTGAAACCTGGCTATTTGACTCTGTCTATTTCCCACTTCTTTCAGCTCGCCTATACTGTCTGCTAGAGCACCGGGTTGCTTCTGTCGAAGCAGCTGAGTGATATATCAAGTGTCATTTTAAAGATTGGTTGATTGATGTGCAATGTGAAAATGATATGCTTATGTTGTGTCTAGATGTGACTTCACTGTACATTAGTAAATGCCATAAGGATGGCATGAAGGCAGTTGAATATTTCTTTGAAAGCTAGATCCATCAAATTTTGATGCTGTTCAAAATGATCAATTGGTGTCTTACATACAATATTTTTTCCTTTAATAATGAACTGTTCCAACAGTTACGAGGTACGGCAATGGGCACCTGCTTCGCCACCAGCTATGCTAATTTGCATATGGGCTGGTGGGAGGAGCAGGTGCTCAATGTTGTCAACATGCACGGATGGCCTGACCATATCACAATGTGGGTCAGCTACATAGTCAATTTATTCATACTGTGAAAAGGTGATTTGCACTCAGCCAGTGAATTGGTCAATGCAATTAATACTAATGATTTATACCTGACCTTCATTAGCTGCATAAGTGACACCACTTTAGATTTCCTTGATGTAAGGTTGAAAATCAAAGACGCTAAGTTAACCAACATAGTGAATAGGACGATCACTGCACCAAACCACACTCCATGTGAGCAGTTCCTATCCTACACCCTTAAAAAACAGCATACCTTATAGAGAACTAATGCGCGTTAAATGCATATGTAGCACAAATGAAGCATTTGACACAACACAAGAAGAAATGACCAGTAGATTAACAGCAAGAGTGTACTCTGAGGGCACGCTAACATCAGCCAAGAAGGACATTTCTAAATGCACATGAGAAACAGCTTTGTTCAGCAGCCAAGACCAGGAAGACCAAGACACACAAACATGCAGGTTTACCATCACATACAACAATCATCAGGAACAACTCACAAGGGAAGAGTTGTACAGCAGCATTGGTATCTGATTTGCAATGATTCTATCGTTGGCACAGAAGTAGGGAAAAATCCTCGGATAACCTAAAAAAATGACACCTTCTATGAAGGATAAACTAGTAAGCAATGTAGTTAAACCAAAGAAAGGCCATTGGTTGAAACTCAGGAAATGCTTTACCAAACGCAGCAAGTGCAAAGCCTGTGAACACAGTATCAGTATCACTGAGTTGACCACAAATTCCAATGACCGAGTGAATATAAAGCACACATTAAACTGCAAGACAGATTATGCAGTCTATGCTCCTTAGTGCTTCTGCTCAAAAACATACATTGGCAGCACCATATTGGCAGTGCACAAGTGCGTACTGCAATACCAAAAGGTGCTCAATAACCTAGATGAAATTTACCAAACAGCATGCCATTTTAAACAAGTCAATAGGGGAGATCCTAACCAACTTCCATATAGTGCTATAGATTGCATACCTAAAACAGTGAGAGGGGGATGCAGGATAAAACAACTGAGAAAGGTAGATTCTAGATATATCTTACAAATCGATACCAAGGAGCCCAATGACTCAATATCGATAAAGAAATGTTCACTCACCTCTGATGCTTCTAGTTTTAACCACAGCAATGCTTTTAGATTTGTTGGGTATTTCATTGCTTTAGTAAATTTCCTTTACTTTTATTTTTACAATTGCAGGAATGCAGTTGGAGTAGTTTGTAGACAGCGCTATATACAGATGAGATCGGGGCACCTGGCAATAAAGATAGTGGAGCAAAACAACCAGTGAAGGGAAGTTTGTCCACTTGGGCAATCAGCTGTTATGTAAAATCTTTTGATTAATGGATGAAATTGAGATGATACCCAAAGTGCCCACAAGGGTGTAATTCAACATAAGACACCATGAAACAATGTCTCTTTTAGTATTCACACATCTAAATTTTATTTCGATCAATTTCAATATATTGTTTGTCCACAGGGGCTCAATGACAATGATAATCAAACTGTGCATGGTTTAATCAGGTTACTAGCATGTGATACACATTAGAACTTTGCTGCAAAATGCAAACCATTCCAAGATGACACTTAATTTGCCAACAGAGTTTTGTCCCTTTTCTGTGTTTGACTCATTATCACATGTTAAAGACTGAGCGAAGTAACGAAGTCGGTGTTGTGAACAAGGCTATAACAACCAAAAAGTGAGGCCACTATATTTTGTTTGTTAACTGCTTAATAGATGGTGATTAAAACAATCCACACTGCCTGATGTGCTTTTCTCTAATATCGTTTGAGGACAGGAGTTGGTCCCAAGTACACATTCGGGTGCGAGTGCTTTCACGATCACCAATTATTTTTATCCATTGGTTTGCATTTTGCTTCTTTCTACCACAGTCCATAGCATAAGGCAGTGGTCATTTTTCTGGGACATAAATATAGGGCCACTTAAGAAAGTAGTTTCCCAGAAATACGGTAAAAGGCACTTACCTAACCAGTGATTGCTAGAACCTATATGTACTATACAAGTATTCCATATTAAACAAGACATTTACTGAAAGTTGCAATATAGATTCATCAGCATATACAAAATTGAGCATAATGTATTCGAGTTGCAAAAGTGGATGTATACACTTTTATGTGAAGCCACACCACCTCAACTTTAGGAAGAATATTTTAAGCAGTTGCATCTTCATCAGGAGGGCCATTTAGAAATGACATGAGTTATTGCAACTTTGTGACAGACTTGTAAATTAGTTGCTTCGGGCTTGAGAGGTACATCTAGCAAAGTTCTGATGGGCTGCAGTCTTGTTAAAGACTTCACACTGATTCTTTCTGACTTGAGAAGGCCATTAAGTAATTAATTGTGGTAACTGTAGCTATGTGAAAGGCCAGACCGATCGGCTTTACCAATATTTTTTATATAGTGGGGGGGTCACACCTCAATGTAAGGCATAAATAACGAGTGTTCTGAATACCCAATAGTGCCTAATTTACATTAAAATATATATTCATCGATATCTGTACTTCCTTACAATTTAAGCTACAAGCATTTCTTGGACCACTTTTCGAACAGAATTTACAAACTACAAACACTTTTGCCATGAATAAGGGACTGAGGGGCATATTCTCAAGGATCAATCGCCGAGTTAACGGCACATTATCGCAGCCAAAGTCGCGCTAAAATCATCGCCCCATTCACAAGCTGGTGCAAACAGCCGATATCACCAGTTTACCTGCGAAAGCAGCCGCAAAAAACATGTGAGCCCGGCAACTATCGCTAATGAGATGCAGAGTAGGCGTTCCCGAGCAAATATCCGCGACAACACCACAACGCAACATTCCCAACTACCAGCCAGATCAGCGATGAGAACACAAAACAGTCGATACGGCTCGTTCGCCGCAGGAAATTAACACCTGCTCTGACCTGGTGCAAAGTCGGATGACAACCTGCACCAGAAAAGGGAGCCCAGCCCACAGCCACACCTGAAGAAAAACAGATGCCATGGAGCTACTCATCAGGCAGCTCGGAGCCCCAACAGGGCCACAACACCCACCGTCAACACACCCAGGTCCGCCACCCCCCAGGACCTCCCCGCCCCTCCCTGGGCCACCACGGAGGCAGCGCAGACAAAGACAGCGGACCTTCAGGAAACGCACCAGCCTCATAGACTTGACACCAGAGAATGTCATTGCCCACTACATACTCAAAAGGTCAACCATCCTCTGCCTCCTGACCATTATTGCCCACAGGCTGATGGTACCAACACAGCGGACAACCAACATCCCACCTCAGACAAAGCTGCTGGCCGTGCTGCACCTGTTGGCCTCTGGGACATTCCAACCAACAACCGCCAGAGTCGGAGGAGTCTCACAGCCAGCCCTATCCAAGTTCCTCAAACCTGTCCTGGATGCCATCATCAGCTTGGTATCCCAGTACCTATACTTCCCCCACACTGCGCAGGAACAGCTGGAGACCAAGCAAGGCTTCTACGCCATAGCAGGCTTCCCGCACGTGTTGGGGGCAATTGACTGCACACATGTCCTACTTGTGCCCCCTGCCGACACTGCACACAATTACCGCAATAGAAAGCACACGCATTCCATCAATGTGCAGGCAATAGTGGACCACCGGGGACTCTTCACCAATGTCGTCGCCAACTACCCCGGCAGTGTGCATGATTCATACATCTTCCGACAGTCCATCATCAACTGGCGCTTCCAGGATGGCACCTACGGAAATGCAGTGCTCGTTGGTAAGTACAAAATGAACACACCACACACCTCAACTCCAAAATCATGCAACTCACAACCCTGGGAATGCACATGTTACAAACACACATACAACATGCCCACCCACCATACACGACAGCACAACGTACTGCGGAAACCTGGGCCAGCCATGTACATGAGCCATCAACTGCATGGCACCTCAGCCACACAATAGCAATATGTGGGGAGAGGTGGGAACCAGGCATGTGCGAAGGAGGCAAGTGACCCATGAATGAGAATGCACACAATGCCAAGTGTGGCGTGGAAGTGCTGGACAGACTGCAGTATGCAGACCACAGACATATCCATGTCGACATATACTGCTGGTGGTGGTAGTGTTGTGGACAGAGGATGCAACCATGTCACCCCAGCCAGTGGGGAAGGTCTTGGAAATGTAGCTTGTGACGTCCCCCCCTGTAAGCGTGTGCGGAGTAGGCTGGCCCGGCGTACACCAGGCCAGCGTAGGGGTGTGAATAAAAGGCATGTAGCTCTGGGCGTGGTTCTCTTCCGGAATGCCCAACGTGTCTGCCAGGGGGGTGCCTCCCACCCCGCCACGAGGCCGTCGTCGTGAGCGGTGTGGCCTTCAATCCTGTGCGCCTGCCGCAGCCCGGGCCGCTGGTCCCCGAACCAGTCTTGTCCGCTCCTGCGCATCCAGGCCTCACTGCTCACCTGCCGACACCTGCATGTCTGCATGTGTCGACCTTGGCAGCTTCCTCAGGCCATCACAGCCTCCGTGGACAAGGCTTGCAGTACTCCTTTGTCGTTGACGTACTCCACCGGCATACACAGCGGACAAGTAGGTCACACATTTGGAACTGAGTCTTTATTACACAATGGCAGAGTACACATGTTAATGCAGAGTTTAAATCAGTATACTCCCTTCGATGTGGTGCCACCAACTCTGTGCATAGCATTCCGACCACACGTGTCTGTGGGCCCTTGCTGACCGCTGCCTCCGGCCTACACTGCGGTCCAGCAGGCCTCACACCAATCCAATACAGTCCATAACGGGCAGGACACGGCATCGTCGCTGGCTAAACACCCGCTCAGCTCTGGTGCCTCCACCTCCGTCAACCAGGAATCTTCTCCACATGCCATTTCAACGCCGTGTGTTAGAGATCCAGGAGGAGCTGGCTGCACAGCGGTTGCCCCGCGCTGACCGCTTCCTCTGGCACCCACTGCGGTTAAGTAGGACACACAATTGAAACTGAGTCTTGATTTGTTCATTGCAGCCTTCATATCATTGTACAGGCCTCATCGCAGACTGCATCCCCTTCCGGCTCTGGTGCCACTGACTCTGTGCCACGGGAGTCATGGACACTCTCTGGTTGAACTCTGGTGGCGTCTGAGTCTATGGCCTGGGGGTTGTCTTCATCATCATGTAGCGGATACTGACATTGTGGGAAAAAGGAGACTGTAGCATTCAACTCCTCCATATTGCCTGTTTCTGCTTGCTTCTGCCCTCTGCATCATGCCCTGGATGGACACCTTCCACTGTCCCCCGTAACACTCTGCGACACTCTCCTTGGACATCAACGTGGGCCCGCTCAACTCTTATGGCCCTACCTCAGTGCATCGCAAGTCACCGTCCCGTGGCGGTGTGCCTGTGCCAGCCGCTGTGCATCCGGGGCCACCAACTCTGTGCAGCTCAAGTCATGGAACCTTGCTGTTTGTACTTTGCACTTCTGAATGTCTGATCACTGTTGTAGTTGTTGCCAGCACCAACCAACCCCTGAGGGGTGGCTTACACTACCCAATACCCATCCAGCACAGGCGTCACTGGACGTGTGACCCTGGCAATAAAAGGTGCCGGGCGCACGTGCCCGTAGCCAGTTCCACGGATAATCTCAGTGTGTCCGTGTGGTCATTATGTATGCATGAGGGCCCCGGGCCATAACACATTACGTTGTGCTGTGTACAGCGGGCGCAACCTTGTCACCTCAGGCAGTGGGGTAGACCTGGGACATGTAGATGTGTCGGACCCCCCTGTGAGCGTGAGGGAGTGGACCTGCGTACGGCAGTACAGCGTAGGGGTGTGGTCATTCAACACGTGGCTCTGGGCGTGGTTAAGTTTAGGCCTTGCCAGGGAAGTAACTAATGCGTGTGTCTCAGGTGTAGTGTCGGCGCCACACGTCACGCAATATTCAATGTTGCCATGTAGCATGCACCCGGAGTACGGGCTCTGCCGAGGGGTAAATGAGGGTGTGCAGGCCCGCTCGGGGTCAGGGATCAGACATGCCAACTGTTTTGTGTGTCGCTATTTCCGCAGCATAAGCCAAAGGTCTACCCTCGACCGCATGGCGAGTTCAGCCAGGCATGAACTCTACATCTGTGTCCGCCCTGTCCTTACCATTGGCCTACACACACGTGTCTGTCCACCTTCAGCGCACATCACTGTGTCGTTGTCAGGCTTGTGGACATGCGCAGACAGGCATGACAATAGTGTGCCGTAGGGGTGCAAGTGATGCAACCGCGCTGCGCACTGTAGTGAACATGCTCGGAGGAGGGAGGAGCAGCATTGAGGCTACGTAATACATATTGATGCCGCTCATTTGTAACAAGCAGTACATGTCATTCAGGAATCACAAAGTCACACATATCACACACCAATGAACCAGTGAGCCTGCCAACACATCATGCCGAACAAACTATTGACTCATGACTCTCTGCACTGTCACAGGTGACCAAGGATATGCACTCTGCACTTGGATGATGACACCCCTCCGAGCCCCGAACACACAGGCCCAGAGGCAGTACAATGCGGCCCACAAACGCACCAGGGGCATCGTGGAACGCACATTTGGCGTGTTGAAGTCACGTTTCAGGTGCCTGGACGTCACAGGTGGAAGGCTCCTATACAGCCCAGACATCGTGTGCAAGATGATCGTTGCATGCTGTTTGTTGCACAACATATGTTTACGCAGCAAGGCACCAAGGACACAAGTGCCAGATACACCGGACGATGATGATGGAGATGAGGCAGGTGGACCACACCCCCCTGCAGCCGCAGCAGGAATAGCCCGTAGGAACACCATGATTGACAATTTCTTCACATGAACACGTCACATTGTGGCAGTCCTTGGCAGTAATGGGACAGTACAAAATGACCACAGGCACAGCATGTGCAAATAAATGCATTTGAAGAACACTATCCCTGAGTGCATGTCTCTCATCTGTACTGGCACATCACTCAGACAAGTGTGAGTGCGACATGTATTGCTGACAATTTTGTGATTTGTTCATGTATGGTGGGTGTGTCACCTCTGTGCAGAGAGGCTGTTTAGGGTGTCACGTATTCGAAATGCCAGTTCTGTGTGTCGCAGTCAGTAGGGAATCCCACTCTTCGGCGTTTCACATGTGTCCAGATTAATTCCATTTTGGTTGCCATTTGTGTCCTACAGGTGACAACAGGGCTCCTTTTGGTGTCAGATATGTACCACCATGATGCAGGGATGCCCCCTGTGACTCAGGTCCCACAACATGGGCAACATGTACATAAGCGGGAGTCACTGCCCCTACATTCGTCCACGCTTTCATAATTGATTGATCATGGTCATGACACGTCTGTGTGCAGGAGGGTTTGCTTGTCCCTTTGCAATGTAAGGGTGAGATGCGGTTTCACTGTGTGTTACATGCATGTTTCAGCATTTGCGCAGTTTACATGCAGACTGGGGGGAGATGCCTATTTGATGCGGGACGATGCTCATTTGTTCTACGTCACGGATGTGGGGTTGTGCTCGTACATTGTCATCTCACCGTTTTCTTACTCTGCTTTTATTGTGAATTTTCCCGCATGACGCGTGGGAATTGCAGGCCTCTCACTGGTTATAGCTGATTTTTGTATCACGATTGGCCTCATCGCTACTATTTTCGCATTCGTGTTTCGCGTTTTTTCTGCGTCGCGTTGGTTTTAACACGTTCATTTGACGCGTTATCATTGGACTATCGCATGGGGCCGCCGTGTTGTGAATTCCACGTTAACACGGAGTTGTTTTCCCACGATGGACTGCGATGTGAAGAGTTGCAATAGACTAATTTTGCGGTAGTTATCACACGTTCTTGAGAATATGCCCCTATATTAACTATTTACCTCCCACTGTTAGATTAGAGCATACATATGTGTATTCACTTATTTCAATTAGACATAATTGTACACATCTGCAAAGGTGCTACGTGGCTCATGTTTTGTGTAATGTATTCAGCTACTGTTGATTATTCTATATAGAACAGATTGCATCCTGGGCACTGTAGTTTAAAAAAAAAATGTTTAAGGAGCCTCAGTAATTGCAGTACAGAAAGTGCTTGGGCTAAAAAGCTAATATTGCAGAAGACGCCCCCTGAGATGCCAGACATGAACAGAGCTGATTTGTATTTACAATTAACAGAGGCAATTTTCAATTTTTTTTAATAACTTTATTTGTCAGTTATCATCACACCGTACGAAAAACACTTTCAGGCGCTGTTGGACTTGGCCCTTTTTGGCCGGTTCACCCCTAAACTTTTTGCCTGGTCTGTGACCTTGTGTGTCAGTAGTTTTAAGTCTCTGGGCACTTTAGCACTGTGGGCCAGTGTAAAGTGCGTGCGCGCTGAGTGCGTGTGGTGAGATTGTCCTGCCCTCCCATAGGAATGCATGGGGGATATGTATGTCCATGGTAATTCCTGGTGTGAGAGGAGTGCAGGGGCGAGTTTAGTATGTGCGAACTTCGTGAGAATAAATGCTGCGCAATGGTGTGCGCAGATTTATTGTGACTGGTGTAGAAATGCCACTTTTAGAAGTTGGCATTTATGTGTGCTCTGTGTCTGCCTGCCTGATGTGAATTGCATGTCTGGCTTTGTGAGTGACAGGGGCTGGGAGGTGTGTGTGGCTCCTGGAGGGGCAGGGTGAGTCAGCGCAGTGGTGAATAGAGAGATCTGCATCTAGATGGGAGGGAGGAGTTGCACCTGGGACCTGAATAGGGCTGTGCCTTCCCTCCACAATGCTGGCTCCACCCCCTGTGGTGCGTCTGATGTCCCTAGCCTGTCCTGTGAAAGGAGAGAGGAGCTGAGCAAAACAAAGTGCTCCAAAGCTCCCCCAAACCAGTTGCGTCTAGTTTTTCCCCAGCCCTGTGCTGTAGACAGGGGATTTTGTGTATAAATGTAGGGGCTGTGACCCCATAAAAATGTTCAGTGTGAAGTTCTGTGCTTTGGTGCTGATCTTGCTGGGGCGTGCTGCTGCTGGGGCCCAGGGGGGGGCTGCCAGGAGGGCTTGCCTCCCTGGGCCCTGCCTTGCCCTCTAAGGACTTATTCTTTTTGGCTGCAGGACCCCTTTGCCAAGGAGCTGTGGCTCCTAGCGCCTCGTGAGCGCTATATTTTAATTGCTCTGGGGAAGAGACGAGAGGAAGCTTCATAGCGCGGAGCTGCCGCCTATTTTGAGGGAATCCCCGACGTAGGGATTCCCCCGCTTTGTGAAGCGTAATGGGAGCGCTGGTGCCTAGCAGCATGCTGCTGCAGAGATGGACGTAGGGATTCCCCCGAGTTTCCTTAGAAGAGCGGGTGCCCACCCCGCATTTTTGGCCACCTCGTGAATACTGAAAACGGCGGGTGCCCACCCCGCATTTTTGCGTGGTTGGCGGGTGCCCACCCCGCACTTGGTAAAGAAGGAAAACTCACCGCCGCGGCCGGGGCAAAAGAGGAAGCCAGGCAGGCCTTGCCTGGTTGTGGGCGTGGCCTTGCAGGCGGAAAAGCCCAGTAGAAGTCGGCGCCTGCCGAGCAGGGCTCCCGTGTACCGGTGGGAGCCCTGCGTGTGCCGAGTAGATGCGGCCAGGAGGGAGGACGGGAGCCTACCCCGCCTCCCAGGGTGACCAGGGCCGAAGGGAGAAGCCGGCAAGTCTAGACGGGGCTCTCGTGAGCTGAGAGAGCCCCGCCCGCCGTCCAGGAGGAGAGCCCCCCGCGTGTTGCTGCAGCGCCCGGAGCCTCGAGAGCAGCCAGCGGGAGCACGGAGGAGTTACAGTGAGCCCGGTGAGTGGGGCTCGAGTTGTGTAGTGCCTGGGAGAGGCACGGAGTCTGAGCGGCCCCGTCTGGCAGCGGGCCGCTCCAACGTTGGGGCACGTTTTGTCCTAAGAGTCCCAGAGTGGGGCTCAGGCTAGTGTCCATGCCAGTTCTGAGCGGCCCGCCTGACGGAGGGCCGCTCCAACGAGAGGGGCTTAGTTGTTTCGGAGCCTGCGTGGCTCCTACCATGGCCTAATTATTTTCAGAGCCCCGTGGGACTCCAACGATTGGCATTTTATTCACAGTTGCCCCGTGTGGCAGTGGGCAACTGCAACGATGGGGGCCAGTATTATTTAATGAGCCCCTGTTGGGCCCCGAGGGCACAGTCGTGCCAGGGCCCATGTCCACAGCTGCCCCGAAAGTGAGTGGGCAGCTGCAACGTTTTGGGCATAATTGCCCGAGGGCACAGAGGTGCCAGGCCTTCACTTTATTTACAGCTGCGCAGCACTTAGTGCCAGCTGCAGCGTTTAGGCCACAGTGCTTTGGGAGCAGGCTTAGAGGTAGGAGTGGAACGCACTCCTTGGCCCCTATCTTTCCCAGCTGCCCAGCAAGTAGTGGGCAGCTGCTACGTTTAGGCCTGCGCAGATTGCGCACCCTTGACGTTCGCTGCTTAGGCAGCGCGCCCTGAACTTTTGGGTCATAGGGCATTTGAGCCTCTTTGAGATGGCCAGTTGGCCAGGGGACAGTTAGGTTTATAGGGCGCCAGGCCCTAATCTGATCTATGTGCTGATGTGATTTTGGGTGCTAGGAAATGTAATCATGTAGTATGATTTACGCACCCTGTATTATACCTCTAATGTACTGTCATGATTATGAGGTTTTGCATAATGTGTTTATGCTTGTGATTTTATTATTACCTAATGCGTTTAGGTTGTGAGTTATTCTCTACCGTGATTTACGCCCCTAATGTGAGTTATACTTAGGAGGTTAGGGTCTAATGTGTTTAGACTTATGAGAGGATTGCATAATGTATTTATGCCGGTGAGGTTGGCGCAGAATGTAATTCGCGCCTGATGTGATACTGTGCATATTGTAGTTTATGTTACAGGCTGATGCTGAGTACAGTGGTTACCAGTGATTACTGGTTGTATGTTCATGATGTGTTCTACCTTTATGATAAGTGCTACAGGTACTAAGTTCGCTTTGTGCTGGTTCTGACAGTGGTCCAGTTGGCCCTGTCAGGTGTAAATAATCCCTTGTAAATATGACCCCGTGCCAGGTGGCACGATGTATATTATGTGAGTACTATTCTAATGTGTTTTATGATAATACAAAGGCTATTTTTAAATATAACCTTGTGTGGAGTTCCTTTTGTGGTGTGCCTAGTATGTTGTTGCTGTGGGTGTGTTGCGCAAACGCTTTACACATGGCCTCCGGGATAAGCCTGACTGCTCGTGCCAAGCTACCAAGGGGGGTGAGCAGGGGTTATCTTTGGCGTGTAACTCCCTTGCCCTGACTAGAGTGGTGGTCTCTGCCTGGCTTTGGCACAAGCCTTAGCCAACCAGAGATCCCATTTCTAACATTGGTTGTCAGCGGTGAGGATAGGACTTGCGTTTGCGCAGTACCACAGCGACAACTGGCTGCACTACAAAACTCTGCATTTTAGATAATCACATATTGGGGATTATTTTTACTGATTTTATTTTTCTCCTCAACAGTGTCATTTTTTAATGGTGTTTTCTGCGCTTTTATGATTGGTGGCAGAAGAGAGAAAATGACAGGGCGGGACGCCAGTAGGTTGGGAGGTTCCCATAGATAGGGAGTCCCTTGCTGGGTCCAGTGCCCAATCCCTTTTCCTGTCCCCAGAGGTGTGGGTGGATAGGAGGGAAGAAAGGGAGTGTGGAGGAGAAAAAGTTAGCTCTGGAGGGTAGTTTATCCCCTGAGCTCAGTTGAGTTGTCTGGATTCACCAGTAAGGGTGGGATCCAGTGGTGGCAGCAATATGGTGTCCAGTGCAGGAAGTCCCATTCCCCGTTCCCACAGTATGGTACCTAGTTCCCAGTAAGAGGGGTACAGGTTGAGATTCAGGGGCAGTAAGGAACTTTCTCACCAGTCTTGGTTGGGGGGCGTGTCTGGATGAGTGGTGTGTTGCACTGGACGAGTGGGTGTGAGTTCTTTTGGTGATAAAGAGCTTGCACGGGAGGTGGACCTCTGACTGTGTGCTAGAGGTCCTGCAGAGGCATTGGAGAATGATTCCAACAAGAGTGGCTCGGGTATCTTCCGGTCCTGTGTGGTGGAAGAGGTTCAGTGTAGCCCAGCTAGGTCCCAGTGTAGTGGGAGGGGTGTAGGGGCTCACGTCCTGTCTCAGAGGAGAAGGAGTGAGTGTGGGCTGTGTCCCAAGGTGCCCGAAACCCAGTCCCAGGGCCTGGATGGTTTCTTCAGGGAACACCAGGTTGGGGGCCTAGGCTGTACTTGTAGGCCATTTGAGGAGGATCTCCCATTGTCTAGAGGACGTGGAGTGTCTGTAACCAGAGCTCCAGCGGTCCTGGTGTCTGGCAGTACCACTCCAGTTGGGAGGGTGCAGAGGTCCATAGTGAGGGGTGAGAGGGGGAAGAGTCCTCAGTGGAAGAACCAGTGGGTCAGGGGCCAGCCAGAAGGGCTGAGTCGCCAATGAATGACCATGGTGACGCCACTTCTGTCCTGGGGGATCTGCACGCACTGTCAGATGGACAGGAGGTCGTGAGATCTGCGCCAGGCAGACTGTCACACGACACATTAGTTATGTGTCACCCTCGAGGGGGGGCATGCGTGCTCCCCGTGAAGTCCTGGTTCGCCGGGCATCTGACCAAAGGGTACCGTCCCTGGGTTGGGGAGCCAGGTTCAGGTGTTTCCTGACCTGGACGGCAGGGCGACTGTAATAAGTGTCCTGGCCGGGTTGCCTTCTAGGGGTACCCCTGTGAACACAGGTGGGGCCCATCTTAAGTGAAGAGACCCTGTGTTTCCCAGAAGGGGTGGTGCAGGCCTAGCGGGGATCTTTAGGGTCCCTGGCTGAATGTGGTAGTACTACCCTGAGAGCAGGTGGGGCCCATCTTAAGTGAAGGGACCCTGCTCTACAGTGGGAGGGTGCAGAACTCTGGAAGGGGTGCAGAGGGAGGGAGTCCTCGCCTCTGACCCCGGTGCATCCGGTGAATTCGGATCCCAGGTGGTAGACCAGTTGATGGAGAGAGGTCCTGAACTGGTGGGAGAGTTGTGTTCTGGTGGGTGCTTCCCCTGGGAGGGTGCGGAACCCCAGAAGTAGAGGTAGGGTGAGGAGATGCTTTGCCCGTGACCTCTGGTCAGCCTGAGGGTGCGGACCCTAGGTTGAAGGATCAGTGGTAGTTTGGAACTACACTGAGAGGGAGAGTGGAGAATGGCTATTGTATGCCAGGGGTTACTGCCCCCACTCTGGATTGGCAAGGACCAGTGGCATCTGGGTGGCCTAGGGCCTGGTCCTGGCCGTGGACAACTAAGGAGTACCAGTGGGGTAGCCTAGTTGGTCCTGAGTTTTTTTTCTCTTAGATGGATTCCATGGGTTCCAAGTGGCGTAGAACCGGAGGGTGTCCCTCCAGTGCGGGCCCGCGTCCGTGTTCTATCGCCCCAAGCAGGGAAGCCCATCACGGTGGTGATTGGTCTGCCCTGCGTTTTGGCTGGAAGGGGGTTGTGTTGGACTTGGCCCTTTTTGGCCGGTTCACCCCTAAACTTTTTGCCTGGTCTGTGACCTTGTGTGTCAGTAGTTTTAAGTCTCTGGGCACTTTAGCACTGTGGGCCAGTGTAAAGTGCGTGCGCGCTGAGTGCGTGTGGTGAGATTGTCCTGCCCTCCAATAGGAATGCATGGGGGATATGTGTGTCCATGGTAATTCCTGGTGTGAGAGGAGTGCAGGGGCGAGTTAAGTATGTGCGAACTCGTGAGAATAAATGCTGCGCAATGGTGTGCGCAGATTTATTGTGACTGGTGTAGAAATGCCACTTTTAGAAGTTGGCATTTATGTGTGCTCTGTGTCTGCCTGCCTGATGTGAATTGCATGTCTGGCTTTGTGAGTGACAGGGGCTGGGAGGTGTGTGTGGCTCCTGGAGGGGCAGGGTGAGTCAGCACAGTGGTGAATAGAGAGATCTGCATCTAGATGGGAGGGAGGAGTTGCACCTGGGACCTGAATAGGGCTGTGCCTTCCCTCCACAATGCTGGCTCCACCCCCTGTGGTGCGTCTGATGTCCCTAGCCTGTCCTGTGAAAGGAGAGAGGAGCTGAGCAAAACAAAGTGCTCCAAAGCTCCCCCAAACCAGTTGCGTCTGGTTTTTCCCCAGCCCTGTGCTGTAGACAGGGGATTTTGTGTATAAATGTAGGGGCTGTGACCCCATAAAAATGTTCAGTGTGAAGTTCTGTGCTTTGGTGCTGATCTTGCTGGGGCGTGCTGCTGCTGGGGCCCAGGGGGGGCTGCCAGGAGGGCTTGCCTCCCTGGGCCCTGCCTTGCCCTCTAAGGACTTATTCTTTTTGGCTGCAGGACCCCTTTGCCAAGGAGCTGTGGCTCCTAGCGCCTCGTGAGCGCTATATTTTAATTGCTCTGGGGAAGAGACGAGAGGAAGCTTCATAGCGCGGAGCTGCCGCCTATTTTGAGGGAATCCCCGACGTAGGGATTCACCCGCTTTGTGAAGCGTAATGGGAGCGCTGGTGCCTAGCAGCATGCTGCTGCAGAGATGGACGTAGGGATTCCCCGAGTTTCCTTAGAAGAGCGGGTGCCCACCCCGCATTTTTGGCCGCCTCGTGAATACTGAAAACGGCGGGTGCCCACCCCGCATTTTTGCGTGGTTGGCGGGTGCCCACCCCACACTTGGTAAAGAAGGAAAACTCACCGCCGGGGCGAAAGAGGAAGCCAGGCAGGCCTTGCCTGGTTGTGGGCGTGGCCTTGCAGGCGGAAGAGCCGAGTAGAAGTTGGCGCCTGCCGAGCAGGGCTCCCGTGTACCGGTGGGAGCCCTGCGTGTGCCGAGTAGATGCGGCCAGGAGGGAGGACGGGAGCCTACCCCGCCTCCCAGGGCGACCCGGGCCGAAGGGAGAAGCCGGCAAATCTACATGGGGCTCTCGTGAGCTGAGAGAGCCCCGCCCGCCGTCCAGGAGGAGAGCCCCCCGCGTGTTGCTGCAGCGCCCGGAGCCTCGAGAGCAGCCAGCGGGAGCACGGAGGAGTTACAGTGAGCCCGGTGAGTGGGGCTCGAGTTGTGTAGTGCCTGGGAGAGGCACGGAGTCTGAGCGGCCCCGTCTGGCAGCGGGCCGCTCCAACGTTGGGGCACGTTTTGTCCTAAGAGTCCCAGAGTGGGGCTCAGGCTAGTGTCCATGCCAGTTCTGAGCGGCCCGCCTGACGGAGGGCCGCTCCAACGAGAGGGGCTTAGTTGTTTCGGAGCCTGCGTGGCTTCTACCATGGCCTAATTATTTTCAGAGCCCCGTGGGGCTCCAACGATTGGCATTTTATTCACAGTTGCCCCGTGTGGCAGTGGGCAACTGCAACGATGGGGGCCAGTATTATTTAATGAGCCCCAGTTGGGCCCCGAGGGCACAGTCGTGCCAGGGCCCATGTCCACAGCTGCCCCGAAAGTGAGTGGGCAGCTGCAATGTTTTGGGCATAATTGCCCAAGGGCACAGAGGTGCCAGGCCTTCACTTTATTTACAGCTGCGCAGCACTTAGTGCCAGCTGCAGCGTTTAGGCCACAGTGCTTTGGGACCAGGCTTAGAGGTAGGAGTGGAACGCACTCCTTGGCCCCCTATCTTTCCCAGCTGCCCAGCAAGTAGTGGGCAGCTGCTACGTTTAGGCCTGCGCAGATTGCGCACCCTTGACGTTCACTGCTTAGGCAGCGCGCCCTGAACTTTTGGGACATAGGGCATTTGAGCCCCTCTTTGAGATGGCCAGTTGGCCAGGGGGACAGTTAGGTTTATAGGGCGCCAGGCCCTAATCTGATCTATGTGCTGATGTGATTTTGGGTGCTAGGAAATGTAATCATGTAGTATGATTTACGCACCCTGTATTATACCTCTAATGTACTGTCATGATTATGAGGTTTTGCATAATGTGTTTATGCTTGTGATTTTATTATTACCTAATGCGTTTAGGTTGTGAGTTATTCTCTACCGTGATTTACGCCCCTAATGTGAGTTATACTTAGGAGGTTAGGGTCTAATGTGTTTAGACTTATGAGAGGATTGCATAATGTATTTATGCTGGTGAGGTTGGTGCAGAATGTAATTTGCGCCTGATGTGATACTGTGCATATTGTAGTTTATGTTACAGGCTGATGCTGAGTACAGTGGTTACCAGTGATTACTGGTTGTACGTTCATGATGTGTTCTACCTTTATGATAAGTGCTACAGGTACTAAGTTCGCTTTGTGCTGGTTCTGACAGTGGTCCAGTTGGCCCTGTCAGGTGTAAATAATCCCTTGTAAATATGACCCCGTGCCAGGTGGCACGATGTATATTATGTGAGTACTATTCTAATGTGTTTTATGATAATACAAAGGCTATTTTTAAATATAACCTTGTGTGGAGTTCCTTTTTGTGGTGTGCCTAGTATGTTGTTGCTGTGGGTGTGTTGCACAAACGCTTTACACATGGCCTCCGGGATAAGCCTGACTGCTCGTGCCAAGCTACCAAGGGGGTGAGCAGGGGTTATCTTTGGTGTGTAACTCCCTTGCCCTGACTAGAGTGGTGGTCTCTGCCTGGCTTTGGCGCAAGCCTTAGCCAACCAGAGATCCCATTTCTAACAGGCGTCTAATATCAAGGGCAAAAGGAGATGCAAGAGTGGAATATAAATTGCAAAAAAATCAATGACAGCAAACAATACAGTGATGAGATTGACAGTTCTGATACAAAGAAAGGTAGTTCATGCAAGGAGTGACACATGGAGGCCATCTATTTACGTGTAACCAATGAGTACAATGACAGGTTCAATATGTGCCAAATGGCCTATGTATCTGACATTGGGGTGTCAAGTGTTAGCAAATAGTCTCAGCAGGTGCCAAATGTCTTTAGGTCTGGAGGTGGGGGGTTGGAGGGTAGCAAAAAGTTCACTAGTATTGTTGCAGTATACGAGGCTTTTCAACCACGTTTGTCGTGGGCGGGTTATTACTGCCCCAGTGTAGTGCTAGCCCACGTTTAGCCAGTAGCAATGCTATAGCAACAAAGCATCTCACACATTTAGGAACATTTTCTACATATCCCAGCAGGGCAAGGAGGGGGATAGGGTTGTAGTGTACGTCTTAACATTAAAGAGAGCTGGCAAATACATCACTCCAGTAGGGTGCGATGCTGCCACATGTCCATGTTAAGTGAGAGAAGTCTGCCGCGAAAATGTGACATTTGAGGCAGTTAGAGGGTCAGGAAGAGTCGATGCCTGCTAGTGTACCGGGGGTGGTCTAAGCTCTGCGTAAGGACATAAAAGGGCATATTCTTAAGGACACATCGCGTAGTTAGCGGCACTTTATCGCAGCCAAAGTGGCGATAAATCTATCGCACCATTCACAAGCTGGTGTTAACAACCCATAACACCATTTTACCCGCGATAGCATCCGCAAAAAACATCGCCACAGATGATCCCCTCAACTATCACTAATGAGATGTAGAGTAGGCGTTCCCGAGCAAAAATCGGCAACAACAGCACACCACAACATTCTCAACGACCAGCCCGATCAATCAATCAATCAATCAATCAATCACAGAATTTGTAGAGCGCACTACTTACCCGCGAGGGTCTCAAGGCGCTGGGGAGAGGGAAGGGGGGGGGATGCTGCTACTGGTCGAACAGCCAGGTCTTGAGTAGCCTCCTGAAGGTCAGCAGGTCTTGGGTCTGTCGTAGGCTTAGTGGAAGGGTGTTCCAGGTCTTGGCGGCGAGGTGTGAGAAGGATCTGCCGCCGGTAGTTGTTCTTCGAATGCGAGGGACGGTGGCGAGGGAGAGGTCGGCGGAGCGGAGCTGGCGGTTGGGGACGTAGAAGAAGAGTCGTCTGTTGAGGTAGGCTGGGCCAGTTTTGTGGAGTGCCTTGTGTGCGTGGATGAGGAGTTTGAAGGTGATCCTCCTGTCGACGGGGATCAGCGATAAGACCACAAAACAGGCGATGAGGTGCGTTAGCAGCAGGAACCTAACACCTGCTCTGACCTGGTGTAAAGTCGGACAACAACCTGCACCATCAAAGGGAGACCAGTCCACACCCACACATGAAGAACAACAGATGCCATAGAGCTACTCACCATGCATCCTGGAGCCCCGATAGGGCAACAACACCCTCCGCCACCACCCACATGGCCCCAGCACCCCCCGCCACTCCCGGACCACCACAGAGGCAGCGCAAACAAAGACAGCGGACCCTCAGGAAATGCACCAGCCCCACAGACCTAACACCAGACAATGTCAATGCCCACTACAGGCTCAAAAGGACAACCATCCACCGCATCCGGGTCACCATTGCCCACAGGCTGACGGTACCAACACAGCGGACAACCAACATCTCTCCGCAGACAAAGCTGCTGGCTGTGCTACACATGTTGGCCTCCCGTACCCCCCAAACAACATCCGCCAGAGTCGGAGAAGACACACAGCCAGCCCCATCCAAGTTCCCCACACCTGTCCTGGATGCCATCACCAGCCAGGTACCCCAGTACCTAAACGTCCCCCACAATGTGCAGGAACAGCTGGAGACCAAGCAAGGACTACACGCCATAGCAGGAGTCCCGCACCTGTTGGGGGCAATCCACCGCACACATGTGCAACTTGTGCCCCCTGCAGAAAAAACACACAATTACGGCAACAGAGAGCACACACATCCCATCAATGTGCAGGCAATAGTGGACCAGCGGGGACCCTACACCAAAGTTGCAGCCAACTACCCAGCTAGTGTGCATGATTCCAACATCCCCCGACAGTCCATCATCAACCAGCGTTACCAGGATGGCACCCATGGAAATGCACTGCATGTAGGTAAGTACCAAATAAAAACAGCACACACCTCAACTCCACAATCATGCAACTCACAACACTGGCAATGTGCACGTCACAAAATCACATACAACATGCCAGACAACATGCCCACCCACCAGACACGACAGCACAACTCACTGTGGCAACCTTGCTCAGCCATGTACACGAACCATCAACGGCATGGCACCGCAGCCACACAATAGTTGAATGTGGGGAGAGGTGGGAACCAGGTATGTGCGAAGGAGGCAAGTGACCCATGAATGAGAATGTACACAATGTCAACTGTGGCGGAGATGTCCTGGACAGATAGCAGTATGCAGACCACAGACATATCCATGCCCACATGCACTGCTGATGTGTGGAGTGCAGTGGACGCAACCATGTCACCACAGCCATTGGGGAAGAACGCAGAAATGTAGCTTGTGACATCCCCCCCTGCAAGCGTGTGCGGAGTGGCCTGGCCTGGCATACGCAAGGACAGCGTAGGGGTGTGAATAAAAAGCACGTAGCCCTGGGTGTGGTCCTCTTCCGGAATGGCAAACGTGCCTGCCAGTGCGGCACCTCCTAGCCCGCCACGAGGCCGACGCCCTCGCCGTGAGTGCTGTGGCCTGCGAACCTATGCGCCTGCTGCACCACGGGCCGATGGACTCCCAACCTGTCATGCCCGCCCCTGTGAATACAGGCCTCACAGTTCACCTGCCGACACCGGCGTGTGTCGAAGAGGGCCCACCACGTGCCGGCGCAAACTCCAAGCCCGAACCCCGCATCCTTGGCAGCCTCCTCACACTATCACGGCCCCCGCGACAAAGGCCCGCTTCACCCCTTTACCTTTTACGTACTGCACCGCTGCCTCCGGCCTACGCTACGCTCAAGTAGGTCACATATGTGGAACTGAGTCGTGATATCTGCATGGCGGAGTCCATATCATAGTACGCAAGGAGACGAGTAAGAGGAAGATGCGGTTCAGTCCGGAGGAGAAAAGGACCATCTTCACGGAGGTGTCCAGACACTGACGACAACTGCCCTGGTGTCACTAACTCTGTGCATCGCGGGCCAACGACCCATGGATGTGTGCCCCTACTGACCGCTGCCCCGGGCCTACACTGCGGTCAAGTAGGTCACACATGTGGGACTGAGTCTTGATTTGGCAATGGCCGAGTACACACGCAAATGCCGAATTTAACTCACTATACTCCCTTCTATGTGGTGACACAAAGTATGTGCAGGGCATCCCAGCCACATGTGCCTGTGGGCCCTTGGAGACTACGCCTTCGGACTACACTGCGGGCCTGCAGGCCTCACACAAATTCAATCCAGTCTGTACCAGGCAGGACACGGCATCGTCGCTGGCCAAACACCCGCTCAGCTCTGTCGCTACTGCCTCGGTCAACCACGAGTCATCACCACATGCCATTTCAACGCCGTGTGTTAGTGTTCCATCAGGAGCTTGCTGAACAGCGGTTGGCCCGCGCTGCCCGCTGCCTCCGGACCACACAGCGGTCGAGTAGGCCACACATTGGGAACTCTGTCATGAATCATTTATGGCCGAGCTGATGACATTGTACTGGCCACGTCGCAGACTGCATCCCCTCGCAGCTATGGTGCCACTAAGTCTGTTCCCCGACATCCATGGATACTTACTTCTTGAGATCTGTTGGATACTGAGTCCATGGTTTGGGGGTTGTCTTCATCATCGTGTTGGTGATACTGACTATGTTGCCAAGATGAGGCTGTAGCATTCCACTCCTCCATTTGCCGCTTCCGGCCGGCTTCTGCCCTCTGCATCATGCCCTGGTGGAGCCCTTCCACTGTCCCCCACAAACCTCGACATCGACGAGGACCCGCTCCCCTAGCGTGGCACTATCTCACTGCACCGCAAGTCACCGTCCCGTGGCGGTGTGGCTGTGCAACCGGGGCCACTAACTCTGTGTAGCTCAAATCATGGCCCCAACCTGAGGGCATGTCGGATGGCCTCGCTTCCGATGGCCTGGGGGGCCTCAACGCCATGTCTCTGTGGCCATGCGCTGTCCGCTGCCTCCGGCCTCAACTGCGGTCCACCTGGGCTCACACATCAGATCGAGTCCTGACCTGCCCGGACGTGGCATCACCGCAGGATGCACACGCCACCACCGCCAGGACCAACTCCAGATGACAAGTGCCAGAGTCGTAAGTGTGTAACTGCCAGACTGTCAGGGTTGCTCACACCTGTCGTGGGTGCCATCATCAGCTTGATACCCTGCTTAACCTCTACCTTGCCACTTACTCAGTGCACAACGAATCAAGGACCATTCTGCTTGCATGTTGGGTGAACACTGTACTCTCTCCGGCTACCATCATGATGCTTCACAGATGTTTCTGTTATGCTGGTGTATTATGTTTCTGCTTCAATTGTGATCACTGTTCAAGTTGTTGCCAGCACCAATGACTCCCTGAGGGCTGGCTGACACTCACCCCACACACATCCAGCACATGCGTCACTGTGCATGTGACCATGCCAATAAAGCTGTCGGGCGCACGTGCCCATGGCCAGTTCAAGAGCTCTATGAGTGTGTACGTGTGCTCATGATGTATGCATTCAGGCCACGGCCCCACAACATCACATTGTGCCGTGTGCAAGGGACGCAGCCTTGTCACTGCAGCCAGAGTGTGGGACATTGCACATGTAGCTTTGTCGTCCCCCACTCAATAGGTAAGAGGAGTGGACTGGGCCGGCATGCGCCAGTCCAGCGTGGGGGTGTGGATGATTATCCCGTGGCTCAGGGTGTGGTCAGTCATGGAAATGTGCAGATGCGGGTGTCTCTGTCGCAGTGTGGGTCTCCTTTGGGGAGTGTAGGTGGTCCATGATGGGACTTAGACACCCACGTATGTGATCTAGTTCGGCTTCCATGAGGTGGGACCCCACCCACACCTGTTCGGACACCCCCTTCTGGCAGTCTGACACCTGGCCTTGGAATGCGAATTGTGCTTGGGTGCGCTGCTGGGAGCCAGCCGTGGTGGTGCGTCTGTGCATGGGGTATCCTCGATGCAGCTGGGCTGCCCTGCTCATGGGGGTCGATTGCCCAAAGATGTCCATGTACTGTTGTGGGGCGTCGGTGTCGGAAGTGTGGAGATCCTCTTCAGAATCACTGTGGAGTTGTCTGCTCTGCTCTGCTGGAGGTGTTGTTTGTCCCTCTACAATGTGAAGGGGAGATGCTTGTTGACGTTGTGTTGGCATGTATGTTTACGCATTATTCAGGTTTACATACAGACTGCATGACAATGCAAATTGTGACTGTTTGGGAGGGGCGGACTGTTTGATGCGGGACAGTGGACATTTGGACTACATGACATAGGTGTGGTTGTACATGTACATTTGCATCTCACAGTTCCCTCCTAGGTCAGGTGTGATTGGCCATTTCCTACGCACAGGCGGACCCAGTTGTGTCCTCTGTTCTGCAGTGTAAGTGTTGCACTGTGTACCACATTGTCCTCCATGTGGATGTGCTGGCATTGCTATGTGTGTGTGCTGCATTTTGGGAGGGTTGCACCTGCAGCTGTGATTTTGCTGCCCCTTAACCCTTGGAGGCTGTGTGCCTTTGACTTTTGGGCTTTTAAGGTGCTGTGATGTTGGCGACTTGGGTCATTTGTGCTCTTGGACGGTTTTTGTACTCTTGTGCATTGTTTGTCTGCAGATGTCTTGTTGCCGTCAGTGTTTGTTTGTGCAGGTGGATGTGTCAGAGTGTGACCTGCTCCTTTCCCGATGTGGTCCACACTCAGCCACCTCAGTATCGTGGCGTGCACAATGTCATGGTGATTGTACTCCGGCCATGCTGCTCGTCATGTGGTGTCACTTGGATTGTCAGTGTGGCTCTCAAATACGCATCTTTGCTGTCTTTCGCACGGGTGCATGTGTGTGTCGTGGACTTGGTGATGTGTGGGGTGTGACCCCTTTGGGCACATGGTGGACGGGGGCCTACCTGATGTTTGTATGTGTTCTGCAGTGTGCCAGGGGGATCAGGGACATGACCCAGTGTTGTTGTGGGTGTGCGGTGTGCTACACGTTGTTGTGCATGTGTGCCATTGTGCCGGTCCCCCCTGTTCCCCCAGTCCCTGTTCGTTACTCACCCTGTTGATGTTGTGTCCGGTCATGTCATGCTGTATCAGGACTCCCGGCTCCTTGCACCGTCTCCGCACTGATGACTGTGGCCGCCATTTGCTCCAGCTCCTACTGTGACGCTGGGCTCCCACCTCCATTCGCCGTTGCTGCCTTCCTGTTGGCAGCGGGTTTCTGCTTGGTTTGGCTTTTCACATCGTGCCAGCGCATCTTGGCCTCATCGACGCTCCGACTGCATTCACGATGGAATGCCATTTGTCCGTCTGTGTTGCCAATGACACGGTGGAGGTGACGGACAGTTGTTATTCGTGCTCTGTCACCTCCGTGAGGATGATCAGGTTGTCATGCGGACTGTGCCCCGTCTTCCTCTTCCTCTTCTCCTTGGCCTTTCCCGAACCTGAGGTTCCTTGCTGGTGGTCAGTGGGGCTTGTGGGGTTCGCGTTGACCTGGGCACTGGTTCCGGGTGCATCCATGTTGCTACGCAGTTTATTTTGTTTTTTTTGGGGGGTTTTCTTGTTCTGCTTTTATTGTGCATTTTCCCTCATGACGAGTGGGTATTGCAGCCCTGTCACTGGTTATCGCTGATTTTTTTATCGCGGTTGGCCTAATCGCGACTTTATTTGCGTTAGTGTTTCGCATTTTTGCGGCGTTGCGTTGATTTTAACGCAGACATTTGACGCGTTATCGTGGGACTATCGCATGGTGCCGCCAGGTTGAGAATGCTACGTTAACACGGTGTTGTTTTCCCGCGATGGACTGCGATATGCAAAGTTGAGTTAAGCTAAATTTGCAGTGGTTATCACACGTTCTTGGGAATATGCCCCATAATGTATGAGCTTATGACGGTGGTTAATAGACACAAAGCATGTTTGCGCACCGCAGTATCAGTGATAACTAGTGTGAGTGGCGTGAATTCATCTGGGACTAGTGGATATGACAGAATACGGGCACGCAGGGTGCTTTGAAGGCGCCTTAACATGAAGTGATCCATGTAACTGGCATTGAAAAAAACTGTTGTCTTCAGTACAGGAAAATGCATGGCCATCTGGGAACAAGTCTCCGGACGTGTGAAGGGAAAGATCAGCCACAGTGCGCTGGACCAGTTTTACTTGGGTAATGGGACGCCACAGGTTTTGCGAGAGACTAGAGTATGTCTAGGTTGAGGAGTCGAGCAAGCCTGCGCCACACTCAGCTTAGCGGCACTTTATCGCAGCCAAAGTGGCGATAAATTTATCACACCATTCACAAGCTGGTGTTAACAGCCCATAACACCATTTTACCCGCGATAGCAGCCGCAAAAAACATCGCCACAGATGACCCCCGCAACTATCGCTAATGAGATGCAGAGTAGGCGTAACCGTGACAAAAGCCGCGAAAACACCACTTCGCAACATTCTCAACCACCAGCCAGATCGGCGATAAGACCACAAAACAGGCGATAAGGCCCGTTAGCAGCAGGAACCTAACACCTGCTCTGATTTGGTGCAAAGTCAGACCACAGCCTGCACCACAAAATGGAGCCCAGCCCAGAGCCACACCTGAAGGGCAACAGATGCCATGGAGCCACTGATCATGCAGCTCGGAGCCCCAACAGGGCCACAACACCCACCGCCACCACCCCCAGGACCGCCCCCCGTCCCCCTCCCTGGCCAAAGACATGCCACATCAACTACACGGAATCATGTACCAAATAATCTGCCTGATGTCGCACAATCACATTTGGTGGCATGCATGTGTCGTCACAAAAATGAGCATCACACATCCACCTTCGATGTAACAAATGAAAATGTATTCAAAGAAACACAGAACAGAAATGAAAACACATGGTGGCTCCCCTCGGGACAATCTGTAGGTCACAGCCTGAAAGACAAAAAATCATGATGAGAAGGTGTGCCTTGCGCACATCAGAGGACAGAGAGAGAGCGAAGGAGAGGGAAAGAGAAAAAGAGGGAGGGAGCGAGAGAAAGACGGACAGAGAGAGGGAGCGAGAGAAAGACGGACAGAGAGGGGGAGCGAGAGAAAGATGGACAGAGAGGGGGAGCGAGACACAGATAACAGAAGAGATGGACAGGGAGAGAGAGTGCCGACAATGTGCACCCAGGCCACACTGCCCACCTGCTGCCACAGGTGTGTCTCCAACCACGTGCCTGTATGTAGTGCAGTTCACCAGGTCACACATCTGAAACAGATCCGTCATCTGAAACAGAGTCCAGACACATGAATGGCAAAGTACATACAATTGCACAAGACATCATCGCCTGTCCGCCCCTGTGCACCCAGGCAGATGTACCCCAGCCCCTCCTGCCGCCCAGCGGTGCATGCCCGCCCCTGCGCTCCCAGGCCTCACTGCTCACCTTCCGCCCTTGGCGTGTAGTAATGATGGCCCACCACGTGCCGCTGCAAGCCACATGCCCGGGGCCCGCGGACATGGCACCCTCCACATCATGCAGCCCCGCTCCGCAGGCCACCAGGTCTCACATATGATTCTGGGTCTTGATTTTGCCATGGCAGAGGACATACCAGTGCACCGGGCATCATCGCAGGCTGCACACCCGCTCAGCCCTTGAGGTGCCACTAACTCTGTGATCCGGGATGCAACGCCACGTGGCGGTAGGCCCGCGCTGCCCGCTGGCTCTGGCCTACACTGCGGTCCAGCAGGGCACACAAGTCCTTGAGTCCGGTCCAGGGAAGACATGGCTTGGCAGTTCGGGCTGGACTGTTCCCATGAGGCACAGGGTCAAGACTGATTTGCATATGGCCATGTCTGAACTGGAGTGGCGTGGTGAGCAAAATAACGATGGATTAAACCCAGATCTGTGACTGGGGGTGAATGTTTTGCCAATGAGCAACATTCTGTCCATCATCTTGTGTGTTTTGCTGTTCGCCCTATGTGGGAAGGGTATGCCCAGATGTGGGTCCCGTGCTCACTATGCCACTGGAGTCAAGCTATCCTGGCTGATGACGGCTGATAGCCAGAAACCGGTCCTAGGATGCTTGAGTCCGGTCCAGGGAAGACATGGCTTGGCAGTTCGGGCTGGACTGTTCCCATGAGGCACAGGGTCAAGACTGATTTGCATATGGCCATGTCTGAACTGGAGTGGCGTGGTGAGCAAAATAACGATGGATTAAACCCAGATCTGTGACTAGGGGTGAATGTTTTGCCAATGTGCAACATTCTGTCCATCATCTTGTGTGTTTTGTTTAACAATTTGTCCACATGTATGTTGTCGCATTGTACATGTTTACATACAGACAGCATGACTGGGTACATTGTGGCTGTTTGGGAGGAGCTGCCTATTTGATGGGGAACAGTGGACATTTCGACAACAGACGTGTGTGTGTTTGTACTTGTACATTATCAACGCACATTTCCCTGCAATGCCAATTGTGATTGGCCAGTGTCTGCACCCAAGCGACACCAGTTGTGTCCTGTGTTCTGTTGTAGGTGTTTTGCGGATTCTGTCACATCGTTGTCAATGTAGATGTGCTCTGCATGTGATGTGTGTGCTGCATTTTGGGGGAGTCACCCCTGCAGCTCAGATTTTGCTGCCCCTTATCACTTTCATGAGGTGTGCCTTTGACTTCTGTGCTTGTTCAGTGTTGACATGTTGCATACTTGGGTACGTTGGTCTCTTGGTGGGAGTTGGTGGTCTGGGGCATGGTTTGTCCACAGAGATGCTCAACTTAATTGTGCATGTGTGCCATTGTGCCCATCTCCCCCGTCCCCACAGGCCCTGGTCGTTACTCACCCTGTTGCTGTTGTGTCGGGTCCTGTTGAGCAGTGTCCGTGCCCCCAACTCCTGCCACCGTCTCCCCACTGATGACTGTGGACACCATTTCCTCCATGTCGTCCAGCTCCTCCTCTGGCGCTGGGCTCCCACCTCCAGTCTGCATTGCTGCCTTCAGGTTGTTGGCGAGTTTCAGCTTGGTTTTGCGCTTGACATCTTTCCAGCGCCTCTTGACCTCGTCCATTGTCCTCTTCAGCACTCAGACTGCATTCACCTTGTCCACGATGGACTGCCATATTGTATTTTTTGTTGCCAATGACACAGTGGAGGTGACGAACAGTTGTTGATGGTGTTCTGTCACCTCCGTTATCAGGATCCTCTTTTCCTGCGGACTGAACTTTGTCTTCCTCTTCTTCTTGTCCTTGCCCTTCCCTGACCCTGAAGTCCCAGGATGGTCCTCCGGGGGGCTTGTGGGGTTCTGGCTCTCCTCCGTACTTGCTCCGGCAACGTGCATTGTGATTCGCTGTTGTTAGGCATTTGTTTGTCTGTTTTTTTCTACTTTTATGGTGATTGTTCCCGCCTGACGCGTGTGGATTGCAGGCCTGTAGCTGGGTTTCGCTGATTTTCGTATCGGGATTGGCCTCATCGCAGCTTTTTTTGCGTTAGTGTTTTGCATTTTTGCGGCGTGGCATTGATTTTAACGCGTCAGTTGACGCATAATCTGGGGACTATCGCATGGTACCGCCGTGTTGTGAATACTTGGTTGACAAGGCGTTAATTTCCCGCGATAGACTGCTATATGCAAAGTTGCGTTAAGCTAAATTTGCGGTGGTTATCACACGTTCTTGGGAATATGCCCCAAAGTCTTGCCACTTAGCTCCTGAGGGGCCCCAAATATGCGCCACCTCGTACCACCATTTTGATAATGGCCTGCGCCTGCCATGAAAAGGGGAAGGTGAATCCAACGGTCCACCTGCATATTCAGTCTATCCACCGCTGGGCTGTAATTTCATTGCACAATCTGTTCTTTGTCACAGTGTATGTGTATGCCAATATTGCGAACCATGCACATTGTAAGGGGAACCTCACACCGCACAAGAGTTGTCACATCAATGAGTGGAAATAGCTTGGATTTCGCCCAATTGATGTGCAATGCAGAGAGTTCACTGTACCAGACTATCTCGTAGAAAATCGGTGCTAAATTGTTGGTAGGATTTCGTATGAACAACAGAATTTCATCCACCTATCGTGAAATGAACAATGCACCAATGCTGAACTGCAACCCCCTGTAAATATGCCCCTCATGTAAATGGTGCACCAGGGGATCCATTTCTATAATAAAGAGCAATGGCGACATTGGGTACCTTTGTCTAGTCCCTTTGGTAACAGCGAGATAGGGGATAATGTGCCATTCGCTCTTATCCTGGTGGTTGGTTGGGAATCTAAAAGCATAATCGAGATGAGGCCACACGGTACCCCTAGTTTGCAGAGTGCGGTGTGTAGAAAAGGCCATTTAAAGCAATCTAATGGCTTTTCCGCATCCAGAAGAGCCACTACAGCGGGTGTGGTCAGGGATATTCTATTAAGTACCGCAAGGACTGTGCAAAGATTTAAGGACATAGAGTGATCAGGGAAACAATTTGGTCCAGCAGGAGAGATAGGTGCGTGGCCGATAATTTTCCTAGTTTCTTGTCTAAATTAAGTAAGGACAGAAGTCAGTAAGAACCACACAGATGGGTGTCCTTCACAGGCTTAAGAAGGAGGGCAATCACCACTCACCCCAATGTTGGCGGGAGTACACCAACCTAAAGCATCTCCACATACATGGCGAGAAAGTGCGGTACCAGTATATGCTTGTAAGTTTTGTAGAAAGCCCCGGTGGAACCATCCAAGTCTATAGCGAGCACTATCTCCTCAGTGGTGAATGGCTCGGTAAGAAATTGTTGGGCAGTGGTCAACTACACCATTGCTATTTCAGCAAAGTACTGTGCCCTCTCAGGAGATTCCCCATTGTGGCTCGCAGACTAACAGTGAGTATAGTAGCTGAGAAGCTGAGCCTGCTATCTACTGTGTCTATAGCGCGGGTATCATCCACACGTTGGAGGTCCGGTATGTACGAGGTCATCCTAGGGGGAACGCAACAGTCGAGCCAGTGTACGAACAGGCCTCTCGACCTCCCCATATGTACAGGCCTTCATGTATTTCCCCAGATAGTTCGCCTAGCGTTTTACCAACTCACGGAATGTGTCCAAGAGTCTAGTGCATTTCTGCAGTTGAGAGCCAGTGGTTTGCTGTATTGCATTTTCTCAAGGTCCATCAGTTAAGCCTCAACTCGGGCCAAACTGCAACATATGTCCTGCAGTTTCCCAGTGTGTGTAGCTATATAGATGCCTCTGATGTAGGCTTTAAAGGCCTCCCATATCATCACCTGTGAACTTACCGAGCCGTTATTGACTTTAAAATATTCTGTAATTGCTGCACATAGTACGAAATATGGAGTGTCATCTGAACTAGGGAGTGGTCTGAGAGGGTACGATGGAGGTGTAGAATGGAGGCGAGCCATGTTGTGGTTGTGACAGAAATCAGCCAATAATCGATGCACATCCACATGTTGTGAGGTACGACCGGAAGGTGCATGCTGGGGCATTGGCATGTCACTGGCACCAAGGGTTGGTGAGTGCATGGGTGTCACATATATTCCGGAGTGTGCACAGTGAGTGGGGTCTACCAGCAGGAGTCGTAGCAGTGGTCAAGCACTCTTATTGAAATGACCCACAAGTATGAAATGATCGGCGTCAAAGCAGCCCATGTGGGATTGAAGGATCTGGAAGAAGTGTGGTGCGTCATTGTTCAGGGCATAGATATTGGCAAGCAGAATACGTTGTCTAGCAAGTGTTCCCGCAACCAAATCAACTCTGCCCCCCTCATCCACATAGTTAGCATAGGGGTGGACTGGGAAGTTTATATGAATCAATGTGCAAAGCCCTCTATAATACGTGCTATAACATGAAAAATATCGGTGAGGTCCCCAGGTGGCTGCAAACGTGTGTGCCGTGCCTGGGAGCAAGTGAATGTCATGTCAGAAGGCCACCTGGGCACCATGTCTGTTACTTGTCTGTCCTTACGGGGAATGTTAAGGCCTCGGATATTCCAGGATAGAAAAACAATGTCAGCAATGGACTTTCTATTGTCATTCGTGCTCATCATCAAAACACATATGTCACTGGAAATTATAGTCTGCATGAAGAGAGTATGTTGCAATTAAGTGGGTTGAAGAAACAAAAACAAGCAGCCCAGCTACTAATCTAACCCCTCCCCCACCCACACCTGGTGAGAACATGCCTGTTAAATCCCAACTAGACCAGCAAAAAAAAAAAAAAAAGCCCCAAGAAACATCAGTGTGGTATCAACCTTAGGTGCGTGGCAACACTACGGCAGGTATCCACCAGTACAGGAGTTGTAAGTAACAGACTGAGGGGCTGATTACGGCCATCGTTCCCACAGTATGCTTTACAAAGCAACCGCCACCGAGGCGGTCGCATTGCCTATGTTTTGTATTGCGGCGGTTGCTGCGGTCTGGAAAACCTGCCGCAGTACAAAACAAAGACAGGTTACATATCCCTCCACTACGTGCTCCACATGGTGCAGGGATATGTAGGGGGGCACCATAGGTGCAGCACAGGGCACATATCCCAGCCCCAGGGATAAAGGGGGAGCCCGCTACAGGCCCTCAAGTCCGGTTCCGCTAGCCATTTCATGGCAGGTTGACCGCCGCGGAACGACGGATGGAAAGGGTGTGGTCAGGGATATTCTATTAAGTACCGCAAGGACTGTGCAAAGATTTAAGGACGTAGAGTGATCAGGGAAACAATTTGGTTCAGCAGGAGAGATAGGTGCGTGGCCGATAATTTGCTAGTTTCTTGTCTAAATTAAGTAAGGACAGAAGTCAGTAAGAACAACACAGATGGGTGTCCTTCACAGGCTTAAGAAGGAGGGCAATCACCACTCACCCCAATGTTGGCGGGAGTACACCAACCTAAAGCATCTCCGCATACATGGCGAGAAGGTGCGGTACCAGTATATGCTTGTAAGTTTTGTAGAAAGCCCCGGTGGAACCATCCAAGTCTATAGCGAGCACTATCTCCTCAGTGGTGAAAGGCTCGCTAAGAAATTGTTGTTGGGCAGTGGTCAACTACACCATTGCTATTTCAGCAAAGTACTGTGCCCTCTCAGGAGATTCCCCATTGTGGCTCGCAGACTAACGGTGAGTATAGTAGCTGAGAAGCTGAGCCTGCTATCCTCCTTGTCTATAGCGTGGGTATCATCCACACGTTGGAGGTCTGGTATGTACGAGGTCATCCTAGGGGGAACGCAACAGTCGAGCCAGTGTACGACCAGGCCTCTCGACCTCCCCATATGTACAGGCCTTCATGTATTTCCCCAGATAGTTCGCCTAGTGTTCTACCAACTCACGGACTGTGTCCAAGAGTCTAGTGCATTTCTGCAGTTGAGAGCCAGTGGTTTGCTGTATTTCATTTTCTCAAGGTCCATCAGTTAAGCCTCAACTCGGGTCAAACTGCAACATATGTCCTGCAGTTTCCCAGTGTGTGTAGCTATACAGATGCCTCTGATGTAGGCTTTAAAGGCCTCCCATATCATCACCTGTGAACTTAGCGAGCCGTTATTGACTTTAAAATATTCTGTAATTGCTGCACGTAGTACGAAATATGGAGTGTCATCTGAACTAGGGAGTGGTTTGAGAGGGTACGATGGAGGTGTAGAATGGAGGCGAGCCATGTTGTGGCGGTGACAGAAATCAGCCAGTGACAGAAATCAGCCAATAATCGATGCACATCCACATGTTGTGAGGTACGACCGGAAGGTGCATGCTGGGGCATTGGCATGTCGCTGGCACCAAGGGTTGGTGAGTGCATGGGTGTCACATATATTCCGGAGTGTGCACAGTGAGTGGGGTCTACCAGCTGGAGTCGTAGCAGTGGTCAAGCAACTTATTGAAATCACCCACAAGTATGAAATGATCGGCGTCAAAGCAGCCCATGTGGGATTGAAGGATCTGGAAGAAGTGTGGTGCGTCATTGTTCAGGGCATAGATATTGGCAAGCAGAATACATTGTCTAGCAAGTGTTCCTGCAACCAAATCAACTCTGCCCCCCTCATCCACATAGTTAGCATAGGGGTGGACTGGGAAGTTTATATGAATCAATGTGCAAAGCCCTTTATAATACGTGCTATAACATGAAAAATATCGGTGAGGTCCCCAGGTGGCTGCAAACGTGTGCGCCGTGCCTGGGGGCAAGTGAATGTCATGTCAGAAGGCCACCTGGGCACCATGTCTGTTACTTGTTTGCCCTTACGGGGAATGTTAAGGCCTCGGATATTCCAGGATAGAAAAACAATGTCAGCAATGGACTTTCTATTGTCACTGGTGCTCATCATCGAAACACATATGTCACTGGAAATTATAGTCTGCATGAAGAGAGTATGTTGCAATTAAGTGGGTTGAAGAAACAAAAACAAGCAGCCCAGCTACTAATCTAACCCCTCCCCCCACCCACACCTGGTGAGAACATGCCTGTTAAATCCCAACTAGACCAGCAAAAATAAAAAAAGCCCCAAGAAACATCAGTGTGGTATCAACCTTAGGTGCGTGGCAACACTACGGCAGGTAGCCACCAGTACAGGAGTTGTAAGTAACAGACTGAGGGGCTGATTACGGCCATCGTTCCCACAGTACGCATTACGATGCAACCGCCACCGAGGCGGTCGCATTGCCTATGTTTTGTATTGCGGCGGTTGCTGCGGTCTGGAGCACCCGCCGCAGTACAAAACAAAGACAGGTTACATATCCCTCCACTACGTGCGCCACATGGTGCAGGGATATGTAGGGGGGCACCATAGGTGCAGCACAGGGCACATATCCCAGCCCCAGGGATAAAGGGGGGCCCGCTACAGGCCCTCAAGTCCGGTTCCGCTAGCCATTTCATGGCAGGTTGACCGCCGCGGAACGACGGATGGAAAGGGTGTGGTCAGGGATATTCTATTAAGTACCGCAAGGACTGTGCAAAGATTTAAGGACGTAGAGTGATCAGGGAAACAATTTGGTTCAGCAGGAGAGATAGGTGCGTGGCCGATAATTTGCCTAGTTTCTTGTCTAAATTAAGTAAGGACAGAAGTCAGTAAGAACCACACAGATGGGTGTCCTTCACGGCGGGTTGACCGCCGCGGAACGACAGATGGAAAGGGATATCATAATCCCTATGGTGGTGCCTGACAGGCACTGCCGCAATGCAGGGACTAGCGGTCGTACCAACGGGCAGTCGGATTGAATCCACCCATCTGGACTGTGGCGTTGGTCTTTCAGACCGCCACACTTCCGTCCGTCATCTTAATATGGCGGGCAGAAAACTGCATTACGATGGCAGAGGGACAGCCAACGACAGCCTGTCGGTGGCGGTCCCTCCACCATCGTAATCAGCCCCTAAATGTAGATGGGACATGTATTGCAGTCATGATGCAGTCGATAAGCACCGACAGAGCAGTAAAGGTAATATAACATTGTGAAGGAGGAGAGTCAGATTTGCTTGAGATGCACATACAATAGGTATTGATAATAGAGAAAGAGTCAACTCAGTCCGGAGGGAATACGTCCATGCTGGCAGTGGCCTCAATATAAGGAGTGGAATGTTCCGTTGTATCTTGCCTGGGGGTAGTGTGTTCCTTGGGGTGTTGGTTACAAAATTCCAAGGCCTCAGCTGGAGTATCAAAGAAAAGACCTACTATTGGCATCCACTCACAGTCTGGCCTGGTATAGCATTCCATAGCGAAGACCCATGTTGCGGAGTGCTGCCTTGGCATCTGAGGACTTGCGCTTAGCTTCCTGGACTGCGTTGGTGAAGTACGGGAAATAGGAGACTGCCACCCCATTATAGTTAAGCGGGCTCCGCTCAAATGCCAGCCTCAATGCCATGTCGCGGTCCCTGAAATTAAGGATGTGAGTGGTGATCGACAGGCTGGAACGCCCGGCACAGGTTGAGGTCCAAAGGATCTGTGTGCTCACTCCACCACAAAGGTGGAGGTGAAGGTTTGATGACCCAACAACTCTGAGAGCAAGTCCTCAACAAACAGATATGTGCATGAAAAGGTCAATCATGGGCTCCCAGCCATGCTCTTTATGATTCCTTTATCAGCCCCATCTCCTTCCTGAAGACCCTTCCTTGTGATCTCTCACTCAGTCAAAGAGCACCCTTTGAAGTGTACAGGGGTAGTTTCTCTCTCTCCCTTCTCCAGTGTGTCCGACACAGCTCACAAGAATACAGCATATATAAATTTGTCTGTGGGACATTACTGGGGGTTGTATGATGTTACAATGAATACCATTACAGCGCATGCTTTTACAACACGGGCATTACAACGCAAACACCACTACAATGAATGATTTTACAAAGAATTCCATTACAACGCAGTCCCATTGAGTAACATTATAACTACCATTACAATGCATACCATTACAAAGTATACCATTACAACGCATACTATTACAACGCAATTATAGTAAACTTAAAAATACTGTTTATCAGCTTCTCCCCAAAAAATGTTTAAAAACTATATCACATAACTTTGACATAGCAATAACAAAACAAATGCGAGAAAGAACATTAACTGTACTCAACCAGGTTAAAAAAAACTAATCAATATAACACTGATAGAAAAAGAAGCAAATGCATTCCCAAAAGAATTTTACAGGCGTCCTTTCTCTATTTTTACTAAATGTCTGTATTCCGTGACCTATCAAAATGGCTGCAGAACTAACCATAAAAGAAAAAAACGTATTTGTAAACATTATGTATTAAATATAGTTTCTGTCAGAACTAGGTTCACAATTAAAAATGCAATCAAAATCATATTTTGTTTTTAATTACCATCCACCACACAAAAACTAATAAATTGAGCCGTCCACCATTTTGTGCTCAGTGACTTCCCTGGTGTCCACACGCATCGGAGCACGGAGAAAAAAGAAGAAAGATTGCTTTTGAACACTGCCACCTACAGACCAAGTATGTAAAACAGTTAAAACGAACACACCTACAGATAATACACTAAAACCCCTAAACATTTGGTAATAATATATTTTTTTGTTAAATCCACTGACTTATACCTGACTTTTTACTGACTCGAGAGGACACTCACAAAAGTAAGTGTGTGTTATAGAAATCATTTGGTATTTTAAAAAAAGTTTTCAATTATTTAAAAAAATATATAAAAATTAAATTACTGCAGTGGTTTTTAAAATTACTAATAGTACTATGCCAGGGAATATCATTTAGAAAATTAGTGCTCTAAATGTACCTCAGGGCAGATTCAGAAAAGTGAAGGCAAGCAAAAATACTAATCCAACTCCGACAGCAGTTTACCTCATGGATGGTGCGGGATAGTGGTGGGGGGCTAAAATTGCTATTCCTATCCCAACAGGTATTTGCATCAGGAAAGGTGCAGCATGGTGGTAAGGTGCAAAATTACTATTCCTACTCTGACAGGTTTTTGCCTCAGGGAAAGTGCTGGATGGTGCTGGGGGTCAAAATTACTATTCCTACTCTAACAGGTGTTTGCCTCAGGGAAGGTGTTGGATGGTGGTCGGGGGCAAAATAACTATTCATACTCCAAAAGGTGTTTTCCTCAGGGAAAGTGCTGGATGGTGGTGGGGTGGCAAAATAACTAACTGTGGGTGGTGAACTACACTCCACTGGCGGAGCTTTCTAATTCTTTTTCACTTCGCGCTCCGCTTGGAGGGCGGAGTTTGACAAAAAAAACTCCACCTCCCACGTAGCGTAGCGGAGATTACCAGTGCGGGCACCAGCCCACCCCTACAATCAACCTGATTTGTTTTCGTGAGGTGTCATACTGTAGTTGTATTGGGACGTTTTTATTTTTTAAGTTGCAATTCCGGTTTTTACATATTTTAAAATGTGTAGTTACCAATAGGAAATTCGAAAATCTAACAATCCCGTACATGTGCTCTGAGCGTCACTTTTGTACCCCAGTAAGGTGAGTGATGGATGTGTGCAGGTAAGGTGAGTGAAGGCTCTGTGGTAGTGAGTGAGATTAGTAAAGGCTCTGTGGCGCTGAAGTCAGTGAGGGCTGCATGGCAGGGATGCAAGTGGTGGCTGTGAAGGAGTAAGCTTGGACTTTGCTGTGGGCAGTGAGGTGAGCGGTGGTTGCGTGGCTGTGTGCCAGTCAGGTGAGTGGTGGTTGCATGGCTGTGAGATGAATGCTGCGGAGGCAATGAGGTGAATGTTGGCCACTTAGCAGTGAGGTGAATGCTGGTAGCTGTGTGTGGGTTAGGTGAATAGTGGCTGTGTGTCAGTGAGGTGAGTGGTGGTTGCATGGCTGTGAGATGAATGCTGTGGGGATAGTGAGGTTTTGAATGGTAGCTGTGTGCCAGGTGAATGGTGGCTGTGTGACAGTGAGGTGAGAGGTGAGAGGTGGCTGTGTAGCGGTGAGGTGAGTGACTGCCGGGCAGTGCTCACCTATGCAATGAGCTCTGCATCTGCTTCGCTGGGGCTGCTGGGCCTTTGCGATTTCACATCCAGGGGTACAGCATGCCCTGTGAACAATGCGTGCCAGGGTCAGAGGCATAGCCTGAGGCCTTTAATTGGAGACCTCGAGCTCTGCTCTAGCTGTCAGCTCATAGCGTCCGTGCACACTGCCCCCTCTGACGCATGCTGCCTCCAGTGGCACTCCTCTGCAGCTGGGTTGTGTCTGCGCGTACAATGTGCATTGTACTAAATATTAATCAAGCAGGGCCTGGTTTTCACAGCCATTTTCCACCTAAGCTGAATTATAGGTGCCCACATTTCATGCTTTAAGAATGTAGACACAAAGCATGAATTTATATACATACAAAGGGATTAATTAGTAATTACTTCAACTGTGAGTAAATGCACTCACGGGGCAGTACGGTGTGAATTCAAGACCAAGGGTGCCATAGAACATACGTGAACACCCACAAACTCATGACTCAGTGGGTATTCCTACTTTTGCAAGGCACATTTCCTATCTCTCTCCCCATATCCTCCCAGCACCCCATGTTTACAAACAAGACAGCCATGTACTGTTGATAAGGAAGTCACGGACCCACCACACTCACCCCGAGGAGACAGACTTTGAGCTCCCAGATGGCCATCATCTGTTGCTGAGGGAATTCCGCATCCTCCTAAGCAGGCCAAGTATGAGCCCGCAGTGCCCCCTCCTTTTTAGACGCCGAGCTGAGGTTTCACTCCGGCAGCTCAAACGGAAACCAATGGGAGCTGTTACTGGGCAGCCTTCACGTAATTTAGTGTTAACGATGAGGTGAATGTTCTGCTTGTTGCAGATTACCAATGAAAGCTCTCCTCCCCTCTGCGCGGTAAGCCCACTCTGACACTGGACCTCGCCTTCCCGCCCCTCTTGCCACTAGGCCTTCCCACCCCTCTCGCCACTCCGCCCTCCCACCCCTCTCGCCACCCTGCCCTCCCATCCCTCGCCAACACTGGAGCTCCTGCTCTGTCCTCTAGTGGTGCAGGTTTCCGGTCATTCTTCTCACCCCTGCTGTCCTCTCACTTCTGCGCAGAGTGAATAAAGCCAACAGACATGTAGGACTAAGTACTCTCTGATGAACGGAAGAATGTTCGGTAAGCAGTCCATTGGGTGCCATAACTTTTCTTTACACAGAGGGGGCAGCCCGCAGTTGCTTTATTGTGCAGGGGGAATGAACCTCCCCCATCCCTAAAATTCTGTGGATTGATGGAATGTGCACCCCTGCGCGTTAATGCCCAGCGATAATGCACGGCCTTGTCGATGGTCTTGAGAGCCAATCAGGAAGCCCGGACGATAAAAACAGGTTTTCTGTTTAGTCCGTGAAGTAGCTGTCATTAATTTAAGCAACAGCAGGCTGTTTCATTATTTGTGTTGGGGCGAAGCGGAACTCTGCAGAATTCCACGGAGTTTTTAAGCTCCCCCCACCCTTAAAAATAACTACTCCTACTCCAACAGGTGTTTGCCTCAGGAAAGGTGCTGGGGGGCAAAATTACTATTCCTACTCCAACAGGTGTTTGCCTCAGGGAAGGTGCTGGATGGTGGTGGGTGCAAAATAACTATTCATACTCCGACAGGTGTTTGCCTCAGGGAAGATGCTGTATGGTGGTGGGGAACAAAATTACTATTCTACTCCAACAAATATTTAGCACAGTAAAGTACAAGAAGCCCAAGGAGTGCTACCCTGAAAAAAAATATTCAACTTTACTTGACTATAAAAAAAAGAAAGCATGAACAGGAAATAATACTCACATTTTCTATTCTTTATCAGAACTACAAATTTTTACCATTGGATTAAATGCTGTAAAACTCAGCACAACATAATACGGATGACCCAAAGAGTTTATGAACATTGAAATAGCTCAACAGGTAAACTCTTTCATTCCATAAAGTTCTAAAATCTGCCACAATATAAGAAGGGAAATATAAAATCACACTAACAAATTTAAAACATATTTTTGAGTAAATGAAGTATGTAAAAACTAACCAGAGAAAAAGACATAGGGGGCGATTACAATGTCGGACGGAAAGGCTCCGAACGAAATTCAGTTAGTCCGAATCAGTGTCGGAAGCCTTATTTTCGACTTACCGATTATGATGGTTGGAAACCGTTCGGACTGTCCGACTCAGTTCCGACTTGCGTTCGAAAGGCATTTGGAGACTCTGAGTAAGTCGGAGTCGACTCGTACATCTCTACGGACCACGTTTCCGACCGAGCGATTACTATGTCGGATTCGGACAGCCTTTCCGAATCGGTCTGTCCGACATGGATCGGCTGTCGGAATAGGACTTTCCTAGCAGGCCCCCCTTCACCTGGAGGCCTCCGGTTGGGGCCCGTGGGGGTACCCATGGGTCCCCTCTTTCCAACCATGCACGGTGTGACAGGCACCAAGGGGTGCCCGCCACAGGGTGCAAGGTTTTCCGTGACCACCCCTTTCTTCAATGGGAGCCTGTGTCAGTCGGAACACAGACTCCCATTGAAGTTAATGGGAGTCTGACCGAACGGTGTTTGGAAACATTGTAATCGGTCGGTCGAACTCCCCAAACCTGAGTCGGTCGGAATGCTTTCCCTCCGACATCGTAATGAGGCCTATAGTCTCTTTTACAGGTCTTATATAAACCATCCATCCACTTGAAAATGAAAAAAATAACATACAGCCATATCTTTTTTACATTTCTCTACAGATCAACCCATATCACACCACCAGTGTGGAAGAACACATCCACAAAAAAAACCAAAGCATCACTTTCAGAAATTGCTGATCACACAAAAGGCCGACCCATTGAAGGTAAGACTGAATTAAATCAGATATCACCAATATTAACTTTCTTTTTACAAATTTAAAGGAACAAAACTTTTGATTGCAAACATAGCATAGCCTAATGAATATGAACTTTATAATAAAAAAAAAAAGTATCATCTCAAATAAATGATTTCTAAACATTTTCCCTTACAGGATAATATTAAAAGAATATTTGTAAACCAAATCCTGAACACATTTTGCTTTATTTTCCTTGCTATACAGATCAACCCATACCACACCACCTATCAGGAAGAAAACAAACTCCACCAGTCCAAAAACATCCACACCATCATCTTTGAAAATTACTTTTCACAGAACACAGAAACCCGTTTAAGGTAACATACAACAAAAACTGATAAGCAAGCTTCAACCTACACTGAATTTTCGTCAGTAATAAAAACTAAAACTCTAAATAAAAGTCTTAGAAAAGTGATTATTGATTTTGAATTATCAATGATTAATACCATTACTAAATTATACCCAGAAACCCAAATTCAAGGATGTTTTTTCTACTTTTCACAAGCATATTGTCGAAAAATCCAAAAAACATCCTTGGTTGAAGACTACATACCAGACAGTGAACTACAATATCAATTGAAGACACTAACAGCCTTATGCTTCGTGCCACCTAACAGTGTAGATGAATACTACACTTCAATTACAGAATTTGACTACTTTACTTGAAACAATGAAAAATTGGGCCACTTAGTAAATTATTATGAAAACACATGTATTGGCCATCTAAGCAGGTCGGGTCGCAGGAAGGAGCCAAGGTTCCAAATTGACTGCTGGTACTGTTATTGGACCTACTTAGAGGGTGACACGAAGACTAATAATGCCATTGAGGGATGGCACAACTCCTTCCACAAATCTATCGGAAAAATGCACCCAAACTTCTTTCATTTTTTGGAAACCTTGAAGAAGGAGCAAAGTTACCAAGAAATGAGAATAGTGCAATCTTTAACAGATAGTCCAAATCCACGTATCTCCCAAAAAATGTAAAGAAATGTCAGAACGACTATTAGCACAAATGCAACAGTTTACGTTGTCAGTGGCTTCAGACTACCTGGAAAATATTGCTAGCATACTACATTTCTAATACAAGCTAACCCCTTACTTACTTTCTAACGCACTCTGCGCTTGCGGAGCTCCACGTAGTGTGACAGGGTTTTTTCTGCACTCCGCCCAGGCTTACCCAAAACAAAATATAAAAAACCACAAAAACATACAGTTTAAAAAAAAACGCATATCTAATCCATAACTACGATCCAGGTTCTATATTGAATAAAAATTGTCCAAGTCCATCCTTGTTCGCCTACTTCCAAAACGCAGAAATCCATAAAAAATTCTGTTCCAAAAATACCTTCTTTGCCCCTTTGTAAGACCTTCATCTAAACTCACGAATCCTTTTCCTTCTTTAAAGACGTGAAGTGTTTTGTGAAAAAAACTCAAAACAGTACTAAAAAAAACATGATGCAAAAAAATAAAAAATATCGCTATTACAAATAAGTTTTAAAAAGTATACTATTGTTTTTAAGAAAAACTTTTTTTTAACTTATTTTGCAATAACCAAATTTGTCCTGATGTGGGCCTACGACAGCTACATGCAGAGGATGAAAAATGTGTTAACATTCAAATAATACACTAAGCACCTTCAAATTACCTCCCTCCTCTCTCCTTAAAAAAAAGTTGTCCACCTACAGCTTTAAATTTAAAATATTAAAAGTTCTTACCTGACTGCAGCTCTACCTTGCATCCTATCTTGACCACGATGCTCCATCAACTGTGGAAACAGACGTTCAACCGCGTACGTCAAGGCTGACAGTAAAAAGGAAAAAAGGACAATTATTTCCATTGAATATAATAGAAAAGCGTGGGACAAACATGTTTTACTGTTTAATAAAATATTGACACAGTTCAAAATTGGACAAACATTTAATTTTTTTTACATAACTATCTTTATTTAAAAAAAAAAAAATGATTACTAACTTTTTAAAAGTGATTACATATTTATTACATATGCATTACTATTTATTAAAGCTATTGTCTTTAATTATTAATACAATATAATTAATACTTTTAAAAACCATTAGGTGGTGTGTTATGCTTCAAAATATTTTTTTACATGTTATTCTAAATTATAAATATGTTTCTGTACACATTTTCTATTTTATAATGCTTTCGATTAAACAACTAATCTTTATAAATTAATACTTAGGTATTAAAATTAATACCTGAGCATTAATACACTTCCACACCCATACCCCTAAATCCCTCACAACCTGTGCCTAAAGGATTATGTTACAACCCCCTTTCTTATTATGAATTGTTTTTTTTTTAAATATTAAATTGTATTTCTTAATTCTATAAATAAATGAATACTCGGGTACTAAAATGAATACCTGACTTTTAATACACTTCCCCACCCATAACCCCTAAATCCCTCACATCCCATGCCTAAAGGGTTATGTTACAAACCCTTTTTGTTTTTATAAATTATTTTTTAATAAAATATTAAATTGTATTTATTAGTTCTCTAAATAAATTAAATCACAGGTATTCAAATTAATACCTGAGTATTAATACACTTCCCAAACCCATAACCCCTAAATCCCTCACATCCAGTGCCTAAAGGGTTATGTTACAAACTATTTTTGTTTTTATAAATTATATATTATTTAAAATATTAAATTGTATGCATTAATTCTATAAGTAAATTAATACACAAGTATGAAAATTAATACCTGAGTATTTAATAAAATTCCACACCCATAACCCCATAATCCCTCAGATACCCACCGTATAATATTACAATAATGATTAAAAATACAAAAAAACAAATAAATACATTTAAAATCACCTGAACACTTACCTTAGCAATAAATGCGATGTAAAGGTATGCGTTGTAATGGCACCTGTGTTGCAATAGCATGCGTTGCAATGGCATGCGTTGTAATCGCACCTGCGTTGTAATGCAGTTATTGTAATGGCATTACGTCTGATGCCTGCATTGTAATGGTAGTTCTCCCTGGGAGATTACAGTACCTCCACAAATCTTCACACGAAAGTCCAAGGCTTCCAAAAATTGAACCCAGGGTCCTTTATGTAATGTACCATTACAGGCACACTTGTACTCAGTCTATGTACGTAGCACACACACTGTCCAGCGCTGTTACCTCCATGTATAGTGCCACCCCAGACACACATTCTGCATGCACTGTTCAGTACTGTAGCCCTTCTGCATTGTGCCACTTGCAGGCACTCATACAGCCGACGCACATATTCACCATGCACACACTGAACAACACTATACCCTTCATGTACTGCTCACTGGTACATATACTCCTAGTACATGCAATCATCATGCACGCACTGCCTAGCACTTGATCTTTCATGTACTGTACTCCGCGCAATTACACATACACCCAGTACATGCACTCACAATCCATGCACTTCACAGCACTGCTCTATCCCTGTACTGTACCCTTCCCAGGCACATATGCAACAAGTGCAGAATAACCAATTCTGCACTGCACAGCACAGCACTTCAAATCTAACAGATGTAGGCCTAGGGGCAAGATAAACACACAGCAGCGGAACTTTAGAAAGTGAGTGGACCTATAGGCCTCACTTTAGTGACACAGTTTAAGAAGGATCTATTAACTCCTACCACAGCCATAACTCTGCTCATGCTGCTTAACTCCTGGTGAAGGTAGTAGCCTTCCACCCCTATGAGGGTAGCGCTTTGGGCCCACTCCAGGTCCAACTAGACTGCAATCTGCTAGACAGGCTTATGTCATGTCGCACACGCATGATCTGTGTTTGCTTATAACAACAAAAATCAGCATTAGGGTCCAGACAACAGTAAGTAAGTAAGTAAATTTATTGACCGTTCAATTACTTAAAATCTTTACAGTAAAATGAGCATAAAAGTTGGCGCAGATCCTCCCTTCACTCCCCCATCACTCCCTCAGCCCCTCGAGTCCCGTTACAGCAGCTTGGACCCACTGTTCCATAGAGTTGGGCACTCAGGGAAGGGGTGACTACCCGTTCCCATGCAGAGGACTTTTCTATCGCAATAAACATGTTGGACCTAATTTTTGTGTACGCATATGAAAAAGATATTTCATGAAGCAACTGGAAATAACACGTGTTATGCTTACCCTATTACTTTTCTGTGTAAGTGAAGGAGTATTGAATTGTTGGTTTAACCATAAACCCTGGATCTGTTTCTTTAGCTGCCTGCTCCACCTTTTCTTATGCTGTGCATTGTGGTAGGTTATTGAAACACAGAAGAAAACATTGCAATAGACAAAAAAGATTGAAACTGGCAAAGCATAATTTTTAAAGAATTGTCCTTTTATATGACTGGGGATATTCAAAATCTCATACTTGACAGTCTGGATTTGGGACTGTGAAGGGGGCCCTTAATGGAGCAAAAGGGAAAGGTAGAAAACTTTACATTTCCAGAGAAAAATAATAGCTTCCCAGCGGAGTTTACTTAACGTTGTAAGTTAGTTTGAATATTCTTACCAGTTGTTATATTTTTAATGTTATGGATCCCATGGCACGGGCAGTTGTGAACATAATGAAGACGTGCATTGTCACCTTAAGGAGTTTTAGGGTCCCGAGCAGACATTTTGGAATTCCTATTTGGATCATTTAACCTAAATTTGTGGTAAAAATTAAACATCTCCATTGTGCATTTCCCATGTAGATTCAGATGATGAGAAGGACTACACATGGTAAGAGGTCATTTCCATATAAAATAAAAGGCAGACTGGAATGTAAGCCAATACGCTAATGAGAAAGATTAGTATGACTGATATTTTAAGGGTTTTATATTAACTTCTATATTTTATAATCACTTTAATTACTCTACAACTTTATAGTATATTGTGGACACATACATTGTTGCTTTAATAGAGGAATGTAAGACCCAACTCTGCTCATTGGGCCCGATTACGATGTCGGACAGACATGAGTCCATCCGACATCGTTTGGGAACTGGGTCCGTACGACCTCCTGTCGTCGGTCCCAACCCAGCACTTAGGATGCGACCGAACACTGTTCTGTTGCATTCCTAATCTTTACAATGGGAGCATGCATTCTGAATGGTGCAGTTCATCCCTGCACCCCGTGGCAGGCCCTAAAGGTACCTGCCACGGGGTGCAGAGATCAACAGGGGGGCACGATAGGTCCCCCCTAGGCTGCCATCGGGAGGCCTTGCACCCATGGGGGCCCTGCTGGGGGCCCCCAAAGTCAAATACCCACATCCTTTCTGTGCCTGAAAGGCCGGCACAGAAAGTCTGTTGGAATCTGCCATCGTAATCCCTCAGGCGGAAAGAGCCGACCGAGGGATTACTGGAGGCTTTCCGAATGGCAGACAGGCTTTCCGAGCCCGTCGCAGGCCATTCGGAAATCCGGTTTGGATTAGTTTTCAATCAACCCCATCAAAATGGGTGAGTCGAAAAGGAATCCGAACAGCTGATTACAATGCCGTAGTAACGGCTCCGACCGAGGGTCAGAGCTGTTTCCTACGGCATTGTAATCGGGCCCTTAGAGTCAAACTTTGTTCTCCTAAATGCAGTCACCTTCAGATGTATTTTTAGTAACTATAAGAGTCACCTCTTAAACTTGCAGTAATCTTAATCATCTCCCTCCTGGTAAGGTTAGTGCAATTATCCACACTTAACAGCAGTGTCAATAAAACAGGGGTGTCAATAAACCCCCTCAGGTGACGTGGGTCCTAGTGAGGACAACGTCCCTCTCCATGCTGACACCACATCTAGCTGTCATTCTTCGCTTTTATGTCAAGACAGGAGGCTAGCATTATGCATAAACCTTTTATTCACTGCTTCTGAACAGCACCTTTAAAAGCTTCCAACGTAGAACTTTGAAATATCACAATAAACTAGAACTTTAATTCCCATAAATGCTCCTTGTCCTCCATCTTCTTCCTCTTCTGTTTGCTGCTTCTGAGCAGATAAGTATACTTGTACTTTCGTCTCTGTAGTAGTAAAGGGTAACAGTATTAATAAGAATGAGTTGTGTATTGAAATTACCCAATTTATGGGTAAGAATGTTTAGTTTAGCCAAGGATGTTTAGTATTTATGCAATTATAATAGAGGAAATAAATAAAAACATTATCTAGTTATAGACCACTGCATGTAATCATATGTGGATGGTTTTTTATATTTGTTTCAAAAGGTAGGTATGTGATTTATGTTTTTAACAAAATTTTAATGAGACAATCTCTGGGGCATATTTACGTTCCCTGGCGCATCCCTGCATATCAGCAGGGATGCGCCAGGGAAAATGCGTCACGCAAGGTTTACCCTTGCGCCACGTCCGATGCGCCGCATTTACAATGCGGCGCATCGTGGCGCTGAGGATAAGCAGATGCGTGACGCATCTGCCGGCGGAAGGTTGGCGCAGTGCTGAAGTTGTGTCGCAAGCGCGACGCAGCTCCAGCACTGTTCCAACCTTCCCTATCCCTAACATGGTGCGTCAATCCTTACGCCTGCTTGAAGCAGGCGTAAGGATTTGACGCACCAGCGCTCGGAAAAGTGACTGCGTGAATTCTTGTAGATTTCACTACGTCACTTTTCCGAGCGTTCCTGCGCCGGAACGCCCCCCTGCGCCGATACGCCCACATGAAACCTGCCGCAGGTTTCATGTGGCGCAGGGATTTACTACGTGACGCATCTCCCTAGATGCGCCACGTTGTAAATATAGCGCAACGCGGCGCATGGTTTGCGTCGCCGCTGCGTCACATGCGTGACGCAACGGCGGCGCAAAAGTGGCGCAAGGGGCTTGTAAATATGCCCCTGTATGTTTAAAAAGAAAAAAAAAACGGGTGTTTACTAGGCCTGGGCGGTAAATTCCGTTCCGCTCGCGGAATTTGCGGAATTTGGGTAATTTTGCGTTCCGCGGAGAACGCGGAATTACCAAAAATTCCGCAATTTGCGGAATTTTTTGCTTGTTTGCACTTTCAAAATGCGTGTTCGCGAGATATTTCTCCCCGAGCAGGCAAACAACGTTCGCGAACAGGAAAAAAGCATCACGAACTGGCGGAACAAGCAATTCCGCGTGTTCGCAGAACTTTTGCGTGCTCGTGGAGATTTTTTACTGTTTCGTGGAGCTTTGCGTAGCACGACTACGCAAATTCCACCCACCCCTACCCAGCAGTCTGAGCGCGTGGGACGTTTGTTTCTTCTTGCCCGAGTTCTTCAGAGTTAGCAGTGCATTTAATGTGCCTAGCGCAAGGGGGAATTTGTTTCACTCCACACGCAGGCATGCGGCAGCTTGGCTAAGTAAACAGCCTTGAAATAGATGATTGCGCAACAAACGTGCAAGCATCTGTTTCTAAGGAAATAGAGCGCATCATTGAAATGTGAGTTTTTACAGGCAGTAGGCCATGTTTGACAGCATTTCATCTATTTTCTAAGAAAAATAGGCTTGTTAAGCACCTGGCTTAGCAATGCAGCTTCAGAAGAGCATTTACGGGGAGAAACAGCAGTTGGTGCCTGACAAGAGACAAAGGGAGCTACGGTAACCGATTGAAGTGTGAAATTTGTAACCGTGGGCGGAGAACTCCACTCCACCCGCGGAGTGTGCGGAGTTGTGCCTACTCCGCGTTCCGCGCAGAAGCGCGGAGTAGGCACAACTCCGCACACTCCGCAGCGGGGCGGAGTTGGCCCGCCGCCCACCTCCACCCCCCTATTAAGATATACCTTAAGAGTACATTAAAACAATTAGAAACCACTTACCTTAACCGCAGCGTCCCCGGGCTGCTCTCTTCCGCCGCATTCGTATACAGCTTAAAAAAACTGCGCATGCGCGCACGCCTGCGCATGTGCACTTTGCGAGAAATGTGCATGCGCAGTTTTCTTAAGCTGTATACGAATGCGGTGGAAGAGGAGGAGGGCAGCCCTGGGACGCCACGGTTAAGGTAAGTGGTTTTTTAATTGTTTTAATGTACTCTTAAGGTATATCTTAATAGGGGGATGGAGGCGGGTGGCGTAGCGGAGCTACACGGAGTTCCACAGAGTTTGTTGCCAACTCCGTGGCACTCAGCGTAGCCCCGCTACGCCAGCTACGCCCAGGGTTAGATATTTGGTTAAAAGAAGTAAAATACTCAGAATTAAAAGGAAATAAGATTTAATTAATGAAAAAAATGGAAGAACAAGGAACTGTATAAAACAGCCAGGAGACCTTGATAAGAAAGATAATTTCACAGGAGTTAGGTGGTGTTGTACACGACTCTATAAAACAGGCTTTCATGAAAAAAAGAGATACTGTTCAGAGGACGAAGGGTATTTTTCAATCTCAGAGGAGGATGAAGCACAGAGAGGCCCAGGAGGAAAAAGTACAAAGAAGACCAGACACATGGAAGTTGCATCCAATAGGAAGGGAGTCCTAGGCGGCTCAGAGGGAGAAGGTGTCCGTAGCGGTACACAGAAAAGGCAGTCGAGCACTGCAAGTGATATACCATCAGATGAGATGGAATTAAGAGGAGGTTCATCCAATTTGGATGAGCATATACTTGATCTGGATTACAATTATAACTTTGATGATGAGTTTGGGAGAAAGTTGATGAGAGGCCAAAAAGATAAAGAAAGTAACAGATTCTATGGGGGAAAAACTCTTTAACCCACATGATATAAGGCATCCTATGGGAAAGGAGTTGAACCAAGCCGCCATCGTCGACTTGAAACACAGCTTGACGAGGAGCCTCGCTAGACATTGAGAGAAAAGACACCAAAAAAGTGACTAAGTCAAAAGGTAAAAACATGACCAGGCACTACCGCTCACTATATCCAACCCATGCTCCATCATGGTCAGCCTGAAACTTTGAGATTTCCCAAAGTTGTGCTTTTGTCTGTTACGCCTTAGAAAGTGTTTATTCTCTAAAATTCATATCTCTTGTTCCCTACAATGGATTTTTGTCATTGTGGAGTAATTTCAATCAGAAAATTGCTGTTCGATTTTTATTGTTTGTTGTGTTTTACTTATTTAATGTATTGGTGTTTTTAAAGGCTTTACACACCAGTCTCCTAAGTTAAGCCTGCCTGCTCGCAGCCAGCTATTAAGGATGGAGCAAGGGAATAATTTATTGAGACTTGGACTGAGCCTTATATTGTGATTGTGGCCTTAATACTAGTGGTTGGTACCTATTTAACCCTACTAATAAACCACCTTCCCACAGCCATCACTGGAAGGATTTGAGGGAGGAGCTATGCACAGCCCTACCTACAATTGAATAGGCTATGTCTTGCCTCCACACATAGGGTTGCATATCCCCTGTAGTTAGTCTGGAGCCAGGGCGAGGAAGGCAGGGCACCTGTGCTCTTGAGAGGGAAACCTCTATAAGCTTCCTTCACTTCAAAGGCAGAACTGGTTATAAGTACTGGAACTCAGACACCAACTTTTCAGTACATTTCTGGACCTGTGGATACTCTGCCAGGAAGAAGGACTGCTGTGCTGCTGAAAAGAGTGGCACTGTGCTGGACTGCTGAACTGCTGAACTACTGTCTTGTTGTGCTGACCTGCTGCCTGCTGGCCTCTGGCCTGGGTGTGACAGTGACTGGACCTGCATCTGAACCCAGGACCCAGAGTGACTCAAAGGGCTAGTTGGCTGGCCTCCTGACTAGAGCCTCAGGGCGAGAAGGCTCCAAAACTTTGAACTCAGTACCTAGACTCTTCCATCTGTGAACCAGTGATATTGTGTTTTACACTTAAGTACAGAATAATGTGAATGCACCACCAGAAATAAAACACTAACAGTGCACAATGTAGGCTGTGGACTCATCTATGAGTGCAGCAAAGGAAAAACTATAGCGCTGATCACAACCCAACTGGAGAGCACCATTGGTTTGAGACAGGTCTCCCTTCTAAAATGGTCGCCATGTGAATATGTTGACATGGATGCCATATTAAGCTGTTACATTTCTTCCTGTGTTTCACTCAGATTATGTGAGTTAGGCAGGACACAAAAACACTGAAAAATGGTTGGACACCAGCTTTGACAGCGATGCCCTAGCAGCAAAAACTGGAATGATGATCATCTTGGTTGGAACAGAATTGACATTTTATGGCAGGCACAAAGAAGGAATCTGAATGTTTGACATCCTACCCTTTAATTCATATGGCACCTCTGATCCTCCATAACCTCTGACTCAACCTCCATTACCTCTGACTCCTTAGCTTGCTGGCCAGGCCCATGCACAGAAAAGTGCACTGCCAGTTTAAATGCTATGCATTAATGAAGAAATAAGGATCACTTCATAGTATGATGCTCAGCTATTTATTCATAGAGAACATGCGGCAATGGCTGTGGCAAAAAAGCCATTTTACACACAGCATCGTAATTCCAACTGTCTTTGTACCATATCACCACACGATCAGGTTCTTCAGTGTTCAACCTGCACAGGACATAACACATCTCATTCCAAACAAACAACAAAAAAGTAAATTACAATGATTAAAAAACTCATAAGTATAAAAACATACTTCAAACAACACTCAGGTCAAGATTTTCTAAATAACATGTAAAATATAACATTTGACGTATCAAAAATTATACTAAACTTTTGGTCAGCAAACCCAGAACAGCAATCAAGACGAAAGAAAATCCTTTTACTTCAAAGGGAGACAGCAACTTCCCCTTTTATAAGTTTGAAACGTGTTATCAAATGTAGCTTTAGACCAAAGAGTATGCCCTCTAGTAACATTGGCATCATTAAATGCGTCATTGGACTGAGCAGTACAATCTCTGCTATGAACGTCATCATCAGTTTGTTTCACTTTGACCACTTGTTCACAGTTCCACCACTGACTATTCTACGGTTTTACCTCACAACCATCTGAACTTATTTCCACCAGATTATACATATGGTCAAACTTCTAATTAGGGGTGGGCGTTAAACTCTGGTCTGCAAGCGGAGTTCATGGAGTTTGCCCACTCCATGCTCTGCTTGGAGCACAGAGTGCGGAAAAAACTCTGCTAACCGCCGTGTGGCAGTGCTTACCACCCACCCTACCTGTGAGTGGCTGATCGCATGACAGTTGGCGGGTCTATTGTTTCCCCTAGTTTCCCGAAGCAAAAGGCTATATTGACAATAGGTAGATCCATTGTGTTACTGCTGTGACGGGAGTACGGTAAAGATTTAGGGCAATCGGGGGTGTACCCAATAGATGTGCTCCGTTGATGTTTCAAAACTTGCTTTAATTGGTAGGCCGGTGTGGGATGTAGGCTGCGGTGAGCCCTGCTGCTCAATTGGTTTCTACATCGTTTGGGAGGTTGTACTTGTTTTAGACATTTTTGTTCACCCCTTGTGGAAACCTGAGAGTGCACTTATCAACCGAGAATCTGTACGACCTAGGCCTCTCTTTTACAGTGTTCATCCGTAGCAGTCCTTCCATCATGAGACAGCGCACGTCTTCACACAGGATTGGGTGTTTTTGGAAAGAGGCAGAGTGGTGAAGCTACAGCTACTGAGCCCCACTCTGTACCTGAAAGAAGATCATACATTGGTTGGGGTATGTCCTTTAGTTATCGTCAGTCGATGGCCTTAGGACGCTGTCTAGCAGCCAGGCATGCAAGCCGTAGTGCTCTGTACATGTACCGTATGGGAGGGGATGGCACAGCTGTCAAGGGTTAGAGAGTTCTATGCAACACAGAGGTGCCTGAGCTAAGGGTGGTGGGCTGGAGGGGCGAAATATGTGTGGTTGGAGAGATATCACATGATGTGTATAAGTGATGACCTAGTCGTACATTGTTAGCAACGGTGCAGAGACAGATTATCGTATCAAAAATATTGACTTGCACAAATATCGAGTTGCAAATATCGTGGGTCAGAAATATCGACATACAGATTCTCGTGGTCAAGAATATCGATTTTAGGTAAGTAATATCGATGTTAAAAATATCGAAGTGTTTAATATCGTTTGCAAAAATATAGTTGTTAAAAATATTGATTGTGTATTAATGTTATGTATTTTGGTATTTATTTTATATGTAAGTGTTGTATGTTTTTTTGTATAAGTATTGTTTGTATTTTTAATAGATCTGTTAAATTTGTAGTAGTTATTTATTTGTTTTTAATTTGAATTGTGCGTTTTTAGTTCCGCAGCAGGTTATGGGTTTATAGGGGAATAGGGTGGTAAGTAATTTAACTATATTAAATGTATTGATTATTTTTGTTTCTATTAATATTTATTTAATTGAGATGTTATAGTGTTAAAGGTGTAATGTAATTTATTATTAATTAATTAATTAATGTTTGTTAATTAATTTCAATTAATCAATTGGTAATTAATTATGGAAATTGTGTAATTAATTTTAGGTGTGTGTTGTGGTGTTTATAGGTGTTAAGGGTGAGAAGTAATTTTTTAATTGATGAATTAATAATTGTCTGTTAATTAATTTTAATTAATTAATTGGTAATTAATTATAGTAATTGTGTAATTAATTTTAGGTGTGTGTTGTGGTGTTTATAGGTGTTAAGGGTAGGAAGTAATTTATTTTTAATTGATGAATTAATAATTGGATATTAATACATTTTAATTAATTAATTGGTATTTATTTATGGCAATTGTGTAATTAATTTTAGCTGTTTGTTTTGGTGTTTGTAGGAGTAAAGGGAAGAGAAGTAATTTGTATTTAATTAATTAATATATAGGGGCCGATTCCGATCTCGGTCGGAGGCGCACCTAACACCATTCGGTCGGGAAAAAAGCCATGCGAATGCCTGTTTCCCGACCGATCCGCACATCATTCCGAACGAGCAAGTACGATGCGCACAACAGCATAGATTCCGACCCAGTCGTACTCACCCAATCCAGGTCCTGTTCCCCGACCGAGCCGGATCCGGAATCGTAGAATCGAGCCGCACGGAAGCAAAACGCAGCCCCGTCCGGCCGGACAAGTACGATGCGCTTTCCGTACGCGCCGAACCCGTCGCTACGCACGGCACGTCAAAGCATCCGGGCGAGCGCACATAAGCTCCGATTCGCGCCACAACACGATCCACGGCTACGAGATGAACACGCCAGCGACGAGGACGAGGCGAAGCAAAGAGAAAGACGAACGAGACGAACCAACCATGAATCCCTTCGTGCCGATCCTACCAATATTCTACCTCTATTACCGGAACAGGCACGGACGCGTACGGCGCAGAAGGTAAGTCAGACACCAACAACAAAAACAAACTACACGTACCCGACACATCACACACAGAGGGATGCAGAAATACCTACACCAGCAACAGCAGCACCATAGGGGCGGGATGGCCCTCACCAATGCCACACATACACATAGGGGCCTGTATGCCTACCACTACTGCCACCCCTACCCATGGGGTGCTGGATGCCTGTCACTACTACCACCCTTACCCAGAGGGTGCCAGATGCCTACCACTACTACCACCCTTACCCAGGGGGTGCCAGATGCCTACCACTACTACCACCCTTACCCAGGGGGTGCCAGATGCCTACCACTACTACCACCCTTACCCAGGGGGTGCCAGATGCCTGTCACTACTACCACCTCTACCCATGGGGGGCTGGATGCCTACCACTACTACCACCCTTACCCAGGGGGTGCCAGATGCCTGTCACTACTACCACCACTAGCCATGGGGGGCTGGATGCCTACCACTACTACCACCCTTACCCAGGTGGTGCCAGATGCCTGTCACTACTACCACCCTTACCCAGGGGGTGCCAGATGCCTGTCACTACTACCACCCTTACCCAGGGGGTGCCAGATGCCTGTCACTACTACCACCTCTACCCATGGGGGGCTGGATGCCTACCACTACTACCACCCTTACCCAGGGGTGCCAGATGCCTGTCACTACTACCACCCTTACCCAGGGGGTGCCAGATGCCTGTCACTACTACCACCCTTACCCAGGGGTGCCAGATGTCTGTCACTACTACCACCCTTACCCAGGGGTGCCAGATGCCTGTCACTACTACCACCTCTACCCATGGGGGGCTGGATGCCTACCACTACTACCACCCTTACCCAGGGGTGCCAGATGCCTGTCACTACTACCACCCTTACCCAGGGGTGCCAGATGCCTGTCACTACTACCACCCTTACCCAGGGGTGCCAGATGCCTGTCACTACTACCACCTCTACCCATGGGGAGCTGGATGCCTACCACTACTACCACCCTTACCCATGGGGTGCCAGATGCCTGTCACTACTACCACCTCTACCCATGGGGGGCTGGATGCCTACCACTACTACCACCCTTACCCAGGGGTGCCAGATGCCTGTCACTACTACCACCTCTACCCATGGGGGGCTGGATGCCTACCACTACTACCACCCTTACCCAGGGGGTGCCAGATGCCTGTCACTACTACCACCTCTACCCATGGGGGGCTGGATGCCTACCACTACTACCACCCTTACCCATGGGGTGCCAGATGCCTGTCACTACTACCACCTCTACCCATGGGGGCTGGATGCCTACCACTACTACCACCCTTACCCATGGGGTGCCAGATGCCTGTCACTACTACCACCTCTACCCATGGTGGCCTGTATGCCTACCACTACTGCCACCCCTACCCATGGGGGGCTGGATGCCTACCACCAACACCACCCCCACTCATAGGATGGACAATGCATGACACAACCAGCACACCACAACCTAGGGAATGCAAGAAAAAGACATCCCCCAACACCATGACAAGCGTGAGTAGACTGTGTCAAATGCCTACAACACTGAACATGACTTTGAACATACAATGTGACCCCCTATCACCTGTGCCACACATATATGTGTGTGGCCCCCACAATGCAAGCAGGCCATGACCATTGTGGCAATGGGGTCCAAAACCCCATCATCACAGTGACCAAAATGTTAGTGTGGGGTCCATAGCTGAAGCACATTCAGAACATTGTGGCAATGGGGTCTAAACCCCCATCATCACAGTGACCAAAAGGTAAGTGTGGGGACCATAGCTGAAGCACATTTTGAACATTGTGGCAATGGGGCCTAAACCCCCATCATCACAGTGACCAAAAGGTAAGTGTGGGTTCCATAGCTGAAGCACATTTTGAACATTGTGGCAATGGGGCCTAAACCCCCATCATCACAGTGACCAAAATGCAAGTGTTGACAAAGAAAAAGCTGCATCTGCCAAACTGCATGGATGATTCCTGGTCACAGAACATAAAACACATCAGTGGCAAAGTAGTGCATGTGTCCCATTGCAACATAGATTGGGGGAGGCAAATACTGCAGTGCAAATAAGACATACCTTTGGCCATGTGCAGACAAACAACACCCATGGGGGCTGACACTGTCAACATTCATCAATGACACAATGACAGAAGTGACCATCAGAATGCAGACCCACATATTTGCACCAATGGGCACACAAATGCAGATACCCTGTGGAGACTGTAGATGTGAGGTGAACAGATACCATACCATGGCAGCAATGGGACACACAAACCATGTTCATTGTGCTGACCGATGACCTAGGAGTCCCAGGGACAGCAGGGGAAACCCACCAAACAACATACAGCCAATGGCACACCAAAGAAATGCCAATGCAGTGGTGCAGATGCACAAACACAAACAGGCAGACCCACACTGCACATCAAACACAACAGGTGAGGGGGGTGCCAGTGTCCCCAGGCAACCACACAACACATGAGGATGCCTGAATACCAATTACACAGATGTGCATACAGTGCCACACAAAGGTAACTCATGGATCCAAATCCCCTATGTGGGCAATCAGGCATTGTCAGATGAGAGGGAGCACAAATCACACATGTCACACAAGCATGTAGGAACAGCAACTGACACAGCAAGACACAGACACACCACAGCACTACCCCCAGGGCCCCCACAATGTGGTGACCCTGGGCTGCATTACAAACCCACTGTGATGACAAAGCCAAATGTCGTTCACACTGTGAACCACAGTCATGTGTCCTGAGCAACAAACTACCATCACACCTACACAAGCACAAATCAATCAGCACAGCCAGTAAGCCAAGGCCAACATGGAGGCAGGGGTCTAGCCGGGCAAGAACTCTCATCTGCACACACTCAACACCACACACCTCGACCTCCAACAATGTGCAGCAGTGAAGCACACATGCACTGGTGACATTGCACATGCACCCATGACAATCCCAGGCTGGTGGGTGGGAACCAAGGTGCAGAAACACATCACACATGGCCACTCAACAAGACTCCTGAATGTCTGACACACTGCACACTACGCTGTACATGGACATGACGGCAATACCACAACAACCAATGGGATCCCAGCCACAGTCACACACCAATGAAGAAGCCAAGGACACCCACAAAGAACACACATACACAACTACCAACATTGCAGCCCGGACCCTGAGGAGTGCCAGCAGTCACACACACAACGTGTCACAATCACTGAAAGATAACACAAACTGGAAATCACATGACAGGTGTAAACAACAAGTGCCAAGGGGAATCCTGACTGTGACCCATCTGCGTCTGCACACAAACTCAGCCCTGACAGCAAACACACCTATGGGTGACACCCTGATGACCAGTAATGTGCCATGCACCCACATCACAGAGAATCCAGGGAGAAGACTTGGGGGGAACATAGGTCAACTCAGCAAGCAACACAAACAGGTACAACACTAGGGATCCCAGCATGCACAGCAAAACGGAAGTGAACACACAGACATGCTCATATAACACACACCTTGGGCGCAGGCAATGTCACAGGAGTACACACTGCCATGAGGGGACTCCACTCCTGTGTGAGGAAAGCTGTGCCATATGTTGCCTCAGTAGGGCTCCATCATGTCAGCTGAGCACTTGGTCACACAGTCAACAATTAGCACCAAATGAATGCTCCCGTCACATCAGCCTGGTCATGGGAGTGCCAACGAAATCATCAGCACAGATCCAACACACTTGTATAGCAATGTTGCACTGACAACACAGATGAGTCCTTCCCCATTGATGCCCACACCTGCATGTCCAGTGGAGATGGCCACACGGTCAGGGAAGTAGACAAATTGAACAATGGCAGGCACAACAGATGTGCAGGGGTGGAAGCCACAGATGTGAAATTGCTAATGTAAGTAGGAAATCCCATTGCCAAATATTGAACACATGACACCCTCAGATGCTGCTAAGGATGACATGGATACACCACATGATAGGACACATTCCCCCTGGACCACATGTGAACCTGCACAGTAACACTTCATTATCATGAGACCAAATATCACCATCACTGCAGCAAGGGCACGGTTAGCATCATCAACAACATGTACATCAGAAGCAAAAGCACTAGAGAACAGAAAGGTGCTTTATTCAGCATATGTGGGACTAACAGTTGATGTCCAGCAAAAAATTAACAAAGGCCAATGGCCAGTCCAACTTGAAAGTCAAAACAGGGTGACAGTGGCAGATGTCACCCTACACATGCCTGCACTGATGAAAGCCAGGGACAATCCCCTCGGAGGGGCATACGGGGGGGCAGGCCAGGCACCGCAGGGACAGGATCATGGCTCACCAGAAGGAGGCAGGGAAGGGGTGGTGGGTGCTGGAGAGCCACTGACAACTGCAGTGGAGGTGTCTGACATGGTGTGTGCCGGCACAACTGGGGGGCATGACTCTGATGGTGTGGGTGCCGGCAAGACTGCAGGGGACCGTGCAGATGGAGTGGACAGGTTCCCCACTGCAGTGCCCAAGTCAGACAGGGTGGTAGTGGACTCCACTGCAGTGCCTACCTCCAGGGGAGGAGAATGGGGATCAGGTAAGGTGGGCAGGACAGAGGGGGAGGACACCGTCTCCACACCAGTGGCACAGACAAGCGCAGCGGGGGGTGTGGGGCCGGAAGAGCAAGTGGCAGGGGGAGAAGGCCTGATCCTTTTGGGGATGGTGTATCTGTGGGTGGGGGAACCTGGGGCAGGGTGTGGTGGGGGCACCTGTGGAGTGGGGGCCTGAGGGATGGAGGAAGGAGACTTGGTGCCTGAGCTGCAGGGCGGCGGCGGGGTCTTGCTCTTCCGGGTCCGGGGGGACTTGCGGATGGGGGCGTCAGTCGGTCTGCGCCTGGGGGAGGGTGTCCGGTGGCGAGGGGCACTCCGCTCCGTGTGGGTGGGCTTCCTCTTCCCCCTGAATGCTGTATCAGCTGGATCGGAGGGGAAGAGGCCGAGGTCACTGAGGAAGAGCCGCTGGGTCTTTGGGGTTGCAGGTGAGGCAACGGAGGGGGCTTTGGAGGGAGAGGCAACTGTGGACTGCGCAGTGCTCGTGGATGCGTGTGTGTGTGACTGGGCCCCATCCCCTGTGAGTGTGGTTTCAGTCCCCTGACTGTGCGTGCGTGTGCGTCTTGTCTGTGGCGTGTGTGTGTGTGTGCTGCTCGTGTCTGTGCTGGTGTGTGCCTGTGCCGGTGTGTGTGTGCTTGGGACAGGTAAGGTGCTGGGGAGTGTGGATGGGGCAGAGACAGGAGGGGTGAGGGACTGTTGGAGGAGGGACACTGCTGCCGTCAGGGAGGAGTCCATGGACCTATTGCCCCTCTGTAGGGCAGACATGCCCGATGAGATGCCCTCCATGAACGACACCAGCTGAGTCAACAGAGTGGTGTGTGCATGGAGGACACTCAGCATCGCTGTCTGCCCTACATGGAGCTGCCGAAGGAGGTACACAGACTCCTCACTCAGGGCAGCAGGGGACACAGGGGCAGGGGGTGCGGTGCCTGGCCCGAAGGAGACACGCTCCCGTACATGGGAGCCTCCACGGACCTCGGGAATGGGAGCCGATGGGAGGGCGGTGGTGGTGGTGGTGGCGGGGACAGCAACACTAGCTGGGGTGTGGTGGCTGCTGACACCCGCCTCCATAAGGGAGTCATCCTCCGAGCTGCTGTGGTCCTCAGCTGAGGTGGATGGTGCTGAGGACTCCTCGGTGTGGCTCCCCTCGCCCTCCGTGCCACTGGGTCCCTCCGACCACTCCTCGGCTGTTGACCCAGTCTGGCTCTGCGGCTCCTCCTGGTCCGTGGAGCTGTCCCCTCCTGTGGCCGTGGATGTATCTGCAAACAATAGGGAGACAGACAGACATCAGTCACCTGCACCGAACGCACACACCACAGTAAGTACAGCACAATACAGAGCAAGGCCTGGCATCCTTAGTTGAACATTGCTAAAATTGCCCAAACAGAATAGGAGAAGCCAATTGTCAGTCTGATCGTCAACCATGGCACTCACATCACACCTGGCCTTGCACCCATCTGTCTGGCGTCCGTTGGCTGGCAATACCCCAGTGTGGACACATGCACCACCTACACAGTAGTTGGACGGTGCAGAGAACACGGTGAAGCATGTGAACATGCACACATCACATCTCTTGCCACTGAGTCAGTACAGGTGCCCGGATTAAAGTGATGCCCAGAGTCAGATATATGAAATGCATGTGATGCATACCAGCGACAGACACCACGATGCACCCATGTGCAGATAGCCATTGCCACTATGGTGTGCATGTAGCACATGTCACTCCCCTGCAGGATCACTCATAGGAAGTCACATGCCATGGCACAGGCATGCCTGCTAAGTCATACATCACTGTCTCCAGTCACATGGGCAGGGCAGCCACACAACAACAGTCTGCACTGTGTCACAATAGTAGGTCATGGGGAATGCAAGTCCTGGAGCTGAACAAGTGCACATGTACATCCCCCACACACCACATCATCTGAACCCTTATCTGTCCAGGTCATACTGATTGGACATATGGGTGACCTGTAACACAAGCCTCTGAACCTGGGCACCTCACAATCTGCTGTGAATGGGAAACAGCTGCATGGACCTCACATTTGCATACCCCAGTCTGCACGGTCAGGTGTTCAAACACCTATGTGTCACACAAGTATCGTCTCCTATGGTCACATCTCCGGTGGCATGCTGAGCCCCAACCGATAAACACCCCAGCAGTCCTGACATCGAAGCCACAGCACACTGACACAGAGGCTGACACCTGAGGGGACATATCACTGAGCACAACGTGTCAGCTGATACACGGGAGTGGGAATACAGAGTGCATTGCATGGCCTGGAGTAGGCATGACTGTCCTGCCCCACATGAATGAGGGATGAACCCTGGACAGTAGGCAGCTGGCTGAGTATGTGTGACACACGTAATATACACACTCCTGGGGCCCAAACATTGTTCCCACCCGCAGCTTGGGTGTGTGCCAGTTACCCCAGGCACATGTGGTGGATCAGCTCAGCAATTGGACCACAGATCAAAGTAACACGCAGATTACATGTCAGAACACAGGCATTGTGTAAGCAATGGACCCACCCATGATGCCCACCACAGTTAGGGGAACAGATGCTGTCCCCCACCTTGAGTCAAGCAAACTGCTAGGACACAGTACCCAAGTGACACAATTCCCTGACTGCAAGGGCCACACCTGGGTATCAGATGAGGAGTGGGCAGTGCACAATCGAGGGACATGGGTCCTGGACCACATGACTGATGTGCTGTGGAAGTTTAACCAGGCCAGAGGAGGGCACATAGCATGGCAGACAGAGTACACAATGCAGTCATGGACTCACCCCCTCCGTGCTGCTCCCTGGCCTTCAGCTGCCCATCCAGATCAGGGAAGACCACCGCCAGGATCCTGAGCATGTGGGGGGTCAGGGTCCGGTGTCCGCCCCTCCTGCGAGGAGGCGACAGCTTCAGCTGGACCCGTGCGATCCTCCGGGTCCAGCCCCGAAGGTCCTGCCACCTCTTCTGGCAGTTGCGGATCCGGCGCTTGTAGTCCCCCACGGATCTCACTGCCCGGACGATGGTCAGCCATATCTTCTGCTTCTGGTGGGCATCAACCTGTGAGGATGACAAAGTGAGAATGCTATTACTACACATGCAACATATCCGTGCATGACACAGTTGTGTATACATGTCTCAATCACAGGGGCACATGATGTACACAGGCAGTGCAACGATGGCCATGGACAGTATGCCAGCAGTAACTACATGGTATCATTGCCTGGGAAGTAAAACCTTGTTTAAATGCACTGTCACTGCACTATACCTGTCCAGTGCATGTGACTACACACTATGGGGGGTGACAACTACTCAGTGAGCCTGCTAGCCAGTGGCGTGCAGACTGTTAGCCTTGCTAGTCAGACAACATGCACATTTAGGAAGGCAGTGGACAGAACACTCACCTGCTCCCCTGCTTTCCCATACAGCTTGCTGTACTGTGGAAGGAGGCTGTCCAGCAGGGCCTGGTTCTCCTCAGTGCTGAAGGCTGGGGCTCTCTCCACAGTACGTGCCATTGCAGGGTCCAGAGGGTGCAGATACAGCAGCAGTGGTGGTGGCAGATGTCGTCCTGGAGCATGTAGTGCAGGCAAGTGAGCTCTCAGGGGAACAGCCAGCATTATATGTGTGCTGCAGAGGCAGTTACTGTCCCATGTGTCCAAAGTGATAGGTCCAAGTCGTTAGCATCTTCTGAATCTGGCCAATCCATGGAATTGCACCACTTACACACGCCCACAGCATCCTTCAAATGTTCAACTTCATGACACCCATGAATTTGCAACATTGTTGTGGGTGACCAACTGAATTTCCAGCATCAGACTCGTTCAAAATTTGAAAACGCGTCCGTTGCCTGGCCAGGCCATAGCCAATGGGTGCACACCGATCGGTCCATTGCTGTTCAACGCGTACCCGGGATACAACGCGTACCCGCACACATTGAATGCAATGGGCCGGCCGGGCACACCGATCGGTCCATTGCTGTTCAACGCGAACCTAGGATACAACGCGTACCCGCACACATTGAATGCAATGGGCCGGCCGGGCACACCGATCGGTCCATTGCTGTTCAACGCGTACCTGGGATACAACGCGTACCCGCACACATTGAATGCAATGGGCCGGCCGGGCACACCGATCGGTCCATTGCTGTTCAACGCGTACCCGGGATGCAACGCGTACCCGCACACATTGAATGCAATGGGCCGGCCGGGCACACCGATCGGTCCATTGCTGTTCAACGCGTACCTCGGATACAACGCTTACCCGCTCACATTGAATGCAATGGGCCGGCCGGGCACACCGATCGGTCCATTGCTGTTCAACGCGTATCCGGGATATAACGCGTACCCGCACACATTGAATGCAATGGACCGGCCGGGCACACCGATCGGTCCATTGCTGTTCAACGCGAACCCGGGATGCAACGCGTGCCCGCACACATTGAATGCAATGGGCCGGCCTTGCACACCAATCGGTCCATTGCTGTTCAACGCGTACCTAGGATACAACGCGTACCCGCACACATTGAATGCAATGGGCCGGCCGGGCACACCGATCGGTCCATTGCTGATTCAACGCGTACCTGGGATACAACGCGTACCCGCACACATTGAATGCAATGGGCCGGCCGGGCACACCGATCGGTCCATTGCTGTTCAACGCGTACCCGGGATGCAATGCGTACCCGCACACATTGAATGCAATGGGCCGGCCGGGCACACCGATCGGTCCATTGCTGTTCAACGCGTACCCGGATGCAACGCGTACCGCGCACATTGAATGCAATGGGCCGGCTGGGCACACCGATCGGTCCATTGCTGTTCAACGCGCATTGCGGATACAACGCGTACTCGCACACATTGAATGCAATGGCCGGCCGGTGTGCACCGATCGGCCCATTGCTGTCCAACGCGTACCTGGGATACAACGCGTACCCGCACACATTGAATGCAATGGCCAATGTGTGCGCACCGATCGGCCCATTGCTGTCCAACGCGTATTGCGAATACAACGCGTACCAGCACACATTGAATGCAATGGCCAATGTGTGCGCACCGATCGGTCCATTGCTGTCCAACGCGTCCCTGTACATGTCACTGGCATATGTCACCATGCCTGTCACAGGTGAACATATGCCAGCCACATATACTTCCCAGGGAGTGAGGGGCACACCTACAACACCACAGCCTGTCCAAACTGTATCCTAAGGCATGTAAGGCTGCATTACCTATTCCGTGTATGGGGGTGAACATGTTGTTCTGTGGGTGTCACTTGGGGCAGCCACCCCCAGGCTGTGCACGTGTTCATGGGGACAGTATCCTTGGTGTTTCGTGTACATGACCACTGTGATGTGCAACTGTTCATATCTGAGCATGTGGCATGGTCACATTTCACGGTGGTGTATGTGTATGTCATGTCACATGCCCCCTGTGTCCCATGTGGGATGGTATGTTTAACCCAGGGTGACCCATTGGCACAATAGTGATGGTCCTCCACAGTCTGTGTGCATGTTGTGTTTACAATGTCTCTGATTTCATGTGCACAATGGGAGACAGTCTCCACACCCACGTTGTTTGTGCATGGACTTTGATGTTGTGCGTGTGTGTGTCACAGACGTCCATGTCTGTCCTGCCGAGGCAACAGGGACCACTACCTGTGGGGGTCATGGTTGTTTGCTGTGGTGTATACATGATACGCCATGTCATGCCAGTGTCCATGTGGCAATACAGGGTCCCTGGAAATCTACCTGTTGTTGAGCTGTGATGCCTGGGGCACATCTGTCCTCACATGTCACTGTGGGGTGTGTTTGTAACGTGGCAGCAGGAGATGGGAAATGTGACACGTCCTCATGATACCCAATGGCACAACCTGGGACTTATTGATGCCACTTGTTGAACTGTGATGTTGGATGTTGGCCATGTGTGTGCCATACATGTCCTTACGGAACTGCACACATCATGTACTTGTGCCTCATAATGATGTATCGTGTGATATTGAGTGTGTACAATGCCACATATGTGGGGTGAGTGACAATCTTTCTTTCTTCACCTATGCACTGCAGGGCACCAGCTGTCCATAGACCATTCCCTGACCTGGCAACGATGGTGGAACGTGACAGCATCCGACGGTACCGCTTCACCAGGCAGCTGATTGATGATTTGGCAGTGCGCTTGGCACCACACCTGCAACCTGGCCGGCCGTACCCTACAGCGCTGACCCCCAAGGTGAAGGTGATGGCAGCCCTACACTTCTTTGCCACCGGTACCTTTCAACACACTCTGGCGACTGCTGGTGGGATGTCACAGACCATGTTCAGCCGTGTGCTCCGCGATGTATTGGAGGCTATGTTGATATACCTGAACCAGTACATCTATTTCCCAAGACTCCAGCAACTCACTGACGTGAAGAGTGACTTCTATGCCCTGGGGAGGATGCCGCATGTCATTGGCTCCATTGATGGGACACATGTGGCTTTGGTACCACCACAGGCCCAGGAGCAGGCATACAGGAACCGCAAGCACTACCACTCGGTCAATGCACTGGTGGTCTGTCTTGCAGATATGACCATCACACACGTGTGTGCCCGTTTCCCCGGTTCTGCACACGATGCCTACGTGATGAGGAGTAGTCGCATCCCGAGGATGATGTCACAGATGCGGAACCAGCGTGCCTGGCTTGTTGGTGTGTACTGACTTTGTACCATTGTGTGTGTTCTGCAATGTAGTGTTCCACCCTCTTTTCCAACTCAGCTAATGTGCAATTGTCTGTCTGTAGGTGACTCCGGATATCCCAACATGCCATGGTTGCTGACGCCCCTCAGGAACCCTGTGACACCAGCCCAGATGCGCTACAATGAGGCACATGGTCGGACGAGGAGAGTGATTGAGCGGACATTTGGTCTCCTGAAGAGCCGCTTCCGCTGCCTGGACAAGACAGGAGGGTCCCTCCCATATGCCCCGGCAAAGGTGTGCAAGATTGTCATCGTCTGCTGCATGCTACACAACCTGGCAGTGCGGAAGGAGTTGCCTCTCATCCTGGATGACGATGACCAACGTCCGCCACCTGTGGAGGATCCTGGCCTGGACCACGATGCCAGTGATGATGATGATGATGATGGTGATGTCCGCACACAGCTCATCACCAACTTCTTCAGCTGAATGTGAGTATCCAGAGATGTCATGTCAATGATGTGAGTATGCATGATATGTGTTGGTGGTGCTCTGGTGCTGTTTGAGTGTGTCCATGTGCTACATGACTGTATGCGTGTAGCGATGTGTCCTTACAGGTAGTCTGTACTCCCCAACAGTGTTGACATGCTAACTTGGTTCTGGGTGGGTATCTTGTGACATGTATTGGGCATGAGTATTGCAGTTCTGTGCTGTTCTTCAGTGCTTTTGACTGTGTGTCATTTCTGTCCTTCACAGGGTACTTTCTGAGTCGTTTGGTCAACTGTGATCCCCAACACCGTGATTCGACTTCCAGGGTGGTAGCTGTCGTGTCCCTACAGGTGATGTGCACCACACCCATGGACTTCCTTCCTTCTACACTTGTTGACTGTGTGCCCGCTGCCAGGTGGGATTACCTTGCATCTGTGGTGGTTACAACATGTTGCAAATGTGTAATAAACCTGTGCTTCACTTTGGGATGTGCGTTGTCTGTGGTCACACATCTGACTGACATTTGCTTACTGCACCAGTGGGCTAGTTGACACAGACTGTGAATAGGTGTTGGGTCTGTGCAATGCAACATATTTCCTGGCAACATCAGTGTAGGCGATGAGTCAGATGGCCATGGTGTGTATGTGTTGTGTAGCCCTGGTGGTGTGCCTCCCTCATATGTGTGATGTCGCCATGACTCACATGCCGGTGTTGTACTTGCTGTAGCAGTTAGCATGCACAGTGTCATTTCCCAGATCATCATCGCCACTTCAGAGACAACGTAGGAATCACAACAGAGGCAAGTATGGTGTATTAGTGAGTTTATTGACATACATGTGTGAGTATAGTGCACAGGATGGTGGGTGCTGTACATTGTGATTGTAATCCAAAGTTCCTAGATGATTTGGAAGTCCTGGTAGCAGAAATGTCCAGAGTAGAGTCCACAGTCATCTGAGACATTGGTCCAACTTGAGCTCCCCATGTCATGTGGGAGAGTTGTGTTGCAGTCAACAGGGTGAACAGTTTGCGCACAAAGGTGATTATCCAGAACAGGTTTTGGCTTCCTGGGGGTTGCACATGGCCATCGGCCTCTCACTTGCCCCTCCTCGGACGACCCCTCTTCTTTGGGGGGACCCTCAAGTGCAGGCTGCTGCGGTGCAGGGGACTCTCCGCCAGAGTCATCCTCCCTCCCTGTGGCAGTTGCAGTTGTTTCAGCAGCAGATGTTGTGGGCACACAGGGAGGTGTTGACTGGTTGCTGCTCATCTGGCGGAGGCATTGTAATATGTCCCTATGCACCGCCGTCATCTCTTGCAGTGTGTCCCACTTGGACTCCACGCGGGACATGTGTGAGTCCAAGCGGGCATGATGGGCAGCCTGCTGCTGTTTAATGTCCCTGAGGAGCCCCACTACCTGGCTGAGCTCTCCGGTGCTGGACTGGTACGCATCGGCTATGCGTGCCAGTTGTGGGTCATCATGCAGTCCAGTCCCCTCTGCAAGCAGCGACCTTTGTCTCCCACCCCTCCCACCACCCCTGGCGACACGTGCAGTACCTGAGGTGGCACGCACAGGTGACCCTGGGCCCCCTTGGGGGTTGTTGGTGGTGTTGGTGTCCATGGCCCCACGTTGGTCCAGGGTCCCTGTGCTGGTGGTGGTGGTACTCCTTGGTCTTTCCATGTCGGCAGGGGTGGTATGTGTGTTGACAGTCGTTGGAGGGGTGGGTGCAGGGGGTGCAGCTGGTGGTCCTGCTGGTGCTGCATGATGACTTGCTCCGGAGGTGCCAGGTTGGTCTTCTTCATCCGAGGAGGGCAGAGGCTGTTCCACACCAGTGAGCTCCGTATCCTCTTGAGCCTGGGCCGGGGACTCCTCAGCGTCTGCTGCTGTGTCCCCATCATCACCTGTTTTTGGGAGACACACACAATGTATGTTATGTTTCTGCAGGCATCAATGTTTGACACACCTGACAGTTGTGACTGTGTCTCTGGATGCGGGCCTGTACATTGCATTGTCCTAAGTTGTCACAGTCAGGGGTTGAAATTGGTGTAGCACATTGTCCTGCATTATTTGGGCATTTCTATGTGAATGTTGGGGTGTGTACATGGTCTGCATCGGTTGTATATGGTTGACATCCGGCCCTCCTTCCCACCCAGCCAGATATCCCACCATGGAACGTGCTTCCATTGCAGGGAGTGCAAGTTGTCTTTCAGGATGTCAGTCAGTGGTGTCCTGCTGTTGGTTGGTGCACAGTTGCCAGCAGGGCCTTGTGCTCCCCACAGCAGTAGCCAGTGTCAGCCATCTTGTCAGTTGTTTTCCACTCCCTGTGATGTGCGCATGGTTCAGGGTGGTGTTGATGGGACAGTTGTGGGGGTGACCAATATCTGTGACTACCACTCCCATCATGCTATTGCCTCCACCCCCTTCCCAGCATGCCCATACTTCCTTCCTTTTTAGTGTACTTCACTGTGTGTGGGTGTGACAGCAATGGCAAGATGGCTGACAGTGGTGTCCTGCTGTTGGTTGGTGCCCAGTTCCCAGCATGGCCTTGTGCTCCCCACAAAAGAGCACTAGTGTCAGACATCTTTGAAGTGGCTTTTGACTCCCTGTGAGGTGTGCATGCTTGGGTGTGTTCTTGATGGGCCATGTGGGTGGGGGATGTTGGGCTGTGACTACCACTCCCATCATGCTATTGCCTCCACCCCACTTCCCAGCATGCCCATGCTTCCTTTCTTTTGACTCTGCTTCCCTGTGGGGTTGTGTGCCTGTGCTGACAAGATGGCTGACAGTGTTATCCTGGGGTTAGTTTTGCTACACTTCCCATGTGTGTCCCTGTGCTTCACACTGCATGACCCAGGGTTGTGGTTCTTTGTGAGATATTTGATTTGAGTGTGAGGCAATGCATTCTCCCAGGTGAGTTGTGTGGAGTTTGTGTTAGGGGTGTGTGTGAGTGGTGCTGCTGGTAACTATGGTCAGTGCTGTGAGTCCTCCTTCCCACCCAGCCAGATTCTCCACCATGGAACGTGCTTCCGTTGCAGGGAGTGCAAGTTGTCTTTCAGGATGTCAGTCAGTGGTGTCCTGCTGTTCGTTGGTGCCCAGTTGCCAGCAGGGCCTTGTGCTCCCCACAGCAGTAGCCAGTGTCAGCCATCTTGTGAGTCCTTTTCCACTCCCTGTGATGTGAGCATGGTTGAGAGTGGTGTTGATGGGCCAATTGTGAGGGTGAGCAATATCTGTGCCTACAACTCCCATCATGCTATTGCCTCCACCCCCTTCCCAGCATGCCCATCCTTCCTTCCTTTTGACTCTGCTTCCCTGTGGGGTGGGGTGCCTGTGCTGACAGGATGGCTGGGAGTGTTGTCCTGGCAGTTGTTTGGCTACAAGTCCCAAGTGTGTCCCTGTGCTTCACACAGCATAACCCAGGGTGGTGGTTCTTTGTGGGATCTTCAGTTAGGATGTGAGGCATTGCATTCTCCCAGGTGGGTTATGTGGAGTTGGTGTTGAGGGGGTATGTGAGGGGAGGTCCTTGTAACTATGGTCAGTTCTGTGAGTCCTCCTTCACACCCAGCCAGATATCCCACCATGGAACGTGCTTCCATTGCAGGGAGTGCAAGTTGTCTTTCAGGATGGCTGACAGTGGTGTCCTGCTGTTGCTTTGTGCCCAGTTCCCAGCAGGGCCATGTGCTCCCCACAGCAGTAGCCAGTGTCAGCCATCTTGTCGGTTGTTTTCCACTCCCTGTGATGTGCGCATGGTTCAGGGTGGTGTTGATGGGACAGTTGTGGGGGTGACCAATATCTGTGACTACCACTCCCATCATGCTATTGCCTCCACCCCCTTCCCAGCATGCCCATACTTCCTTCCTGTTTAGTGTACTTCACTGTGTGTGGGTGTGACAGCAATGGCAAGATGGCTGACAGTGGTGTCCTGCTGTTGGTTGGTGCCCAGTTCCCAGCATGGCCTTGTGCTCCCACAAAAGAGCACCAGTGTCAGACATCTTTGAAGTGGCTTTTGACTCCCTGTGAGGTGTGCATGCTTGGGTGTGTTCTTGATGGGCCATGTGGGTGGGGGATGTTGGGCTGTGACTACCACTCCCATCATGCTATTGCCTCCACCCCACTTCCCAGCATGCCCATGCTTCCTTTCTTTTGACTCTGCTTCCTTGTGGGGTTGTGTGCCTGTGCTGACAAGATGGCTGACAGTGTTATCCTGGGGTTAGTTTTGCTACACGTCCCATGTGTGTCCCTGTGCTTCACACTGCATGACCCAGGGTTGTGGTTCTTTGTGAGATATTTGATTTGAGTGTGAGGCAATGCATTCTCTCAGGTGAGTTGTGTGGAGTTTGTGTTAGGGGTGTGTGTGAGTGGTGCTGCTGGTAACTATGGTCAGTGCTGTGAGTCCTCCTTCCCACCCAGCCAGATTCTCCACCATGGAACGTGCTTCCGTTGCAGGGAGTGCAAGTTGTCTTTCAGGATGTCAGTCAGTGGTGTCCTGCTGTTGGTTGGTGCCCAGTTGCCAGCAGGGCCTTGTACTCCCCACAGCAGTAGCCAGTGTCAGCCATCTTGTGAGTCCTTTTCCACTCCCTGTGATGTGAGCATGGTTGAGAGTGGTGTTGATGGGCCAATTGTGAGGGTGAGCAATATCTGTGCCTACAACTCCCATCATGCTATTGCCTCCACCCCCTTCCCAGCATGCCCATCCTTCCTTCCTTTGACTCTGCTTCCCTGTGGGGTGGGGTGCCTGTGCTGACAGGATGGCTGGGAGTGTTGTCCTGGCAGTTGTTTGGCTACAAGTCCCAAGTGTGTCCCTGTGCTTCACACAGCATAACCCAGGGTGGTGGTTCTTTGTGGGATCTTCAGTTAGGATGTGAGGCATTGCATTCTCCCAGGTGGGTTATGTGGAGTTGGTGTTGAGGGGGTATGTGAGGGAGGTCCTTGTAACTATGGTCAGTTCTGTGAGTCCTCCTTCACACCCAGCCAGATATCCCACCATGGAACGTGCTTCCATTGCAGGGAGTGCAAGTTGTCTTTCAGGATGGCTGACAGTGGTGTCCTGCTGTTGCTTTGTGCCCAGTTCCCAGCAGGGCCATGTGCTCCCCACAGCAGTAGCCAGTGTCAGCCATCTTGTCGGTTGTTTCCCACTCCCTGTGATGTGCGCATGGTTCAGGGTGGTGTTGATGGGACAGTTGTGGGGGTGACCAATATCTGTGACTACCACTCCCATCATTCTATTGCCTCCACCCCACTTCCCAGCATGCCCATACTTACTTGCTTTTGGGTGGACTTCACTGTGTGTGAGTGTGAGAGCAATGGCAAGATGGCTGACAGTGGTGTCCTGCTGTTGCTTGGTGCCCAGTTCCCCGCAGGGCCATGTGCTCCCCACAGCAGTAGCCAGTGTCAGCCATCTTGTCGGTTGTTTTCCACTCCCTGTGATGTGCGCATGGTTCAGGGTGGTGTTGATGGGACAGTTGTGGGGGTGACCAATATCTGTGACTACCACTCCCATCATGCTATTGCCTCCACCCCACTTCCCAGCATGCCCATACTTACTTGCTTTTGGGTGGACTTCACTGTGTGTGAGTGTGAGAGCAATGGCAAGATGGCTGACAGTGGTGTCCTGCTGTTGCTTGGTTCCCAGTTCCCAGCAGGGCCATGTGCTCCCCACAGCAGTAGCCAGTGTCAGCCATCTTGTCAGTTGTTTTCCACTCCCTGTGATGTGAGCATGGTTCATGGTGGTGTTGATGTGCGCATTGTGAGGGTGGGCAATATCTGTGACTACGACTCCCATGATGCTATTGGCTACACTGACTTGCCCAGCATACACAGGATTCCTTCCTTTCAGTGGGCTTCACTGTGAGGTGGTGTTGTAGTGGTGGCTACATGTCTGGATGTGTTTGTTAGTTATGTTTGTGCCACTGCCTAGCTGTAGTTGTAGTTGTGTTTGTACATGTGATGACACAGTTACGTATCACTATGAGATGGCATGTGTTGTGTTTATCTGACTGACATACACATTTTGGGATGATTCTGTTCTGGTTGGTGTGTATTTGCTTAGGGTGCATGGTTTGACTCTCCCCTTGACAGTGATGTGTGTGTATTGTGGCACAATATTGTGTACATTTGTTGTGTACTCACCAGGCTCTGGGATGTTTTCTAGTCCATAGACGCTCACTGGTGGTAGGATGGCCCGCACCTTCTCCTCCCAGGGCCTGAGGTATAGTGGTTTGGCAGGAGGGCCACTGCCGGTGTGTTGGCTCAAGAGGTAGTCCTTCTTCAACAGCTCCTTGACCCTCCTGCGCACGTCATACCACCTGTTCTGGATGTCTTCCTTTGTGCGCAAACATGGTGATTGTGCGTTCACCCTGTCAACGATCCTCGCCCACATCTTGGTTTTCTGCGACATGGGGGTCTGTTGGACCAGTGTACCAAACAGCTGTGGCTCTACCCTGAGGATCTCATCTACCAGGACTTCCAATTCACTATCTAGGAACTTTGGATTCTTCTTGGGGGCATGGTGATGGGTGGTGGTGGTGAGTGATGTGTGTGTTGGTGTGCAAGTGAGGGTGTGTGAGTGTGTGTTTTGCTGGGTGTATGTGAGGGTGCTATTTGTTGAGGTGCTGATGGTGTGTGGCTTGTGTGATGGATGAGCTGTGGGTGTGTGGTTGCTGTCTGTTGAGTGCTGGCAGGTAATTTGAATTTGCAAAGGATCATGGTAGGGATTTGTGTCCTTTATATGGGTGGAGTTGTGGGTGTGTCTTTGTTCCCTGTTTCCCCACCCAGTATTTATTTGCTTTGTGTTTGCTTGTTTGGCCTTTTTTTGTGTTTTTTTTTTCCTTGGTTCTTTTTGTGCGTGTAGGAGACGTTCTTCTGACCGAGTCGGACCCTCCAGTTGTCTCGTGCGAGCCTCTCCGATTCGTTCACGCTGTGTTTGTGCTGTTTTCTGTGCTGCGTACGCGTCGGTCACGGGGTTTTGGGTTGCTTCGGCTCGCTGTTTTGAATGCGTGTCGGTCGTGCGGCTTGTGATCCGTGCGACTCGGTCGTGTTTGCCACGCGTTGCATCGTACTTGGCGGGTCGGAGTTCGCGGGTACGTTTCGTTCGGGATTCTTCCTGGTGCGTGTCGGTCGGTTCGGTTCGCGAGGTTTTCCGGCCTGTTGGCTGTTTTCCGCGCGGCTCGGTCGTTTGGCTTGTGTTCCATACGAGTCGGTCGGATTTAGCACGCTTTTCATCGTACTTTGCGGGTCGGGCTGCACCTGTACGTGTCGGTCGGTATTTATTCCGAGTCGGTCGGTATTTTTTCCGGCCCGAATCGGAATCGGCCCCAAAGTTGTTAATTAATGTTAATTATTTGATATGTATTTTGTGTAATTGTTTAATTTTTTGTCTTTGTTTTTACTTTTAAAGGGATAAAGGGTGGGTATTAAGAACATTTTAATTACTTTATTATTAGTTGTTAATAGCATTAGTTTTTAATTTATAAATAAGTTTTAATTGTGTTTTATTATTTTAGAGATTAATTTAGGTGTGTGTTGTGGATATCATAGTGTTAAAGTGACTGTAGTCAATTCATGTTAATTAGTTTTTTTATTAATAATAATTTTTAATTCATTAATAATTATGTTAATTTTGGAAAAAATGTAATTGGAAATGTTGAAGTATTTTGTTATTGGTGTGGTGTTATAGGGTAGGAAATATAATAAATATATTTATATATTAATTAATTTATTTGTTTGTAAATATTTTCAAGTTTAAAAGAATTTTATTTTATAAATGTAATTATTATTTTATATTATATATAATTTGTAGGTTTTTTATATGAAATTAATATTATAATATCTTTTATTTTTATACATTTAGTATATTTGATTTTTCATTTCTAAATGTTTTATTTTTATTTGTAATGTTTTTTATTGTTGTTTTAACTGTTTGAGTTTGAATAGTAATGTTTGTCTCTTTGCTATCCAACACTTTCCCTACTGTTGCACTCACTCGAGTGGGAATAGTAATTTTTACCCCTCCACTGTCCAACACTTTCCCTACTGTTGCACTCACTGGAGTGGGAATAGTAATTTTTACCTCTCAGCTATCTAACACTTTCCCTACTGTTGCATTCTTTGGAGTGGGAATAAAAAATGTTACCCCTCTGCTATCCAACAGTTACTCTACTGTTGCATTCAGTGGAGTGGGAATAGTACTTTTTACCCCTCTGCTATCCAACACATTCCCTACTATGGCACTCTTTGGAGTGGGGATAGTAATTTTTTCCCCTCTGCTATCCAACACTTTCCCTACTGTTGCTCTCACTGGAGTGGGAATAGTAATTTTTACCCCTCCGCTAGCCCAACACTTCCCCTACTGTTGCACTCTTTGGATTGGGAATAGTAATTTTTTCCCCTCGGCTATCCAACACTTTCCCTACTGTTGCTCTCACTGGAGTGGGAATAGTAATTTTTACCCCTCAGCTATCCAACACTTTCCCTACTGTTGCTCTCACTGGAGTGGGAATAGTAATTGTTACCCCTCCGCTATCCAACACTTCTCCTACTGTTGCACTCTTTGGATTGGGAATGGTAATTATTTCCCCTCGGCTATCCAACACTTTCCCTACTGTTGCTCTCACTGGAGTGGGAATAGTGTGGGAATAGAAATTTTTTACCCCTCTGCTATCCAACACTTTCCCTACTGTTGCACTCACTGGAGTGGGAATAGTAATTTTTACCTCTCCGCTATCCAACACTTTCCCTACTGTTGCATTCACCTCAGTGGGAATAGTAATTTTTTTCCCTCCGCTATCCAACACTTTCCCTACTGTTGCTCTCACTGGAGTGGGAATAGTAATTTTTACGCCTCCACTATCCAACACTTTCCCTATTGTTGCACTCTTTCGAGTGGGAATAGTGATTTTTACTCCTCCGCTATCAAATACTTTCCCTACTGTTGCATTCTTTGGATTGGGAATAGTAATTTTTTCCCCTTCGCTATCCAACACTTTCCCTACTGTTGCACTCACTGGAGTGGGAATAGTAATTTTTACCTCTCCGCTATCCAACACTTTCCCTACTGTTGCATTCACTGGAGTGGGAATAGTATTTTTCCCCTCCACTATCCAACACTTTCCCTACTGTTGCTCTCACTAGAGTGGGAATAGTAATTTTTACCCCTCCGCTATCCAACACTTTCCCTACTGTTGCACTGTTTGAAGTGGGAATAGTCATTATTACCCCTCCGCTATCCAAAACGTTCCCTACTCTTGCACTCGCTGGAGTGGGAATAGTAATTTTTACCCCTTCCCTATCCAACACTTACTCTACTGTTGCACTCACTGAAGTGGGAATAGAAATTTTTACCTCTCCGCTTTCCAACACTTTTCCTACTGTTGCTCTCACTGGAGTGGGAATAGTAATTTTTACCCCTCTGCTATCCAACACTTTCCCTACTGTTGCACTCACTGCAGTGGGAATAGTAATGTTTACCTCTCCGCTATCCAACACTTTCCATACTGTTGCACTCAGTGGAGTAGGAATAGTAATTTTTCCCCTCGGCTATCCAACACTTTCACTACTGTTGCTCTCACTGGAGTGGGAATAGTAATTTTTACCCCCCAGCTATCCAACACTTTCCCTACTGTTGCACTGTTTGGAGTGGGAATAGTAATTTGTAGCCCTCCGCTATCCAACACTTTCCCTACTGTTGCACTCGTTGTAGTGGGAATAGTAATGTTTACTCCTCCGCTATCCAATACTTTCCCTACAGTTACATTCTTTGGAGTGGAAATAGTAATTTATTCCCCTCTGCTATCCAACACTTTCCCTACTGTTGCTCTCCCTGGAGTGGGAATAGTAATTTTTACCCCTCTGCTATCCAACACTTTCCCTACTGTTGCACTGTTTGAAGTGGGAATAGTCATTTTAACCCCTTCGCTATCCAACACTTTCCCTACTGTTGCACTCACAGAAGAGGGAATAGTGATTTTTACCCCTACGCTATCCAACAGTATCTCTACTGTTGCAGTCACTGGAGTGGGAATAGTAATTTTTACCCCTCCACTATCCAACACATTCCCTACTGTGGCACTCATTGGAGTGGGAATAGTATTTTTTACCCCTCCGCTAACCAACACTTTCCCAACTGTTGCACTTACTGGAGTGTGAATAGTAATTTTTACCTCTCTACTATCCAACATTTTGCCCGACTGTTGCATTCACTGGAGTGGGAATAGTAATTTCTTCCCTCCTCTATCCAACACTTTCCCTACTGTTGCTCTCACTGGAGTTTGAATAGTAATTTTTACCCCTCCGCTATCCAACACTTTCCCTACTGTTGCACTCTTTGGAGTGGGAATACACATTTATTACTCCTCCGCTATTCAATACTGTCCCTACTTTTGCATTCTTTGGAGTGGGAATAGTAATTTTTTCCCCTCCGCTATCCAACACTGTCCCTACTGTTGCTCTCACTGGGGTAGGAATAGTAATTTTTACCCCTCCGCTATCCAACACTTTCCCTACTCTTGCACTCACCGGAGTGGGAATAGTAATTTTTACCCCTCCGCTGTCCAACACTTTCCCTACTGTTGCACTCACTGGAGTGGGAATAGTAATTTTTACCTCTCCGCTATCCAACACTTTCCCTACTGTTGCATTCTCTGGAGTGGGAATACAAAATGTTACCCCTCTGCTATCCAACAGTTATTCTACTGTTGCATTCAGTGGAGTGAGAATAGTAATTTTTACCCCTCCGCTATCCAACACTTTCCCTACTATGGCACTCTTTGGAGTGGGAATAGTAATTTTTTCCCCTGTGCTATCCAACACTTTCCCTACTGTTGCTCTCACTGGAGTGGGAATAGTAATTTTTACCCCTCCGCTATCCAACACTTTCCCTACTATGGCACTCTTTGGAGTGGGAATAGTAATTTTTTCCCCTGTGCTATCCAACACTTTGCCTACTGTTGCTCTCACTGGAGTGGGAATAGTAATTGTTACCCCTCCCCTATCCAACACTTCCCCTACTGTTGCACTCTTTGGATTGGGAATAGTAATTTTTTCCACCTCTGATATCCAACACTTTCCCAACTGTTGCTCTCACTGGAGTGGGAATAGTAATTTTTTACCCCTCTGCTATCCAACACTTTCCCTACTGTTGCACTCACTGGAGTGGGAATAGTAATTTTTATCTCTCCGCTATCCAACACTTTCCCTACTGTTGCATTCACCTGAGTGGGAATAGTCATTTTTTTCCCTCCGCTATCCAACACTTTCCCTACTGTTGCTCTCACTGGAGTGGGAATAGTAATTTTTACCCCTCCGCTATCCAACACTTTCCCTCATGTTGCACTGTTTGGAGTGGGAATAGTAATTTTTACGCCTCCAATTTCCAACACTTTCCCTATTGTTGCACTCTTTCGAGTGGGAATAAAGATTTTTACTCCTCCGCTATCAAACACTTTCCCTACTGTTGCATTCTTTGGAGTGGGAATAGTAATTTTTTCCCCTTCGCTATCCAACACTTTCCCTACTGTTACTCTCACTGGAGTGGGAATAGTAATTTTTACCTCTCCGCTATCCAACACTTTCCCTACTGTTGCATTCACTGGAGTGGGAATAGTATTTTTCCCTCCACTATCCAACACTTTCACTACTGTTGCTCTCACTGGAGTGGGAATAGTAATTTTTACCCCCCAGCTATCCAACACTTTCTCTACTGTTGCACTGTTTGGAGTGGGAATAGTAATTTGTACCCCTCCGCTATCCAACACTTTCCCTACTGTTGCACTCGTTGTAGTGGGAATAGTAATGTTTACTCCTCCGCTATCCAATACTTTCACTACAGTTACATTCTTTGGAGTGGAAATAGTAATTTATTCCCCTCTGCTATCCAACACTTTCCCTACTGTTGCTCTCCCTGGAGTGGGAATAGTAATTTTTACCCCTCCGCTATCCAACACTTTCCCTACTGTTGCACTGTTTGAAGTGGGAATAGTCATTTTTACCCCTCCGCTATCCAACACTTTCCCTACTGTTGCACTCACAGAAGAGGGAATAGTGATTTTTACCCCTAAGCTATCCAACAGTTTCTCTACTGTTGCAGTCACTGGAATGGGAATAGTAATTTTTACCCGTCCAATATCCAACACATTCCCTACTGTGGCACTCATTGGAGTGGGAATAGTATGTTTTACCCCTCCGCTAACCAACACTTTCCCTACTGTTGCTCTCACTGGAGTTTGAATAGTAATTTTTACCTCTCTACTATCCTATACTTGCCCCGACTGTTGCATTCACTGGAGTGGGAATAGTAATTTTTTCCCTCCGCTATCCAACACTTTCCCTACTGTTGCTCTCACTGGAGTTTGAATAGTAATTTTTACCCCTCCACTATCCAACACTTTCCCTACTGTTGCACTGTTTGGAGTGGGAATAGTAATTTTTACCCCTCCGCTATCCAACACTTTCCCTACTGTTGCACTCTTTGGAGTGGGAATACACATGTTTTACTCCTCCGCTATTCAATACTGTCCCTACTTTTGCATTCTTTGGAGTGGGAATTGTAATTTTTTCACCTCCGCTATCCAACACTGTCCCTAATGTTGCTCTCACTGGGGTGAGAATAGTAATTTTTACCCCTCCGCTATCCAACACTTTCCCTACTCTTGCACTCACCGGAGTGGGAATAGTAATTTTTACCCCTCCGCTGTCCAACACTTTCCCTACTGTTGCACTCTTTGGAGTGGGAATACACATGTTTTACTCCTCCGCTATTCAATACTGTCCCTACTTTTGCATTCTTTGGAGTGGGAATTGTAATTTTTCACCTCCGCTATCCAACACTGTCCCTAATGTTGCTCTCACTGGGGTGAGAATAGTAATTTTACCCCTCCGCTATCCAACACTTTCCCTACTCTTGCACTCACCGGAGTGGGAATAGTAATTTTTACCCCTCCGCTGTCCAACACTTTCCCTACTGTTGCACTCACTGGAGTGGGAATAGTAATTTTTACCTCTCCGCTATCCAACACTTTCCCTACTGTTGCATTCTCTGGATTGGGAATACAAAATGTTACCCCTCTGCTATCCAACAGTTATTCTACTGTTGCATTCAGTGGAGTGGGAATAGTAATTTTTACCCCTCCGCTATCCAACACTTTCCCTACTATGGCACTCTTTGGAGTGGGAATAGTAATTTTTTCCCCTCTGCTATCCAACACTTTCCCTACTGTTGCTCTTACTGGAGTGGGAATAGTAATTTTTACCCCTCTGCTATCCAACACTTTCCCTACTGTTGCTCTCACTGGAGTGCGAATAGTAATTTTTACCCCTCCGCTATCCAACACTTCCCCTACTGTTGCAATCTTTGGATTGGGAATGGTAATTTTTTCCCCTCGTCTATCCAACACTTTCCCTATTGTTGCTCTCACTGGAGTGGGAATAGTAATTTTTTCCCCTGTGTTATCCAACACTTTCCCTACTGTTGCTCTCACTGGAGTGGGAATAGTAATTTTTACCCCTCCGCTATCCAACATTTCCCCTACTGTTGCACTCTTTGTATTGGGAATGGTAATTTTTTCCCCTCGTCTATCCAACACTTTCCCTACTGTTGCTCTCACTGGAGTGGGAATAGTAATTTTTACCCCTCTGCTATCCAACACTTTCCCTACTGTTGCACTCACTGGAGTGGGACTAGTAATTTTTACCTCTCCGCTATCCAACACTTTCCCTACTGTTGCATTCACCTGAGTGGGAATAGTCATTTTTTTTCCTCCGCTATCCAACACTTTTCCTACTGTTGCTCTCACTGGAGTGGGAATAGTAATTTTTACCCCTCCGCTATCCAACACCTTCCCTCATGTTGCGCTGTTTGGAGTGGGAATAGTAATTTTTACGCCTCCACTATCCAACACTTTCCCTATTGTTGCACTCTTTCGAGTTGGAATAGTGATTTTTACTCCTCCGCTATCAAATACTTTCCCTACTGTTGCATTCTTTGGAGTGGGAATAGTAATTTCTTCCCCTTTGCTATCCAACACTTTCCCTACTGTTGCTCTCACTGGAGTGGGAATAGTAATTTTTACCTCTACGCTATCCAACACTTTCCCTACTGTTGCATTCACTGGAGTGGGAATAGTATTTTTCCCCTCCACTATCCAACACTTTCCCTACTGTTGCTTTCACTAGAGTGGGAATAGTAATTTTTACCCTCCACTATCCAACACTTTCCCTACTGTTGCACTGTTTGAAGTGGGAATAGTCATTTTTACCCCTCCGCTATCCAAAACTTTCCTTACTGTTGCACTCGTTTGAGTGTGAATAGTAATTTTTACCCCTCCGCTATCCAACACTTTCCCTACTGTTGCACTCACTGGAGTGGGAATAGAAATTTTTACCTCTCCGCTTTCCAACACTTTCCCTACTGTTGCATTCACTGGAGTGGGAATAGTCATTTTTTCCCTCTGCTATCCAACACTTTCCCTACTGTTGTTCTCACTGGAGTGGGAATAGTAATTTTTACCCCTCTGCTATCCAACACTTTCCCTACTGTTGCACTCACTGCAGTGGGAATAGTAATTTTTTTCCCCTCGGCTATCCAACACTTTCCCTACTGTTGCTCTTACTGGAGTGGGAATAGTATTTTTTACCCCTCTGCTATCCAACACTTTCCCTACTGTTGCTCTCACTGGAGTGGGAATAGTAATTTTTACCCCTCCGCTATCCAACACTTCCCCTACTGTTGCAATCTTTGGATTGGGAATGGTAATTTTTTCCCCTCGTCTATCCAACACTTTCCCTACTGTTGCTCTCACTGGAGTGGGAATAGTACATTTTACCCCTCTGCTATCCAACACTTTCCCTACTGTTGCACTCACTGGAGTGGGACTAGTAATTTTTACCTCTCCGCTATCCAACACTTTCCCTACTGTTGCATTCACCTGAGTGGGAATAGTCATTTTTTTTCCTCCGCTATCCAACACTTTCCCTACTGTTGCTCTCACTGGAGTGGGAATAGTAATTTTTACCCCTCCGCTATCCAACACCTTCCCTCACGTTGCACTGTTTGGAGTGGGAATAGTAATTTTTACGCCTCTACTATCCAACACTTTCCCTATTGTTGCACTCTTTCGAGTTGGAATAGTCATTTTTACCCCTCCGCTATCCAAAACTTTCCCTACTTTTGCACTCGTTGGAGTGTGAATAGTAATTTTTACCCCTCCGCTATCCACCACTTTCCCTACTGTTGCACTCACTGGAGTGGGAATAGTAATTTTTACCTCTACGCTATCCAACACTTTCCCTACTGTTGCATTCACTGGAGTGGGAATAGTATTTTTCCCCTCCACTATCCAACACTTTCCCTACTGTTGCTTTCACTAGAGTGGGAATAGTAATTTTTACCCTCCACTATCCAACACTTTCCCTACTGTTGCACTGTTTGAAGTGGGAATAGTCATTTTTACCCCTCCGCTATCCAAAACTTTCCCTACTTTTGCACTCGTTGGAGTGTGAATAGTAATTTTTACCCCTCCGCTATCCACCACTTTCCCTACTGTTGCACTCACTGGAGTGGGAATAGAAATTTTTACCTCTCCGCTTTCCAACACTTTCCCTACTGTTGCATTCACTGGAGTGGGAATAGTCATTTTTTCCCTCTGCTATCCAACACTTTCCCTACTGTTGCACTCACTGCAGTGGGAATTGTAATTTTTTCCCCCTCGGCTATCCAACACTTTCCCTACTGTTGCTCTCACTAGATTGGGAATAGTCATTTTTACCCTCCACTATCCAACACTTTCCCTACTGTTGCACTGTTTGAAGTGGAAATAGTCATTTTTACCCCTCTGCTATCCAAAACTTTCCTTACTGTTGCACTCGTTGGAGTGGGAATAGTAATTTTTACCCCTCCACTATCCAACACTTTCCCTACTGTTGCACTCACTGGAGTGGGAATAGAAATTTTTACTTCTCCGCTTTCCAACACTTTCCCTACTGTTGCATTCACTGGAGTGGGAATAGTCATTGTTTTCCCTCTGCTATCCAACACTTTCCTTACTGTTGCTCTCACTGGAGTGGGAATAGTAATTTTTACCCCTCTGCTATCCAACACTTTCCCTACTGTTGCACTCACTGCAGTGGGAATAGTAATTTTTTCCCCTCGGCTATCCAACACTTTCCCTACTGTTGCATTCACTGGAGTAGGAATAGTAATTTTTCCCCTCCGCTATCCAACACTTTCCCTACTGTTGCTCTCACTGGAGTGGGAATAGTAATTTTTACCCCTCTGCTATCCAACTCTTTCCCTACTGTTGCACTGTTTGGAGTGGGAATAGTAATTTGTACCCCTCCGCTATCCAACAATTTCCCTACTGTTGCACTCGTTGTAGTGGGAATAGTAATTTTTACCCCTCCGCTATCCAACACTTCCCCTACTGTTGCAATCTTTGGATTGGGAATGGTAATTTTTTCCCCTCGTCTATCCAACACTTTCCCTACTGTTGCTCTCACTGGAGTGGGAATAGTAATTTTTACCCCTCTCTATCCAACACTTTCCCTACTGTTGCACTCACTGGAGTGGGACTAGTAATTTTTACCTCTCCGCTATCCAACACTTTCCCTACTGTTGCATTCACCTGAGTGGGAATAGTCATTTTTTTTCCTCCGCTATCCAACACTTTCACTACTGTTGCTCTCACTGGAGTGGGAATAGTAGTTTTTACCCCTCCGCTATCCAACACCTTCCCTCATGTTGCACTGTTTGGAGTGGGAATAGTAATTTTTACGCCTCCACTATCCAACACTTTCCCTATTGTTGCACTCTTTCGAGTTGGAATAGTGATTTTTACTCCTCCGCTATCAAATACTTTCCCTACTGTTGCACTGTTTGAAGTGGGAATAGTCATTTTTACCCCTCCGCTATCCAAAACTTTCCTTACTGTTGCACTGTTTGGAGTGGGAATAGTAATTTGTACCCCTCCGCTATCCAACAATTTCCCTACTGTTGCACTCGTTGTAGTGGGAATAGTAATTTTTACTCCTCCGCTATCCAATACTTTCCCTACTGTTACATTCTTTGGAGTGGGAATAGTAATTTATTCCCCTCTGCTATCCAACACTTTCCCTACTGTTGCTCTCACTGGAGTGGGAATAGTAATTTGTACCCCTCCGCTATCCAACACTTTCCCTACTGTTGCACTGTTTGAAGTGGGAATTGTCATTTTTACCCCTCCGCTATCCAACACTTTCCCTACTGTTGCACTCACTGGAGAGGGAATAGTGATTTTTACCCCTACGCTATCCAACAGATTCTCTACTGTTGCAGTCACTGGAGTGGGAATAGTAATTTTTACCCTTCCACTTTCCAACACATTCCCTACTGTTGCACTCATTGGAGTGGGAATAGTAATTTTTACCCCTCCGCTATCCAACACTTTCCCTACTGTTGCACTTACAGGAGTGGGAATAGTAATTTTTACCTCTCTACTATCCAACACTTTCCCCGACTGTTGCATTCACTGGAGTGGGAATATTAATTTTTTTTCCCTCCGCTATCCAACACATTCCCTACTGTTGCTCTCACTGGAGTTTGAATAGTAATTTTTACCCCTCCACTATCCAACACTTTCCCTACTGTTGCACTGTTTGGAGTGGGAATAGTAATTTTACCCCTCCGCTATCCAACACTTTCCCTACTGTTGCACTCTTTGGTGTAGGAATACAAATTGATTACTCCTCCGCTACTCAATACTGTCTCTACTTTTGCATTCTTTGGAGTGGGAATAGTAATTTTTTCCCCTCCGCTATCCAACACTGTCCCTACTGTTGCTCTCACTGGGGTGGGAATAGTAATTTTTACCCCTCCGCTATCCAACACTTTCCCTATCTTGCACTCACCGGAGTGGGAATAGTAATTTTTACCTCTCCGCTATCCAACACTTTCCCTACTAATGCATTCACTGGAGTGAGAATAGTAATTTTTTTTTCTCCGCTATCCAACACTTTCCCTACTGTTGCTCTCACTGGAGTGGGAATAGTAATTTTTACCCCTCTGCTGTCCAACACTTTCCCTACTGTTGCACTGTTTGGAGTGGGAATAGTAATTTTTTCCCCTCCGCTATCCAACACTTTCCCTACTGTTGCTCTCACTGGAGTCGGAATAGTAATTTTCACCCCTCCGCTATCCAACACTTTCCCTTCTGTTGCACTCACTGGAGTGGGAATAGTAATTTTTATCTCTCCGCTATCTAACACTTTCCCTACTATTGCATTCACTGGAGTGGGAGTAGTAATTTTTTTCTGTCCGCTATCCAACACTTTCCCTACTGTTGCTCTCACTGGAGTGGGAATAGTAATTTTCACCCCTCCGCTATCCAACAATTTCCCTACTGTTGCCCTCACTGGGGTGAGAATAGTAAATTTAATTATTTTGCTATCCAACACTTTCCTTACTGTTGCACTGATTGTATTTGGAAATTTAAGTTTAAATATTTTCTAATAGTTTAATGTTTTAAATTATTGTAGAATGTTTTTTTATATTTTAAATTTTTGATCTATATATATTTTATTTTTATTTAATTTGAAAGTTTTAAAATAAATTAAAGATAATAGTTTATGAATTATTTTATTGTGTGTTTATTTTTTTATTATGTTTATTTGTTATATTTTGTTAAAATGCATATGAAATTTAATGTATTTTGTTAAAATTAATATGTAATTTATTTAATGTATATTATTTTATTTTATATATATATTAAAATTGATATTTTTTTACATCTATATTTTTTACATCGATATTTTTGATTCAATATTTTTGTACTTACCTGTGTAGGTATGGGAGTAGATATTTTTGTATTCTATATTTTTTTTCGATATTTCCAACATCAATGAACCGTTAGCAAGTCCTGCAGAACAAATCAGACCGCCGAACTGTGGGCAATCATGCTCAATTATTATTCTGCATCACACTACCCAATAAAATCCTGCATGTCTATTAATACCTTGCTGCTCTATTTTCTTCCAAAGCCTTGGAAAGAACCAGCATTTTGAAAGATGAACCCCAGTAAATGTACAAGCCCTCGCCTAACAGAGCTGCATCGAGTGTAGTATTGTTCTGAGGTGCTTTGCTCAAGGTGCGATGCTGATGGTTTCATGAGCTGCTGAAACGTTTATGCCCAAAGTCATGAAACCATCAGCATAGCACCTTGAAATGTAATCCACCAGAAAAGCAGCCCATTCAGGTGCCTCCCCTGCTCACTGAAGTCAACAGGCACTAATGTTAGATGCCTTGTTTAATATAAAGTGACTGGTAAGTCACAGGTCTTACAAGATTTTCGGTGTTGCTCGGGTGGGCGGAACTCTGTGGATTCACGTGGAGTTTTTAATTAACTCAGCGGAATTCCACAGAGTAGAACTCTGCAAGTTCAGCCCGCCCCTAAATCTGATGTCTTTTCATAACTTGACTCTTAGGTAGTTTGACTCGTACAAGATCTCCAACAATCCATTGTCTGCCTTTAATACTTTTAGATACATTATATCTCTCCTTGCTATTTGTATGGCTACTCATGATGTTGTTTTTTGCTCTATCAAGGATCTGAACACATTCTTCTTCTGATAACACACTCACTTCTCCCTTAAACATGTTCCACCACTTAGGAAACAGCATATCACAAACATTATGGGGCAGATTTACAAGCCCCTTGCGACATCTTTACGACACTGTTGCGTCACTTATGTGACGCAGCGGCGTCGTAATCAATGCGCCACTATGCGACAGATTTACAACGTGACACATCTAGTGAGATGCGTCACGTTGTAAAGCCCTGCGCTGCATTATACCTGCGTCAGGTATAATGTATGCAGCGTGGGCGTTCCATCGCAAGGAAGTCCCGTAAAAGTGACGCAGTGATATCTACAAGATTTCAGTGAGTCACTTTTACGTCCCCGCTGCGTCAAAACCTTACGCCTGCTTGTAGCAGGCGTAGGGAGTGTCGCAGCAATGCAAGTATAGGATGCCCCTGAGCAGTGCTGGAGTTGCGTCGCGCTTGAGACACGACTCCAGCACTGCGTCACCTATACGCTGACAGATGCGTCACGCATCTGTCTCTCCTTGCGCCACGGCGCGCCGCATTGTAAATGCGGCGCATCCATGGTGGCGCAAAGGGTTCCTAACGTCACGCAAAATAACTGGCGCATCCCTGCTGATCTGCAGGGATGCGCCAGTTATTGTAAATCTACCCCTTTGTCTTTGCAAGGCCGTAAAAGGTGTTACACCAGTGACACTATGTGGCATGTTGCAGTATGCCCACAATATTGTTTTCTAAGAATCTTCCACAGATGATCCTCAAAGGACAGCACCTCTAAAGAAGTCACTGACCAACCTGTTCCTTCTCTCCACATGGCCATTACTTTGAGGATTTTGCAAACGGCACATCTTGTGCTTAATACCAGCATCATACAAAAACTCTTTGATCTCGCAAGAGATGAATTGCACCCCATTTTCCAAGAAAATTTGTGATCGGAAACTGTAACTGTAAAAAACTCGATCACTCTTCTTGTATTTGGTTTTCTCAGACACCTAACCTCCAAACAATTAGAAACATAATCTACCATGAACATTTCATACTTCTGGAAATAAATTACCAAGAAAATAAGCACTCAACCTCTCCCACATATCAGGGGGACACTCTACACACCGCATAGGAGAAGTCCTGTGTTGAAGACCCTTTACACACTACACATCTCTCAATCCAACATTCAACATCTCCATCCATTGCAGGCCACCCAAGCTTTTCTCTCAATCTCTTTTTGCTGGCTGTCTTTCCAAGATGTTCTTCATGAGATAACTCCAACAACCTGCTTTGGAATTTACAGGGAGGAATTAACTTGTCAGTGCGAACTAACAAACCGTTTTTAAATGAAAGTACACTCTGCAACTTAGTGTAAGTTTTAAACTGAATAGATAACACATTTTCAAGTGGACAACCTTCCACTACAAAGGTCATTACTTGGGCAAGTTCACAATCTTCATACAGCTCAGCTCTCTATTCACTTTCACTAACATGCCTTTTAGACATCCAAGGCACACTTGCCACAAGAAATTCAGTGTCTTCTTCATTCTGCGCAAAAGAACATGTAGACTCCGATTCCTCACTAACAGGCAGACAAGAGAAATAATGTGCTTTTTTGTTTTTGCAGCCAGGTAAATGTTCCACTTCAAAATGATATTCCAAAAGTTTGAAGTTCAGAAGTACCCACCTTGCAGTGGCTTTGGATGAATTAATATTGCTGCCATTCAAAATGGAACCAACGGTTTATGGTCCATCTGCATTGGTTCCCCATGTGTATGGTCTAAATTTTTCATTAGCCCATGTACAAGCAAACTTTTTTTTTCTATATCCAGATACTGGCATCCATGGGGTTTTAGCCTGCGAGAAGCAAAGGCAATGGTGTGGCCATCGCAATCTCTACCTTCTGCCCCCACTCCCACACTACTACAGTGATGCATTGGTTTATGCCAGGAACATAAGATCTCAAAAGTGGGGCATGAACCAAAAGTAACTTAATAGAAGTAAAAGCGTGTTGCTGCTCCTTGCCCCATACAAATTGGACATTTTTCTGAGTAACTTGTACAAGGGCTCAGCAATGGTTGCAAAATTTGGAATGAATTTTGAACAAAGTTCACATATTTTGATGAACGTTGACAGTTGGTTACAAGCTGTAGGAGTAGTCACCTTCTCAATTGCCTTCAAAATTCCTGAGCTTGGTTTAATCCATTTCCAGTGATCACATGACTAAGATACTCAACAGCACCAACTTCAAAAACACACTTATCCTTCCTGAGTTTAATACCTTTCTCTTGATAAGCATTCAACCCACATGCCAGACTCTCTATGTATTCTTCCTCAGTTTCCCCATAAATCAGGACATCATCTTTAAATGCCAACCCCTTCTTTAATCCATGCTACATCTGGAAAACAGCAGCTGCCAAAGCAAGACAAAACGGCATCCTACAAAACTGCAAAACTTCATCAGGAATAATAAAAGCAGTCAAATGACAAGATTCCTCTGTGAGTACCACTTGATGATAAGCAGATTGGAAATCCAGTTTGGAAAAAACTTCGGCTCCAGTCAAAGTAGTCACCATACCATCAATTTTAGGCAAGGTGTGACAATCAACCCAAATCACTTTTTTAAGGCAATGTAAGTCAAAGCACTCAACTCTTTGTACTTCTTACATGCTACCGCAATGGTAGAAAACCACAAAGATGATGCAATAGGTTCTATCACATCCTCCTTTCACATTTTCTGTAAAGGATAAGTTAACTCACAATATACACTTAAAGGAACAGTTTGTAGTTTGTGTTTGACTGGTTCATAACCTTCCTTTACCTTTATAACATGTTCAAAGCCCTTTATTTTCACAACTCCTCTTGGAAAACCTCAGAAAATGAGGACAATGGCTTGGAAATCTCATTCACAATCTCAATTTCACTCCACAGAATTAAAAGAAGTTACAGAAAAACTGTGTAAGATTCCATGGATTTCTGCCAAAGGGCAGAAAATATGCAGATCACATTGCTCGCTCTGCAATTTAGCGCCAGTAGCGTGAGCAGCGCTGAAAATCAGCATGAACAGCACCCCGCATTGCGCCAGAGCACGCGGCCATTCGGGTTGATTTTTCTTAAATGGAAAATCTACTTGAGTGGCAACAGATCTACTCAAACGACAACCCTCTCTAACCACAACCACTCGTGTCTGCCGGTGAAATAAAATGGAAGTCACCATGGTGACCGGAAATCATGCTAGGAGCCGGAAAATCTCACGCGCAAGCACGCGATGTGGAGCCTCACGTTGTTCTTGTGAACATCGTGGAGCGCGAATGGCAGAATAATTCCATCATACGCCTATTGGGGGAATTTGGCAGGGAACTCCGCATTACAAATTTCGCCAATTCCAAAACCGGAATTATAATTCCACCAGGGCCTACTAAATACCCGTGGTGATGCCACCCAGGAATATCAGGTCACTCCACAAATTCATATATTTTCCCATGTACTATCCTGTTCCTGAACTCAATAGAAGTTTCAAAAAAACACTCAAGATAAATCTCATAACCATTGTACCCCACTAGTTTTATATCAAGAGGAGTAAGATAAAGTTGTTATCCTTTCTGATTAATGGTGGCATGCGATATAAAATTGATCTTAGACCTGGAGTCTGATGTTGCTTGAACATGAAATACCTTGGAAAAACAAGAGGCAAGAGGCGTTTGGCAAAACAGGAACAGTTTGTTTAATTAAACAGAGTGGCTGGGAGAACAGTTACAAAAGCAGGGTCTGAGGACTGTCTCAATTTACAATCGGTCTGTGGCCTCTTTTTACACAGTTCATTGCATGCAGTAAAGTATTTCCAGAGGTCCTTGTAAGGTAAGGAATGTAGTTGCTGACTTTGGAATCATAAATTAATTGTCTAATGGAAAGTACAGGTGTGCTTCAACCTTGTGTGGGCACAATGCGGCCAGCGGGTAACATCTAGAAATCCAGCTTGTGAGCACATGATTACTGCATGTGCTGTGTCTTGATTGGCTATATGTTCCTTACTCATGTGGCACCTGACTTTATGGTGTTTTTGGCGGGTCGCATACCCCTCCTGCCATGTGTGTTTTATTGGGGTCAATCTACCTGGACCATTGTGGTGTCACTGCGCTTATCTGTGGGACTGATCTGAGATTTCCTGTTGGTACATTTGTCTGCTGGCTACGTGCCACCCCACCTGTGACCTATCAATCCGTGACCTCGGACCTAGGTCTCAGAGCTTGCCTGACTATGAATTTGCAAATCAGAGTTGATGTGGAGCTCACAGTGGGCGAATTCGTTAATAAAGATGCAATTTCATTCTTATACATGAATGTATCATTTATCATATTAACATTGACTTTTTCAATATTAACACTGTCATCAAAGGGCCAAAGCTCCCCCAGCACAATAATTCTCAATGGGATATTTGGCAAAGGGTACATCTGTCTCATGTATGTTCACACACAGCACTAAATTGTTTATTTTTCACTCAAGTCTTGTTTTTTTTGGAAATCAGCTACTCTATTAACTTTATTAAAGGCCTTGGAAGAACGACAGACTCTGGAGAAATGGGCAACGGTACCCCATTTCATACACCTTTCCCTTTTTCCTATACACAATTTAAGAGGCAATGTGATTCTTTGAGCCACATCTAAAATAAATACTTTCAGAACTGCTATTTTTCTTTATTGAACATAGCATCCTTATCAGGATTAGGTTTTGTATTTTTGACCACACACAGGGGCATATGTACAAGCCCCTATCGCCACCACAACATCACCTATAGTGATGTTGTGGTGGCGATAGGGGCTGCGCCTTATGTACAAGGCTGCGTTAAACCACTTAACATGGCTTAATGCTGCCTTGTACATAAGGCCCCCTTTCACGCTATGGTTAGCGTGAAAGGGGTGGGCAGTGGGTGTTGCAGTGGGCGTTCCACCGCAACACCCATTCATTTTGATGCTGCCCCCTATGTACAAAGGTGCCGTACATAGGAGGCAGCGCCAAAATTAAGACCAGGTAAAAACTGGTCTTAAGATGGAGAAATGCATTATTTCTCCTCGTTTTTGCTTTTTCATGGTGTGCTGCCTTGTGCAGGACACATGGAAAAGCAGAATGCCATTGTTTGTTTATGTACAGGAAGGTGTCCCTTCCGGTACATAAACAAACTTTTTTTTAAAAATGCCATTTTGTTACTTTCATGTGTGCTGCATGAAGCAGCGCACATGAAAGTGACAGAATGGCATTTCTAGGATTGTTTATGTGCAGTAAGGGACACCTTCCTGCACATAAACAATCCTCCCCTGCACGCAGACACCCTTGCACTCTGGTGCAAGTGGCACCTGTTGGCGCTAAGTTGCTAAACTTAGCGCCATCACAGGGGGAAATGCAAGGCTGCACCACATTCTTGTAAATATGGTGCAGCCTTGCGTTTCAGAAGTGGAGGATAGAGGCGTTAAGCCAGGAAGGCTAACGCCTCTCTCCTCCACTTCCTTGTACATATCCCCCACAGTGTCTTCTGAGTACTATTTAAAATCAAAGTTAATACTTTTCAGTCTTGAATTCTGTTGGCAATAAATTGCTTCATCCAAAGAAGGATCCTTACACGTCTAAAGACGCTCTTGTATCTTCTTGTTACAGCAACTGGTGACTCATTGGTCTCTAATTAGTTGCTCTATAAAATTCACATTTAGGGCCATATGTATGAAGCTGTTTTGCGATCGCAAACACTGCAAATCACAAAAAAACGGTGTTTGCGATCGCAAAACAGAGAATCCCTATGTATAAAAGCTTTCCAGTGCGCAAAAATGCTAATCGCAAAATTAGCGATTAGCAATTTTGCGAGGCATAGATTCTGCGAATAATTCTGTGAATTCGCAATCTGCGACACGTCAATTGCAAAAATCGCAATTAACGTGTTCGCAAATGGCGAATCCGCAAAATGAGATGCATGAAAAAATTGCAATTTGCGAATTTGCGAAATTCGCAATTTTGCACTTCGCAATTATCACCAAGTATGAGCAGGTGGTAACCAGGTGCAACCTATTTAAAGTGGCCCACAATGCCACAGGGGTTATCCACAATGGCTGGGCTGTACTTGATAGCCAGAAGGCTGCGTATCAGAGCTGCAGCATAGAGAAGGAGACGCCAGGAAAGGATCTTCAGAGCGCGCATCACCCTGTTCCAGCGGACTGTGGAGGAGATCCATGTGAACTACAGGCTGGACGAAGACAGCATCCTGGACCTAATTGCGGAGCTCAAACCCATACTAGAACACCCCACACACAGGACACACACCATCCCCACCCATGTACAGGTTTTGTGCTCACTGCACCTACTGGCATCAGGGAGTTTTCAGGGGGTGATAGCCACAGCAGGAGGGGTCTCGCAGAGTGCACTTTCGCGCTTCTTCCACGCTTTCCTTGATGCAATGGTGCAGAGGCTGCATCACCACATCCAATTCCCCAGCACACAACAGGCACTAGATCAGACCAAGCAGGAGTTCTATCAGATAGCCCAATTCCCACACGTTATTGGCTGCATAGATGGGACCCATGTCGCTATTTCCCCCCCTCACAGAATGAGTATGTGTTCAGGAATCGCAAGTCCTATCATTCCCTGAAAATACAGGTAGTGTGCAATGCCAAACATATAATCACTGATCTAGTTGCGAAATACCCAGGCAGCACCCACGACTCATTCATGTTTCGCCACAGTGGAATCCACCGACGACTCACAGATGGGGAGTTTGGTGAGGGCTTCCTGCTAGGTAAATGCATTGCTTACAAGGACACACCAGTAAAGCACAGAAGTGGCAGGGCAGTGTTTAACCTGATTCTTGTCTCCCTGCAGGTGACAGTGCGTATGCTGTACGTGACTACATCCTGACTCCGTACCTGAATCCAGCCACTGCTGGGGAGCAGAGGTTCAACAGTGCCCACAGAGCCACCCGCTGTGCCATTGAGAGGACATTTGGAATCCTCAAGAGCCGTTTCCGCTGCCTACATAAGAGTGGAGGAGCACTACAGTACAGCCCCGAGACATGTTGCAAAATCGTGGTCGCGTGTGCCATGCTACACAACATCGCCACCAGGAAAGGCACCCCAGTGGAGCTTACAGATTCAGACTCATCAGATGAGGAGGGTCCAGCTCCACGATGCAAACCAGCTTGTGGGGTTGGTGTGGCGTCCGGCCGCCAGAGGAGAGATGAGATCACACAGAACTATTTCTAGGTGAGTAATGATGACACAATGCTACAGATTGGTGCAAAACTGTGTTTTTATTTCCTTCAGTGCAGGAAAATATCCATCACACAGCCTGGGAGGCACACTATGTGAGTCCAAATTGCTTGCACATGTTCAACATACAGTGCAGGTCTTTTTCCCAAACATGAGTCAAGATGCAATGGGTTGCCTCACCCATTGCCATGTGCCACTCATGGCACTTCAGAGTCTGCATGCAGGGCTTGTTGCCGCTCGCTCAGGGTGCCCACTGCCCTCCCCTGAGGCATCGGCTGGTCTCCCCTGACGCGCACTGTGACATCTGTCCTGTGGGATGGGTGGAGTGATGCTGCTCCTGCTGGATTGCTCCTCTCCTCCAGTGAGCTGAGGGGTCCTGTGCCACCTGTGGCTGCTGCACGCAGCTGGTCCACAGCATGTGTGACCTGCACCAGGCCCCTGGCTACATCCTGGCAGCAGTGTGCCATCTCATGCTGACACAGCGACGTGCCAGCACTGATGTGGCAGTGGACAGGCGGTTTACCGCCTTTGTGTACATGTTCAGGCGGGTGTGGAGGCGCCATCTCTCCCTGCGCCTGGCTGCCCGGTCTCTCCGCATCTCTGAGCACAGTGCTTCCAGTGCACCAGTCATGCCCATGAAGCCCTCCCTCATTTGGGTCATGTTGTTGTTGTGCGCTGTGAACTGGCGCTGTATTGATTTTATTGCCTTTGCTTGCAGGCGCTCTACCTGTAGCATGTTGCCTTCAAGCCCTGCAAACACTGTGCCTTCGCCTATGGCAGCTGTGCTGGTGGACGGACGTGCCCTGCGCCTGGATGAAATTCCTGGACTAGGACGGACAGGGGACTGTGCTGTGCAGCACGCTGGCCCTGGACTTGCTGCTCTTCTCCACTTGTGTCCAGTGGATCTGCCTCCAGTGGTGGTAGTGGTGGTACTATGAGGCGCCGCCTGCGTGTCACAGGGATTACTGGGCTGCCTTCCTCCTGCTCCTCTTGCCCTGACTGTTCTTCGGTGTGGGATGCATCCTCCCCTCCTGCCATAGATTCCTGTGTTCCTGGTGCTGCTGTGAATGTAAATGCACACATTAATTGGGTGTCCTGCCTCGCATTGGTTATGCAATAAATGTTTCAGTTTCGAGTTACATGGGTCCTATCTGTATGTTTTTTGCCTTTCCTGATTTACTCATTCTGTTTGTTCCTTGCTGGGTGTCACTGCTCCACTGTTTGGTGCATGTGACTACATCTCCCATGATGCATTGCTGGGTGTGCTTGTGTGCATGCACTGGAGTTGCATTCATGTTTGGTGCCTGGGTCTTTCCTGGGTGTGTGAGTGATGTGGTGATGTATCAGGGGAGTATTAGCATGCTTCTTACCTTGTCTGGTGTTTTGGGGTTCGGAGCTGTCCAGGTCAGCCACGCCACTGACACTCTCCGGCTGCAGGGTGCCCTCCACCAACTCCTCCAAAGGCGTAGAATCAGTGGCAGTGGACGTCCCGCCACCGGTCTTTCTTGCCTCAGCCAGCCTTGTAGCCACCTTTTCTTTGGATCTTTTGCGCATATCATACCACCTTTTCCAGAGGTCCTCTACGGTGCGGTGGGTCACGCCGATGGCATTCACCTTCTCTTGTATGTCTGCCCAGATTTTCCTTTTGCGTGCCTCTGGCACACGTAGTGATTGCTTGCCAAACAGGAGATCATGGCTCACCACCATTTCTTGTATGAGCACCTCCTGCTCCCTTTCACTGAACTTATGTTTCCTTTTCCTGGCATTCTCCTCCTGCTGCTTCTCCTTCTCCTGTGTGTCCATGTCTCCTTCACTCAGATGCAGTGCACAAGTGTCTCAGCTCTCTTCCCAGCCTCTCACTCAGCTTCTGGTGCAGCATGGGTAGTCCCACTTCCTGGTTGTGATGTCATCATGCTGCATCTGAATTGCCGATTCGCTAATTTGCGATTTCTTATTTGCGATTCCTTAATTGCGAATTTGCAATTACAGGAATCGCAAAATAGGTATTTGCATTTTCTGCGAATTTTTGAGACTTGCTAAATATTTGCGATCTTTTCTTTACATCGGGTTTTGCGATTCTCAAAATGCGATTCGCTATGAATCGCAATTTGAGAATCGCAAATTCCGATTTTGATACATATGGCCCTTAGAGGCCAAAGCTCTCAAAACACAGAGGGCCTTATTTATGAGAAGTGTTGCATCGCTGCGACAAAGCAGCAATGCAACACTTCTCAGTGCGCCCTCCTTGCGACACCATGGATGCGCCGTATTTACAATATGGCACATTATTCGCAAGGACAAGATGGGACACAGCCTGCAGCACAAAAGCCGTTTTCCTCACAATGTCATACGTCCGACTGTGCATATGCATGACCATTCCAGAACCCACATCACCACACGGCCAGGTTCTGGAATGCTCAACACAAGCAGTACATAACTAAATTCCCTGAGACTAGTGTGGGCATGTTGTTGCTGGCTTGCAGTCCTGAGTGTTGTAGTTGTGGTATACTCTCTGTGTGCCAGGTACATGGACCTTTCTGAGAGAGACAGAGTGTACACAAGAGATTTACTGCCTTCTGGGTTGCTGATGCAGGCCAGATGCACATGTTGCTATTGAATCTTTAGGTGTAACATGGGTCACAGTGGTACCCACAACAGGCTACAGTGTTTGGTAGAGAGGTGAATGCTTAGCACAAAGTGGAGAAAAGTATTACAGAGGAAAGTTACTGTATATTCTGACAATGGGCAGAAAATATGCATCTCGCATTGCCCGCTCTGCAATTTAGTGCCAGTAGCATGAGCAGCGCTGAAAATCAGCATGAACAGCACCATGCATAGTGCAAGAGCATAAAGTCATTCGGGTTGATTTGTCTGATGCTCAAATAGAAAATCTACTTGAGCTGCAGCAAATCTTCTCAAACGACAACCCTCTCTAACCACGACCACTAGCGTCTGCCGGTGTTATAAAATGGAAGCTCCATGGTGACAGGAAATTGTGCCAGGGAGCGGCAAATCTCGCTTGCAAGCCCTCGATGTGGAGCCTCACGTTGCTCTTGTGAACATGACGGGGTGCGTACTGAAGAATAATTCCACCATGCGCCTATTGGTGGAATTTGGCGGGAACTCCACATTACAAATTCTGCCAATTCCGAGAGCGGAATTATAATTCCACCCGGGCCTACTAAACACCCTTGGTGATGCCACCCAAGAATATCAGGTCCCTCCTCAAATTCATATACTCCTTGGCTGGAGAGCCACTTCCTGTGATCTAATATTCCTATGCAACATTTCACTATCTACCCCTATTTGGAACTGGCAGATTTTGTTTTCTGTGCCTCCACAAATCTCTCCACCAGTATCATTGCACTTAAGAAGGAGTGTTGACTGGACTCATCAGCTTCCTACTGGTTTGGGAATTTATTACAGTGAACGTATACATGCTGGTATGCCTATGGTTAAGGGGTCGAAGATGTCAAGCACAGTCCAGTTAACTATAGAAACTGCCCATTCCAAGATTCCTTAGTGGGTAACTTTGGTTTAGATATATATGTAATGCAAAATCAATAGAGACAATGTAGTTTTATATATTAAGCAATGGGCAATGTGGGATGAATTTGGTGCCCCAGACATCTGCTTAGATAGTAAAACCAGAGTGAGTATCTAAAGCACAAAATCCCTCCAGATGGCTCTTGAGCAGTTGACTTCTATCTTGGCACTGATATCAGCAGTGGTGGAAGGTCAAGAAAGGTGGAGGAGGTTGGGTGGACCTGAGGTTCATCATGTCTGGGATATACTAAGAACCACCAACATTGAGAGAAATACCTGCTTCTTGGTGGTTTTAATTTGTCTGTTATTATGAATTAATGTTGTGTTTAGGTGTCAGGAACTGGATTATGAATTTGAAAGTGGTTAGCCCTGCCAAAGTAGGCAACACATTCTTGGATGGCTAAATCACAGTTCTTATAGTATCTCTGTTCAATAATGAGGCACTTAGGAGGAAGTGGCTATATGAAAGGGGACAGCAACATTTGATAAAGCAATGGGGCCTTCACTTGGAGATGCTAACTGGAGCAGAGAGGAACTGATACCAGTCATTGCCAGGGCCCTCCCAGTTTTTCTGGCATGAACTCCATCTGGGGGGAAAAACAAGTTTTGTCATGACTGAGGGAAGGATACCTAATTTCCATAGATGAGGGATCAAAGCTCCTTTAGATGGCAGATGATGAAAGCAACCTTGTCTTACGGTATTTGACTTCTATCTTGGCACTGATATCAGAAATGGTGGAAGGTCAAGAAAAGTGGAGGAGATTGGATAGACCTGAGGTTCATCATGTCCGGGATACACTAAGAACCACCATCACTGAGAGAAATACCTGCTTCTTGCTGGTTTTAATTTGTCTGTTATTATGAATTAATGTTGTGTTTGGATGTCAGGAACTGGATTATGAATTTGAAAGTGGTTAGCCCTGCCAAAGTAGGCAACACATGGGGGGCGCTAGAGGGCGCACAGCAAGATGGCCGCTCTGTAGAGCAGCTCCGCCGGCCGAGCTCATCATCCGCCCATTATCCTCGCCATCCTGCCCTGATTGCTGCCCAACACGCAGGCACGGCATTGTGGAGAGCTACGGATTGCCCTGGCTGAGTGCTGTGGACCGCAGAGACATCCTCACCGCGATTGCTTGATGGGGAGGCTCTGGGCCGGAGCCGGCAACATGGCGGATTGGGACGCGCTCTGACTGCGTGGCTGAGGTAGGCCACAATTGGCGCTGGCTGCGGTCTGCGAGTGCTGGGGGGTGAGCTGCGCCTCTCGCCTGATACTTGGTGGGCTGGGCGGTGTGGACTGGGGGGCTGGCGGGCTTCCTACTGTGCGTTACTGTAGCGCCTGGGGGACGGGCCGCCCTCGGGTCCTCGCCTGTGCGGCCTACCGGCTGCGGGATCATGGGAGGCGGGGCTGCGTACCCTTGACTCAGGCCGACTGTCGGGCCTGCTGCGGAGCTACATCGGGCCGCTGCTGGGGGCTGGGCCGCGATCCCATGCGCAGGTGCCCTGTGTGCCCATATTCCCGCCGAGCCTACTTCTGCTGCGGCGTGCTGCTGCCCTGAGCCCAACTGCTCCCGCGGGCCTCTCTGCTGTCATCCCCGTTGTGGCCGTATCAGAAAGCTCACCGCAACTGTCGAGGACCTGGTGGCGCCTCTGCTCCTCTGTGGGGGAACGGCGGATGCTGCGTGCCGGCGTTCTGGTGGCAGACCTGATGCCTCTACAGCTGGCGAGGACCTCAGATAGCGGCGCGACTCCTCCCGCAGTGGTGCTCGACCGCCATCTTTGCCTCCTTCAAACCTCGTGGTGAGGTTGCGGCGGAGTGTGTCTTTAGAACGGGACTATCTTGCTAACTCACCCTCAACTCCAGGGCGACATTGGGGTACCTGCCTGTTATCTACGCATCTTGCTACTCCGCTGCCCAAAGCATCCTGCCTGTGCCTCCCATTGCTGCATACCTGCTGACTGTGCCTGCTGCCCCCCCCCCCCTGCCTGGGCTTCTCTTTCTTGGGGAACGCAGCGGAGTGTGGCTCTACTGAACACCTGACCTGCAACACTCTCCCCCCTGCACGGCGGCACTACGATATTAAGGAAATGGGAAGTACATGATATCTCCTTCAGGTCCAACTTCTGACGGGATCTTGCTGTGTCGCGGACTCTGGCTCTGGGCCTACATTAAGCTGGAGGCATTGGCGGTGAGCCCCGGGTACGCTGCGGCCGGGGTGGCATATCTGTCTCTCTCATAGCTCCTGACCTAGACGGCGCTACGCCTTTCCTGCATGGGCACAACTTCATCCCGCTCTCCAGGTCCTCGCCATACTACGACATGGGGATACCGGGTGGGGCTCGCTCTTATCTGTTGAGACTGAACATCGCTGCCCGCTGTATTGTGCCAGCATCATGGGAAAAACCTAGCGCGGCCAGCCGCGTTTCACATTTGATCCCCGAAAAACCAGCAGAGCCTCTCAGCACGCGGCCTCGGACTCTGAGGCTGATGCTCCTAATGAACACCTCACTAACATTGACAAGACCCTTCTCGCGGTTCAGACCAGTTTACAGTCTATAGATGGCAAGATTGACCACCTGAACCTATGCATGGATCATATGTCCACGAAACTGGACAAACATGCGTTACGCCTGGGGGAGGCTGAGACGCGTATTTCTGATGCCGAAGATGGCATGCAGCAGGTGACCACCAAGGCGGCGTCCATGGAGAAAGTGTTAGCTGTCATACAGGCCCGTAATGAAGACTTGTAAGCTAGATCGCGTCGCAACAATGTGCGCGTTGCGGGCTTGCCGGAGTCCACGAACACGGGCCGCCTTGAGACATATGTGGAAAAACGTCTCCGTGAGATCTTCGGGGCGGAGCAGTTGTCTCAGGTCCTGATTGTGGAGCGGGCTCATCGCTCTCTGGCTGCTCGTCCCACCCCGGGCGCCCCGCCGCGTCCCATCATTGCCCGCCTTCTAAATTATAGGGACCGTGACGCCATGCTTCGCCTGGCTCGTGAGAAGGGTACCATCACTTACGAGGGGAATGCCCTTGCCTTCTATCCAGACTTTACGGTGGCGGTACAGGAGGCCCGAAGAGAGTACCAGCCTGTCAAAAAACTTCTCATCGCAGCACAGGTACCATACGCCATGATATATCCTGCACGGTTGCGCGTAGAGGACAATGGAAAGTACAGGATCTTCACTTGCCCGAAGTCAGCGATGGACTTCGCCAAATCTATCACCCGTCGCAACCGGTCCTCCAAAACTATGGTGGGAAATGAGGATAGAGGAACTGACGAAATGGCAGATGAACAGTGACACCTTTGAGCCGCAGGTGTTGGAGCTGAGACATACCTCTGTACCTCTTTTTTCGGTTTTTGCTTCGTCGTCGAGATAACGTCATCCAACCAGACAGTCGCTCTGGGCTCTGGAATAAGTACCGCGGACAGTTGACAAGCTCCTGACTGTTTGTGCCTCTATTCTTCTTCACTGTTACCATATGCATCAAATCGTTAATGGGGACAGCCCCTGTGTTATTATGTGACATACCATTGCAGGGATCGTGAAGGAAATGCACGCTGACTCAGCCACCTCCTATCTCATTGGGAGGGATTTTGTGCTCAGGCGTCCCCCCTATGGGTATTCCCCACGACTGGTTAGTCCCTTGGCGCTGCACTTGGGAATTGTTATTTGGGGTTCGGGATGGCTTTAGTATGTTGGGGTTGCTGAAGTGGGTGGGGGGTGATGGTGGGTGGGAGGGTGTTATGAGTTCTGTTTATGTGGCTGACTATTTTATTAATGTATCAGATAATGATCATACATTCTACATGGTTGATAGATTCCGCTTTATGTATACTTTGCTCTCGCTGTGCATAATAATGGTATGACAATTTCTTGTTTAACATGGAACGTGTGGGGGCTCAACACGCCAATAAAAATACGGCAGGTGATAGCGCATTTGGAACGCCATGGGATCAGTATTGCCCTTCTACAAGAAACGCATCTGACACAGGCTACCGATAAACTGGTTGGGATTCGCTGGGCAGGCTACCGCCTTTCCTCTTCTTACTCATCCTATAGCCGGGGGGTACTCACACTTGTCAGGAACGGCCTTCCCTTCAACGTCATCCAGACTCGTGTTGATACTGTGGGTCGCTATGCTGTGGTACACGGGACACTGGCGGGCAGGTTAGTCACCATTGTTAATACATATGGTCCCAATATAGATGACCCTGTTCTATATGAGAGCCTTATTGCTGTACTGCAGAGCTTGCCTGATGCAGTGGTCCTCTGGGGGGGAGATCTCAACACGCATCTAGACCCCGGTAAGGATAAATCCAGTGGCAGGGAGGGGCATTCTCCCAGGGCAGCTCGCGCAATTAACAATGGGATGGCTGAATTGGGGCTGCTGGATGTATGGCGACACAGACATGAAGAGGCACTAGAGGGCACGCATATCTCCACAGCACCCGGCAGTTGGTCTCGCCTCGATTATTGGTTAATGAGTGAGGGGGCGGCGGGCTGGGTGTCCGATGTGGAGAGCCTACCACGCACACTCTCCGATCACTATCCTGTTCGTCTCGTTCTCTGCATACCACAAAAAGTTCCCCGGTCTTTCACCTGGCGCTTCCGACCCGAGTCGTTGCTGGACCCTCTCTACCTGGAGACAATCCGGGAGGCCATTACTCAATATTTTGAACACAATAAGGGCAATGTAGAAAGCGCAGGGGTGTTCTGGGAGGGATTCAAAGCTACTATTCGGGGCACCTGCATAGGCACATCAGCTGGCATTTTAAAGGATTTACGAGGCCAATTGACTAAGCTACTCTGACTAAACTCGAGTGGGACTATGAGGTTGCACCCTGTGAATCGACCCTGGCATCCATTAAGGATGCTATACTTGAGCACGCGAAACTGGCAGAGGAGGAGATGCAATACATCTCTAAATGTCATGTGGCTCGCTCATATGGAGAGGGTGGGAGGCCGGGACATCACTTAGCTACTAAGATCAAAAACCGCATGAGCCAGGACGTAATTACTAAGATCACAGACGACGCGGGACGCGACCATTATAGCACCCCAGACATTATGGACCAGTTCAGACAGTCGTACGCGAAACTGTATACCTCGCACGGTGCGACGGACACTACTGAATTAGATGGTTACCTATCGCAGGTGGCCATCGCAAGGCTATGAGATGGTCAGAGAGACTATCTCGGCCAGCCTATCACAGCTGAAGACATCCGCTTGGCGATAAGCTCTCTCCCTAACCAAAAAGTGCCCGGTCCTGACGGGTTTCCATCTGAATTTTATAAGGCCTACGCTGAGGAGCTCACGCCTTTCTTGTTAGAAATGTATGCTGAAGCGTACGACTCGGGTGTGCTTCCACCATCCCTCCGCGAGGCATTAATCATTACATTACTTAAAAAGGACAAACCGCCCTCTAGTTGTGATTCATATCGGCCACTGTCGCTCATCAACACAGACGTGAAAATCTTAGCGAAGATTTTGGCCACTCGCCTCCAACCGCTCATGCAGAACTGGTGCTGCCCGACCAGTCTGGCTTCATTCCCACCCGGTCCACCTCCCACAACTTACGCACACTGTTTGCTTTATTTCACACTCTCTCTCCCGACCTACCAGCGGCAGCTGTCATGCTTGACGCTGCTAAGGCGTTTGATTCAATAGAATGGGGCTATCTGTTTTTTGTACTGCAACGGATGGGCTTCTCTCCTTTCTTTGTTAACTGGGTACGACTACTGTACACAAACCCCACGGCGCAGATCCGGGTGGGAGGCCACACTTCGGATCCGATAACAATCACTAGAGGGACCAGACAGGGGTGCCCCCTCTCACCGCTTTTGTTTGCACTGACGCTGAAACCGCTGGCTTGCCTTATCAGGCAATGTCACAAACATGCGGCCCTCAACTTTATCCATCAACCGATTATTATTTCGCTATATGCGGATGATATGTTGCTTTTCATACGTGAACCCCACATTCACCTGGCACCGGTTCTGCGGGAATATATTCGGTTTGCTCGGTTTTCTGGGTTACAAATTAATTGGACTAAATCTGTGGTGATGCCACTAACTGTGTGTACACGTCCGCATGAACCTGAATTCCCTCTTGTATGGGCCACAGAGTCGGTTAAGTATTTAGGGATTTGGGTTCACCGAGATCCCGATAGAGTCCTCCGAGAGAACTATGGAACTGCTACTATGGTGCTGGAGCAGCAAGTGGACAGATGGATGCATCTCCCACTTTCTCTTGCGGATCATATCGCCCTAATAAAAATGGTAGTGCTACCTAAGTTTCTGTACCTTTTCAATAACATACCAATCCCTCTCACCCAACATATTTTTTAAACGGTGCGCTCACTGCTTCTTCGTCTGATCTGGGGTGGCAAGCAGGCTCGGGTGGGCTGGCGGACTCTCACTCTAGATTATAAGCGCGGGGGCTTCAGTGTACCTGGTATCTACCTGAATTATCTTTGCGCGCACGCACAATACGCACATTTTTGGTTCACGTCTCACGCTTTTGTCTCACATGTAGCAGTGGAGCACTTGGACACGCATCCCATCCAGTTGAGCTCCATCTTGACGCACAGGCATAGGACTACGCCCGAGATGCAATTAACACTACCAACTCGACAATTGTAGCCTGGCAGGCGCTAGGCCGAGAGGCCGGAAAGCTGCCGCTGTACTCCCGCTGCTGCCTCTTGCTTACCACTCGGACATATCGGTAACTCACGAGGCGGGAGCTATGCGCACAATGGCACAGGTGGGAATTGACAAATTGCAGGACCTGTATCCCAATGGCACTTTTTTGACAACTGATGACATCGACTATATTCAGAACAAGACGCTACTTTTCATTTTTTTGCTCCACAGACTGAAAAAAGCATTGCAAGCTCACTACCTAACGTTTCCTGCGGAACCACCGACGTCACTGGCATTGCACATGCTACTTATAAGCCCCACCCGTCACAAGCTTGTTACCAAACTTTACCAAGCTGCTAGAGAGGATAGGACCTCATCACATAGTAAGAGCTTGGACAAATGGAACGAATGTCTAGACCCACAGCTTACACAGAAAGAATGGGAACACTGCTGCCAACTGACTAGCGCCCTCACCTCTAATGGGAACTTACATATAATACATTTCAAATACCTTCACCAGGTTTATTACACGCCCCACAAACTCTTTAAATATGGACTTAGGGACACGGACGCTTGCACTCGGTGCGGTGCCTCGGGTGCAGATTTTTGGCACCTTGTCTGGACCTGCGGGCGGGTGTGGACATACTGGACTGAGGTGGTTGCTAAATTATCTAAGATCATCGGGGTCGAATTACAATGCTCCCTGCAGATGTGTTTATTGGGCCTACTTCCTTTCATGAAAGGTGTCAAGGGCAGACTGGCAAAGGTGGCACTGCTTATTGCCAAAAGGCGAGTGGCGATGGTGTGGGACAGCACGCTGAGTCCTTCAGCAGAGCAGTGGCTTAGGGATTTGACATACTGTAGAGAGAAGTTAATGCTATATGCGGAAGAGCTACCGGTGTCCTCCCGACCAAATGACATATGGGAACCCCTATTGATCTACCTGCGTTCTGTTGCGCAGCCGGATACCCCTGTCAACACTTCTGTATGAATAACAATTGGTATAATCGCTAAGCCTGGGCGTAGTTCGCGAAGTAGCGCTACGCGAAGCTACGCAAAGTGCAGTTCGCACTACGCGAGCTACGCGTAGCACTACGCGAACTGCGTAGTGCACTGTTCGCAATGATTGCACAGTGCCGGATGCTTGTCCGCACTGTGCAATCATTGAAAACAGCATCTTGCACAGTGCGAGCTGTCCTTTACTGCCGCTCGAGTAGATTTTTACCCGAGCGGCAGCTTCTCAACGCGGACTGGTAGTTTCTCATCGCGAGCGGTCGCGAGCATACGCGACCACTCGCAATGAGAAACCTGACCTCCCCGCGTTGAAAATCTCGCCGGGAGGTTTATTTTCCACGCTTGCGATCGGCAACTTGATGTTGCTGATCGCGAACGAGGAAAAAGTCTCGCCGGGATGTCATTTTGCTTGCTCGCGGTCGCCAACTTGACGTTGAGGACCGCGAGCAAGCAAAAAATGACCGCTGCACTACGCTACGCGTGTTTGCACTGTGCTACGTGCAATTCGCATTGTGCGAAGTAGCGCAAACTTCGCAAACTACGCGAGCGTAGCGTAGTGCTTTGCCCAGGGTTAATAATCGCATGTACTGTAAGATATGTGTATCTGTATCATTATGTTTGGAATCTATCCCCTCTATACATACACTGTAGCCACGAGTTGACTGATGGTTATTTTTTCATATTGATGTAGTCTTCAATGACTCACCTGTACACTGTATGAGACTTCATGAAAATTAATAATAAAAAAAAAAAAAGTAGGCAACACATTCTTGGATGGCTAAATCACAGTTCTTATAGTATCTCTGTTCATTAATGAGGCACTTAGGAGGAAGTGACTATATAAAAGGGGACAGCAACTTTTGATAGAACAAAGGGGCCTTCACTTGGAGATGCCAACTGGAGCAGAGAGGAACTGATACCAAACATTGCCAGGGCCCTCCCAGGCTTTCTGGCCTGAACTCCAGCTGGGGGGAAAAACATGTTGTGCCATGACCGAGGGAAGATACCTCGTTTGCATAGATGAGGGATCAAAGCGCCTTTAGGTGGCCTATGGTGAAAGCAATCTTGTTTTACGGGAGGCATGCAGTGAACCGAGAGAGAAAGTGCTGCAAAAGTAGGTTGTAAATTTCCAAGGAAATAGTTAGGATTGGGCAGCGGGAAATATTAGTGCACAGGATACATCAGACACTTCGCCACCAGCTCTTCAGAGTATTCTTGAATCTAGGTACAAAACATCTTGAACGGAGAAGACTCTGACTGACCACTGGAAACAAATACCTAAGGAATAATTACTCCAGCTGGCATCCAGAAAGTGGATCAACTCTCCAAGGGCCAAGTGTTGTCCTTCTGCTTACCTGGTCCAGAGACACAAAAATTGGAAGGTCACCTGACTCCAAGCATACCCAGATGACTTCTGAGAACTAGGCCCTGCTAGAGCTCTGCCTGGAGAGAAATTTAGTGCTCAAAAGCCTACAGGAGTGATGAGAAGAAACTTTTACAACAGTTAGAGAAAATTATGGCAGCCATGTTTTTCACCAAGAGAGAACTGTGACAGGGTGCTGAGTAAGGGTGCACCCTCCGCGTACAAGAAACTCAGGTTCGCCCCACCCTGAGCTTTCTGCTGTACTAAAAGAAATGGTTCAGTGGGACCTTGCAGTAAAGGTATCCATCCTCATGGAGCCCTGTCTGGCTCCAGCAGCCAGTCTCACTCTGCCAGTGGGTTTTGAGAAAAATAAAAATGCACTTCATCCTAAGGTATACCTTTCTATTGGGGTAAGGCAGAAAATGGTATCCATAAAGGCTACGAAATCCAACTATACCATACTGGAAGATTTTAGTACCTTCTTTTTTTCTGAATGGGTTTCAGAATTTTGTTATATTTTCTTGGTTTTACATTTGTTGGTACAACCTGAACTTAACACACATTTCTTTGGGGAATTTATCCTGTTAAGTGTGCCACAGCTACCAAGGATGAGCAGTGTTTATTTATATCTGTGTTGAGTCTTATTCTGTGTATTTATTAAGGTTGTGGGGGTACCACCTTTGAACAATTAACCCTTCTGAGGCATCTTGCCCCAGTCCCACAATTCTAAACTAGGGAGTGGGGTCTTATTTTCATTATCCTTTTCTCTTATTTGATGATATATTTATCTTTTGAGCATTCTTCTCCTTGATATCTAAGTTAGTTATTTCTTTTTCAATGGAATACTTGACACATTTTCATCCTTTTGAAATCCCCATTGATTTAGTAAATTGTTACCTGTAAGCTTGGCTGTATGTTTTCTCTATTTTGTTCTTTGTCTTTAGTGAGGCTCACACATTTGAGATGCTAGTCAAATTTCTTTCTCTCACTTCCTTTAATTTTAGCATAGATTATTTCTTTGCATTCTAAGTAATGTAAAATTATAGCTGGAAGAAACTTTTAGTTATCAATAATTTTGAAAATGTTCAACAACATTGGACAATAAGAAACATTTTCAGATTGCTAATTTGAAGATGTCACTATCACAGCTCTAATCAAGGAAGGCAAACAGATGTTAACTTTTTTTTAACTCTGAGGAAATGTCTTGTAATTACTCTGTCTTTTTGTTATAAACCACCAAGGCCTCCAATATACACTGCAACATTTCTTGCGATAAAAGGACATAATATAAGGCTGATGAAGATGTAAGATTTAAGTTTATGCTAGAAGTTTTTCAAGTTTGGCCATTCAACAATGGTTCTTCTGGTTGTGGAGTCAATGATGTATGTTGCAATTGGGTTCCACCCATTCAGTACGCCTGTATTTTAGCTTTTTGGATCACCCTGTTTTGGACTTTTTACAGTGAGTGAGTTTCACTGCATGTGTCTCATCCATGGTAATCATACAGCAAATTAACTGTGCGTGTTTACTGTCAGGGCCCGCCTTTTAGGATAAGGCTGCTTCAACGCAGCAAAGGTAAAGGGGGACTTGGCTGGTTACATGTGAACAAATATGCACATGTGTGTGTACATGTGTGAGGGCAGTGTGTGTGGGATTACTGTCGCACAGTAGTAAGTGTGCACTGGTAGCGTGGCATAGAAGGGACTCAATAACACAAAACAAAGGGAAAAGAGGCATCGTTCCTCCACCAACCTCCACAACATGCACCCACTGAGTGGCTCGTGCCTGTGGCAGTCTCACCTTGGCGAATGTTTGACTATAGGGAGATGCTCCTTCATGCACACCAATACGAGCAAGTACTTGTGTGAAACTGGGTATTACCGCAGTGTGTTCACAAGACCCCAGACCAGAATGGGTCAGACCTCAATCTACCGACTAAGTAAGGTAGGAGAGCAGGGGATATAAGGGGGATCTGGGGTCCTGAAGAAATCCGGAAGAGCCTTTTTGCGCTGTACCAAATCGACTGAAACATGCTAACAGACATGCAGATAGGAGGGGTGTAGGGCTATTTACTCACCCGGGCACCACCATCCTATATTATATACTTTTTAATCCTGACCAGGAAGCCTAGGAATAAAACATAGAGTGGATATTCCTGACCCAGTTTAAATCTAATTCTCTGTACTATATTTCTTTTTTGATCCCTGATATTATTTATTTGTACTGTCTTCCCCCTCCCTTTTGCTCCATCCCTGGTGTTGGTCTGCGTAGGGGTGTTGTCAGCAAGCGCCCTGATGAAGCATGCCACAAATTGTGGGTGAGGGCAATTTTTAAACAACCATTTGCAATGCAATCGGTCTCGCCTTTGGGACCTTATATGTATTTAGCTATGCAGTACATTAGCCTGGGTGCTGAAACATCTACTGTTCTTTAACATGGAGGGAAAGTAAGCAACAAACTGCGTGACACACCAGGTATGGGAACACATGGAGAGAAATATTGCCTTTCAGTGGGAAATGGTATAGTCCAAAGCTCTGTTTTTAATATAAAATCAGGGCCTTCGGTGGTCATATCACTGAAAATACAAGATTAGAAAAAAATATTATTGTCTACGGGTGCTCGTGGAAAACAATTTCTATGGACTGGAATCTAGAGAATGCTAAAGTGATTCTGGTATTTTACTGACCTCTGCTAGTCGTTTTCTATCAAGAGAGTTAAATAGAGGCAGTTGCCAGAAAAATTTAAAAAAGAAAGTCCCTCAGCAGAAACCAATTCTGGTACTTTACTGACCTCTACTGGTCGTTTTTTATCAAGACAGTTAAATAGAGGCAGTTGAACAAGCAGAAAGCAATCTGGTATTTTACTGACCTCTACTGGTCGTTTTCTATCAAGTCAGTTAAATAGAGGCAGTTGAACAGAAAAAAAAGTCTCTAAGCGGAAGTAGACAAGTCCTGGGGCCGATCTATCGTCTTCCACATCTCTTTGTGATTTGGATAGAAGGGACTCTACAGGATTAGATATTATCCTTGGGTAGGCCTTATAATTTTATTGCACTCTCATAGAGAACCTCAGTGTAGTTTACTGTTTTGTCTGAAGTCACACTTCATTATTCACATATGGGGAACTGCCCTGGAGTGCAGTTTTGCTTTCCTTTTGCCTACAAAGTCCAGTGACATATCAAAATGGGATAGAACATCTGCACAAAAATCTAATCTGAGAGTTCCATGAAGAAATCTGTACATTTTATGGGTTATCCAGAATTGTCATATTTCCCTGGTTCGTCTCAGTGTCAGACCCCCAGGCAATTTGTCATCCTAATTAGCTAAGTTAATTACATTTCTCTCCGACAGCATGAACAAAGGCCACCCCACACAAAAGGAGTAATTGACAGCGCTTCCCTCAGCTCTTGAGAGGAAAGGGTGGGGTGTAAAAATCTATATCTTTTGATTACCTGTCACACTGTACCAGTGCTGGGGACAGCCTAGACCTACTAAACAAGGAGGAAGCCCACACAACTGAAGCCAACACAGAAGAGGGCTCCTCTTTGATGTTTTGATGGGAAAGGCCCTAGCAGTGGAAAAGGCCCTAACAGTGATGTCAGCGAGGGGCGGAGCCGGAACCCCAATAGCAGATGAGAACAGTGATTCCTGGAAGACGCCATCTTGAACTGTCCCAGCGTGCTATACGGGAGGGTTGGGACGGGGGTGGAAAGGCGATGTGGTACCCTAGGATTGGCAAGAGGTACCTGGTTTCTGGAACCTTCCACCCCTTTTAAAAACTCTTGCACAAGGGAGAAAGATGGTTGCTGCTGCTGTTTTTGCTTTTGTGCTCTTCACTGTTTGACTCTGAGACTGTGACAGCCAAAGACAACTGGAAGGAGAAACCCCCCTGATGCCCAAAAGGACTAAGGACTCTGCCTCCAGTTGACCCCAGGACCAGTGGGTCTGGAATCCTTACACCCCCTGAGTACCGGTTGGAGAAAGGATCTGCATTTCTGAACTCGGCAACAAAGACCAGGAGGACAGCTGGTGCAGGGAGCCACTGGAACCAGCTCCCTGCAATGTACACTGGATGGGAGGTCTGCTAAAACTGTGACTGGTAGCTTGAGTCAGCTAGCCGTAGTAAAATTATAAGCCTAAGATCGTGCAAATCGGCTAAACGGGTCCTGAGTTCTGACCTTTTTAAGTTTGGCAACCATTGACCTTTTAGAGGAACGAAGCGCGTCGGGCTTCACTGCCTGTCTGAAGATTGCCCCAGGGTGGGACGGTGGTCAGAGCAAGGAGTATTGCCAACTTTTATCCAGGGAGGGGTGGGCTTGGGACCCCCTCCCCAGGCTCATTCTTGCTCCCAGGGCCCCCCACCTCCCCTTGAGCTGACTCTGAAACATAGGTAGTGGCATTGTGTCCCCTAACAATATGAAAATGGGTCTGGAATGCAATCTCCGGGCCCCCACTGGTGAGGGCCTCACTCTCGCTCTCCATGCCTGTGTCTGGGTGGAGCAGGGCAGACCTCACAAAACAAACTCCCTGCCAGCATGGAGCGGGAAGAGAAGAATCACGCTACTGGCTACTGCACCAACATGAAGGAGTGCTGGCTAGGCGGTGAGCTGACTTGGGCAGCCGGGGGTTCGCTGCCAGAGCTGCTTCCACCAAGGAACAAGGCAGGGTGCCCAGGTGGGACCGGGTACCACAGAAAAAGAGAAATAAAAACAGATGAAAAAGACAGCATGCTCCCAAGCACAGTGCTGAGACCAACTGTTCAAATATTCACAGTTCTAGGTTACAGCGCCCCATAATGCCTTGCGGGACCTTCTCCTTTCCATATTTTCTTGCCTTGTGGTGGCCCCAGGATGACAGGGGTACCACCCATGAGCTCAGGAAGTCTTGTGGGGGCAGTATGTGTTACAGTATCCCCCTAGAAGTAGCCTGTGAAAGCTAACTCTACGTCTGTGGATTCAAGGAATCCATGACCCTCCAGGATTTATTTATGGGTTTTTTTAACGCACTCACAAGGCTGGAGCTTTCGCTCAACATCTGTGAGTGCAGGAACCTCTAGAGGTATGTTCTATGGCTGCATTGTATGCAGCCTGAAAGTGCATAAATAAGATATATGGAGTGCAGCGCCCTCTAAGGGTTGAAACTATTGCTGCATTTTATGTGGTCTGATATTTCTGATTGCATTGTATATGGTCTTAAAGTATATAAACATCACACAAACACATGTTATGTTAATTTTAAAATAATAATGCAGACAGTGATTACTAATGAAGGTTAATATGCTTTATTGACATTAATAATTGCATTTACCCATGGTTATTATTGATCATTGCATTTGCGCTCCAAATGATGGTGTTTTTAACTTGTGGTTGGTTGATCCTGTAATATGGTGAAACCTTGATAAGGTAATACAATTCAATTCAGCTTTATTTTGGCTCAATAGCCATAAAAGCAAAATAAAACAAATTGTTCAATATAAAACATAAATAGTTAAAAGCATAAATATGATTAAAACCAGATAATTTCAGTTCTGACAATGGTCATAAACGTTCTAAATATAGCAGATTTTAAATAATTTAAAAAAAACTTAGTCAATAGGCACGATCTAGCACAGTGTAACAAATGAGTTTCACCCATTTAGTCCTCCAGGACTTTTCACTTTTGACCTATGTTCCCTGTAGATGCGTGCTGGAGCACACACCATACTGTTTGTAGGCAGGCAGGGCCACTGCTGGAGCGCACATCAAGAGAAAGACTTCCCAAGCGTTTTACATCATTAAGGCTGAAGAAAGCTTTCCCTTGGTGCGCGCTGTCATAGGAGCAGTACCCCTGCTCTTCAATAGCTGTTCTGATGGGGGCCTCTGGTAGGGGAAAGTATGACTCCGGAGGCAGGTAGCTGTTCCAATGCCGTCTGCAGTCCTGCTAGTGTGAAGTGCATTCTTATGTAGATGCACTTAGATCTTTAGAAGCCCTTTCAAACCCAGGAGCATATTTACAAGTACCTATTGCCACCACAGCGACAAAGACGTTGTGGTGGCGACACAGGCTTTGCCTTATTTACAAGGCGGAGTTAAGCCATTTAATGTGGCTTAACGCTGCCTTGTAATTAAGGCACCCTTTCATGCTATAATTAGAGTGAAAGAGGAGGGCAATGGGTGTTACTGTGGGCATTCTACCACAACACCCATTAATTTTGACGCTGCCCCATATTTACCAGGGTGGCGTAAATATGAAGCAGTGCCAAAATTAAGACCAGGGAAAACCGGGTCTTACCCAGGGGTGGACGGAGTGGGCGGAGTGCCACTACGTGGAATTCCACGGAGTTGACTAAAATCTCAGTGGAATTCCACTCCGCTCTGCCCTAAGGAAAACACAACGAGTGATGGAGACAGAAAAATGCAGAGGAAGAGATTGCGGAGGGAACAGGAGACTAGGGCTAGCCAGGCAGAAGTCGGAGCCAGACAGACCATGAAAGGACAAGTCAGGGGCGCCTTTGGCACTGCAGCGCACTGCTGTCAAGGAGGCACCTCTCGGAGAGATCTGCGGTGGGGGTCCGCAGGGGCCTCGGGATTCCCATACTTAGAGTTGACACTCTGCAGACACCGCTCCTCTTCACAGAATCAGAGAATGCAGGCAGCAGACCTGGAGGGTTCCTGACCCTTAGTTTGCCACCTGCTTTACAGCACTTACCTGGGTCTGGCATTCTCCACCATGCCCGGGCTGTCCTCCTGTCCTGGTCTCCTTGCCATCCTCGGTGCAAAAGCAAACCCCCTACGCTGTACATCTTGGGAGGACTGCACATGTGCATGAACGTCAGGCCCAGGCAAGACCTGGTCCTCCTCACCCCTTAACTCTCTCCATGCGGTGGGCGACAGAGGCAAACTCTGCCACGCCGCGAAACCAGAGTTTTTGCCCAAACTACGCGTTCCCAGTGAAGCGCGGCGTTGGCAAAACTCCATAAACTCCAATGGCGGGGCGGAGTTCGCCTCCCACCCCTACTCTCACCCTGGCGCAACGAGGAGAAATGTTTAATTTCTTCTCATTTTTGCTGTTTCCTGTAGAAACAGCAAAACACCCCTGATTGTTTATGTGCAGGAAGGTGTCCCTTCCTGCACCTAAACAATCATAAAAAAAAGATGTTTTGCTACTTCTATGTGTGCTGCATTAAGCAGCACATGTAGAAGTTACAAAACACCATTTCAGATTGTTTATTGCAGGGAAGGACACCTTCCTCCACATGAATAATCAATCCCTCAATGCAGGCACCCTTGCACTACGGTGCAAGGGTGCCTGCGCTGGCGGTAGGTAGCTAAATTTAGTGCCAGCGCAGAGAGAAACGCAGGACTGCACCATATTGTTGTAAATATGGTGCAGCCCTGCGTTTCAGAAGTGGTGTAGCGTGGAGTTAAGCCAAGGACGCTAACGCCGCTCTCCACCACTTCTGCTGTAAATATGGCCTCCGATTCCTTGTGGCTTCTGCGGCCTTATGACCAAAGTTGCTGACTTTAGAGCTGATGAACCAAGGTCGATTCTCAGCATTGCTCAACATCCTGTGATTCTGGGCAGATCACTTAATCACTTAATCTTCCCAGGTTTAAAAAAACAATGCAACCTGTGCTCATGTCAAATGTTCCAATGCCTTGTCCTAAATAAAAACAGCAGGAAAATGCACAACGCAGTAAAATCAAAGCATTGGCATAAAAAAGTAAAGACAAATAGATGCACGTTTAGTGGCTGATTTGTACAAAGTAAAACCTGCTAAAATCAAAACTTCCCTGCCTAACTTATTAGATCTTAGGCAAATATTTTATTTTACTTCACTGTTGCATATGAAAGCACTTTCAAATATGTGAGTTCAGAATACCAGTTGTACAAAAACCTATCGTGTGTGACTTAATAGACTATAATGTTGGTCTTTATCAATCTGGGCCACCTACAGGGTTTAAACATCACAACTGACTTGCCTATTTGTTCACTAGTGGTTCGTGTTTAAAAACTATGGGCCTCATTTGCAATATTTTGACGCACGGCAGCGCAGCAATTCTTCCTGCTAGGCTGTCGTGTGTCAAAAGAAAAGGGCAGGAATGAGCTGCCAAAACATGGCACATTCCTGCCTTTTTTCCCCTGCGCTGACGCGCAATGGGCTGTCATGCGCCAACGCAGGTACCCTTGCTCCATGGTGCAAGGGTGCCTGTGTTGTAGGAGTGATTGTTTTTGTGCAGGAAGGGACACCTTCCTGCACACAAAATCATGAGAGGTGTTTTCCTATTTCTAAGTGTGCTGCAGAATGCAGCACACATAGAAAAAGGAAAAATGAGGAGAACTAAAGGCATTTCTCCTCGTTGCGCCTCCCTTACGCCTCCCCTGGGCAGGCATAGGAATGTTATTGTATTTGTGCAAATTGCCCACACCTTCTCTCAAAGCTTGCAACCTGTCCTTCTTGGTAAATCAGACTTTGCAACCTAGCAATACCTAATCTGCTCTAGGCCATCTACTAATCCCACTCACCATCTGCATAAGTTCCTATACTCACCCTCACTAATGATCATACCTAACTGATACTAATTTTAAACCATCTCAAACACATTGGAGTAGACATGGGCACATGGAATGGTCTCACTGTGAGAACTAGATTAACCCCTTTACAAAAGTAACCGCTGAATTAACCACTTACCTTGGTTCCCAAGCAAAGTGCTGTTTGGCATAAAGCACTTCTTCACCTTGTTAGGACTAATACGTGCTATATAAATGTAATTGCCATACAATACTCAATAAACAATCTGTTAACTTTCCATAGTGTCCACTCCATCCCCTATCGACTTATTATTAGATGTCAGCTAAAGGGTTAAGAGTCAGACAAGGGATCAGCCCTGAGGTGTCATCTTGGGTTACAGTGTGAGTGATCTCACTTCTGACAAATACCACTGATTCTGGTAGTGCACTCGCTTGGTTAGTGAGCTGTCACATGTCTTTGACGCAGATGGCCTTCACTGCAGTGCACAGAGACCATTCACTGCCGCACACATGGAAAAATAATTAGAGTGAACATTGCTTTTAACTACCAGGCTTTTGGACTTTTTCTGTGGATGAGTTTCACTACGTGAGTCTCCCTCACAGTATTGGACAGTGTCCGCCTTTCACTGTTAGGCCACTGCTGCTCAGCTAGAGTAAGAGGCTATGGGCTGGTTACATGTGAACATGTGTGTGGGCTGCAGATGTGAGGCTTCTGTTTTGCTCAGCCAGTTATCTGCACACGTGTAGCCTGCTGCAGAGGGGCACTTCAGGAATTGATGCTCACCTGAGGTGGGGCTGATAATGTGACTTGGCATTCATAGAGTAGGTCTGTAGTGCTTACTGAAAGTCAAGTTCAAGTTTATTTATTTATGATCTTGGAACTCCAAAGAGATCCACATAAACTGAAAGGCCAACAACATATAAAACTTTTGTGCAAGAAGGTTTCTACAATCATAAGTACAAGTCGACAATAAAAGATCTCCAAATACAAAACATTAAAATATTTTATACAATAGAGAAAATTAAAATATCCTTTATGCCCTTATTACTATATAAGATCGAGTAAAATCAAAGCTAATAAATGCATCCTTCATATAATGTGCGTTAATACAGATTTAAAAAACACTTAAAAAAGTTTAAAATCCTATGACAAAACATTTCATTTGGTGGCTCATAAATAGAATCAGTTAGTGCAGAGGCCGAAAGAATAGATAATTGTAGACAAATTGGTCTCATCCATTTACGCCGACACAATGATAAAGCGGGACAAATAAATAGCACATGATTAGTGTCCTGGATGGAATTATTACACAGATTACAAATCGGAGAAGAACCATACCATTTAGACAGTACTTTATTTAAAGGGAGCATACCCTGCCTCAATAATAGCCAAAAGCGGCGCACCCCATGAGGCTGGTTCCAGGAAATATAAGCCTGTACCTTATTTATCATACAGGAGTCTATGGCCGGGTGAATACCCCTCTTTACGATACGAGCTTACCTAGCCCTAGTGAAACTTAATTCCCAAGTGGCCTGTTTCAAAGTGGCCCTTAATTGATATGGCGATAGGGTGAAAAGCAGAGACTCATCTAATTGTAGCAAGTCAACCGCAATTCTAAAATTTTTAAGAATTAATGACTGCTCCTTTAAACTTTCTAATACTTCTTTCTGAATTAAAAACTTAGTGTGCCAGGATCACCCTTTACCAGGCTTACAACCCATTGCACTATCCCCGCAAGACCCTGTACCCAACTACTTATTAAACCAAATTCTAACCTTAGAGCAGCCACGGGGCAAGCAGAGTTGACTGAGGCTAGGCTCCTTAAAATTTTGCCTTCTGTTGTTTTTAAAAACCCCATTTCTCTACATCAAGCAATTCAATACCATACAACAGCGAAGCAGGAATTTTTGCACGAAAAACCTCTAATAAAAGTGCAAAATGTCTTTTTCCAGTAGATCTATAGAGGGAGCCCAAGCTTTTCCCCTATGTAGTAGCTTTACGGATGTTATTTTCTATATGGGCTTTGTCACTTAGGTTGCCACACACTGTTTTTCCCCAAAAAACGTATGATTTTAAAAGTTCCAAATTTTGGCCACCCACAGACCATACGAAATTCCCATACTGCAACTTTTTTCTTCCGTGCATGCACATGATTTTACTTTTAGATATATTAATCTTTAAATAGTGGGCCTCTGCAAGTTTATGTAGTGCCTGCAGACGACTATTTAGTCCCCTAGGCGTTAGATCCAATATTATTATGTCATCTGCATAAAGTAAACAAGCAATCGGTTTTCCCCCCAGTAACGGGGCGATGCCCTCACTTTGAGCCAAATCGTGAGGGAGGTCAGAGATATATAGGGAGAAAAGTAGAGGAGCCAATAAACATCCTTGTTTTAGGCCATTTGCAGTAGGGATGGTTTGGGAGAGACCTCTTTCCCCTCCCATTAGGACTCTGCACCAAGTGTCCGTATGAAGAGCACAAACTAACTCCAAGAGGATGGCTGGCATACCCAGGTCCGACAGTTTTCTCCACAGCAGGAGACGATCTACTTTATCGAATGCTGTGGAGAAGTCTATAAAGGCTGTATATACCCTTCCTCCTTTAACTTTAACATATTTTTCGTTTATTACCTGTAGTGCAGTTAGGTTATCAATTGTTCCATGCTTTGTCCTAAACCCGGTTTGTTCCAACGGTAAAATTTTAACCGCATCCACCCAATCATTAATTTGGATCAGGAGGCATTTAGCAAAAACTTTACCCACTGCATCAAGAAGTGCAATTTGACGATAGTTGTGTGGGGCACCACGATCTCCTTTCTTAAACAGAGGGACTAATATACTCCCCTTCCAAGAGGGGGGAAACATCTTGTTTGCATAGCAATACTTGAACACCGGATAAATAATTTTACTCCACAGTATACTATTTTGTTTTAAAACTGTGATGGGTAATTCATCGGGGCCCATCGCCCCGGAGGAGCGCATCCCCCTGATCGCCATTTCAATTTCTTTTTCAGATGGCGATCCATACGAGAAGGGGTCTTCCTTTAGTGCGATATACTTAATTGCCATTGCATTATCTGCATATAAATCCTGAATAAAGCTAACCCATTTATGCTCCTCAATGGCCACATGGAGTGGTCGAGATCTAGCTCCACATCCCTCCCCGATAACAGACCAAAACGTTCTTACTTGGACTTTAAAGGCTGCTGCTCTCAGTTTAATCCAAATATTATCTTCCCTCTCTTTTCTTAACTTAACCTTTACCCGAGTCCTCCTCCTTTTTAATAATAGTATTCTATGATATCTTTCCGAGGAGTAATTCAAGTACTGTTCCCTAACTAGTTTATTTATTTTGAGATTAAGCGGCAGAAAGGGTCATGGGACTACTTTAGTACTTTTTCTTTGATTCGACCTCTTTGCGATTTCTATCGCTTTATTCATAAATGTGTTAAAACTGGCGATTTCTGTTCCATTCTAACTAGACAAATTTTCTACAGTGACCTCTAAGACACTGTCAAGGCCCAAGATAGCTTTGCTATCCCAATAACATCTCCCTGTTTTCTTAGCAAAACTAACAGATTCACCATTTAATGCCCATGAATCCTGCGAAAACAAATTTAAATTTACAGTAAGAGTTAGTACTTTGTGGTCACTACAGGAAGAATTAGAGACCTTTAGGTCTTTTAATAAGAAGAAGGAGGTACTTCCCACTACCACATAGTCTAAGATAGATTCTCCACTATGAGTTTTACAAGTAAAAGTAGCCGGTGTATCCGAAGGAAATCTTCCATTTACTATAATGCCATCAACCTTCATTAATTCATCAATAAGGATTTTCCCTCTCTTATTTGTTCTAATATTTTGTGGAAAGAGTGCTTGTGGGATCTGCAGAGATTCTTCTTTTTCTTTATTTCGGAATATATCCAAAGTTGAGTTAGAAATTTTACAATTCAGATCCCCTACCAGAACTATATGTGGGGGAAGTTCTACATCATTGGCTTTTTTAATATAGGAAAAAAACGCCTTTAAGAGAACATCGTGAGAGGCATCTGGCGGAATATAACCATTTATCAACATTAGTGGTGGACTTTTTATATTATTATCAAGATTATACAACGTTATTGCCCAAAAAAAGATTACTAGGATCTTTATAGTAATCGTAATTCAATTTTATCTTATTTGACAGTAAGCAGGCCACCCCTCCCTTTGCATGTCCCCTCCTGGACGGGGTTGCTTTACAGTCTAAAGTAAAATAGTCCTTACATAGCAGTTCCTCTGTACACCAGGTCTCCTGAAGACAAATCACGTTTGCAGCTAACGCGTATACATATTGTAACTTCTCCCTACTATTCTTTATTCCTGCAGCATTCCAAGATATTATTTTTAGTTCATTGCTAGAAGGATGGCTGTTGTAGATATTTACTGTTAGATCTGCTCGATAGTACACCGGGTAGCCAGTTCCATTTTGGACTCTCTTCTTTAGAATTCCATTTAAAGGAAAGGGGGGCAATCTTTAAGTTTCACTTGTCGACCATTTTTTGTAATACAGATTTTTAATTCCTCTGTTTCATACAAACAATCTCTACTATCTGAGAGTGAGTGAGTTGACAGAGGCCTATTATCGAGGGCTCTATTTCGGGGTATCTCAAAGAATGGAATGACGTCAATTCCCCTGCTTTGCAGGCCTTCTGACCATTGTAATTTAAGGTTTGCAATAATTTTGGAATTAAACCTTATCCTCGATTTATAACCAACTTCTGTATTTAAGATGGAAACTAAACTTATATCACTACTTTGTATAAGTTTCAAACTTTCAATCTCCAAGAGACATTTAAGAAGCGAAGTCCTATTTAATATTAAAGCTGTATCGAACAGAGGAATAAAATCTAACTGGAGTGTGTCCATACTTTCCCAGAGCGGTTCAACACCAGCTATCTCCGGTTTACCTCTCATTTTTACAGTGTCAGGAAATGGGACAGCCAGGGGGTTAAGTACTGATGAGAGAGGGTTAACTGGCCTCGACTGCTCCGCTGTTATAGGTAATGGAAGCCCCTCTATTACGGTATTAGCACAATCTCTTATAGAGTATGCAATATTCGCGGGGGAGACCTCATAGACCATCATTGACTCTGTTGTTAAATCTTTATTCACAGGGTTCACAGAATCAATTTCATCTTCCTGCTTTATGTCTTGTGATGTATTTTGCAGAGGCTGGGAGGAAGTCTCCATACTAACTGAAACCTCGATGTTTTCTTTAAAACGAATTCTCCTTTGCTTCTTTTTTGAGAATCTTCGTGTTGATTTCATCTTTTTCCCTCTATTCTTTTCCTTTTTCCCCTTTCTTTCATTTTTTTCCAGGTGTGAGGCTCCTCAGATATTGTCTTTCTCATCACTTAACTGGGTTTTGAAAATAGGGAATACTTCCTGGTCTATCCTTCTAACTGAGCCCACCGAGCCTTTTACTTTTTGAGCTGAGTCAGAGATAACCTGTATGGGTTCAGGTAAAGGTTCAGGGGTCTTCTCTAGCATCACAGCTTTATTCATTATCTTATCAATTTGGGTATTGCCATCATGAGCAGTACCGGTTGGTTGACTACTAGCATTCTCAAGTATATTCTCTAAAACCTTTTCTACCTTTACTTCCGCTTCTACTTGTTCAGTATGTACACTTGAACTAACCTCCCTCTCCTGATTACTTTTTAACAATACTTTTAATATTTGAGTTACAGTTTCCAACACACAGTCTGAACCTCCTACAAATTTTTCGAGTAGCGTTAGGATAGAGGATAATAAATGTTCTAGGGATAATAATGAATCCGAAACTATTATATCCTTCCTTAGAATTTGACTCACAGTATTGGACAGTGTCCGCCTTTCACTGTTAGGCCACTGCTGCTCAGCTAGAGTAAGAGGCTATGGGCTGGTTACATGTGAACATGTGTGTGGGCTGCAGATGTGAGGCTTCTGTTTTGCTCAGCCAGTTATCTGCACACGTGTAGCCTGCTGCAGAGGGGCACTTCAGGAATTGATGCTGACCTGAGGTAGGGCTCATAATGTGACTTGGCATTCATAGAGTAGGTCTGTAGTGCTTACTGAAAGTCCATGGTGCTTACACTCTGGGCATATTATTGAGATAATCTGCCCTATAATCATGCGACCTAGGTTTACAGGGTCCAGCAAGGTACCAATCTAGGGTAATACACTCTCAGTATAAATCTACAGGCCCCCAAAGACCCCTACCTCTTGTGGTTGTCCCGGAAGAAAATAAAAGAAAAATATGCTCAGCACAAGACCAGTTGAAGAATGAAGAGTGGGTGATGCTGCTCATAACTTATTAATAAATCTGTGCCTGGTGTGCCCCATAGTGCCCTGCAAGTGGGCTGCAAGTTGAATAATGGCCTATTTGGTGCTTTAAGTAAGGACAGGGGCACCGCCAACTTGGTTCAAGTGTGTTTGGGGACCTGCAAAGTGTTCAGTAAAGTGTTTACTAAAACATTGCCATATGTCTGCCAGGTCATAGGATACATGACCTGGAGAGATGGTTTGCCTCTATTCCAATCACTTAAAGAGCTAGAGCTCTTGTTCTTGGGGTCTGGAGTGCAGATAATCCTTGTGGCTGGTTCTATGACTGCAATGGCAGTCTAACAATAGTTATGTTATGTTAAAATATTTATAGAGCGCATGGCTGTCCCAGCGCTAATAGAGCAGGAGGACTGAGTGAGTGGAGGAGACTAACGATCAGCGAAAAGCCAAGTCTTCACCGCCCTTCGGAAGGCCAAGTGATTGGAATACTTCTGGTAAAGAGGGGCAGGGAGTTCCAAAGGGTCGGCGCGATCGCCTGGAATGAACACCCTCCGGCTCTGCGAAACCGGGGAACCTGGGCCAAGTGGAGATCAGCCGAGCGTAGGGCGCGCGTGGAAGTGTACGGGAGGCATAAATCGCTCAGGATCGCTGGGCAGAGGCCAGAGTGAATCTTGTGGGTGAAGCAAAGGGCTTTGAAGTGAATTCTCTGCTCTATGGGCAACCAATGTAGTCGGCGAAGGAGACCAGAGACTGAGCAGTGCTTGGGGAGGGCAAACAAAGTACGGACTGTGGCATTCTGGGTGCGCTGGAGTCATTTAATCGTATATTAATAGTATAAAAAAGACTTAGATACACATATTTTAAATTTTAAAATGCTTTATTGATAATATTGGTGATGAACAATACATGGGTTACTATTACAATGAATGCATTCAGATATGGTTATTGCCACCATTGACTTTAAGAGTGGTGCAATTTTGGAACATGGCGTATGGTAGTTTTTACTAATGTGGTGACACCTTGACAAAGCCAGTAAGCCTGCCTGATGTCTAGTGACTCCCACCTATATTGTGAGGTTGCAGCTGGTACATGTGAGTGGTATTGAGATTTTGGGATCCTTGACTCACAAGGGTTGTTATGTGATAGGAGGGTGTCACAAATTTTATTACATGTACCTGATCTACATATTGGTAATTTTATGCATAGTATTAATTACTGTTTGTTTAATGTACTTTTCTTTTTAAAAGAAAAAACACTAGTAGGACAATGATTTATTGAGTGCTGTCATTGTGTACCAGCTAGTTGGTATTACTAGCCTACACCACCACCCCTCTAGATGTTGGACTTCTCTGCTTCGCTACCCTAAGAGAGTCAAGTGATAAAATGATGTACTTGGTTCCCAGTAAAAAGACAACTGTGGATTTATTGTGTAGAACTCATACTACACAACTAATAACCCAATTTCTTACATAAAGCCGAATGAGGGCCTGGAGCTCTTTCCAAGATGTGATAATAGAGACTCATTAATATGTTATGTTATGTATATTTGTAAAGCGCATTATCACCCATTAGGGTATTCTGTCATTGTTTTATCTTCTGCCTTGTTTTTCCGATCGCTACATTTGACATGGATTGAATTTACAGTGTCATTGGGTATTGGAGTTAGATACTTATCATTGAATGGAAGGTTAAAAGATAGATCAAATGCTTTGCTATAATTCCAGCCAGATAGCAGGTATGTAATAATAACTGCCCTCTCAAAGAGCAACCAATCCTTCTGTGAGTGATATTTTCCTCACAGTCCTTGCAGTCTTTTTTTACCTCCTTTTTACTGCTTGATCTGGTCACAGTTGCTTTGTGACCTTAGGAGGCAAGGAAAGTAGATACTGCATGGATTTTGGCAAGTAATCTCCAAAGCAGATTCAAACCGATAATGCCTCATTATGACCAACAGTTATGTTTTCCAAATACTGCATTAATTGTAACTAACTGCTACTTTCTAAAAGGAATCATTTCACCCTCCAGAGATTTGTCTCAGTTTCGCTGTTCCCAATGTGGAAATTCGCTGAACTGCACTCATCAAATGAAAGATGACAGCAAAAGAGGAGGACTGGTACTCACCTCCACCCTTGTGAGAAGCACTTATTATACCAACATATTGACAAATATTTAATCAGTATAGCAGGATCACTGAAAGTGAAGTAAATTCTGTTTCTGCTCTAGAATCCTGCCACTGTAGAGTCGACACCCCCCTCACCCTGCTGCACGCTCTGTCCTCCCCCGGCTCCTTGAGGGAGGTGAGCACAGTGGCCAAAGGTCTGGAGCCTGTTGTTCGGGAGTAATAACAGAAGATTATGATTGTCAGTGTGTGAGAAATGGTGGGGATATCCCCTACAAACACAGATGCAGATCCGAGGATTATAATGCAGTTGGTAGAAAGAAATGCCTATTGCAGGTAGAAACTGGAGGCCAAACACCGAACACTCCAAACTCTGTGAAACTCGGTACACGGCTGCTCCATTGCTTCATCTGCGTCACTTGCTGCAGCTGTTTCCACGCTCTGCGATATGTCCTGGGGTGGCTCCTCCACTAGAGCAGAGGAGCGTCGCCCCACTGCTTTCTCGCAGTGCGAGAAAGCCAAAACATAAAATGGTAATAACTTACCATTTTATGTTTGCTTTGTGCATTGCAGGCGGGCGGGTGGGCGGAGCTGCTCTGCTCTTTGAGCAGAGCAGGGAGGGAGTGGTTTTGCAGCTCTCCTGAGTGCGCAAAGACTGTTTGGTCCGCCCTCTCGGGCCGCCCAAACCAGTCATGCGCACTCTGCCCTTCTCCATGCCGGCTGTCCCGACCAATCACAACGCTGCTTGCAGCGTTGGGATTGGCTTAGGGGAGGGAGCCTGGCTGCCTGCTTCCTGTTCCTATTGGAGGCAGGAAAGCAGGAGCAGTGAAGACGCTGGACCCCGCGGAATGGTAAGTTTTTAATTTTTTTTTAATTATGATCCTCCCCATGTGAACCCCCTGTGAGCCATGCCGGCCGCTACTGGATATGTCTGCAGCATGGACGCCATTTGAGGGTAGTCAGGGGTCTCAGCTGTAACCTCTTGCTTGCTCCCTGCTACTCCTGGCACTTCCTTTGCAACCCCTGGCCTCAGAGGAGGCAAATGTTAGGACATGCGTCTGTGGGTGGACTGTGTAGGTGGATGGGCACACGCAAGACTTCCATAAAGGCGTTAAGGAGAAGAAGGAGACTCTAGCACAGAGCTATAAATGCGTTGCCTTGCTTCCAGAGAACTGGAAACCTGTTTCTCAATCCCTGAGTAGATAAGGTCTAGGAAACAAGTTCATTGTTATGGTAGACTCGAGGAAGGATGAGACATTAAGATTTGTTAAGTCATCGCAGCATTTGAATATAACGGTGTCTGCTGCCCCTACTGTGTAGTGTCATAGGTTTTTCAATTTTAGTCATGAGTGATTTACCTGCAGAAGCATGTGTGCTGAGCAGTCTATCAGCAGCTCTACATCCTGCCATACAATTCACACCATTATCATGTGACCAAACATAGAATGTGAAGCACAGAGGCAGTTCATGCAAAGGACATAAACCAGCTTGTCATGTTCGGTGACCATGTGTTCTGATGCACGCCATAACACATCAGGTGCTAATAAGAAAAGTGAATTGGACACGTGATACTCTGCATATAAACCTGAAGAGGGAAACTCGTCCACACTGATGTACCACCCCACAATTTCAGATTTTCCAGTTCACACCAGTTTCAACTGTGGTCTGAAGAAGTAATTGTTTAACTGCGACTAAATTGTGCTGAACTTTGGTGCATCTACATTTTTGTCCCAGTTCTCACTGGTATTGGCGAGCGCATCTCCATTCTAAAATGGGTCGGATCAGTAAATGTTGGCTGTGCGTTAGTGAGTTTATAGTGCACCACTATGCCAATAGTTTGTCTTGTCTTTTTGCTGTGCAGTTGATGGCTGACTAATGTCTGCAACTGGCTGAGTGTCAACGTATATACTGCAGCAGATTCCATGGTTGTCTATGGCTAAAGGTCAGCAATTTCCCAGTCATTTCCATCAACATCAATTCTGTCAGGAATTCTGCAATTGGTCTTTAATGGTAACAGCACTACTTGCTATCGCCAAACTTGGATGCATTTCTGTTGTTAAGAAATATATGTTAATGTCGCCTTTTCCTTCCATTTAAATGGGAACCTTTCTGTTTGGACAGTTCTTCTGTTACTGCTATATTTTATAAGCTACCTTCTCTGTTTTAGGTCTGGGGAAGAAGGCAGTTGCCTTTTTCCATCAGTTTCTGACATCTGCTTTTTAGATGTAGGAATTTCCGAAGCTGATGATGGCTTTGATGCATCTGCCTCAGGTCATCATGCTGAAACGAGGGTCACCCAATAATGAAAACAACAATGAGGGGAGCTGGGAGACAGAAGGACTGTGATCCACCCTCATTCACTGGTTCTAGCAAATTTGAGGAATGGGGTTGTGCTACTCATGCACAACATCCCAAGCAAAGTGGATGCCTGTTAGACTTGGCATCTTTTGGCGTGTTTCCCCTGACTTTTTGCTTTCTGACCTCCCAGTTTTGACTCTGTTTTTGCTGATTTAGTGTCTCTGCACACTTTCTCACTGCTGTTCAGTGTCAAAGTGCAAGTGCTCCTGTTGTATATTGTTGTTATGGATTGGTGTTTCCATGATTGGCTGATTTGATTTACTAGTCAGTCCCTAGTACAGTGCACTGTGTGTGCCCAGGGCCCGTAAATCAAATGTTGCTGTGGGCTTGCAGCACTGATTGTGCCACCCACACAAGCAGCCTGTAAATGTAACTCTGGCCTGCCATTGCATAGCCTGTGTGCAGTCTGGTACTGCCATTTCGACTTGGCAAGTGTACCCACTTGCCAGGCCCTAACTTTCCCTTTTCTTACATATCAGTCACCCCTAAGGTAGGCCCAAGGTACCCCTGTGGGCAGGGTGCAGTGTATGTGAAAGGTAGGACATGCCCTTGTGTGTGTGGCATGTCCTGATAGTGAATTACTGCCAATTTCGTTTTTCACTATTGCAAGGCTACCTGCTCACATAGGACAGAATGGGGAGTTTCTTTATAACATCTTATAAATATAACTACCCCTGGGAACAAGGTAGAAAAATACAGTTTAGTATGCCTGAACTCAGAATCTAAAGATGCATCTTTTAGTAAAGGTGATTTTTACATTCTGTGTTTGAAAATACCACTTTTAGAAAGTAAGTATTTTCTTGCTTAGCCCTCCAGTGTGCATCTGCTGGGTTTGTGGATTGACTGTCTGGCTTTGGGATGACAGGGGCTGGGGAGGAGCAGTCTCTACAGAGAGTCTAGATGGGTCAGGGATGGGCTGAATAGACCTGGGCTGCATTTAGAGTAGGGGAGATTTCCTTTTACCTGGATGGGCTTGGTCTGCCTCTGACAATGCTGTCTCCACCTCCTGCCAGGAAGCAGCACCAGAGAGGACAGAACTGGTTCTGGCTGGGCACAGACACCCTCTGACCCCAGAAAACAAAGGATTTTGGGCTATAAAAAGTGGGGCCCAAACCACTAAACTTTAGAACTCTTTTGGAACCAAGAAGACTGCCAAGAAGAAGAGCTGGAGAAGCTGTGAGGAGAGACTACCACTTTGCTGTGTGCTTTGCTGTGTTGGCCTGCAGTGGCTGCTTCTGTCTTGGGCAGTGAAAGGACTCGACTGAACTTTCTGCAATTTCTTTTTGTGAGTTTCTCCAAGGGCTTGAGGTAGAGCTTGCCCCCTGTTCAAGAAGTCTCTGGAACAGCAAAGACTTCAAGTTCTTCTGCCATCAGCTCTGTGGACTGTGTGTTTTGTGCTGCAACAGGAGTAAAGCAACCCGACGCCGTCTACGACACCGCTGCTGACTGTGTCCTGAAGGCACTGCAGAGGGCACTGACGCAACGCCGCACCGCAATGCGGGTCTCACCGACGACGTCACCTGATGCCACCACCGTGCAGCTGCTTGCACCGCAACCTGTGGGTACCACACTCCGCACCGCCTCACTTCACGCCCTCGCCTTGGTATCCCCGATGCTGCCGCTTCACACCGGCATCGACGCCGCGGCTTGCACCGTGGTTCGAGGGCACCGCTCGTAAGTTACACGAAGCACCGTCCTCATCCCGCACCGCAGCCTTGGCCTACTGACGCCGCTGCCATTGACTCCAGTTCATCAGCCGACAACAGCACTTCAGCAACGACGACGCCGCTCCTTGCACCGTGACCTGCCAGCACCGCGACGAGCACCGCATCACTTCGCACCGCAGCCCTGGTCTCACCGATGCCACTGGATGACCGTCACCGAGCTGCTGCCTGTACCGCGACCTGAGGGCACCCCACGCTGCACCGCTGCACTTCGCACCGCAGCCCCGACCCTGCCAACGCCGGCGCTCCCAACTTCAATCACGAGGCGTTTGATCTGCAACGCGTGTGACTTCAAAGGCCCAACGACTCCTGCACCGACCTCCGGAACGGACGCCTGTGGACGCCGGCCTTTCGGGGCTCATCGAGAGGTCACCGACACCCTGCATTTCTAAAGGTACTGTTTTGCGGGTCTTCCCGACACCGTAGCTGGCCCGCGACGCTGCTGTCATCCAGAACTGTTTGGATTTGTTGTTCACGATGCCGTGATAGCCCCAGACAGAGCTATCGACTTCAAGGAACTATGGGCCATATGTATCAAGCCCATTTCCCGTTCGCAAACGGGCCGATTCTCAGAATCGGCCCGTTTGCGAACGGGAACAAGCCTTTGGGATGTATCATCCCAAAAGGCATTCGCAAAATAGAGAATCGCAAAATTGCGATTCTCTAATTGCTAATCGCAAATTGAGAATGTCCTCCCATTCATTCCTATGGGCCTCTAGGCCCATAGGAATGAATGTGGAGGGTTTCTTAACTGCGATTCGCAATTTGCGAATCGCAATTAAGGAATATGTAGAATTCGCAATTTTTCTTGCGAATCCTACATACATCTTGTTTGTGCATTCTCAAATAGCGATTCTTAAAAATTCGCTATTTGAGAATCGCAAACACAAACTTTGATACATATGGCCCTATATTTCAAGTCTATTTTGATAACTGAAGATTTCTAAATACTGTATTGTGGATTTTTATCGTTTTTGGTCTTGTCTTAGGTATATAAAAATACTGAATATTTTTCTAAACTGGTGTGGTGTCCTTTTGTAGTGTCTTCACTGTATTACTGTTGGTTATGTGCAAATGCTTTACACACTGCCCCTTAGATAAGCCTAACTGCTTGTGCCAAGCTACCAAGGGGGTGAACAGGGGTTATTTTAGGAGTGTAACTCCCTTATCCTGACTAGAGGGAAGGGTCCCTACTTGGACAAGGCGCAAACCATTGCCAACTAGAGACCCCTATTTCTAACAATGCGCCAGCGGTCAAAGTGCATTAAATAAAAGTATGGGATCTTTGATGCTGCATGCAATTGGGGTGGGTGTGGGAACAGGGTCATAGACATGGCTAAAAAAACGAAATATTCTGTTACTTTTTCCGGTCTTTCACCTTCAAGTAACTACATATAAAATAAGGCAGAGCTTAAATGAAAAATAAATGCACTTTCGTACGTAATGAAACCACTATTAGTTGATGCACTGCAAAGATCTGTGTCTGTAACCATAAAGCCACAGAATTGAATCCTGGTTAGTGCAGTGGAGAATAGTGACGTGTGTATGTTTAGAGCTACGACTTCACAGTCTGTGATAGGAAGCACTGTGAACATGTAAGTCATTGTTTTAAACTTGCTTTGCACACAAAGTAAGATAGGCTGCTACAAAATAGTTTAAGATTAAAAAAAATAGATTTTATTAATACCCAAGCCCGCTCAAAGTGTATTTTTTTTTAAACTGTCCCTTAAAAGCACACACTTCACAGTTCAGTTTTGCAATACCACTTAAAAAGAGTAAATATGTGTCATCAGGAAGCTTCAAGGGATTCCATCAATAAAAGCCAATACCGGCTTCCTAGCACCCTTTACATCTGCAGACTGATCACCTGCGCACATTTACATCTCTTTTTTTGGCAAGAGGGCATCATGGCAAGAAGACTTGTTTAGCTGTCTGCCCCGCCCTCGATTTCAGAGCACCAGAGACTCCTTGGCTCACATTTTAAATGTCGGAATTAACCGTCCCTGGTCGGTTGTCTCTTCACAAATAGCAGCCAGGAGCACATGCCCAGGTGAGAGATTCTCTCCAGCCCGTGGCTGTGGGCTTCATACTGCGTCTTCTGAGCTCTAGGAACCCGTGTAACTTCAGGGTTCTTGTGGGCCTAGGCAGCCAATGAGCCTCAGATGCAAAAGGAACTAGCATCAAAATATCCAGCTTAAACAGAAGCATTTGTCACTGGAACCATTATGCTGGTTCCTGAATAGAGATGTGACTGAGGAGGCTAAATGACCCTCTAAAAATCATGATGATAATTTAGAAAGTAAAAGTGGTTTATCAGCAATAGCACAGTTTATTTAAATGGCTTTTGCTATTGTGGAACTTGAGTGTGTCTAGTTGGCTCTAAAATGCTGCATCGCTTCACATGAAGTGTATAATCTTGTATTGAAAAAATAGCAAGAAGCGAAGAGATAAAAGTTAGCGAGTTTTTTTATCTGAGAAAACCAAAGTTTAAGAAAATGTGTGAATAATTTCAAACGTTCAAATGAAGCTTTTTTAGTTGCTATATATTATCCATTGATCTAACCAGAATGAAAGCACGTAGCTCAAAGTAAGTACTTCTTTAAAGAGTCACGAGTCTTTGGTTTCATTATTTTTTTTTTTAAAACATATGCAATTCTTTATAATGTTGGAATTGTGTTATCGCTGCTTCACTGTTGAGGGAAAGCTCCATCAAAGGATTGAGTTTTAAATGTTTAATAAAAATCAGGTCAGCTCTGGACCAATAACGGAATTATGGTTACCTAGCCTTTGCAGTTGCAGCACTGTCAGCACAAACAATTCCAGATGAATTGAACTAAAGAGCAGTTTTCGTCGTAATTTTAATGGTTTAAATGCACCACCGCAAAACTCGGTGTATTCCTTTCGCAAAAAAATACATCAAACCCGAAAAACTGGGCACTGAAATAAACAACCTCAAACTGAAAAAATGTATAGGTCAGGGTATTGATTTAGAAAGGGTCTAATTAAATTCCGAATTTAAGGGAAGATAACTTTTTCAGACCTTTTTTCGTTTCTCTTGATTTTCTATAGAGTGAAACGCTTCAAAACCATAGTCTGCACCTGAAACACGTTACCAAAACATAAGTATTGTATTTGATGCACTATTGGTTCTGCTGCAATGATAGTCAATTAGCTGCACTAAGAGCTAAATGTTGCACTGATTGCAAGACTCAACAGAGAACAGCCCATACCATAGTTCATCATCCTGCAGGCAGAAGCACTTACATAAGCATTGTCAAAACCAGTCCATCTGGCTGTTGCATAAGTGAAATTGCTTCTTCATTGGCAATTTTCTGAGAGTGGGTGGGCGATAGAATGAATGTTAGAATGAATCAACTAATGGATGGATGAGTGAGTGGATGAATGAAAGAATAAATGAAAAACGGAGAGTATGGCTAATTGATAGGTGAGTGTTGGCCATGGCCTTCTCTGCAGAGTCACTGCCAAACGCTTTGCCTTTGCCCCTCCTGTTTTGTTGAATTCCTTTTTATTGTCACTGGGGCTCTTTGCATTTTACCCCTGCTAACCAGTGTACAAAACAAACATGGTAAAAGTGGCTTACACCTAATTGGAACATTTAATTTACCTGAAAGTTCCTGGTGAATGGTACCACATGTACCCAGGGCCTGTACATTAAATGCTACGAATGTATGATTATACAACGCATGCATTCACATTGCATGCTATTAGATCGGGTTTTTACCACGCAAGTCGTTACAACGACTTTCGTTGGAGGGCGCTGGACTTAGGAGTAGTTAAATTTACTATTCCAACTCCAGCCTACGTACAGTAGGGAAGGTGTTGGATAGTAAATTAAACTATTCCTTGTCCTATAGCGCCCTCCAGCGTAAGTCGTTGTAACGACTTGCGTTGTAAAGACCGCGATCTAATGGCATGCGATGTAATGCATGCGTAGTAAAGGTTGTTTCCCAAATGCTACTAGTGGGCAACAGCACTCATAGTGCCACTCAGTAAAGTAGCATTGTAAAGCAGGTCTCAGCTTGCCACTGCAGCCTGTAGTGCAGTTTTAAAATGCCATTGTGACTTGTCAAAATAAACCCTTTGCAAGGCCTAATAAGTCACCCCTAAGGTGGGCCCTAAATTCTCTTTAATGATGAAGTCAGATTTTAACTTGAAAATGACATTTTAAGAAAGTTGACATTTTCTTGCCCAAGCCAACAGAGTTCTTCTGCCAGTATCCTGAGTCACATGACTGTGAGTGGCTCTGCCGTTGGTCTGCATATTGCTTCCAGACATGGGAACAAAGAAGGCCTAAATGTGAGGGGAGTCAGTCTTCCTTACAGGATGGCTAGAGAGGAGCTGTCCCCTGCCCTAATTATATTTCAACTGACTTTGTCTGTAGCACAAACGAAGGAACCTGACACCAGGCCTGCCCTTTGTCACCCTAGACAGTTTGGAGCCAAACCCAAGGGAACTAGTTTTGGATAGGGCAGGACATTCTCCTCCACACAAAGACTGAAAGCAAATAGAAAATAGGAACTTCAGAACAACTCAAAAGAACACTACTAAATCTGTGGAAGATTCAGAAGAAGGACTGCCCTACTGCCAGAAGGACTACACTGCTGCTTGAAGGACTGCCTTGCTGCCTGTACTAGGAAAAATCAAACTTGCTTGATACCAGGCTACCCAGAGTGACTCCGAGTGTCAGTTGGCTGACCTCCTGTGTCTGACACAGGGATACAACAAACTTCCAGAGGTCTCTCTGCAATTGTTTGGCTGACCAGCACCAACTGGGCCTGCCTGGACCCGCCTGAGCCCTGTTGCTCACCTCTGCTGGAGTGAGTCCTGATACCCAAGAGGTGCCCACCAGGCCCTGGACCCTAGAGCAACTGGAAACTGTGAAGCAACCTCTTTGCGTTGATAATCTAATGGTGGTGATAAGCACCAACAAGAAGCTCCCGCAGGACCTGCCCTGTGGACTGACAGTGACCATTCACAGCGACTGGCAATGTGAGACTTTCACTTCATGATGACAGGGACCATCAACGATGTCCAACCCACATGAACCTCCAGCAATGAACAGCTCTTCGTTCTACAGAAACGAGTGTCCGAGATGCTCGACCTGCTACTCGTGCTAAAAGCCGCTTTCTCTCGTGCCCCTCCAATTCAAACACAACTCTTTGTGCCAAACTTGAAAAAGTAACTCTTCAGTGGGACTAACCTGGTCAGTGTATGCGACCCGCGCTCCAAAGCAGTCAGCCTGAACTTGTGATGTTTCCCTGGTCTAGCGCGATCAGATAACTGTGAGTGGCACGTTCTGCTTTTTGGTGTTATTTTCACCTACTAAAATGTTAATTATTATCTCTGGGTCTACTGACTGCATTTAATTCATTTTCTTTATTAAAATGTACTCTATTTTTCTAAATTAGTTTTGGATTTTTGTAAGTTATCACTTTATTAGTAAGTGATTGTAACATTTATTGTATTAGAAGTAAAAAAACAACTGTACAATAAATATTATATTTTAACATAAAAACAAAAAAGAGGATAAAATACCAGCACGCACCACTAGTTAACACTCTTTACATTAAAATATTACCACAATTAGACAACATGAAGGATAAAAATTCCAAGGTTTAGCATCAACAAGCATTTTTAAAACATTCTGGCATTATAGACAATAAGTCAAGTCTAGGATGTTGTCCTACCTATCGCTTTACAAAACATTAATAATGTCTTAATTGTTAGTATCTTTCTGGTGGTAAACAGGGGCTTCCAATCCTTTTTCCAGAGATCGAGACGTGCCGGCCATATGCATACAATCTGCTCAATGGTTTTGTCCTGAAAATTACAGAGTCTGCCTGGCTTTTGTTACTAGACAATTAGATTACCATATGCCCTCAAATTGAGCAATCGGAATATAGAAGAGGCGAAATTGTAAATATTTCAGTTTGCAAGTACCGTTGAGTTGCAGAAAAGTAAGAATCCATAGTAAAGTCTAAAAATTTGCATGATTTTAGTATGACCAAATTGGTGATTCTGCTATTAGCTTTTAGAGTGTTCCATATCAAATTCTGATGCAGCCACGGACTTTTTGTCAGGATCTGTAAAGGTGGTAGGTTATTTCTTATTATGATTTAATTAGCTGAGACTGAGCTCAATGTAGAATTGGGATTCTCTGTACATCTTATATCGTCTGCAATAAGCGTTATTACTGTTTGAGTGCTACATAAATACTTTACGCATTGCCCCAAAGTTAAGCCTGACTGCTTTTGTGCCAAGCTGCCAGAGGGTTAAGCACAGGTTGATTTAGTAACTTTTGTGGTTCACCCTGGTTTGCGCTTTTTACTTGAATGGGACTTCCTCTCTACTCAACTAATAAACCAGTTTCTTACAGATACAAGGACTAATATTTCTCTATTTAATTTACAAAATTATATTGTATACAACTACATTACATAAAGCAGTATTATACACAGTAATATTTATAAAAACAATATTATATACCTAAGAAAATTATATTCTTACCTTCTATCTTGTGTGTCTCAATACTTTTGACCAATATTTGTATATAACAATTTTTTTTCCACTATACCCTGGTGATTCACCCAGATGTGTATGTTGATATAGCTGAAATAAAGAAAACACTGTTAAAAGGTTTTTTTTAAATATACACGTTAAAGGTGTACTATTCATATTTCATTTGCATATGTACAGTGCCTATTGTCATTTGAGTTGAATCCTACTCTATTTTCATTCAGGAGCTGAAAGCACAGGCATGCAGTGCCTACAATGACACAAACTTCAAAAGTTACATATTTACCAGAGATCCAATTATGTCTATGCCACAGATAAATACTGTTAGGATCCTTTGAATAGACATGGGCTGTCCTGTGCTCTAGGTCGAACTCACAGTCTATTGGATAGCAGTGTTTGTGATCACTAGTGTCAGCTGCCTTGCCACAATGTTGAGCCAGTTTCCTGTTAATGTGACTACATCAGAGATCAACTACCAGTGTGTCCAAAAATCAAAGATTCTGGTGAACACAATGCACAGGTCACGTTTATTACAATTAGGATCTGCCGCCTTTTCATAGCTGATGTTTGAAAGGTGAAACTATGCAGTTTCCTGACCACATGCATTGTATCCTCAGCAAGAAGTGGCATCTTTTTACGTATGCCTAACAATGTATTTGGTGAGAGTGTTTCACTCGTTTACTATACCTCTGCTAACACCTTTCCATGTTATGCCTCGAGTTCACCCGAGTTCATCCCAGTATACATGGGTAAGAGCATAGAGGGCTGCGGTTTTCATTTCAAACCTAAGTTGAGGTAAACAACACAACTGAAAGCAAACATCTAAAATACCGTCGATGGGCCTGATTCACAAAGGTGAACTTAGACCAAAAGTCTAAGTTTAGACCTAAAGTCTAACTTTACTACTAGTAAAGTTAGACTTTTGGTCTAAGTTTAGACCAAAAGTCTAACTTAGATCAAAAGTCTAAATTTAGCCTAACTTAGACCAAAAGTCTAACTTTAGTCGTAGTAAAGTTAGACTTTTGGTCTAAGTTAGACTTTTGGTCTAAACTTAGACCAAAAGTCCATAGTAAAGTTAGACTTTTGGTCAAAGTTAGACTTTGGTCTAAACTTAGACCAAAAGTCTAACTTTAGTAGTAGTAAAGTTAGACTTTTGGTCTAAGTTAGATTTTTGGTCTAAGTTAGATTTTTGGTCTAAGTTTACCTTTGTGAAGCAGGCCCTTGGAATTTTTCTCTGTGATTGGGGCCCAATGAGCTCTTTGGATATGTGTGGTGCCACACGGGAATTGTAGGCTGGTGCAACCATGTTACAGAACTGTTCATTATGTTATGTGCAGGGAGGTGAAGGGCGGTAGTTTCTGGCACTGAGTGACTATGCAAGTTTAATCAAGTATTTTGCTGTTTAAACAACATGAGGGCAGGGATGAAGCGCTTGAACTGCTGTAGTGTGTGCTCTTTGATTGGTAGAGCCTATTAGGAGCTTGCTGGTGTTAATAAAATCTTTAGATATGTCAGGAACCGTTGCCTGTTGGTCGAGGTAATGTTCATTTTTTTATATAGAACCCTCATAAATCTATTTAGGCAGTCAACAAAAAATGGCACCTTTTGGAATCGGTTGAGGATTGCCCCAAACTGTACCTTTTATGGTGGTTGCCTCTACCAAGAGGTCATGAGGAGATGAGACATAGCTCGGTCGGAGTATGGGTGGAAACGGCTGACTCAGAATAGGTAGGGCCAGTGGGCATGTGCTACTGCACCAGGAGGGTGCTCCAGCGGCATGGCTTAGGTCAGTTAAGGGCATGGCCATTGTTAGACGTCATCTGCAATATCGGTATAGATCACTTCAGAATTGGCTCATCTTAGTGGACAAGGCCGCGTGAGCTAAATGGAACGTAGCTCCTCATTTAAATGATACCCAGTGAACAAAAATGGCACACACCACTGCCAACCATCACCGCAGGTCATTGCAAGAGGTCTGCTACTCAAATTGGAGTTTATCTGCTCAGCACTTGATTGCAAGTCCAAAAGTTGTACTTGACATGCAATCTGGTCCAGTTGCTCTAGATTTCTTTCAATGAAAACAGTATATTGTGTTCATGTGTTAGTCTAACGCATGGTAGAACCCTTTTTAGGTCTCGCCTGAGCCAGCGCGCATGCGCTGCTCTGCAAGGCATTTAGTAAGGGCTTTTCAACTCTGAACACACGCTTGTGCGTGTGCTTTTTTTAAATTAACCCGCGATTGGCCTTTGCATGCGTCTTTCTAAGAAAGACAGCACGCAATTGGCCCAAGGCGGGTGCATGTCCCGCCTTCTTTCTCCCCTGGCCTATGGTGCTCGGGAGCAAGCAGCAGCGCGGCAAGGTGCCAGCTGCATACCGCACATTCCTTTCGCAGCCGCGTGGCCGCGCTTTTTAGGACTTGTGCCCTGATGCAGATTGCTACTTTTCTCTGCCATGGGCGTCGGGTCGCAGCACAGTATACCAGGAAACACTATTGCGCAGCAACTGTAGGAAACAGCTGTCAACTGACCCGGAGTAATACGCTCATTTTTTAAAAAATTTCAGCTAACGGCATTTGGCGTGATAACACTTAACGGGCAATGCACATAAAATAAAGGACGGTAATAAATTAAACACGTCACTCTTCCGAACACTGAAAACGTAGACTATGTAAAAGGAAGTGGGGAAAGAACAACCCCGAGCAAAGAAACACACGTCCGGCCTCTCTCCGTACCTTCAGCAGCACAGACATCCCAGCGTATATAACAGAACACGGTCTGCAGACAGGTAAAACACAATAAATAAAACCAAAATCGCCGAGGAAATGAAAGAAAGACAACCACGGCAGCGCAATGTAAATAAAAGGCGGGCGAAAGCCACATTTGATTACCAACGTAGTAGACATTGATTACATTGAACAAGAAGCAATATAAACAGAGTCTACGCAACATACTACATTCGCATTCTGATATACACAGAGAATCTTTTGAAAATCATTATAGTCTTTTGCAAACTAATGATGCCATAAATCAATACAAACATCGACTCTAATAATTTCAAAACAACCGGTTTCAAATATGCCTTACCAAAAATGAGTTCGACACAAAAACATACACTTTTAGAAATTCCCTACAAAACCTTCATGGTAAATGTAAATTTGGCGGTTTTTATCCAGGACATAGACATCCATGGCTCTTTCTTTTGTTCTATTCACAGTACGGCAATTGAGAGATCTAGTTATCAGAACAGAACCCTTGTCAGCCATCTTGGAACGGTGTCAGAGATTTAGCGTCACAGGAAAGTAGGTGTTTCAAGTTCACCACTCCGTCCGTGGAACTTTGTTACGTGTGGCTTGGTCGCCATAGAGACGGCAAGGCGCGAGCCACGGATGGAGTCCTCAGTGGGGGCCCATCGGAAAGGCTGCAAGTCGGGGCCCCCGGGGCTAGAGGAGGATCCGCGCCCTCCCGGACTTTCCCCGTTAGCCTTGGTCATTCTGCTCTCCTTGCTCAGCCGCTTCCACCTCCTACCCGAGCCGGCACACGTTTGGTGAGTAGCGGTTCTGGTCCCTGTACTAACAATACTTCATCACGTTCCGCATTCCAGATATTCCAGTTCTCCCATGTCTGTAACACCCCAGTAATAAATTAAGGTTCCCAGTCATTTATTGTCATAGTAATGAACATCATATCCACACAAATCCCAGAATGCATAACACATTTTGGACTATATGAGCTATGTAGACTTTTACCGGGGGAATTTAAAAGAACCATGTTAATACATTTCCATGATATATCACAAATTGTTGACGGTTGCGTTTTAGATCTTGCAGGGTCCTTCCTGTGATATTCTAGATGCTGTGTTATTACATATATTTATGGCATTTAGTTTTATTTTGGAGTAGCTTTCTTAATGCTTAGAGGTCTTTTAGTACACCTGTTGTTGTTCCTTGCACTTTCTGGAATTCTGATACCGTTTTTATTTTAACGCTGACCATGATTTACAATAGTATTTGCATATTTAAGTTGAACTTGAGTGCGCATGTACCTTCATTCAGTGGTGCACAGTGATGTGGCGTAATGGGCAGAGCGGTCGACTTTGGCACTGAGGAACCAGATTTCAGTGACAGAAAGTAGCTATAAAACCACAAGAGTAAAATTATTTTGTACACTATATGTGTTATTTCTCTAGCGCTTTCTGTCACTTTCGTTTTGTCCACCCTCTGGCAAGTTCTGTCAATCAGCCGCAGGGAAGCATGAGCATTGTACAAGCTAGCAAATAAAATAGCATTTTTAGTTAATCCAAGACATTATGTGCCATAGCGTTCCCTAACATAATGGTGTATATCATGACATTATCTTCATATCACTCTTCTTTCACATGTCTCATTTTTTACACGTGAGGTAGAATCCATTTCCTGAAAGATACCTGTCTACACACATTTTAGATTTATTTTTAAATTTGTAACCACCCTGCTTCTTGAAATGTGAGTGTGTGTTTTTTTTTTATCACAGTGTACATCAGCTGTGTCAGGACACCCAATATGGTCTTGTGTTCAGAACTTGAGATCCCAGTGTGATTCAGTTGACTAGTCATAATTCAGCTTCTTGCAGTCAACTCAGGGTGGGACCGCGGAGTGGCTTCAGGGCATTGATCAGAAGGAGCTGAAAGTGAAATTACAGGATTATCCCGAGTATTAGACAAAGAGGTATCAGTCTGCACCTAGGCCTGCAGTTCATGAATTTGTCGCTCTGAGTTCGATGTTCCAGATTGCGTGAAGTGGTAAGCATCTGACTTGCACACAGGCTATGAGTGACTGTTAGACTTGGCATCTTTTGGCGTGTTTCCCCTGAGTTTTTTGCTTTCTGACCTCCCGGTTTTGACTCTGTTTTTGCTGGTGTAACGTTTCTGCGCACTTTTCGCACTGCTGATCAGTGGTAAAGTGCAGGCACTCTCTGTGTCAATTGTGTTATGGATTGGTGTTTCCACGATTGGATACTTGATTTACTTGTTAGTCCCTAGTAAAGTGTACTGAGTGTGCCAGGGCCTGTGAATCAAATGATACTCGTGGGCCTGCAGCACTGATTGTGCCACCCACGTGAGTAGCCCTGGAAAGGTACCTCAGACCTGCCATTGCAGAGTCTGCGCGCAGTTTGTAACTGCCATGTCGACTTGGCCAGTGCACACACTTGCCAATCCCTAACCTTCCCTTTTCTTACATGTCAGGCACCCCTAAGGTAGGCCCAAGGTACCCCTGTGGGCAGGGTGCAGTGTATGGGAAAGGCAGGACATGCCCGGGTGTGTGTGGCATGTCCTGATAGTGAATAACAGCCAATTTCGTTTTTCACTATTGCAAGGCTATCTGTTCTCATAGGCCAGAATGGGCAGTTTGATTATAACATCTTATAATCCTAAACTGACCCAGGGAACAAGGTAGAAATTCGAGTTTAGTATGCCTGAACTCAGAATGTTAAAATACATCTTTTAGTGAAGGTGATTTTTACATTCTGTGTTTGAAAATACCACTTTTAGAAAGTAAGTATTTTCTTGCTCAGTCATCCCGTGTGCCTCTGCTGGAATGTGGATTGCCTGTCTGGGTTTCGGATGACAGAAGGCTGGGGAGCAGGAGGGCTCCAGATAGTCTAGGTAGGGTCAGGAAAGGGCTGAATAGACCTGGGCTGCAAATGGGGGAAGGGGGGAGGAGATTTCCTTGCACCTCAAAGGGCCTGGTCTGCCTCTGAAAATGCCGTCTCCACCTCCTGCCAGGAATTCACACCAGAGAAGGCAGAACTGGTTCTGGCTGGGCACAGACACCCTCTGCCTAGAGGATCAAAGGATTTTTGGATACAAATACTTGGGCCCAGACCCCTGAACTTTAGAACTCATCTGGATCAAGAAGACTGCCAAGAAGAAGAACTGGAAAAGCTGTGAGGAGGAACTATCACTTTGCTGTGTGCTTTGCTGGGCTGACCTGCAGTGGCTGCTTCTGTCTTGGGCAGTGAAAGGCCTGGACTGGACTTTCTGCAACCTATTTTGTGAGTCTCTCCAAGGGCTTGAAGTAGAGCTTGCCCCCTGTTTACGAAGTCTCAGGAACAGCAAAGACTTCAAGCTCTTCTGCCCGCAGCACTGGGGACTGTGTGTTTTGTGCTGTATCAGAGGAAAAGCAACTCAACGACGTCTACGACGCCACTGCCGACTCCATGTCCTGAAGGCACCGCAGAGGGCACCGCCGCAATGCCGCACCGCAACATTGGTCTCACCGACGACGCCTGTCGATGCCGCCACCTAGCCGCTGCTTGCACCGCGACCTGCGGGCACCGCACTCCGCACTGCCTTGCTTCACGCCGAAACCTTGGCACCGCAGAGAGCACCGCTGCAACGCCGCAACGTGACCTTGGTCTCACCGACGACGCCTGTTGATGCTGCCACCGAGCCGCTGCTCACACCGCGACCTGTGGGCACCGCATTCCGCACCACCTTGCTTCACGAGGACGCCTTGGCCTCCCCGGCACCGCCGCTCCATGCCGAAATAGACGCCGCTGCTTGCACAGTGGTTCGAGGGCACTGCTCGTAAGTCACACAAAGCACCGCCCTCATCCCGCACCGCAGCCTTGGCCCACCGACGCCGGCACCATCGACTCCCGCTCGTCAGCCGACAGCGCTTCAGCAACGACGATGCCACTGGTTGCACCGTGACCTGCTAGCACCGTGACGAGCACCGCCTTCATCTCGCACCGCGACCCTGGTCTCACCGACGGCGCCATCCTGCACTGCCACCGAGCCGCTGCTCGCACCGCGACCAGGGGGCACCGCACGCCGCACCGCTGCACATCGCACCGCAGCACCCGATGCCTGTCGACGCCAGCGCTCCTGATTCTATCAGAGAGGAGCTCGACCTGCAACGCGAGTAACTTTGAGGGCCTCATCGCCCTGCATTTCTCACAGGTACTGTTTGCGTCTCTTTCCGACACCGTAGCTGGCCCGCGACCCCGCGACCAGCCAGAACTGTTGGATTTGTTGTTCACGACGCCATGGTAGCCCCGGACGGAGCTATCGACATCGAGGAACTTTGTTTGAAACTTATTTTGATAACTGAAGACTTTTTTTTCATATAGTATTGGTGATTTTTGTCGTTTTTGGTCTTGGTTTAATTATATAAAAATATTGGATATTTTTCTAAACTGGTGTGGTGTCCTTTTGTAGTGCGTACACTGTATTACTGTGGGTTATGTGCAAATGCTTTACACACTGCCTCTAGGATAAGCCTGACTGCTCGTGCCAAGCTACCAAGGGGGTGAGCAGGGGTTATTTTAGGAGTGTAACTCCCTTATCCTGACTAGAGTGGAGATTTTTGCTTGGCTTCGGCCCTTGCCCTAGCCTACCAGAAATCCCATTTCTAACATTGGTGGCAGCGGTGGGATAGGACTTGCGTTTGCACTTGACTTACAGTGATTGGTGTGCACTACTACCATATCGCAGACCATTACGTGCCACATACTAGTCCTTTTATTTTTGGCCTATTTTTTGATCTTGCCAGTTTGAACTTGCTACTTCGTCATGCCGGAATCAAGAGCATCATCCGTTGCATCCCTGGAAATTGCCTTTGAGGGGGATAGGTTGGAACTCTACAATGTTAGGGAATTGAAATCCATTTGCAAGAGCCTAAAAGTCCAAGTCAGAGGCCTCACTAGGAAGGACAAGCTACAAAAGGCGCTGAGGGCCTGGGTAGCAGCCAGAGATGCAAGTGGGCAATCTGGCGATCTTAGTGGAGAGGGGCCTATTCCTAGGGTGGATGTGCTTTTGGGAGGGGGGGAACCCTTCCGGCCAGGCAGCAGTAGTCTGTCCCCAGAGGAGCTGGAGGACAGGTGGGAAGCAAGGAAGTTCGAGTTGGAAAAACTCAGGTTAGAAATGGAGGAGAGAAAGATGATATTAGACCATGAACGAGGTCTTAAGGAGCTGGAGCTAAGAAGTAAGCCTGGCTCAGATGGTGGCAGCAACTCGTCAAGACAGGCAGACAGAATCGTGCACATCCCTAAGAATGTGGGCAAGGAATTCAAGAAGGGGGGTGACATACAAAGGTGGTTTCAGGGGTACGAGGCAGCAATCCACATGAATGGGGTCCCTGAGGAGAATTGGGGAGCAGGATTGTGGCCTCTCTTCCCTGAAGAAGCGAGGGACACCTTAATAGCTTTGGGTAAGGGGTATCAGCTCACCTATCCAGACATGAAGGATGCCCTCCTCACTAAGTATGGTCTTACTCCTGAAAAGTACAGGGATCAGTTCAGGTCCAGTAAGAAGTCTGATGCCAACACTTGGTTGGAATGTGTGGATGTGTTTTGCCGGTCACTGGATGGCTGGGTGAAGGGCAGTAATGTAACAGATTATCAGGGGCTCTACAATTTGATTGCATGGGAGCACTTGTCCAGTCTATGTTTTGTAGATCTGCGCCAGCACCTAGTTGATAGTAAGCTGACTGACCCTAGGAAGCTTGCTATGGAGGCGGACCGCTGGGTGAGTACCAGGGTCCACAAGAAAGCGTTTGGGGAGACTCAGCCAAAGGTGGGCAGGGTCCCCAGCAGAAAAGTGGGGGGACAAGGGTAAAGCACAGGAGTTCTCTAAAGGGCCCCAAACTAACACCCAGGGTAAAGGTTCCCATCCCCCGGAGATAAGAAACAGGGGGTCTCGTCGGGAAAGCCTGCTGAGACCGGCCCCCGCAAATGTTTTGCCTGTGACCAGGTGGGGCACATGAAGGGGGACCCCAGGTGCTCCAAGGGGGCACAGCCACCCACTGGTGGGCAGTCCAAGGTGTTGGCTAGTGTAGCGCTTGGGGAGGAGGAAGAGTACCCACAGGAGGGTGGGGACCCCGCAGAAATGACCCAGGTCTCACTAGGGGACAGTGAGATGGTCCCAGGGGCCCAGGTGCCCCCTAACACAAAGAAATACAGCACCGGGGTGACCATGAATGGGAAAAGGGTAGAGGCTCTCCAGGATACTGGAGCCAGTGTGACCTCAGTTCGGTGTCACCTGGTCTCTGAGAGGCAGGTAGTCCCTGGGGCATTCCACCAAGTAATTGCAGTCGACAATTCAGAGCACCAGTGTCTGGTGGTGCAGGTTCCCTTCGAGTGGGGGGGGTCTCAGGTCCTTTGAGGATAGTTGTGAGCCCTTCCATGCCTGTCGATTGTCTGCTCGGTAACGACCTGGAGCAGTCCTTGTGGAAGGATGTTGAGCTCAGGTCCCACTTGGAGATGCTTGGGTTGCCGGAGTGGGCATGCGTGTCCACTCGGTCCATGGCGGCCAGAGTGGGTGATCAGAGGGACCCGGAGCCTGAAACAGTGGCCCAGGTCCCTGCCAAGAGAAAAAGCCGGGGCGCGGGAAACCGGCCCACGAAGTTCCCACGGCCCGGGAGGAGGCGGACCTTGAGGGGGACGCCCCGGTGCCTACAGGGGAACAGGTAGCCGAACTGGGGGACATCTCTGAGCTGACCCATTGGCAGCAAGAAGGGGGGCCCACCAGGGAGGAATTCTGCCAGGAGCAGAAAGAGTGCCCTTCTCTGGAGGGTCTGCGGCGGCAGGCCGCAGCCCAGGTGACTGGTGATCAGTCCGGGTCACATTGGATCTACTGGGAGTATGATCTCCTGTACAGCGAGCCTAAGGTCGTGGAACCTGGGTCAGCCCGTGTGCTGGTGGTACCCCAGCACTTCCGGACCTTCCTACTGGGTGTGGCTCACAACGTGCCTTTGGCAGGACATTTGGGGCAGGACAAGACCTTTGACAGGCTTGTCACCCACTTCTTCTGGCCTCAAATGCGAAGGCAGAAGGATGTGCATTGTCGGTCTTGCCAAACTTGCCAGGCAAGTGGCAAGAGTGGGAGGAAGGTCAAAGCTCCTCTCCAACCGTTCCCCGTTGTTGGGACACCCTTTGAAAGGGTAGGGATGGACATTGTGGGGCCACTGGATCCCAAGACAGCCAGGGAAAACAGGTACATCCTGGTCCTGGTGGACCATGCCATCCGGTACCCGGAGGCAATCCCTCTCAGGACAACAACGGCGCCAGTGGTGGGCCGGGCGTTAATGGGGATCTTTTCCCGCGTGGGGTTCCCCAGAGAGGTGGTTTCTGAAAGGGGGACCAACTTCATCTTGAAGTATATGACATCCCTGTGGAAGGAATGTGGTGTTACTTACAAGTTCACCACCCCTTACCACCCCCAAGGTAACGGTCTGGTAGAAAGGTTCAACCAGACCTTGAAGGGCATGATCAAGGGTCTCACCGAACGCATGAGGTGTAAGTGGGACGTCCTCTTACCGTGCCTTCTCTTTGCGTACCGGGAGGTACCCCAGAAGTCTCTCGGGTTTAGTCTCTTTGAGCTTCTGTACGGGCACCCCGTGCGAGGACCTCTAAGCTTGGTGAAGGAAGGCTGGGAAGCCGCTCCCAGGAAAACCCCCCAGGATGTGTTTAGCTACATGCTGGCCTTCCGAAACCAAACTGCCCACTTCAGGAAACTCGTTCAGGCATACCTCGAGGCCAGCCAGGAAGAAATGAAGAAGTGGTATGACCAGAATGCCACTCTGGTCGAGTTTCAACCTGTACAAAAAGTGTGGGTTATGGCCCCAGTGGAACCTTGTGCCTTGCAGGACAAGTGGACTGGGCCCTTTGAGGTGGTGGAGCGCAAAAGTGAAGTTACCTACCTGGTGGATTTGCAGGCTCCCCGGAACCCTTTACGGGTCCTCCACGTGAACCGCCTCAAGCCCCACTTCGAGAGGTCTGAAGTGAGAATGCTCTTGGCGACAGATGACGGGGAGGAAGCGGAGAGTGAGCCTCTCCCGGACCTCCTGTCTGCCCAAGAGGGGGATGGGTCGGTGGATGGTGTGATCCTCTCCCCGACCCTGACCGCTAAGCAACAGAGCGAGTGTCGCCAGTTTGCTCCGCTGTTCTCCTTGACCCCAGGTGTTACTCACTGGTGTACCCACGATGTGGACACCGGTGACAGCACCCCTGTGAAACATAAGATTTACAGGTTGGCTGACTGGGTCAAAGCCAGCATCAAAGAGGAGGTCTCGAAGATTTTGGCGTTAGGGGTGGTTGAGCCGTCCAGCAGTCCATGGGCCAGCCCCGTGGTCTTGGTCCCGAAGGCTACAGCACCCGGTGCCACACCAGAACTGCGGTTCTGTGTGGACTACCGGGGGCTCAATGCCGTCACTCGGATGGACGCACACCCCATCCCCCGAGCTGATGAGCTCATCGATCGGTTGGGAGCTGCCAAATTCCTTAGTACGTTTGATTTAACGTTGGGGTACTGGCAGATTGCTCTAACCGAGGGGTCCAAGGAAAGATCCGCATTCTCAACCCCGGAAGGGCATTACCAGTTCCGTGTGATGCCCTTCGGGTTGAAGAATGCCCCTGCCACCTTTCAGAGGTTGGTCAACCAGGTGTTGGCCGGGCTGGAGGAATTCAGCGCCGCATACCTGGACGACACTGCGGTGTTCAGTTCCAGTTGGGACGAACACCTGCAGCACCTCGGGGAAGTGTTGAAGGCGCTGCAGAAAGCAGGCCTCACGATTAAGGCCAGTAAGTGCCAGATCGGGCAGGGTTCGGTGGTGTACTTTGGACACCAGGTAGGGAGCGGCCAGGTGGCGCCCCTGCAGCCCAAGATTGACACCATCCTGGCTTGGGAGCCCCCCAAGACCCAGACAGAGGTGAGGGCCTTCTCAGGAGGTTTGTTAAGGGATATGGCACCATTGTTGCCCCCTTAACGGAGCTGACTTCCAAGAAGCAGCCAAAAAAGGTGATCTGGGCTGAGTCCTGCCAGAAGGCATTTGATGCCCTGAAGGCCGCCATGTGCACGGCCCCCGTGCTCAAGGCCCCCGACTTCTCAAAGGAATTTGTCATGCAGACCGACGCGTCAGAGCATGGAGTGGGAGCAGTGCTCTCACAGCTGAACGAAGAGGGCCTAGACCAGCCTGTAGTCTTCCTTAGCCGGAGACTACTCCCCAGGGAACAGAGGTGGAGTGCCATAGAAAGGGAAGCTTTCGCTGTGGTCTGGGCACTGAAGAAGCTGAGGCCCTAGCTGTTTGGGACTCACTTCCGGGTTCAGACTGACCACAAGCCCCTCAGATGGTTAATGCAGATGAGGGGTGTTAGAAATGGGATCTCTGGTTGGCTAAGGCTTGCGCCAAAGCCAGGCAGAGACCACCACTCTAGTCAGGGCAAGGGAGTTACACGCCGAAGATAACCCCTGCTCACCCCCTTGGTAGCTTGGCACGAGCAGTCAGGCCTATCCGGGAGGCAATGTGTAAAGCGTTTGCGCACGCACACAGCAACAACATACCAGGCACACCACAAAAGGAACTCCACACAAGGTTATATCAAAAATAGCCTTTGTATTCTCATAACACATTAGAATAGTAATCACATAATATACATTGTGCCACCTGGCACTAGGTAATATCTACAAGGGATTATGCACACCTGGCAGGGCCAACTGGACCACTGTCAGAACCATCACAAAGTGAACTTAGTAAATGTAGGACATATCATAAACGTAGAACACAGCCAGTAAACACTGGCAACCTCAGCATCATCCTGTAACATAAACCCTATTATGCACAGTATCACATTTAGGCGTGAAATACATTCTGCGCCAACCTTACCAGCATAAACACATTATGCAATCATCTCATAAGTCTAAACGCATTAGACCCTAACCTCCTAAGCATAACTCACATTAGGGGCATAACTCACAGTAGAGAATAATCTCACTAGCGTAAACCACAGTATGCAAATAACCTCATACATAAACCACAGTTAGAGGCATAAAACAGGGTGCGTAAATCATAGTACATGAATCACATTTCCTAGCACCACATAAATCACAATAGGGCCTGGCGCCCTATAAACCTAACAGTCCCCCTGGCCAACTGGCCTTCTCAAAGGGGGTCAAATGACCTATGTCCAGCAAAGTCAGGGCCGGCTGCCAATGCAGCAGAGTTCACAAAGTGCGTAATTGCGCAGACCTAAACGTTGCAGCTGTCACTAAGTGCTGTACAGCTGGGAATGAAATAAAGGCTCTGGCACCACTGTGCCCTTTGAATAAGTATGCAAAAACGTTGCAGCTGCCCGCGATGGTGCGGCGCAGCTGAGAACAATGTAACATGGGCCGTGCCCGTGGGGCTCCACTGGGGCTCTTACATAAATTGCCCCCAAAAACGAACTTGGCACTAGCACTAACTGGGCCTTCTGAGCCCCCCAGGAACTTCAGAACTTACATGTGCCCACATGCTGCAGCTGCCCGCAACTGCAGTGCAGCTGTGAAGATCACAGAGGCACTGAAAATGCTCACAGGGGAGCCCCTCTGTATCGGGACTTTTCAGAGCCAACGGGCGCAAGCAGGCACCCACAGGGTGCTTCTGGGGACCCAACAACAATGAAGTAAGCTCTCCCTCACCGGGGCTCTGGGAACTCGCTGGTCTCCTTTTTGGGCCGCTCCCGACTCTTCTCCGGGCAGACGACTCTGCCCCGTTTCACCCGGTGCCTCTCTCAGTATGCGGGACCAGCACCACTCCTCACTTCACCTGGGTCCCCTCCTGGGACCCGGGACTTCGATGTGGAGCCCGCAAGGCTCCAGCCGGCACTTCCTCTTTCCGGTCGCCGCTCCTGCTACCACGAGGCCCCGCCCATGTCCCAGGCAAGGTTGCCTGACTTCCTGTGTGGCGATCGGGGCCGCGGCGGTGATTTCGTTTCTCCTTCTCTTCGTGGCAGCAAATGAGGGGTAGGCTCCCTCTTAATTTAAAATATAAAGCGGGGTGGGCACCCGCTCAACATGGCAAAATGCGGGGTAGGCTCCCTCCGCCACCGGGCACCAGTGCGGGGTGGACTCCCGCCTAATGAGGCATAAACCAGCGGGGTGGGCTCCCGCTCGGTTTCTAAAGCATAAATCAGTGGCACCAACGCGGGGTGGGCACCCGCAATCAGCATCATGGGGTAATCCCTACGATGTGGATTCCCTCTCAAAGGGGCTGCAGCAAGGCGCTGCGCAGCCTACACGCTCTTCTTGGGAAAATCCAAATAAAGCGCTCCCCAGGCGCTAGGGCAACCAAGAGAAAGTCCTTAGAGATGAAGGGGCAATGCAGGGCCCAGGGAGGCAAGCCCTCATGGCAGCCCCTCCTGGGCCCCAGCAGCAGCACGCCCCGGCAGGATTCAGGAACAAGAACTGAACATTTTCATGGGGTCACAGCCCCTATATTTATATCACAGATTCCCTTTGTCTGTAGTGCAGGGCATGGGGGAACCAGATGCAACTGGTTCAGGGGGGTTTTGGAGCACTTTGTTTTGCAAGCTCCTCTTTCCCTTTGTCAGGTGGGGGCTAGGTGATCAGACACACCACAGGGGGTGGAGCCAGCATTGTACAGGGCAGGCACACTCCTATTCAGAGTCAGGGGATTACTACTCCCACTACTCCCAGCCCAGGTGTCCTATTCAGCCCAGCGCTGACTCACCCTGCCCCTCCTGGAGCCACACACACCTCCCAGCCCTTGTCACTCACAAGCCAGACATGCAATTCACATCAGGCAGGCAGACACATAGCACACAGATATGCCAACTTCTAAAAGTGGCATTTCTCCAACAGTCATAATAAATCGGCGCACACCATTGCGCAGCATTTATTCTCACAATTTCATACATACCAAACTCGACCACTCTGCTCCTCCCATACCATGAATTACCACTGACACACACTGATCAGGGAATCCCCAATGCATTCCTATGGGAGGGCAGGCCAATCTCACCAATGTAACACAGAGAGCGCACGCACTTTCCACTGGACCACAGTGCGAAAGTGCCCAGAGGCCTAAAACCACCAACACCATGTCAGAACTTAAGGCAAAAAGTTTAGGGGTGAACCTGCCAGAGAGGGCCAAGTCCAACAAGGGGGGAGAATCCAAAACTGCTGAGGTGGTCCATCTCCCTACAGGGAATGGACTTTACGGTGGAACACCACCCTGGCACAGAGCACGCCAACGCAGATGGCCTGTCCAGGTTCTTCTGCCTTAGTGAAGAGAACTCCCAAGCGAGTGGGTAGTTCTCCCTACTTTCAGCTGGAGGGGACATGTGTTAGACTTGGCATCTTTTGGCGTGTTTCCCCTGAGTTTTTTGCTTTCTGACCTCCCGGTTTTGACTCTGTTTTTGCTGGTGTAACGTTTCTGCGCACTTTTCGCACTGCTGATCAGTGGTAAAGTGCAGGCGCTCTCTGTGCCAATTTTGTTATGGATTGGTGTTTCCACGATTGGATACTTGATTTACTTGTTAGTCCCTAGTAAGGTGTACTGAGTGTGCCAGGGCCTGTGAATCAAATGCTACTCGTGGGCCTGCAGCACTGATTGTGCCACCCACGTGAGTAGCCCTGGAAAGGTACCTCAGACCTGCCATTGCAGAGTCTGCGCGCAGTTTGTAACTGCCATGTCGACTTGGCCAGTGCACACACTTGCCAGTCCCTAACCTTCCCTTTTCTTACATGTCAGGCACCCCTAAGGTAGGCCCAAGGTACCCCTGTGGGCAGGGTGCAGTGTATGGGAAAGGCAGGACATGCCCGGGTGTGTGTGGCATGTCCTGATAGTGAATAACAGCCAATTTCGTTTTTCACTATTGCAAGGCTATCTGTTCTCATAGGCCAGAATGGGCAGTTTGATTATAACATCTTATAATCCAAAACTGACCCAGGGAACAAGGTAGAAATTCGAGTTTAGTATGCTTGAACTCAAAATGTTAAAAGACATCTTTTAGTGAAGGTGATTTTTACATTCTGTGTTTGAAAATACCACTTTTAGAAAGTAAGTATTTTCTTGCTCAGTCATCCCGTGTGCCTCTGCTGGAATGTTGATTGCCTGTCTGGGTTTCGGATGACAGAAGGCTGGGGACAGGAGGGCTCCAGATAGTCTAGGTAGGGTCAGGAAAGGGCTGAATAGACCTGGGCTGCAATGGGGGATGGGGGGATGAGATTTCCTTGCACCTCAAAGGGCCTGGTCTGCCTCTGACAATGCCGTCTCCACCTCCTGCCAGGAATTCACACCAGAGAAGACAGAACTGGTTCTGGCTGGGCACAGACACCCTCTGCCTAGAGAATCAAAGGATTTTTGGATACAAATACTGGGGCCCAGACCCCTGAACTTTAGAACTCATCTGGATCAAGAAGACTGCCAAGAAGAAGAGCTGGAGAAGCTGGCGAGGAGGAACTACCACTTTGCTGTGTGCTTTGCTGGTCTGACCTGCAGTGGCTGCTTCTGTCTTGGGCAGTGAAAGGCCTGGACTGGACTTTCTGCAACTTATTGCGTGAGTCTCTCCAAGGGCTTGAAGTAGAGCTTGCCCCCTGTTCACGAAGTCTCAGGAACAGCAAAGACTTCAAGCTCGTCTGCCCGCAGCACTGGGGACTGTGTGTTTTGTGCTGTATCAGAGGAAAAACAACTCAACGACGTCTACGACGCCACTGCCGACTCCGTGTCCTAAAGGCATTGCAGAGGGCACCGCTGCAACGCCGCACCGTAACCTTGGTCTCACCGACGACGCCTGTCGACGCCGCCACCGAGCCGCTGCTTGCACTGCGACCTGTGGGCACTGCACTCCGCACCGCCTCGCTTCACGCCGAAGCCTTGGCACCGCAGAGAGCACCGCCGTAACGCCGCACCGCGACCTTGGTCTCACCGATGACGCCTGTTGACGCCGCCACCGAGCCGCTTCTCGCACCGCTCCACGACCTGTGGGCACCTCACTCCGCACCGCCTTGCTTCACGAGGACGCCTTGGCCTCCCCGATGCCGCTGCTCCACGCCGAAATAGATGCCGCTGCTTGCACCCTGGTTCGAGGGCACCGCTCGTAAATCACACAAAGCACCGCCCTCATCCTGCACCGCAGCCTTGGCCCACCGACACTGGCACCATCGACTCCCGCTCATCAGCCGATGACAGCGCTTCAGCAACGATGACGCCGCTGCTTGCACCATGACCTGCTAGCACCGTGACGAGCACCGCCTTCATCTCCACCGCGACCCTGGTCTCACCGACGGCGCCATCCGACGCTGCCACCGAGCCGCTGCTCGCACCGCGACCTGGGGGCACCGCACGCCGCACCGCTGCACGTCGCACCGCAGCACCCGACACCTGCCGACGCCAGCGCTCCTGATTCCATCAGAGAGGAGCTCGACCTGCAACGCGAGTGACTTTGAGGGCCTCATCGCCCTGCATTTCTCACAGGTACAGTTTGCGGGTCTTCCCGACACCGTAGCTGGCACGCGACCAGCCAGAACTGTTGGATTTGTTGTTCACAACGCCGTGGTAGCCCCGGACGGAGCTATCGACATCGAGGAACTTTGTTTGAAACTTATTTTGATAACTGCAGACTTTTTTTCCATATAGTATTGTGGATTTTTGTCGTTTTTGGTCTTGTTTTAATTATATAAAAATATTGGATATTTTTCTAAACTGGTGTGGTGTCCTTTTGTAGTGCGTACACTGTATTACTGTGGGTTATGTGCAAATGCTTTACACACTGCCTCTAGGATAAGCCTGACTGCTCGTGTCAAGCTACCAAGGGGGTGAGCAGGGGTTATTTTAGGAGTGTAACTCCCTTATCCTGACTAGAGTGGAGATTTTTGCTTGGCTTCGGCCCTTGCCCTAGCCTACCAGAAATCCCATTTCTAACAGTGACGCATGCACAATTCTGCATGCATGCATGCAGAAAGGGCAGAGAAATTAAACTGCAGCTGGTCTGGAGAAGTTGAGACACAACAAGCGATATCACAGTAGAACTGCTTACAAGTGACAGAACCAAAGATTAGTATCCACTTAGAGGAGCAGTCCTCAGCTCCTGACTTGTCTCCCTCTCACCTTGGAAACGAAAATTAGAGAAAGCACAAACAATTATTGGAGGCAATCAGCTCCTTCCCTTCCAGAAAGATGATTGAGGCATATATCATTAAAGGAGTTAATGAGAAAACATGGACCAATGAACATAGTAGTCACCATTTGTTTACCTTCCCCTCTGCAGATTCATGCCATGAGGAGTCTGTGTCCCAGGAGGAAAATTAGACTGGTCTCCCAGATGATACTGAGCTCAGGGGTAAATTTGCATTGGAAGGCAGGACGAGTTATGCTGGTTCATAAAGTAATTGCTTGTAAAATGGGCTTTCGGGTGGACGATGAACCAGACTACCCTGGCAGCATTAAAAGCCTAAACTGATAGGATTTCCCGTTTTGTCAAAAGTGAAAAAAGTAGATTTAAGTGAGTGGAAAGAACTGGATGGACGCACCCCATGCAGGTTCATGCCTAAGCTTCACCTACCTGAGATTGAAATGCATCGCCTGCCACTGCTACAAGAGCCTCCTTTATTTCATGTGTGACTGGAATGTCCTGCTCATAATCCAGTAGCGCACGATGCGACATGAAACAAGGTACCAGACTAGTGGTTTGAGATGATATCGTGCCTAGGGAATTACGCAGTGGAAGCCATATTTCCCTCTCCCTGTAGGCACACAGAGTCTGGTGCCCCTTGTTTTCTATACTAAAACCCTGAGACTGCAAATTGAAACTCGGGGCCCTGAGATCTGCCAGGGAATATCTCCCAGTTTATGTGAAAAAAGGCACAACTAAATTATTGGCTGTTGAAGGGAAATAACTGTTACTGCTTTAAATTGATTAAAACCGTAGACTGCAGCATCAGCATGCAAGCCCTAGGCATTACTGCCTTTGACTAATAGCTGGAGTGGCTTTAACTAGCCTATCTTGAAATCGGACTGGACAGGGGCCCCCTTCTCCATGAACAATACAAATAAACGTTGCCATAATTTTGGAAATCACCCCGAGTTCTGATATGAGGCTGAATAGAATCACGTGTTGACCCTTTTGAGGTGTAGAACTATTCTGAATCCCCCTGACAAGTTCCATTACATAACACTCTAGTAAACTCCTTGTGAGTGCTATCGAATGTCAATGCTGCATCTGCCACTTATGCCTCTGTCACAAGACCCTACCATAATGCATTAAAAACAGATATGACGCCCTTGATGCTAGCCATACTCTGGAATGTTGGTGCAGGAAAGAGGCTCATGCACTTTGGAGGATGTTGATGAGTGCGCCTACCCCTGATCCTTTTCTTAAATTTGTATTTGTAGAGCGCAACATTCATCCCAAGGGACATCACGGCGCTAGGAGAGCATAATCCTGTGGTAGGGGAAGACGAAAGTACTCAGTTTCAGAGTGGGGCATCAGTGGATAGTTTTTTGCTTTAGTTATCGTCTAGGAAACAGGGAAGTTTTTAATTTCTTTCTGAAAAGCGGATATTCATCTGTTAGCCGTAAATCCAGTGGAAGTTCGTTCGTTGAGAAACTAGCTTTGCTTTGAAAGGGACTTGCACCTCTTGTGTCTTTGAAAGAGCCTTTTCCAGAAAATTGTTAAATTGTGGACCATATGCCCCCCAAAATGGAGCAACAAAGCTGCTAACTCTTTTGTGCACTCTCTGTTTGCCAGTCTCAAACGCATATGTTTAGTCAGCCTACTACTACTACTACTACTCCCCAGTGACGCCAATGACCCGATCATTCATCCAACAAAACACGTTCTCTCTCTATGACTCTTATCAGGGGCATTTAATCCCTTTACAAGGCTAGCTCGGTGCAAAGATTCCCATGGCCTTTTTGAAGTAATGAAAGTAAATGAAACATAACGCTTTTCTCCTGCATTAACATTCAGCTTTTGATGAATATTCCATGCCTAATGAATTTGCCCCACTCTTTTCTTAGATGGCTTAGGTCTCCAAACTGCGTCTTGGTCCATTACAGCAGGGTACCACTTTGCCTTCATTTTCACATGGTGCTACAATCCATGGCATCAATAATGCAGATGGTAGTGGGGTGAAATGCCCCTCTGAGACTCATGTGTGGCTGTGGATCAATCAGCCATGGCAGTCACGTGAAGAGTGCGCAGCCGGCCTCACCGCACATCCTCTCACATTTTCCTCAAATTCTTCCTTCTGACAGATATGTCACTACTATGCAGTGCCGGAATGTGCATAATGTTGCAATCGGAATGGATTTCCATTTACTTTGTCCTAAATAACACAGACTTCAGATCTGGAAACTGACTGTCAAAGTTATTTGTAAAAGAGCATCTTCTGAGTCCCCACACGTGTCTCAGTATCCATCATGCACTCCATTACTTGGGCCTGCGTATGTTGAGTAGTAACTTGTCTTCTTGGGTGATCGGCTAACTGAATGGTTAAGGTGCCTGATGCTTTTTTTTTTTTTTTACTAAGCCACGCAAAATCACGAAAATCGGGCTTTGCTTGACATAGTAAATCCTGAAATATATTTTGTGTCTTAGCAAAAAGTGACACAACCCGACGCACAATGCTAGTACATCTGGGCCTCGGTTTGTAATACATTCTTTCTGCCTGCATGCACTTTGTTGTATTTAGTTAGACCTCTGTTTGAAACAATCTGGATACAAAACGCATTCATATTCATATGTGTCAGGGCGCCCAGTGCTTTTTATATTGGCTCTAGAAGGGGGCACACCCCTTTGGCAAGTTTGTAAACTGCATACTTTTGTGAGCTATAATCCGTCACAGACAAATGGTGTTTTTCTTTCATGCGTTAAATGCTGCAGTATTCTCCTCGCCGGGCTGTATATTGTTCCTTTATATGACCTGCTCCAGGCAATAAAGTCTATTTACTTGAACACAAAAAAAAACCATATTGCTGAGTTTCCAATTATATTGTCTTGGTGAATTATTCCCGAAGTATCCGCTAAGGGGAGCGCGATGCTGGACCTCCCTTTCAGGTTTCTATGGCAACAGCAGGGAGTAGAGTCTGTCAGGCAAAGTGCTTGCTAAAGCAGGTGTCGTATTGCACAGCCCTCCAGAAGCTCCCGGATACTGGGACCAGCCGCGCGCCGCGGCGCTCCGTCATTGCAGCATCTCGGGCCCCAGGTTTTGTGAATGGGTTCTGTGAAGCTCAAGTGAATGAAGATGGTTCACCACTCAGGGTCTTTTCAGTGTTTTAGGCAGCAGAAAGGTCAGTAGGAATGGCTCTTTCCCCCAGGCGAGGTCTGCATGCCCTTGCAGTGTACAGCTCTGGCGCCCCAGCTAGAGAGCAGCGGAAGGCAATGTGCTTGTCTAATGCAGATGTTTGGGACTCTTCGCTGCAGACCGGCGCTCAGCCTGCTCGCTTTACAAACGCCGTCTGCATGTGTCTGTCTTTGAAATCTAGCTGGGGCACTCCGCAAATGCATGGCATGCAACATAATCAGCATGTGCACTTTCATTTAAATAGAGAAATGCGAATTACAGAATGACCTTTGCGCTTTTATTCGGGATCACTTGAATTCTAAAATATAGGCACGGGGTCGATGGGTTGAATGGTGCCAAAGATGACAGAACTGCAGATTTGGCGCAGATGGACAGATGCTGCCTAAAGTTCGAGATTGCTTCGCTGCGGTAGAAATGATTTACAGCATCTTACAAACGTGTGCATGTCCTGCCGAGTGCATCCGTTTCCGGGGCTCTTTCCGAGGCTGCTGTCATTCCAATGCAGCAGTTTTCTATATTCTGTCAAAAGTTGCCTTTTGACTTTGTTTGGCGTGGTGTTTTAAGATCACAGTCACAATGGGATGTTGTGATTTCTTTCGCGGTTTGAGTGTGTCGTTTTTGCTTCTTGAACGTTTTATTTAAGTATTAACATTATGCTTGCCTGTTTCCGTCACATGCATTCTAATGGGCGTGTGACGACATTCTCTGGATTTTCTTCTGGGATATTTGTATGAGCACTTCAACGTGTTTGTGTTTTGGTGTCTGTTTGCCGTTGCGCATTTGTTGTCTCTGTCTATCTGTTCATGTTGTTCATATGCAAATGACCTAGACATTGCTAATCAATTATAAAGACGGTGAGCATTATAAAAAAAAATAGTTTCAGTGGCAATCTTTAAAGTGTTCGAATTATGTAGAGAGGTGAGGGAACTTAATTATTTTCCAACTGTCCAACCCCCCGAATATGAATCCTACTTGACACATTCCAAAATACAGCACCTTTGTGCCGCACAAACAGCAATACTGTGTTTTTGTATTGTACGTGTACAAAAAACACCGACTAGTATTATGCCAAAAATGTACCAGCAGAGAAGCTCGGCCCCTGCGCTCTCTGGGGAGAGAGTTCCTTCAATATGATAGGGAATTCCCTATGAAAATGAGGAAATCCCATCTGACTTTGAAGAAAGCCACCCCCGCCAGCCAGAGGAGTGGTTTACATCTAACCTGGAGGCGGGGCCCTGCCGGAGCCCTCGAGCTTGATGAAGTATCCACGCATTCTACGGTCTAACAGTTCAGACAGGGCTGTCAAGGAGGAAGAGAGAGAATTGCACCTTCCTGGTTTGTGCATACCTTTTAGCTGATTGTTAGCAGGTAGTGTAAAGCATACAATAGGTGCTAATAAAGTCTTTAAAATCTGGGTTGCAACATTATTGGCTCCAGTGTGTCAATCGGGTGCAAAAACACACCCATGAGGCTCCTCTGGCATTTCTCAGTCGCACTGCTGTGATCCCTACTTTTTACAGAGCCTAGTAGTGTGTCCGGCAAAAATAGCTTTCAGAAGCATAGGACTGGTTCAAAGTTTACATTAAAACAGTTAGCAGATTTATAATCTCAAGCAGGTGAGAAGGGTTACCCACTATGGGTCTAGTTACTAACAAAGCAATCTTAATATTTTAAACATAAAATAAGAAGAACATCACATTCAATTTAAATAATTGAGTGAACACACTAAAGTAACAGGTACAGCCCCGTTTCCAATATTTTACTCTTCTGAAAAGAATTGATCAAAATTTAGAGAGACCGAGTTGCTGACAAATATGTCGAGATTTGATACAGAAAGCTGGATGTTTCTCAGAGAAATATCTGGCGAATTCAACATTCTGTCTGTGTATTTTACACAACATAAATTCACACGTTCTAGATGTAAATCTAAAATGTTTGCAAATATTCCCAATGCATGCATTGAATGCTGGAGTCTGTGAGTTGATATCAGTTACTTGTTCTTCTAGTTGTTAACCAGCAGACTCTGAAAACATGGGTTTAATCATGGCATCTACATGTGATTAATTTCTATGATAACAGAAACATTACCTTTTTATTTGTACCTTAGTCCCTTTTGCTGCCAGATGTTACAATATTGTACAACATTACAATTACAATATTATTATTGTATAAAAATGCAGGTGCCTTATTTTTAGCGTGTGCCATTCAAGAAAATACATTTGGTGCAGTCCTAGTGTGGCACTGTTTACTCAAACCTGTACAGTTTCTGGGGGTTTCCTTTTCTATCACAATGACCCTAATCATCGTCCCATAGAGTTCGGTCTGGCTGTGCGTTATTTAATCTTCAAATTGTCAATTCGTCAAAAATGAATATCAGCAGCTAACTTTCATTTGTTTTTCACGGTTAGTCATTGTCGAAGGGGGCTATAAATCAAAGCCAGGGCTTCTTGAGGATGGTTACATTGAAACATTTGTGTTTCCAATAGATTTTGGTTAAAAGCCATCAAAAGATCATTTTGTCAGACTTCAGCTGCAACATGTAGCTTGTAACCAAGTGTGTGTTTAGGAGTCTTTACTTGGCTGTCAGAACAACATTTTTATTGATTATTTATGACTTTTTTGTTTAGTAATTGCTTGCTGTATGAATGCCTTAGCCTTTCAATAAGGCATAGTACTATTCCATTCACTAAGAACCGTTGCGTATACATTTGTTTCAGTTTGTTGTCATGATGACATGTTGGGTTTATTTATTCACTAAGTAAAGCTGTGCACACAATACTTTCTTGAAGATGCCTGAAAAATAATGGATATTATCAAAAGCATCTACTCTGCAATATTAAGCTACGTATGCCTGTTAAGTTCAACACAAAGGTTTAGGTTTAGGGATTTATAGAGCGCATGGCTACCCTTAGGCAACACAACGTAATCTTCTGATTTCATTTCATACTACTTGTCTTTGAGGGCACTGTTCAGCAAAGGACCCTTCTTCCATAAAGCTATAGCCCAACATTTTGCATTTATTATGGGATTATTTTTCTAGGGCGTTGAGGGCAAAACAAACAAACATGACCGTCTATTACCAAACAATTCCCCATACAAAAAAACTGGTTTATGGGCTTTGTTAATGCTTGCAAAATGTGTGATGAGGATCTTGGCAGAGCAAAAGGTTGCTGCACATTGAACCTTACGCTGTACTCGAGTAAAATGAATGCACGTTGGCAAAATGCACACACACTGACTCTCTTACTCTCTATTTTAGATTTGTACATCAGATTATCTTTAGTTTAATAGGGTTACTTACAGTTATGTCAAGTTTCTTTAGTTAATTTTTTTTATTTACAATAGTTATTTTTTATTCCTTAACTTTTATTTTTTTAATTTATATATTCTTAAATATTGGCCCAAACCCTTAAGTCCTATCACAGCAATATTAAATACTCTAGTATACATATTTTTAAAACAAATATTAAGCACACCCATAAACCATTTTATACATGTTTTAACCACTTCTTATAGACACACCCTAAAACACACCAAAGTAAATAATTTTAAACCATTTGCTAATGTGAAGTACGTAATCTGAAGTGCAAGTATGTCAAATTAATTTCTGACAAAAAACGCACACGCACACACACACACACACACGCACGCACACACCATCATATGAGGAAAAAATAGACCAGAGATCAACCAATCAAAGACTTTCTTTCACCAGTGATATAAGCATTTTGCACTCATTTGAAAAGTGATTATAATTTTTGGGATCCAAATAGAATTTAATTACTGTGACCCTCCAAATTATATTTTCCATGAAATTGGATAGCAAAGTAAAGTTCAAGTAGGATGTGGATTTTAATGCCAAAGGAAAGGTTCTAACTACATTTTTGTGAGAGCTATATGAATGGTACATAGAAGTGTAAGGAGCAGTGGGTGGTATGGGATGCATATCATTTTTTTGGTATGATGTACAGCTTCTTGAATGTGTTGAATGGAGGGTTGTTATACTAACCCCTTTTTTAATAATAGGACATAAGTAGGGGGGCTCTGTGTGTCCCAAGAAACCACCCCTTGGTGGAAACTCTACAGGGGTGTCCTATGTGGCTTTAGGGATAAGAATTCGCCCAGAGCAGGGGGTAGAACGAGCCCTAGTCTCCTTCAGTTAGGAGATCAACTCAGAGGGTAGGCTAATGATCCCTAAGGTTGGGAATCACCTCTTCTATCAGAACACAATGAATGGGATTCCTGTAATTTCTCTGACAGTAACAGTGCCAGCCAGATTATTGTATTTGAAAGGCTGGTTTCTCCAGATCAGTAACTGCCAGGATAGGTGTGTAGCATAAGTCAGTCACTTGGGCAAGACTTTCTCTGTCTTATTGCTCTTTTTACCCTACAAGGGGTGGGGAAGTGGCACTGATGAGGGTCATAGTTATTCCTCAGATGCCCACTGACTACATTCTGGGAAACGAGTTACCACCAGTGTTAACAGAGCTGGGAGGGATGGCCACCCAGGGTGCCTGGAAAGCTCTAGTTTCTAGGGGTAGTATTGTTACGTTTCGCATAGAGGCCCTAATATAGATACGCTCATATATGCCGTATATGGTCATAATCGTATATGCCCTATTATGGTCATAATCGTATATGCCCTATTATGGTCATAATCGTCTATGCCCTATTATAGTCATGATCTCCTATGCCCTAATATAGGCAGGATCTTTCACCTACATTAGTTCCCTACAGTACACAACAAACTCTGAGGGTTGAACGTTATCTAGTCTGTGGTTAGAACACTGCAAGGTCTTTCCCGAACACAGGCCTACAATGTACTCATAAATTATGCATGAGCATTCACCATCTACATCTCCCGCATAATATGTATGTATAAAGTTCACCCCTGACGTCTTCCTCATGTCTAACAAAGACCAATACAAACCATACTGAGGGACGAGACACTTTAGGGTATAAATACACCCCATCTTGCCACGGGAAGACAGAGGGAACCGAGACTTCCATGCTGACACACTGACCAGAGACGCTGAGGCTCCTGCATGCAGTCGCTCCAGCTGACAGCGGTCTAACACAGCCCTTGCGGGGTGTCCAACTCGAGACCAGGGCGGGGTCCCACACTCTCTCTATTCAGGTAATGGGGTTCGACTAAATCCTAGAAGGATTCTTGGCTCTTAGGCTTTTAGACCTACACACATGCTAGGTACACTTAGGTACATCTAGTTAGGCATCGTAGGAGTACGTGCACTTTAGGGTGACATTCTAGTACGCATTTTATATTCATGTATGTATTCATGATTATTGCAATATGGTAGAACTGTACTATCCTTTCACTTTGATCGTACTCCTGATAATATATCTCTGCTTTTGTCTGCTGGTTGCTGCAGCACATATATTTTACACTAGAATAACAACTGTTCAATAAATACTTATTGAAACGCCCAGACTGTTTATTCTGTGTAACTCTCTGAGACAAACGAAATAAGTAAGCACGAGTGACTAAGCGAAAAGTAGTACATTGTTTCCACGATTCTGAGGGATCAGGGTTGTCATGATCTAAGGTTGCCAGAAACTTATCTCTCCCCGATAAGTGGAGATTCTAGTGGCAATGTGAGCTAGCTAATGCAAATCCGGCTAACATATGCGGTGGGGGTGCACAGAGTCAGCCTAACACCAAGCCCACCGTTTAAGTTATCCAAACGCGCAGGTCCTGCAGGGGTTCTATAGGAACTACACGACATGGCGCCGCCAACGTTGGTTGGGTACTTATTTAACAGTAGAATCTGAGTAGTTCAGTCGTGCTATTCTCAGAGAACCTACTCACAAAACACCAGAGACGTCTGGAGTGGGTGGGCACAAACTCCGCCACAGCTGAGTAGGCGAGATATCCTATTTATCGGCTGTTGGTTAATCAAACTTGAAGGACATTTAGTTCCTAAACTGTGCATAACACCTTTATCGTAGTTCTCTTGGAAAAGATTTTCTTTTCAAAATGACTGAGAGCGATGAAGAAAGAGTAGATCTGCATGTCTCAGCAGGAGAACAACCCGAAAATGCAATTGAAATTGCACCTAAATTCAGACATACGCTCACCATGAAACTATTAAAAAATGGTTTACCACCAAGGGGTGGCGTAGTAGCTCTCGTGATTGAGGCACACAAATCAGATAAAACAGAGGTATTCACTTCATGGGTTATGTTGGACTTGGCCCTTTTTGCAGGGTCATCCCTGAACGTTTTGCCTTCCTCCTGTATTGTTTCTGACCTGTTATTGTTGGTTTTATGACTCTGGGCACTTTACCACTGCTGATCAGTGCTAAAGTGCATATGCTCCCTTTAAAAATTGTTGTTATGGATTAGTGATTCCATGATTGGATTATTTGATTTACTTGTACAGTGCACCGTGTGTGCCCAGGGCCTGTAAATCAAATGTTGCTGGTGGGCTTGCAGCACTGGTTGTGCCACCCACAGAAGCAGCTTGTAAACTATGGCTCAGGCCTGCTATTGCAGAGCCTGTGTGCAGTCTGGGACTGCCATGTCGACTTGGCAAGTGCACCCACTTGCCAGTCCCCAAACCTTCCCTTTTCTACATGTTCGTCACCCCTAAGGTAGGCCCTAGGGCAGGGTGCATTGTATGTGAAAGGTAGGACATGTCCTGATGTGTGTGGCATGTCCTGATAGTGAATTTCAGTCAATTTCGTTTTTCACTATTGCAAGGCTACCTGCTCCCATAGGCCAGAATGGGCAGTTTGATTAACATCTTATAATCCTAACTGACCCAGGGAACAAGGTAGAAATTGGAGTTTGGTATGCCTGAACTCAGAATGTTAAAATACATCTTTTAGTGTGGGTGATTTTTACATTCTGTGTTTGAAAATACTACTTTTAGAAAGTAGGTATTTTCTTGCCTAACCATCCAGCTTGCCTCTGCTAGGTTGTGTATTGCCTGTCTGGTTTGTGAGTGACAGGAGGGCTTGGGCTCCAGCAGTCTGATGGGTCAGGGCTGGGCTGAATAGGACCTTGGCTGATTAGAGAGTAGGGGCGGGGATTTCCTTTCACTCCCCTGAGCCCTCATAGAATAGAGAGTAGGGGAGGAGATTTCCTTTCAGCTACCTGGGCCAGGTCTGGTTTCAACAATGCTGTCTCCACCTCCTGCCAGGAAGCTGCACAGAACTGGTTTTGGCTAGGTAAAGGCACCCTCTGCCTTCAGAGGACAAAGGATTTACTAGTATAAATATTGGGGCCCAGACCCCAAGACTTTAGATCACTTCTGGGAACCAAGACGAACCTTCGCCAAGGAGAAGAACCAGGAAGCTGAAGGAGGAGACTACCCCTGTGCTGTGTGCTGTTTGGGGGTTGGCCTGCAGTGGTTACTTTATTGCCAAGGAAAGGAGAAAGGAACTTTGTGTGTACTTTCATCATCTTGAAGAAGATCTCCAAGGGCTTGAAGATTGAGCTTGCCTCCTGCCTGAAGTCTCAGGGATACAAGACTTCACCAACCAGCTCCCCTGAATTCCCTTGCTGTGAATTCTACCTGCAAAGAGGTGCCTGCTGTTGTGTTGGGCCCTTTTGAAGACTGCGTGTCGCTGGGAGCTGGAAGCGCGACTCAACGAAGGAGAAGCGTGTCACCGCCGCAGCAGTTGCCGTTGCATCGCCGAGGAGGCGTCGCATCACCGGAGAAGCGTGCCGCAGGGCCTGTTGCGGCTCAGAAGTTCACCGAGTCGCCGCACGGCCGTCGGGCGTGCACGCATCGCATCTACGTTGTCGCACCGTAACCAAGATGCCATTTTGTCGCATCGCACCGGATCGTCATCGCATCGAGGCGCCATCTTGTCGCATCGCACCGGATCACAGTAAGAAACCGACGCATCAACTCCCCACACAGTAAGGAAGCAAGCCTCAACTCCCCTGCGCAGCAGTAAGGAACCGACGCATCCACTCCCCTGAGTGTAAGGAACGGCGCATCTCCTTCCCTGCGACTCTTTTGTTTGTTTTGCGTTACGCATCCAAGGTACTTTGAGAGTAAAGTGTTGCATTTACCATCTACATTGAACTAAGCTATTTCTCCCATTTTAAAGACTCATTTTTGATTACAGTATTGTGGATTTTTGTCGTTTGACCTTGTGTTAAATCTAGTAAAGATTACTTATTTTTCTAAACTGGTGTAGTGTCCATTTGTAGTGTTTTCACTGTATTACTGTATGTGTTCACAAATGCTTCACACACTGCCTCTGAGATAAGCCTGCCTGCTCGTGCCAAGCTACCAAGGGGGTGAGCAGGGGTTATTTTAGGAGTGTAGCCCCTTACCCTGACTAGAAGCAAGGGTCCCTATTTGGACAAAGGTGCAAACCATTGCCAACTAGAGACCCCCAAATCTAACATTGTTGGTCAGCGGTGAGGATTTGGACTTGCATTTGTGACTCATATACAGTGATGGTGTACACTACTAGTGAGTGCAGACCAAACGCAACCATATACTATTTTTCCCTGTTTCCCTTTTGTTAGACTTGGCACCATTGGCGTGGGTCTCCCTTCCATTTTTTTGCTGTTGCCTCTTATGTTTTGCTGGTTTTAGATGCTTTTGGGCACTGTGCCACTGCTGTTCAGTGCCACAGTGCAAGTGCTCCCTACTGTAAATTGTGTTATGGATTAGTGACTCCATGATTGGATGATTGGTTTACTTGTCAGTCCCTAGTACAGTGCACTGCGTGTGCCCAGGGCTTGTAAATCCAATGCTGCTGGTGGGCTTGCAGCACTGGTTGTGCCACCCACAGAAGCAGCTTGTAAAATGTGTCTCAGGCCTGCCATTGCAGAGCCTGTGTGCAGTCTGTGACTGCCATGTCGACTTGGCAAGTGCACCCACTTGCCAGTCCCTAATCCTTCCCTTATCTTCATATCAGACACCCCTAAGGTAGGCCCAAGGGCAGGGTGCATTGTAAGTATAAGGTAGGACATGCCCTGGTGTGTGTGGCATGTCCTGATAGTGAATTACAGCCATTTTCGTTTTTCACTATTGCAAGGCTACCTGCTCCCCATAGGCCAGAATGGGCAGACTGACTATTACACTTTATAGTCAGAACTGACCCAGGGAACATGGTAGAAAAACGAATTTAGTATGCCTGAACTCAGAATGATAAAATACATCTTTTAGTGAAGTTGGTTTTAACATTCTTTGTTTGAAAATACCACTTTTAGAAAGTAGGTATTTTCTTGCCTAAACCATCCAGCTGCCTCTGCTCAGGTTGTGTATTGTGTGTCTGGATTTGTGAGTGACAGGGGCTGGGGGATTCCAGGAGGCAGGGTGAGTCAGCACTAGGCTGAATAGGTCTGCCTGAAGGAGGATGGGTGGGAGGAGTTGCACCTGGGTCTGAATAGGGCTGTGCCTGCCTTCCACAATGCTGGCTCCACCTCCTGCCGGGCGTCTGATGGCTCTGCCCCTCACTCACAAAGGAAAGAAGGAGTCAGAAAAACAAAGTGCTCCAGGACTGACCAGAACTGGTTTTGGACTAGGCAGAGGCCTCTCTGCCTTCAGAGAACAAAGGGAAAAGGTGTATAAAAGGGGACCCAGACCCCTAGGAAATTAGATCACTTCTGGGAAATCAAGAAACCTGTTGCCAAGGAGAAGAACCGGAGAAGCTGAAGGAGGAGTACTGCCCCTGTGCTGTTTTGCTGATTGGGGTTGGCCTGCAGTGGTTGCTTTCTGCCAAGGACAGGAGAAAAGACTTTGCTGTGCTTTGTCATCTTGAAGAAGGGAATCTCCAAGGGCTTGAACTGAGCTTGCCTCCTGCCTGAAGTCACAGGGACACAAAGACTTCACCCCTTCTGTTTGCCTGCATCTGGAACTGCTGTTTTAGCTGCTAACAGAGGGAAATTGCAACACCGACGCCGGCGAGCGACGCCGTAACCTGCACCGAAGCCGTGGGCACCGCTCGTGAAGAGCACGACGCACCGCCCCGACTTGCACCGTAGGCCCGACGCCTGCCGACGCCGTGCGACATCGACTCCGAAGCCGTCATCGAGGCCGCTGCCTGCACCGGAGCCGAGGACACCGCTCGTGACGCTCACGACGCACCGTCCCGACTCGCACCGCAGCCCCGACTTCACCGACGCCAGGGCTTCATCATCGCGGAGCCGATCCTCGACGTGGGTGACCCCGAATCCATCGACGCCGCACCATCGTAAGGAACCGACGCCTCGCCGCCATCCGTGACGTCACCTCCCCGACACAGTAAGGAACCGACGCCTCACCTCCCCTGCGCTGCAGTAAGGAACCGAGACATCACCTCCCCTGGGGTCGTAAGGAACCGACGCCGCCGGCGCCAACGAAGCATCACCTCCCGACGCCGTGCACCGTCTTTGTTTTCATCGAATTCCAGGTACTGTTCTTTGTGGGTCTGCTCGACTCCGGGCCCGACGCCGCGCACCTCGCGGTCGGCGCCGTACTTTGGGATTTCCACCGGTCACGACGTCGTGATAACTCCAAGTGGAGTTATTTGTTGCTACAAGCTTTATTTGATTGACTATCCTATTTTTGAAGATAACGTGAACTGTCTCTATCATTTTAAGTCTATTTTTGATTACAGTATTGTGGATTTTTGCTATTGGGTCTTGTGATAAGTCTATATAAAGATTACTTATTTTTACATAAACAACCTGTGTGGTGTCCATCTGTAGTGTTTTCACTGTATTACTGTATGTGGTCACAAATGCTTTACACACTGCCTCTGAGATAAGCCTGTCTGCTCGTGCCAAGCTACCAGGGGGTGAGCAGGGGTTATTTTAGGAGTGTTTCCCCTTATCCTGACTAGAAGCAAGGGTCCCTATTTGGACAAAGGTGCAAACCATTGCCAACTAGAGACCCCCAGTTCTAACATTGGTGGTCAGCGGTGAGGATTTGGACTTGCATTTGTGATTCATATACAGTGATTGGTGTACACTACTAGTGAGTGCAGACCAATACGCGACCACATACATTTTGATAGGACTTTTTTCCTTGGAACCTTTATTTTTGTTGAGAACTGCCAATTTTCACCATGAGCAAAAAAGGATCCATTGCACCTGCAGATATTGAATTTGAAGAAGATAGGGTTGATACCTACACTGTGCCAGAACTCAAAGCTGTTTGCAAAAAGTTTAAAATCTCTATGAGAGGCCTCACCAGGAAGGAGGAGTTTCACAAGGCGCTAAGGGCCTGGTTGGAAGCACGGAATGCCAGTGGGCAGTCCGAGGAGCCTGTGGAGGAGGCAGAGAATTTAGATGGGCAGCTTGAGGGGCCATTGGGCTTAACTGGGAGGAGAGTGCCTTCCAGGGAGGGCAGCAGTGTTTCTCAAAGGGCCTGTCTCCAGAGGAGCTGGAGGACAGGGACAAAAGCAGGATGCATGAAATGGAAATGGCCAAACTGAAACAGGGAAGCCATGATAGCCTTGAGCATAAGAAATTGGAGTTAGAAAGTAAGAGGTTGGCCATGGAAGAAAAGAAGATGCTTTTAGAGCATGAGAGAGTGGTGAGGGAGCTAGAGCTAAAGGCTAGAAGCCTAGAAATCACTCCCTCTGGTGGCAGCACACCTCCAGTGCCTGTAGAAAGTAGAGTGTACATCCCCAAGGAGGTTATTAAGGATTTCATGAAGGGGGAGGACATTGGGCAATGGTTTAAAGCATATGAGATCGCCATGACATCACACCGGGTCCCTGAGAAGGATTGGGGAGCGGGGTTGTGGGGCCGCTTTGCAGGTGAGGGAAGGGAAACCTTGCTAGCCTTGCCCACAGTGGATCAGATGTCCTATGCCCACCTGAAGGAAGCTTTAGTGGCAAGGTATGGGTTAACTCCAGAGCTTTATAGGCAGAAGTTTAGGAACTGCAAAAAGCTGGAGTCTAGTACCTGGGTGGAGTATGTGTCTTATTTTTGCAGAGCATTGGATGGATGGGTGAAGGGTAGCAAAGTAAATGACTTACAGGAGTTCTATGATTTAATCGCATGGGAGCACTTGTCCAGTAGTTGTTTTCCAGAGCTACGCCAGCACCTAGTTGACAGTAAGCTGACTAATCCTAGGAAGCTTGCTGAGGAGGCGGACCGCTGGGTCAGTACCCGGGTCCACAAGGGTCTTGTGGGAGACTCCGCCAAAGGTGGGCAGGGTCCCCAGCAGAAGAGTGGGGGGACAAGGGTAAACAGAAGGAGTTCCAAAAAGGGCCCCAAAGTAAACCCCCAGGGAACCAAGGTAAGGGTTCCCAGCCTCCCACTGAGAAAAGACCATGGGTCCCAACAGATAAGTCTGTTCAGAAGGGGCCCAAAGCATGTTTTAGTTGTGGTCAGGTGGGTCACTTTGTAGGAAGTCCCAAGTGCCCCAATACCGTGACCACTGCACCCACTGGTGCACCACCCCGGCAGATGGCTAGTGTAGCCCTGGGGGAGGAGTTGGGTGCCCAAGGTGGGTGGGGTCCCGCAGAGATGTCCCTGGTCTCTTTAGGAGACAGTGAGATGGTCCCTAGGACCCAGCTGCCTGATAACACTAAAAATACAGGCAGTGGGTGACCATCAATGGCCATAGGGTGGAGGCTCTGAGAGACACCGGGGCCAGTGTGACAGCTGTCAGTTGTCGGCTGGTGTCTGAGGAGCAGGTGGTCCCCAATGTATTCTACCCTGTAGTTGCCGCTGACAACTCAGAGAGCCACTGCAAGGTGGCCCAGGTTCCCTTTGAGTGGGGGGGTCTCAGGTATCCTTCAAGTAGCTGTGAGGCCAGCCATGCCTGTTGACTGTCTGCTAGGCAATGATTTGGAGAGCTCCCCTTGGGCGAAGGTGGAGCGGAGGTCTCATTTGGAGATGTTGGGTCTGCCAGAGTGGGCGTGTGTGACCACTCGGTCAATGGCAGCCGGTAAGGGTATTCAAGAGGACCTGGAGCCTGGAAGAAGGGCCCAGGTGCCTGCCTTAAAGAGAGGAGGCAGGGGGCGCGGGAAACCGGCCCCCGAAGTTCCCACGGTCCAGGAGGAGGCAGACCTTGAGGGGGATGCCCTGGAACCTACAGGGGAACAAGTGGCTGAACTGGGGGACCTGCCTGAGCTGACCCATTGGCAGCAGGAAGGAGGCCCCTCCAGGGAAGAATTCTGCGAGGAGCAGAAGAAGTGCCCTTCTCTTGAGGGCTTGCGGCAACAGGCTGTAAGCCAGGCAGCAGGTGATCAGTCTGGATCACACTGGATCTACTGGGAGAATGGTCTCCTGTATAGTGAGCCTAAGGTTGCTGAGCCTGGGTCAGCCCGTGTGCTGGTGGTACCCCAGCGCTTCAGAGCCTTCCTACTGGGTCTGGCTCATGATGTGCCTTTAGCAGGACATTTGGGGCAAGACAAGACCTTTCAAAGGCTTGTCACCCACTTTCATTGGCCCCAAATGCGCAAGAGTTCAGATACTCATTGCAGGACCTGTCAGACTTGCCAGGCAAGTGGTAAGAGTGGGAGGAAGCACAAGGCTCCTCTCCAACCTTTCCCTGTTGTCAGCACCCCCTTTGAGAGGGTGGGTATTGACATTGTGGGGCCTCTGGATCCCAAGACAGCCATGGGCAACAGGTTCATCCTGGTCTTGGTGGACCATGCCACCCGGTACCCGGAAGCCATCCCTCTTCGGACAGTGACGGCCCCCGTGGTGGGACGTGCACTGATGGGGATTTTCTCCCGTGTGGGGTTCCCCAAGGAGGTGGTGTCTGACCGTGGTACTAACTTCATTTCCAAGTATATGAAGTCCCTGTGGCAGGAGTGTGGTGTAACCTATAAGTTCACCACTCCTTACCACCCCCAAGGTAATGGGCTGGTTGAGAGATTCAACCGGACCCTTAAAGGCATGATTATGGGTCTGGAAGAACCCATGAGGCGTAAGTGGGACGTCCTCTTGCCATGCCTGCTCTTTGCTTACAGAGAGGTGCCCCAGAAGTCCTTAGGGTTCAGTCCCTTTGAACTGCTGTACGGCCATCCTGTAAGAGGACCTCTGAGTCTGGTCAAGGAAGGCTGGGAGGAAGCTCCCAGGAAAACTCCCCAGGATGTATTTAGTTACATGCTGGCCTTCAGAAACCAGACTCGGCGTTTCAGACAACTCGCTGAGGCGAATCTGGAAGCCAGCCAGGAAGAGATGAAACGTTGGCATGATCAGAATGCCACTCTGATCGAGTTTCAGCCTGGACAAAAGGTGTGGGTCATGGCCCCAGTGGAGCCCTGTGCGCTCCAGGATAAGTGGACCGGACCATTTGAGGTGGTGGAGCGCAAGAGTGAAGTCACCTACTTGGTGGACTTGCAGTCTCCCAGGAACCCCTTGCGGGTCCTGCATGTGAACCGCCTGAAGCCCCACTTTGAGAGGTCTGAAGTGGGCATGCTCTTAGCAACAGATGCTGGGATGGAAGAGGAGACTGAACCTCTTCCTGACCTCCTGTATGCAAAAGAGCAAGATGGGTCAGTGGATGGTGTGAACCTCTCTCCCACCCTGACCCCGGAGCAGCAGAATGACTGTCGCCAACTGTTGGGGCAGTTTGCTGATCTGTTCTCCCTGGCTCCCAGTATCACTGAATGGTGCATCCATGATGTGGACACTGGGGACAGTCCTCCTGTGAAGCACAAAACTTACAGAGTGACTGACAGGGTGAGAGCTTGCATCAAGGAGGAGGTCTCCAAGATGTTTGCCTTAGGGGTGATTGAGTCCTCTAACAGCCCTTGGGCCAGCCCAGTGGTCTTGGTCCCAAAGGCTGCCACGCCTGGTGCCACACCCGAACTCCGGTTCTGTGTGGACTACCGAGGACTCAATTCAGTCACCAGGACTGACGCGCACCCCATCCCCAGAGCTGATGAGCTCATTGATCGGTTGGGGGCTGCCCGGTACCTCAGCACGTTTGATCTAACGTCTGGGTACTGGCAGATCGCCTTAACTGATGGGGCCAAAGAGAGGTCAGCATTCTCCACACCAGATGGGCACTACCAATTCCGGGTGATGCCCTTTGGGATGAAGAATGCCCCTGCCACCTTTCAGAGGTTGGTCAACCAGGTGTTGGCTGGGCTGGAGGATTTCAGTGCCGCCTACCTGGATGACATTGCAGTGTTCAGCGCCACTTGGGAGGAACATCTGCACCACCTCTGGGAAGTGTTGAAGGCGCTGCGGAGGGCAGGCCTCACGATCAAGGCAAGTAAGTGCCAGATCGGGCAGGGTTCTGTGGTGTACTTGGGACACCAGGTTGGGAGCGGCCAGGTGGCGCCCCTACAGCCCAAGATAGATACCATTCTGGCTTGGGAACCCCCAAAACCCAGACAGAGGTGAGGGCCTTCTTAGGACTCACCGGGTATTACAGGAGGTTTGTCAAGGGGTATGGCAACATTGTTGCACCCTTGACTGAGCTGACTTCCAGGAAGCAGCCCAGGAAAGTGAACTGGACTGATGCCTGCCAAAAGGCTTTTGATGCCCTGAAATCTGCCATGTGCACGGCGCCCGTGCTTCAGGCGCCCAACTTCTCAAAGGAATTCATTGTGCAGACAGATGCTTCAGAGCATGGTGTTGGGGCTGTGCTTTCACAGATGAATGAGGAGGGCCTAGACCAACCTGTAGCCTTTATTAGTAGGAGGTTACTCCCACGGGAACAGAGGTGGAGTGCGATTGAACGTGAAGCATTTGCTGTGGTCTGGGCACTGAAGAAGTTGAGACCATACTTGTTTGGGACTCACTTCCGGGTTCAGACAGACCACAGGCCCCTCAGATGGTTAATGCAGATGAGGGGTGAGAATCCAAAACTGTTGAGGTGGTCCATTTCCCTACAGGGGATGGACTTTACGGTGGAACACCGCCCTGGTACAGAACACGCCAATGCTGATGGTCTGTCCAGATTTTTCCGCCTTAGTGATGAGAACTCCCAGGAGGAAGGGTAGTTCTCCCCACATTTCAGCTGGAGGGGACACGTGTTAGACTTGGCACCATTGGCGTGGGTCTCCCTTCCATTTTTTTGCTGTTGCCTCTTATGTTTTGCTGGTTTTAGATGCTTTTGGGCACTGTGCCACTGCTGTTCAGTGCCACAGTGCAAGTGCTCCCTACTGTAAATTGTGTTATGGATTAGTGACTCCATGATTGGATGATTGGTTTACTTGTCAGTCCCTAGTACAGTGCACTGCGTGTGCCCAGGGCTTGTAAATCCAATGCTGCTGGTGGGCTTGCAGCACTGGTTGTGCCACCCACAGAAGCAGCTTGTAAAATGTGTCTCAGGCCTGCCATTGCAGAGCCTGTGTGCAGTCTGTGACTGCCATGTCGACTTGGCAAGTGCACCCACTTGCCAGTCCCTAATCCTTCCCTTATCTTCATATCAGACACCCCTAAGGTAGGCCCAAGGGCAGGGTGCATTGTAAGTATAAGGTAGGACATGCCCTGGTGTGTGTGGCATGTCCTGATAGTGAATTACAGCCATTTTCGTTTTTCACTATTGCAAGGCTACCTGCTCCCCATAGGCCAGAATGGGCAGACTGACTATTACACTTTATAGTCAGAACTGACCCAGGGAACATGGTAGAAAAACGAATTTAGTATGCCTGAACTCAGAATGATAAAATACATCTTTTAGTGAAGTTGGTTTTAACATTCTTTGTTTGAAAATACCACTTTTAGAAAGTAGGTATTTTCTTGCCTAAACCATCCAGCTGCCTCTGCTCAGGTTGTGTATTGTGTGTCTGGATTTGTGAGTGACAGGGGCTGGGGGATTCCAGGAGGCAGGGTGAGTCAGCACTAGGCTGAATAGGTCTGCCTGAAGGAGGATGGGTGGGAGGAGTTGCACCTGGGTCTGAATAGGGCTGTGCCTGCCTTCCACAATGCTGGCTCCACCTCCTGCCGGGCGTCTGATGGCTCTGCCCCTCACTCACAAAGGAAAGAAGGAGTCAGAAAAACAAAGTGCTCCAGGACTGACCAGAACTGGTTTTGGACTAGGCAGAGGCCTCTCTGCCTTCAGAGAACAAAGGGAAAAGGTGTATAAAAAGGGGACCCAGACCCCTAGGAAATTAGATCACTTCTGGGAAATCAAGAAACCTGTTGCCAAGGAGAAGAACCGGAGAAGCTGAAGGAGGAGTACTGCCCCTGTGCTGTTTTGCTGATTGGGGTTGGCCTGCAGTGGTTGCTTTCTGCCAAGGACAGGAGAAAAGACTTTGCTGTGCTTTGTCATCTTGAAGAAGGGAATCTCCAAGGGCTTGAACTGAGCTTGCCTCCTGCCTGAAGTCACAGGGACACAAAGACTTCACCCCTTCTGTTTGCCTGCATCTGGAACTGCTGTTTTAGCTGCTAACAGAGGGAAATTGCAACACCGACGCCGGCGAGCGACGCCGTAACCTGCACCGAAGCCGTGGGCACCGCTCGTGAAGAGCACGACGCACCGCCCCGACTTGCACCGTAGGCCCGACGCCTGCCGACGCCGTGCGACATCGACTCCGAAGCCGTCATCGAGGCCGCTGCCTGCACCGGAGCCGAGGACACCGCTCGTGACGCTCACGACGCACCGTCCCGACTCGCACCGCAGCCCCGACTTCACCGACGCCAGGGCTTCATCATCGCGGAGCCGATCCTCGACGTGGGTGACCCCGAATCCATCGACGCCGCACCATCGTAAGGAACCGACGCCTCGCCGCCATCCGTGACGTCACCTCCCCGACACAGTAAGGAACCGACGCCTCACCTCCCTGCGCTGCAGTAAGGAACCGAGACATCACCTCCCCTGGGGTCGTAAGGAACCGACGCCGCCGGCGCCAACGAAGCATCACCTCCCCGACGCCGTGCACCGTCTTTGTTTTCATCGAATTCCAGGTACTGTTCTTTGTGGGTCTGCTCGACTCCAGGCCCGACGCCGCGCACCTCGCGGTCGGCGCCGTACTTTGGGATTTCCACCGGTCACGACGTCGTGATAACTCCAAGTGGAGTTATTTGTTGCTACAAGCTTTATTTGATTGACTATCCTATTTTTGAAGATAACGTGAACTGTCTCTATCATTTTAAGTCTATTTTTGATTACAGTATTGTGGATTTTTGCTATTGGGTCTTGTGATAAGTCTATATAAAGATTACTTATTTTTACATAAACAACCTGTGTGGTGTCCATCTGTAGTGTTTTCACTGTATTACTGTATGTGGTCACAAATGCTTTACACACTGCCTCTGAGATAAGCCTGTCTGCTCGTGCCAAGCTACCAGGGGGTGAGCAGGGGTTATTTTAGGAGTGTTTCCCCCTTATCCTGACTAGAAGCAAGGGTCCCTATTTGGACAAAGGTGCAAACCATTGCCAACTAGAGACCCCCAGTTCTAACACCTTTGGACTTTGGTTATTGGAACTCTGGTTAGTTGTTGCACCTGTTGGGCCTTGTCAAAATGGAAGTCAACTTTTGGCACCTGAATATCTACAAGATAAGGGAACTAAAAGTATTTTGCAAGGAGAGGGGGCTACCTGTGAAGAGGAGATCCACAAGGCAGGATCTTGAGGCAGCCATGCATAGCTATGAGGTGCTACGCTGGGAAGCAACACTAGCAGATGACTCTGAGGAGGAATCTGAGGGGGAGGATCCCCAGCCAGAATACCAAGAGGGCAGTGGCCCTGAGGAGGAAACATTTTGGGAGAGATTGGCTCGTGAAGAGAGGAATCGAATTCGTGCTTGTGACCGGAGGCTGAGACAGCTAGACCGGGAGTGCGAGGAGATAGAGCGAGCCTTAGCTGAAAAAGAAATGTGTGTAGCTCAGGAAGTGAGCTTGGCTGAGTTGGAGGTGGAGTCCAGCTCAGATGGTGGCAGCAAAATCATGTTATCTAGTGCTGAGGGAGTAGTACACACACCCAGAGATGTGGCGCCTGACTTGAAGGAGGGGGTTAATATACACCAGGAGGTTCAAGGATATGAGGTAGGTCCAGTGGTGCGCAGTGTCCCTGAGGTGGATTGGGGAACTGGCACAGGGATTCATAGTCCTAGTGGTGGGAGGGACACTCTACTGACTCTAGATGAGAGGTGCAGGGAGAGGGGTTCCCCCATGGTAGAAGTCCTGGTGTGTGAGTGTGAAGACCGCCCAGAAGAGTGTGGGTTGAGTGAGAGAGACAGTCAGATACTGTCTTGCCAATCTCAGGAGAGTGGTGTTCGGTACGTGTGCGAGGCACTGGATGGTGAGGTGAAGGATAGTTTGGTTACCACCTGTGTGGGGCTGTGTGATCCAATTGTGGGAGAGCATATTGTAAGTCCCTGTTTTCCAGAGCTATGCCAACGCCTGGTAGAAAGTGAGTTCTCTGACCCCAGGGAGCTCACAATGGAGGCAGACATTTTGGTGGATTCCAGAGGGTCTGAGGAGGCATCTGGGGGTGATCCTAAAGGAGGTGGCTCAGGTTTCCCCCAACCAAGTGAGGTGGGGGAGGGTGGTGGTAGCCCAGCTAGGTCCCATTGTAGTGGGAGGGGTGTAGGGCCTCACGTCCTGTCTACGAGGAGAAGGAGTGAGACTGGGATCTGTCCCGATAGTGGCCAACCTCAGTCTCAGGGCCTGGATGGCTCCTTAAGGGAACACCAGGTAGGGAGCCTAGGCTGTCCTGAGGGGCCGTCCGTTGAGGGGGATCTCCTAATGTCAGGTGAACTGGGAGTGTCTGTAAGCAGGTCTCCATCAATTCTGGTGTCTGGCAGTACCACTCCTAAGTGGAGGGTGCAGAAGGCCAGATTGAGGGGTGAGAGGGGGAAAGAGTCCCCAGTGGAAGAACCAGTGGGTCAGGGGCCAGCCAGAAGGGCTGAGTCACCAATGAATGACCATGGTGACACCAATTCTGTCCTGGGGGATCTTCACGCACTGTCAGATGGACAGGGGTCGGGAGATCTGCGCCAGGCAGACTGTCACACGACACATGAGTTATGTGTCACCCTCGGGGGGCATATGTGCTCCCCAGGAAGTCCTGGTGTGCCGGGCAATTGTTCAACCGCAGGGTTCCGTCCCTGGGTTGGGAGGCCAGGTGCAGGGTATGCCTGACCTGGAGGGAAGGACAACTGTAAGCAGTGTCCTGACCGATATTGCTTCTGGGGGTACCACTCCAGTTGGGAGGGTGCAGAACTCTGGAAGGGGGTGCAGAGGGAGGGAGCCTTCGCCTCTGACCCCGGTGCAACCTGAGGGTTTAGATCCCATGTTGGGATCCTAGTTGCAGGATAGAACCCCTGAACCGGTGGGCGAATTGTGCAGGACACCTGCCCCAGGTGCCCTGACAATTCTGGAAGGGGGTACCGCTCCAGGTGGGAGGGTGCAGAGCCCCAAGGAGGAGGACCAGGTATGGGAAAGCCCACCCCAGGTTCCTGTCCAGCCACCGGGCACAGGCCCGGGGCTGGTGGGTCAGTGTCAGGATGTCATACCTGACCTGACAGGAGGGAGAGTGGACCAAGGGTGCCAGGCACTTGGGGCTACTGCCCCCGCTCTCTGACGCCACAGAGGTTGGAGAACCATGAAAGGCCTGGGGCCTGGTTCTCATCACTGACAGCTGTCAGTGGCCACTGTGGCTTGCTGTCCGGATGGACAGAGTGTCTCCTAGGGGAGGGGCAGAAGTCACACCCCAGGGGTGGACTGGGCCACTCCTCTGTGTTGGCTATGTGGGTACTGTCTGTCTGTTGGGACACACCTGTGAGCAAGCTAAGGTTAGGTGCTGCACAGATGGTGTCCACAGGTGAGGAGAAGGGTTCCCCATGGATTAGCTTAGTGGGCCCTGAGAGTATGGACAGAGGGATCCAGATAGATTCAGATTGGTGTAGAACTGGAATATGCCCCTGCTGTTGCAGGCCAGGGTCCATGTTCTATCGTCCAAAGCAGGGAATCCCATCAAGGTAGTGATTGATCTACCCTGTGTTTAGGCTGGAAGGGGGTTGTGTTGGACTTGGCCCTTTTTGCAGGGTCATCCCTGAACTTTTTGCCTTCCTCCTGTATTGTTTCTGACCGGTTATTGTTGGTTTTATGACTCTGGGCACTTTACCACTGCTGATCAGTGCTAAAGTGCATATGCTCCCTTTATAAATTGTTGTTATGGATTATTGATTCCATGATTGGATTATTTGATTTACTTGTCAGACCTTAGTACAGTGCACCGTGTCTGCCCAGGGCCTGTAAATCAAATGCTGCTGGTGTGCTTGCAGCACTGGTTGTGCCACCCACAGAAGCAGCTTGTAAACTATGGCTCAGGCCTGCCATTGCAGAACCTGTCTGCAGTCTGGGACTGCCATGTCGACTTGGCAAGTGCACCCACTTGCCAGTCCCCAAACCTTCCCTTTTCTACATGTTAGTCACCCCTAAGATAGGCCCTAGGGCAGGGTGCATTGTATGTGAAAGGTAGGACATGCCCTGATGTGTGTGGCATGTCCTGATAGTGAATTACAGCCAATTTCGTTTTTCACTATTGCAAGGCTACCTGCTCCCATAGGCCAGAATGGGCAGTTTGATGATAACATCTTATAATCCTAACTGACCCAGGGAACAAGGTAGAAATTCGAGTTTGGTATGCCTGAACTCAGAATGTTAAAATACAACTTTTAGTGTGGGTGATTTTTACATTCTGTGTTTGAAAATACGACTTTTAGAAAGTAGGTATTTTCTTGCCTAACCATCCAGCTTGCCTCTGCTAGGTTGTGTATTGCCTGTCTGGTTTGTGAGTGACAGGAGGGCTTGGGCTCCAGCAGTCTGATGGGTCAGGGCTGGGCTGAATAGGACCTTGGCTGAATAGAGAGTAGGGGGCGGGGATTTCCTTTCACTCCCTGAGCCCTCATAGAATAGAGAGTAGGGGGGGATTTCCTTTCAGCTACCTGGGCTAGGTCTGCTTTCAACAATGCTGTCTCCACCTCCAGCCAGGAAGCTGCACAGAACTGGTTTTGGCTAGGTACAGGCACCCTCTGCCTTCAGAGGACAAAGGATTTACTAGTATAAATATTGGGGCCCAGACCCCAAGACTTTAGATCACTTCTGGGAACCAAGACGAACCTTTGCCAAGGAGAAGAACCAGGAAGCTGAAGGAGGAGACTACCCCTGTGCTGTGTGCTGTTTGGGGGTTGGCCTGCAGTGGTTACTTTATTGCCAAGGAAAGGAACTTTGTGTGTATTTTCATCATCTGGAAGAAGATCTCCAAGGGCTTGAAGATTGAGCTTGCCTCCTGCCTGAAGTCTCAGGGATACAAGACTTCACCAACCAGCTCCCCTGAATTCCCTTGCTGGGAATTCTACCTGCAAAGATGTGCCTGCTGTTGTGTTGGGCCCTTTTGAAGACTGCATGTCGCTGGGAGCTGGAAGCGCGACTCAACAAAGGAGAAGCGCGTCGCCGCCGCAGCAGTTGCCGTCGCATCACCGAGGAAGCGTGCCGCCGCCGCAGCTGCTCGCATCGCATCACTGAGGAACGTCGCATCACCGGAGAAGCGTGCCGCCGCCACAGAGGTCGCCGTCGCATCACTGGAGAAGCGTGTCGCAGGGCCTGTCACGGCTCAGATGTTCACCGAGTCGCCGCACGGCCACCGGGCGTGCACGCATCGCATCTACGTTGTCGCACCGTAACCAAGACGCCATTTTGTCGCATCGCACTGGATCGTCATCGCATCGAGGCGCCATCTTGTCGCATCGCACCGGATCACAGTAAGAAACCGACGCATCAACTCCCCACACAGTAAGGAAGCAAGCCTCAACTCCCCTGCGCAGCAGTAAGGAACCGACGCATCCACTCCCCTGAGTGTAAGGAACGGCGCATCACCTTCCCTGCGACCCTTTTGTTTGTTTTGCGTTACGCATCCAAGGTACTTTGAGAGTAAAGTGTCGCATTTACCATCTACATTGAACTAAGCTATTTCTACCATTTTAAAGACTCATTTTTGATTACAGTATTGTGGATTTTTGTCGTTTGATCTTGTGTTAAGTCTAGTAAAGATTACTTATTTTTCTAAACTGGTGTAGTGTCCATTTGTAGTGTGTTCACTGTATTACTGTATGTGTTCACAAATGCTTCACACACTGCCTCTGAGATAAGCCTGCCTGCTCGTGCCAAGCTACCAAGGGGGAGAGCAGGGGTTATTTTAGGAGTGTAGCCGCTTACCCTGACTAGATGCAAGGGTCCCTATTTGGACAAAGGTGCAAACCATTGCCAACTAGAGACCCCCAAATCTAATAGGTTACATTCCCAGCACCAGATGCCGTAACAAAGACATTTCACTACTACATAGAAGGAGATGCACCAACGGAAGACTGTCCATTCGATGACATAGAGATTCCACTCACATACCAGGAACACTTATACTGGTTTAAAGGCGCCCTACCCCACTTAAGAGCAAGAGTAAGACTAGGCCCGCTCGGAGGAGACAAGGCCATATGACCAATACTAGCGGCTTACACACCGCACCCTGACATTGACACAATGCCACAGCCAGAATTACTCATACAACACAAAGATTTAATTAAAATCTACAGGAACTTGACACAATTCTTCATGAGGACTCTCACAGTTCAACCAACACAAGTTGCAACAAACGGGACCCAATACCAGGGTACAGCAACTAAAATTACTCTTCAAACTTTTCACGCCGTAATGGGCAAAATGCCCGCAAAACGAGAACAAATACCATTCTGGATAGCTCAGAAAATAACTCAGCTTGAGGCAGTGTTTCCGAATACTACCACCTATGATAAACACAGAATACTAACAATCTGCTTGCCCATGGGGATCACACCACAAATAGAGGACTGCACCTCTTGGGGTTCAGTCTTTGCTACCATATATACCAGAAAACATGGTATCCCGTCATTAGCAGTAGTACCTGACGTATTGAGACAGATACAAAATGAGTACGGAGCAGAGCCTGCCCTTAACTTAGGGATGAAGTTACTAGGTAACTACGAGCAGGTATCTGCCATAATACTAGCTAACATTAAGGGGGAAGCAGCTTCAGTTGCGATCCGTCAACGCGTAAGGGAGTTAAGTCCAGTAGATCAACAACACGAACTACCCAAAATCATTGAAACTGCATATGCAGAATTAGGCAGAGACAGTTTAGGTGGGAAAGCATTAAAACCACAACCAGTGGGCAGTTCTGAAAAGGACACTACAAAGCAGACACCTACTTCTTCTAAAAAGAAGTGGGAAAATAAAAAGCAACAAAAGTCTAAAGACAGCAGATCTCAATCCCGAGGCAGGTCTCCTCAACAGGAGCCCTCTGAAAGGAGGTATAACCTCAGGAATAGGGATAATATTAAAAAACCTGACAGGTATCAGGATACTGATACACGTTCCTCTCGTTCCTTTCATGGTTCATCAAGAAATTCCGAGAGTGAAGGACGGTCAGAACACAGACAAGAGGAGCGTACAAAGTCCAGAGACACGCAACGCGCTGCGGACTACGCACCTAAAAAAGAAGATAAACAAAAACAAAAACCTCAGTTCAAAAAGAAGAAGGTACAGGTCTTAAGATCAGACATGCCCAGAATTCTGAGGACACAGCTTCTGAATGGGGAATGGGCTCTGACGATGCTAGACAGCGCGGCAGAAGTAACAATAGCTCGCCAGAACCTGAAGGAATTTCTGGTGACAGCGGAGTTGAGTGAGTATATCACGGTGGAAACACCTGATACTCGGGTAAGTGTCCCACATAAGTTACATGAGATAACACTCCGGATGGAGGGGGACAAGCCCAGGAAAGTTAAAGGTCTATTTTGGGAAAATCTGTCATCTGGATATGACATCCTATAAGCAGAGCAAGACTGGCCGCCAGCATTCGTCATGGAGTGCCCAAAAGGAGAAAAGGTAATTTTCCCAGCATTTTCCGACCTCGTTCCCATAGATTTAAAACATGCATATGCGCAGGAGTGGGCGGTTGCACTAGCTCCAGCATTATACAAAAATCATGCTGGTTGGGATGAGGATTCAACCCACCACGTGATCCCGTTAAAAGTTTCCCCAAATGCTCAAAGGCAATACCCTATAAAGCAGGAAGCTAAAAAACAAGTCAGGGAGATCCTAGATCTACTTGAATACCAGGGGGTGATAGAAAATTGCACTTCACCTATGAACAATCCTTTGTTCTCCGTATCAAAACCTGAGAATACATATCATCTAGTTTTAGATTACAGACATTTAAACACCTGCACAAAGACATTTGCAGTTCAAAATGCACACAGTGCCGCATTAATGAATAACATTGTGCGACAAAAATACAAAACAACACTTGATATCTCAAATGGATTTTTCTGCCAAAATATAGCGCCAGGAAGCAGGTATTTGACCGCATTCTCAGCGCTAGGGTCGCTACAGTAATTTTGTCGACTTCCCCAAGGGTATAAGAATAGCCCGGGGTTGTTTTCAGCAAGGGTAACAGAGTTACTCCAAAATTTGGATGAAGAAGCATTGTCCTATGTGGATGTTATTTAGCTGACAGACGATGACTTACCGAGGCACTTGACCAGGGTGAGCACCATTATTATGGGATTCGCCTCTGAGGGCTATAAATTTAATTTAAAAAAATCAAAAATTGCCCATCTCAATGTCCTGTTTTTAGCGTATGAGCTGTCAAGTGAAGGAAAAAGCCTAGCAGCTAACTTTTTAGAAAAGTGTGCGCTGCTCCAACCTCCAAAATCATTAAAGAATTTACAATCAATTCTGGGATTCCTAAATTTTGGTCGAACATACATTTTGGATTACGCAGAAAGAGTAAAACCTTTCTACGACTTAATAAAACCTGATTTTTCAGTCAGACAGTGGACACAGGAACATACAAATATCCTACGTTCACTACAGGAAGACATGATAGCTTCAAAACATTTACAGACACGCGTAAACGTACGCAACTTAGTGATCCGAGTAATAGCGGGTCAATGCGGGTACACTTATTTAACTTTCAATGAAGGCGAAACGGTACCAATGACATACAAATCACACCTCTACACAAACTCAGAGATGCGTTTCACTTCAACAGAAAAAATCCTGACAGCAGTGCAGACCGCTGTAGCAAGAGAAAGAGCTCTGGTCAGGGAAAGCGCATAATAGTCGTGACCCCAGTACCAGCCTTAGAGGCTCTTACAAAGGCTAGTATTCCAAATGCGAAAGCCTTACATCCCAGATGGATATAATGGGCTAATTCTCTTACTGCAACGGATGTTGAATACAGATTTGATCCAAGTTTAAAAACACAAGCATTTCTGCAATACGAACAAGAATATCCTCTACCGAATGAGATCTTGCCTCTAGATCAGTATGAATACATTATTTACACTGACAGATCTGCTCAACCGGCCATAGGGAGTAAGCAAGCTTACAGCGCAGCGTGTGCAATCGTTAAAGGTCGCATGCGCGATGGAAAGTTCCATCCAAGTTGCACTAAAACGCAATCTCTAGGACACTTTACGGCTCAGTTGGCAGAATTAAAAGCACTAATACTGGCACTCGTAAATACGGAACACGAATTCCCCACACTAATTGTGTGTGATTCCTTTTACTGTGTACAGTCATACAATGAATATTTACATCATTGGGAACAAAACGGTTTTAAAGACACAAAAGGTGGCACAATTAAGCATAAAAAGCTATGGGAACAGGTAGTGGAGTTGAGAAACGAACTACCAAGGGCTCACGTGATACATACACTGAGTCATCAGCGTGATGGCGTTCACGTTGAAGGGAATTCATTGGCTGATGAAGCCGCGAAGGGGGCTGTACGCACAGCATCCGTAGCTGCAATCACTCGTTCAAAAACGAGAATAGACGGCGAGATTTTGGTAGCTGTCAATGCTTCACGCAAAGGCAGCACAGCAGTACCTAAAAAAAATTCCACTCTAGTACTCCTACAAGTTAGATGCACAAAACATTCCATATGCTCAGATTCCTGGAGTGGGGGATAGAGTAATACCAAATATGGATCATAGGTTAGGTTTAATTGTGGCAGCACACGAAGGGATAGGTTCTGTACATAAGGGACTTAGGGAGACTGTTCCTTTGTTGAAACAACGCTACTGGTGGCCCGTGATGAGAAGGCAGATTAGAGACTATGTCTGGAACTGTGACATCTGCAAGCAGATGAAATGGTCCACCACAACACGTCCAGTACAGATACCATTATTAGACAGCATTAGGTTGTCCGTTCGTGTACGTCCAGCTCAAGTTTCCTCAAGGTCTGGCCTCAGCGCTCGACTGACACTCGAACTGTTATAAAAGATTTGCGAGTCTTTATCGGCACATACGCAGTTGACACGTTACATTCTGACCATGGCCTGGCGTTTAGGTCTCGGGCTTACAAAGAGGCCATGGAAGGAATGGGTGTAGCATTGCGGTACTCCTCTCCGTACCATCCTGAGGGAAATTCTGTTGTGGAGAGGAAAAACCGTGACTTAATGCAATCTTTAACAGCTAGGGTATTAGGCAGAGGCGGTAGATGGGTCGATCACTTATATGGGGTACAAAGAGCCCTAAACAACCAGCCAAGAAGCTCTCTAGGGGGTGTCACTCCTTACGAGGTCCTATTTGGGAAAAGAATCTGGGTACCTGATCTTGATTGTGAAGGCACAGTGGCGGATGAAAAACCATTTGATATCCATGATCGTTTGGCTGTTTTACAGGATCTAAATGAATCCAGGACACAACAAAGCAACGTCCACTTAAAACAGACCGCCACTGAGGAAGTCAAGGCAGTAACGGCAAGACCTGTCTGGATCCCAAATGTCGGGGATCTGGTCAGAGAGAAGATTGCAGACAAGAAAGAATTCGGACCATCGTACAGAACAGCTGTACCGGTCTTAGCAATCCAAGGCACAAGAACTGTACTTCTGCCGCCTCTTGCCGGAAAAAAGGAGAAAAGATTTGTCTCAATCGACTTAATCAAACCACACTATGTGGCGATACTAAACAGTAGGCCTCGTGGACTCCACAGTAGCAGACGCCCTCCTCTTGCTACAATCCAAGAAGTTCAAACAGAAAGACTCATCACGTTTGAAGAGCCACCTGTAAGGAATGAAGGACTAAGCAACAATGCTATGGAACTCGTTCTACTTCAACAAGAAGTTCGACTTCAAAATGAAAATCTACTTAAGACCCAAGTTGCAATCAGACCGACTACAGACGTCTACGTCAACATTCCTCGTCAAGAGCATAATCCGATTTCAACAAATCCCGATGCAATTCCAACAATTGATTGAACTGCTTCTGGCTATTTCATGAACTTTGATACGTTTTCACTGGATCCAAGCGAGCCGGAAACGACGCCAGCCAAAAAAATCACACAAACAGAAACTCATTGACTTTTTGAACTTTTTTAGAAAGACCTACCTGGTGTCACCTTGGATAGAACTATGGTATATCACTGGGATTTTATTTTTTCTTTTCTGGCTAGGTTTAACAATAACTTTTAGTATGCTTATTAATGGACGATATCTCCAGCAAAGCTCTACAGCCCAAAGAGTAAGTTTGATTTTAAAGCCACACCAGTCTTCACATCGTGAACCAAGAGACTTGTCTTCAGTGAACATCACAGCAGTTCCTATACCGGACGGTATAGTATGGGACAAGATTGATTTTGATATATTCGGTCCGACTGAACTTTTAAAGCTTAAACATGTATTTAAAATTTCTTTAAGTGATATCATTACCTCCAGTACATTTTCTGATGATTGGGACACTGAAACTGTACATAATATGATGTCTGATTTAGAAAAAACTGCAGCATTTCCGAACAATGAAATGTCAGAATGTACTTCAGACTATGATACATTGTACTGTTACCAACACTATGGTCATCATTTCTTTGCACAAATCCATAACACCTAGAAATGTATTTGAATACCACCAGTGGGAACACTGCCCAACACCTCCAAAAGGTAGTTTGCAAACGTTTGCACAGAAATTCACATACTTTTCAGGGTTTAATACATCCGACCCGAAGTCATTTTTATTATAAAGTGACAACAAGATCAGCACAGAAAATTATGTTGACTAACACCAAACAGATTTACTCTGCTTCCTTCATGGCCCAGTTGTCTACACAGGGTTTTGAACTATGGAAGGACACTATAGATTTGAAATCAATCTGGGGTTCTAGGGACTGGCAGGTCCAGGGAACAGAAGCGCTTTTTAGAGCATGCCTCATTCCACAGCAGATGATATTTCTAAATGACACTGTGCAACAGACATCCTGTCTTGGACTAGCCAAGAACAAGGAAATGAACTCACCCGGATTTCCAGCACCATCACAGATGGGTGGGGGGCAGAATTCAACTACACATGGGGTAAGATTAGATGACATTCTCCAGTACAACAGGTCAGATCCCAATTGGACAGAATGGCTTATTTGGCCTGTTGACACAAACACATGTCAACAGAGATTCCTAGGTATAACCAAGAGGTTTAGTATCAGTAGGCCAGATACACGCTATGTACAGAGACAACACCCAGGGGTAGTGACATCCTATAGTGTTGGGAAGTTGTGCCTTGATTGGCTAGAGACCTCAACACTCACAGAAGTAAAACATCACTTGACCTTACTCACACCTGATGTGGACCTTAAGAATTTCTTGTCAGGCCCAAGGAAAACACGTCAGAAACGTTTCATATATGCTGGCATTTATGCCTACTATAATAAAAACTGGAAAATATTCCAACAGGAGGCTGCAGAAAGAATACGGGAAATAGACCGTATTAACCTAGAGACGGCATTAGCTGTAGTGGATAATGGGTTAACAACTTTGACCTCCAGGATTTACTCCTTAGGCAACATTGTGTCTTCGGCAATCGACATATTAGAACAAGATCTGGCCTTGTTACAACACGGGCAATCCCAATTACGTTCTATTATGATGTTAAGCTGGACGCTGCAATCTTTGCGTGCAGGCTATGTGCCCTGGCGTTTTATAAACACCACGCCTCTGTTTTCAGAATACAATCTAACTGATAAACAGACAGAAATGGCACAGATGGGAGCCAAATATACAATGCTGCGTATTGAGAAACTGGAAAGGTTACCATTCACTGTAGCCGAATCACCATCAACAGAATGGCTAATTCATGGCCAAATCACTCTGCCGGTCACTACGTTTCAGTTTAAATATTGCCTTGAGCAGAGGCACGCAGGCAAATATGAAAAAATGGGTAAGGGATACATCAAGGAAACTTGGGAGTTACCCTATAGATATCAATGCCGGAGCGGGGATCGAGAAGTGTATCTGAGAGGTACAAACTGCAAGAACGCTTTAAGCGGTTCTCTCATGTGTCAGGATATTTCTCTGCATGGAGCATGTAGTGGTTCGGTAGCGAACTTATCGTGTCACATGTCAGGGACCCCAGCGGCCAAGATCATGCCGGTTTTCCAGCTGCTCTCGAATGGGAGTTACTTAATGCTAAATGATCAAGGTTGCTGTGGGATGCTTCCGGGCGTCGCCTATCTGGTCACTGTTAACTCCAGGGTTACTTGCTGTATGCAAGTATTGTTTCCGCCACTGAACAGTCAGGGAGGCACTGTTATGACCTTCGTTGAATGTTTCCTTCATACAATTTGATACTTTGAGCAGACTGAAAGCCATGCTTTTACAGCAACCCGTGCCCTTAACCTCCGCTCGAGAAATCTTTGAACTTCAAGTTGCAAGGACCTCGACTGAGATACAGGCGCTCATACGTACGAACTGCCCCTTTCATTTCGCAGAAATGGTGGGTCGTACCTTTAACATGTCTGATACGAGCGGTATTGTACACCTATTTAAGACCATAGGGTCAGGACTATTAAGCACCTTTCAGACGGTCCTCGGAGTAATCCCAAATTTTATACACTCCGTATTGGGAAGCGTCTTTGGAGGTCTCCCACTTATCCTGTTCCTAATTGCAGGAGTCCTGATTGTAATCTTACTGCTACGCAATAGACGGCCCAAGTACCGAGGAAATGGCGAACATACTCATGGAGTGGAAATGCCGTGAACGCATCGTGCAGCTTCTGGGTATACCTTGTCTAAGAGAACTGAACGCCTCTTGGTTTCTATCGTTTAGACCAGTCTGGGTGGACTGCATCTTACCTGTTCTTCGATGGCTGTTTTGCGGAGAAGAATGCACGTTGGATCTCTGTCTAACGTTTCCATCAGATACGCCTCCGGACATGGAGATGCTTTGCTGGACCCCCTAAAGGCCCATGCTCTGCATTGTCCCCAGCGTCTTCCAATTCTGATGAACGCATTCCTTGAGAATCCACAGGTGCCGTTTGCTCCTGCTGGGTTAGGTGGCTCCTCCACAGGCACTCAGGTAACAACTGCCGCAGCACCGACTGTTGGTAGTACTGAATTCCATCCATGTGCGATTGACGTTCTCTGTGAGGCGTTAGATTTGTCGTCTGCACTAGCTAACACCGATTATGCTGTATCTCCTTCCCAGGACACTTAATCTTGAATTGGCTCATCGCGTCCTGGGAAAGAATTCGGCTTCTCCACTTCGTTTCATAAATAAACGAACTAAATTTGGAACTTTCCTTATATTGACACTTTCACTTGAGAAAGAGTGGCTTTCTTCTGCCTGAACTAATGCAACTTTTATGAGTGAGACAGAATTGACTTTTTTCAAGTGGCAACTAAAGAATAGCTGATTTTTAACATTTTTGTTTTCCTTATTGTCCTTTTAAAACCATGTTTTTAGCTGTTTTTAAGAAAGAATTTTAAATCCCAGATTTTAAGTATGGTCATTGTCATCCAATTCGAAAGTAGAGTGGGTGTTACGTTTCGTATAGAGGCCCTAATATAGACACGTTCATATATGCCGTATATGGTCATAATCGTACATGCCCTATTATGGTCATAATCGTATATGCCCTATTATGGACATAATCGTCTATGCCCTATTATAGTCATGATCTCCTATGCCCTAATATAGGCAGGGTCTTTCACCTACATTAGTTCCCTACAGTACACAATGAACTCTGAGGGTTGAACATTATCTAGTCTGTGGTTAGAACACTGCAAGGTCTTTCCCGAACACAGGCCTACAATGTACTCATAAATTATGCATGAGCATTCACCAGCTACATCTCCCGCATAATATGTATGTATAAAGTTCACCCCTGACGTCTTCCTCATGTCTAACAAAGACCAATACAAACCATACTGAGGGACGAGACACTTTAGGGTATAAATACACCCCATCTTGCCACGGGAAGACAGAGGAAACCGAGACTTCCATGCTGACACACTGACCAGAGACGCTGAGGCTCCTGCATGCAGTCGCTCCAGCTGACAGCGGTCTAACACAGCCCTTGCGGGTGTCCAATTCGAGACCAGGACGGGGTCCCACACTCTCTCTATTCAGGTAATGGGGTTCGACTAAATCCTAGAAGGATTCTTGGTTTTTAGACCTACACACATGCTAGGTACACTTAGGTACATCTAGTTAGGCATCGTAGGAGTACGTGCACTATTGGGTGACATTCTAGTACGCATTTTATATTCATGCATGTATTCATGATTATTGCAATATGGTAGTACTGTACTATCCTTACACTTTGATCGTACTGCTGATAATATATCTCTGCTATTGTCTGCTGGTTGCTGCAGCACATATATTTTACACTAGAATAACAACTGTTCAATAAATACTTATTGAAACGCCCAGACTGTTTATTCTGTGTAACTCTCTGAGACAAACCAAATAAGTAAGCACGAGTGACTGAGCGAAAAGTAGTACATTGTTTCCACGATTCTGAGGGATCAGAGTTGTCATGATCTAAGGTTGCCAGAAACTAATCTCTCCCCGATAAGAGGAGATTCTAGTGGCACTGTGAGCTAGCTAATGCAAATCCGGCTAACATACGCTGTGGGGGTGCACAGAGTCAGTCTAACACCAAGCCCACAGTTTATGTTATCCAAACGCGCAGGTCCTGCAGGGGTACTATAGGAACTACACGACAGTATGCCCAAATGGAGAGTAAGGATGCCCAGATGGAGCAGCAGGAGGTAGAAATAGTCCACAGTGGGAGGGCCAGTGGATCAGGAAATGCCATCTCTGAGGACGGAGCACCCTAAGACTGACCCTGGTGAGGCCTCTTCTGACCTGGAGGTGCTCCCTGCACTGTCACAGAGGCAGAGGACTGATACCTGCACCAGGAGCAACGTTGTGCTCCCTGTCTGTGAGAGTGTGGGCAAGTGCAGGAAGGGAACGCTCGCAGTCTCCCGGACAGGGAACAGCAGTTTCCTGGTGGATCGGGTCCTCTGCACACTACTTTGTTTTAGCCCCGGGGGATGGAGTCCTAGGTGCTGGTGAATGGCTCAAGGAGGGAGGCCCGATACCTCCTCCCATAAATGCAAAATGTATGCCTGGGTCCCTGCGCATCTATGAGGTTTGGCAAGGAGGGCTATACGCTCCCTCTCCTAAAATTGAAAGTTGGCCCGGGGGGATGAGGTCCCTGGGGCATACATGAGCTCAGGGAAGGTGGATGCACATACCCTCCCACCAAAAAATGATTGCGCCCCCTAGCTACTCTAGGGGTTTAGTTTCTGGCACCATAAAAAAAAATTGCTTGTACCACATAAAATACATTTTTGGACACCAATCCTAGGGGATAGGGATATCCATATGTTTTATAACTTTTTTGTATGATAGAGTCCTAAATTAACTGTAACCACACCTTTGTTAATTTGGTGGGAGCCAATTAGATCTTTTCTTTTGATCTGTTGGATAGCAGATTCTCCATCCATAGCATGCTATATAAATACATTTAGATCCTACATTTCTCAAAAATTACTGAACGGATTTACTTCAAATCACATAAAGCATACCTACTGGACCGAGATGGAGCTTTTTTCCAAATTTAATGCAGTTTCATTCAGCCGTTCTTGCTGTATCGCTCTTCAATTTTTCTATGGAAAAATGAATGTGGAAAAGGTGTTTTGGGACCCTTCTTTTTCTCTGCCCAAGCTTGACGGGAGTTGAGGTGGATTAACTTTAAAAAAGAAAAAGGTTTTGCGAAGATTTGTCATCAGTGATGTCATAAATATACAGAACATGTCTTGAGTGATGTAATTTGTGAGGGTGTAAGTTATAGTTAGCTAACTATAACTGGAAAATTTCTATGGTTTTTTTGTAGTTCAAAATGTTAATGCTGTCACTGACATATTCATCTAACCATAACGTTACTTAAACCTTTGATTTTTTCAGTGAATTTCTAAGGTTTTTTTAAAAAACAAAAACAGATCTTTGTAGCACACTTAACTGTAGCGTTACTTTAACGTTACTTTAACCTTAGTTTTTTTTCAGTGAATTACTAGGGCTTTTTTTAAACTTAAAGTAAAATTTTATTACCATACGTAACACTAATACCCTCCCCACAAGGCCTTTGGCAGTGCGTGGCAAGAGGTTAGCCACAGGGCCTGGCCGAACCCAGCCTGAAGCAGCTGACGCCCCTGAAGGAAGCTAATCTGACGCTGCGCACTGCCTTTCATTTAACATGGCATGGGGTTGGCCGCAGTCCAAGCCCTGTGGTCAACACTCCACACCGCACGACCAGTACCATGAGTGACTTAATATGTGATGTCATAAGCAGTGCATGGCAGGGGCACAAATTATAATTAGCTCTGCTAAGTATAACTGGCGAATTTCTGTGCGTTTTTTATTTTGTTTTTATTTTGGGTTGTTGCAATCTACTGGAGTTTCACGGAGCCGATGGGTCATCCCTGCGCCTTCACGAGTTCCATAGTAGAGCAGGTGTTGTGCTTGTTGCCATGGAAAAAAAAACATTTTTAAAATAAGGGGTGGCCATCCTCCTACTCCAGTTATGCCAGAGGGGTAATGCTATTGATTAAACGGAATACCCCATTTACACTTATAAATGCCATCAAAGACGATCGGGGTCAGTATGTTATTGTACAGGGCAACTTTGGGGGCACCGCTCTCACGCTTGTAACGGTGTATGGCCCAAACAGCGATGACCCGACTTTCTACGCGCAAATCTGGGCTAAACTACGAGACCTACAACCCACGGCTATTATATGGGGAGGAGATTTTAATATATGTCTGGACCCGACCCTAGATAGATCGACTGGCAATGACAGATATGGCAAACAGTCGGCCAAGACTCTTAGGGAGGGCATGGAGGAGTGGTCAATGGTAGATGTCTGGATACTGAGACACCCGGGGCGCAAAGAGGGTACTTGCACGTCAATAACACACAATACATGGTCTAGAATAGACTATCGGCTGACTACACAGGATGTCAGCACGTGGACAACGGCAGTGGAGCATCTACCCAAAACAATGTCAGACCACGCCCCAGTGCGCCTTGAATTGGCCATCCCCACACATACCCCATGACAATTTACATGGCGATCACTACAATCTGCACTCTTGGACCAGGTATTCCGTAGCGAGCTGCATCAAGCAATTATGGATTATTTTAACCAGAACACTGGATCTGTGAGTAGCACACGGACACTGTGGGAGGCCTTTAAGGTCACTATAAGGGGACACTGCATCAGTAAGCATGCAGGAATACTTAGAGATATCCAACAACAACTAAAAATGGCGGCAGGGGAAATTAAACGTCTAGAGGCAGATTACGCCACTACACTAAATACCACATTGCTGGCGGATATCAGGCAAAAACCAGACACATTTCACGAATTTGCAGACAATGAGATTAAATATATATGACGTAGACATACAGCACGGAATTATGGGGAGGGAGGTCGACCAGGGCGAGCACTGTCATATAAAATCAAACCTGCACACACAACAACGTATATAACACAAATTATAAATGACCAAAATCAGCCATTATATGACACCCCTCCATACTAGAATGCTTCACAAAATACTACACACAATTATATACTACGCAGTCCACAGTTTCTATACCCGAAATCTATAGCTATCTAGACGACATCGGATTAGCATGGCTGTCTGATGAACATCGTGAGTATTTTAGCCACCACATCACAGAAGACGAGTTTAAAGAGGCCATTAATTCATTCCCTAATAATAAGGCCCCTGGCCTGGATGGCCTCCCGGGCGAATTTTATAAAGAATTCAGGGACCTCCTAGTACCCCACCTGGCCGAAATGTACGAAGAAGCTTACGAAGAAGGTATGCTCCCACTGACACTACGAGAAGCCTTATTGATAGACCTCCCAAAATCTGATAAGGATTTAACAAAATGTGACTCATACCGGCCCTTATCATTAATAAACATTGATGTTAAAATTTTGGCAAAAATAATAGCAAAAAGAATACAACCATTACTGGGATCTCTAGTTTTACCGGACCAGGCAGGCTTCATACCGACAAGATCCACAACACAAAATATACGCACCATCTTTGCGATGTATCACAGCCTAGACCCAGATATACCAGCAGCCACGGCCCTACTGGACACGGCGAAAGCATTTGAATCGGTGGAATGGATATTTATGTTCACAATCCTGAGCAAGATGGGATTTCCCACGCCTTTTATACGATGGATCTCACTATTGTATAATGAACCCAAGGCCAGAATTAGAATAAATGGGACCACCTCAAACCCGATTGACATAAGCTGCGGAACGAGACAGGGCTGCCCACTTTCACCTATTCTATTTGCACTCACGTTAGAACCTCTAGCCTGCAAAATGCGCCAAAAACATTTTAGTTCAGCCTTACAATTTAGCCTTTGTCCTATCGGCATTTCATTATATGCAAACAATATGGTACTATATGCTCGTCACCCGGACACTAACCTAAACCCACTCATTAGAGAATATATCCGTTATGAAAACTACTCGGGTCTCAGAATAAATTGGGACAAATCGGTAGTAATACCCCTTACAATAGACACACCACAACCAAATCTGGAATATCCATTGCAATGGCACACAGATCCGGTAAAATACCTAGGCATATGGATCCACCGTGATCCAGAAATAGTGATCAGAGAGAACTACGGGAAAGCAATATCAAAATTGGAAGAACAGGTAGATAAATGGACTAAGATGCCTCTCTCACTAGCTGATAGGATTGCTTTGCAGAAAATGGTAGTGCTGCCCAGATTCTTGTACTTGTTCTGGAACATCCCGATTTGGCTAACACAGACGTTTTTCTCCACACTGAGGACCATTTTACAACGCTTGACATGGGCAGGGAAGCAGGCCAGAGTAAGCTGGAAAATCTTAACAAAACCATATCACCAGGGAGGGTTTGGGGCCCCGGACCTTCAACTATATTTCTACTGTGCACAAGCACAACACGCACACTACTGGTTGCACCCACACGCACACATCCCACACATAGCAGTGGAACAGGACAGTGTGCACCCAAATTCACTGACAACTTATATCACTGACCGAAAAAGATTCGCACCAAGAGAAACAATACAAACAGTTCACTGCACCTCACGAGCATGGCATAAACTAGCATATCACGCTCAAAAGCACCCCCAAATGCCCCAGCAATGCCATTGGCTAATCATCCCAAACTCTCAGTCACACAAGAAAAGAAAATGCTCACACTATTGGGAGAAATGGGCCTGGCGGACATGGGCAAAGTGTTTCACACAATAAGTTCATTTCGCGGGATGACCCATCACTATGCGCACATCAAACGCCGTTAAAGATGTTTGCCTATCTGAGACTGCGAACGGCAGTTAAGGAATTATACACATCGTTTCCCTAAGAACTCCCACAATTAAATGCATTACAAATTCTTCTAACGGCACCCACACGTCAAAACCTAGTAACACGTCTATATAACGCATCACAAGATGAACAGAGACGAGGTCCAAATATATCGCTTCAAAGATGGGAAAAAACAATAGGCGAAACAATAGACGAAAGAGACTGGGATTACAGCTGCGCACAATTGCAATTGCTCACATCAAACTGCAATCTGTGCATAATACATTTTAAGTTCCTACACCAAACATACTACACCCAGGTCAAATTGCATAAGTATGGCCTTAGAGCAGACGACAATTGCGTGCGATGTAACGCACCCACGGCAGACTTCTTGCATATGGCGTGGGCAGGCCCCCAGCTTCAAAAGTACTGGCAGGACATTACTGATACGTTATCGACTATGCTAGCTGAACAAATGCCAAACATGCCAATAGTCTGCCTGCTAGGGATCCGAAAACTCAAATTAGTCAAGAGACGGAAATTCTTGGCCGTAGCACTTTTACTTGCTAAGAGACGCATAGCTATGAGATGGGGTAGTAAAAGACTCCCCAGATTCAAAGATTGGCTCACCGACATGACCTACTGCTGTGAGACACTAGAGGCCTACGCAGAGGAAATACCACAGGCTTCTAGACCTCGAGATTTCTGGCAACCACTAGTACAATACCTACAAACAATGCAAGCAGAACCTTGAATTCATAGAAAGAGGTTTCAGGATATGTAATGAGTAGAGACATTTGATGGGAAGATAAAGTACCTGGACAATAGAGACACTTAAATAACAAACCATACCAGGTCAAGGATATATACAAGTGATTCTAAATAGTACTCATAAGCTCATTGAATTATTGTGAAGCTTTCGTGTTGCATAGCCGATATCTGTATTAAAACACAATATTGGAAAATGAGACAATGTAAACAACTGTGAGATGATACTACATGTATGAAATATACTGCTGCTGTTTGGTGGAAAAAAATAATAATAATAAAAAATAAAAAAAATAAGGGGTGGCATGAGTGTCTGTGGTGGGTTGGCCATGTACAGGCAGTTGGCCCGGTGGCTAACCCATGACACTCACAGCCAGAGGCCACGTGCAGGTGCAGTGGTCAGTTGGCTGCTCGTGGAGGGTTGGACGCAGGCTCTGTGGGGTTGGCAAAGGTATGTTTAGCAATAAAATATTAATTTATGTTAAAAAACCTAGAAATGTACTGGAAAAATAAAGATTAAAGTGAAGTTATAGTTAGATATAGTAATATCTTCGCACTAAAAAACACTCAAAATTCACAGAAAATTCAAGTAACTTTAACTCGCGCCATCACCATGCACTGCTTATGACCTCACATATTACATCACTCATGACATGTTCTATGACATCATTGATGACATCAATGACAATCTGAATTTACATCATTGATGACAACAGCGTGCATGGCGATACGCAAGTTATAGTTACTTGAAATAACTATAACTGGTGAATTTCTTTTTATTTTTATAAATCTTTTTATTTAACATTTGCATCATCTAGTAGACATGGGTGAATCATGCATATCAAATAGAGTACAAATAGAATGTTGATCTTGCCATGACAATATATAGAACGAGTCATAACTCATTGTATAGTGATAAAGTGTCCATTAGAAAAACCACCCTTACAAACAATTCCCTATTTCGTTTTATGTCATCCACAGGCACACTCAATGTACTACTCTAGAAACCCCCTCAACTCCCTGCAAGCCCCCTAGATCTTCGCCCACTTTTTGGGACTAACTGGTGAATTTTAGTGTTTTTGTTAGTTTAAAATGTTGCATTTAAACTAACATTTTCACCTAACGATAATGTCACTTTAACCTTTGATTTTTCCAGTGAAAACCACCTGTTTCAATATACCAACAGCTGTCTGATAAAAAGACAATAAGGACATGCTTGTGTCATAGTGTATTCAGCTTTTTATGTCTCCACCAGAGCACTTTGGTTGAATGATCAAAAGCTGAATACTATGTGACACAAGAACATCAGTGTTTTCCTTGTTATGAGGAAACGTTTGATATATATATATGTATATGTATATATATAGGTCAGCTGTTTATTGACAAAAGTGTTTTTTGTGTTGCTAATAACTTAAGTTAGCCGCATTTGACGAATCTCCAGGAAACCTTCCAACAAGGTGCTACAGTTGACTAATTTGTGCATGGAAAGTTTTGGGATGATCCGTAAAGTGGGGGCCGAGAAAAAAAGGGGGGGGGGTCCAGAAATGAAAAATCCCAATGCATTTTCCATGGACTTCTTTAAGGAGTGCTACCGCAAAAACTGCTTAATAGAATTACACCAAATTTTGCAGGAAGATCTTGGTCCCCAGGTTGGACTTTTTGTGATTTGGTGTAAATCTGTTCAGTAGTTTTTTTAGAAATTAGCTGTCAAACATATTTGCATATCTGGATGGTTGGGTCTGCGAGAGGCTCGAGAGACTCTTGCGCGAGTGCCAGTTTAAAATAGAACATTCTGATTGGCCCAGAGAGCTATATTTCCCTTGGACCAGTTCATTCCCGCATGAGTAAAATGTTGCTGGTAGCCATTACAGGACTCAGGGTCTTAGTCCCCTGAAATGAAGTTGCCCCTGGCCGATATCGCCAGAAACCACGACATCAACATCTTATCCTACGCCGACGACAGCCAGCTCATCGTCTCGCTCTCAGCTGACTCCACCACCACTAAGACCAGCTTCCACAACTGCATGAAGAATGTCACAGCCTATATGAAGGACAACTGTCTAAAGCTCAACACGGATAAGACCGAAGTGATGATCTTTGACAACCATGCCTCCCCATGGAGTGACAACTGATGGCCCGCCGAACTCGGACCCACCACCACACCAAAAGACCGCACGAGCAATCGCAGCATCATCCTGGACAGCAAACTCACCATGAAACAACAAATCAACACAGTCTTCTCTGCCTGCTTCCAGTCCCTACGCATGCTCCAAAGAACCTTCAAATGGCTCCCTACAAACACAAGAAAAACAGTCATGCAAGCCCTAATCACCAGTCGCACTATGGTAACTCACTGTACGCAAAAACCACTTCCGAACTGATGAGAAGGCTACAGACGATTCAGAATGCAGTGGCTAGATTTATCCTTAACCTGCCCAAACAGACCCATATCGCCCAACAACTGAGGAACCTCCACTGGCCTGGAATTTTGGGCTGAACTGTCCCCATGAGGAGCAGGGTCAAGACTGATTTGTTTATGGCTGGATTCAAACTGAGGTGGCATGGTATGTGAAAAATATTTGATTGGGTTGCGGGCTCAAGCGATTGCCAGTGCCTGAAATTAATTCCAGCATTTCTCCCATCACCTTGTTTTTGCTCAAAAATGCAGGGCGCAGCTCAGTGTTTCATGGGTGATTTGGAATATGCCAGCTGTGGTGTTTTACAACTCAGTATTAATTTGCAATGTGGCTGTATCCTAATAACTGTGTTGAAAATGCTCTATAATGTGTTAAGGTCGTGGTTCAGTTTGCCACTGCCACTCACTGATTTGCAAATGTTGCTCTTCTTTGCAGATAAAGCACATTATCTTGAGACCAAAGGACCAGTGCCCCATGAGTTGTATTCTGGCACAATTCTCTCGGTAGATGTTAAAAGTAAACTACAAGCGCATAGATAATGTGGAGTTTTAAATATAAAATTGAAATGTCAGGAGCTCAAATGAAAAATCTGCTAGTTGTCGTTGGCGAGGAGATACAGGGCCGTAGCTGTCAATAGTATAGCATGTGAGGTGGCACCGGGGCTAAGGGGGGTGATGGACCTCCTGCATCCCACTTATGGCTGTCTTTTTCTACCCAACCCATTTCCTTTCCTTGTATTGGGGCCCACTGCACCCTTTCTGCAACACGCAGATATGCTCAGAAGCTAACGTAAATCACTGTGAAACCAGCCGCGGTCCGTGCAGGTAACAACGGTGAGGCGGTGGGGCCGTGTAAGGGGGGGATTTCGAGGGACGATGCAGAGCGAAAATGAATTATTTATTTATTTTTCCCTGGGCATCGTCCTTCGATATCCCCCTTTACCCGGCCCCACCGCCCCACCGCTCTTACCTGCACAGACCACGGCTGTGTGAAACTAATGTGAATTCTAATCCTGACGTTCTGCTAACATATTGTGCGAACCTACTACATTTTTTGCTGATCGTCAAGATTTGGTGAGAGTAGAAAGTAAAAACGATCATTTTCTGTTTTACATTGTGATTGTTGCTATCTGGAAGATTCATGTAACAGAGCTGTAGAGAGCACCACAAAACCAGAAATGTCACATTTTGAGATCTGTTGACCCTCACTTTTGAATCAATTGTGTAACAATTTGATGTAACAATCAGTGGCAGCTGCTGCTTAATGGGGGCCGAGGGGCAGGGGGCTAAAAACAAAAAAAATCAATTAACTGTAGGCTGACCTCCACCTTCCGGTCCTCTTTGGTTGTCAATACGCCGGAAGCAGGAAACACACAGGCTCCCCTAGGCAATAACGATGCTAAAGGCGTGGGTCCTGGGCTCAGTGTGTCACTTGATTCAAGCTAGCCTGGCCAATGATAGGTAATACCCCGAAAGTGGTCCCAAGATGCTTGTTTCTGGTCCAGGGAGGACCTGGCTTGGCAGTTCAGGCTGGACTGTTCCCATGAGGAGCAGGGTCAAGACTGTTTTGCATATGCCTGGGTCTTAACTGGGGTGGCATGGTGAGCAAAAGAACAATGGATTTAACCCAGATCTCTTGATTGGGGCTGAATGTTTGATTTGTTCCGCATTCCGTCCATCATTTGTGTGTCTTTTGCTTTCTCACCCTAAGTACGCGGGTATGCTCAGACGTGGGTCCAGGCTCACTGTGCCACTGGATTCAAGCTACCCTGACTGATGTGGGGTGATACCCCGAAACCGGTCCCAGTATGCTTGTTTCTGGTCCATGGAGGACCTGGCTTGGCAGTTCGGGCCGCACTGTTCCCATGAGGAGCAGGGTTGCATATGGCTGGGTCTTAACTGGGGTGGCGTGGTGAGCAAAAGAACAATGGATTTAACCCAGATCTCTTGACTGAGGGTAAATATTTGATTTGTTCAACATTTCGTCCTTCATTTGTGTCTTTTGCTTTGTCACTAGCATGACAGCAGAGTCGTGATTGGTCTAAGTGCCATGGTTCGGTGCTCAGATGGGGACTAGGAGTCTGTGCAAGTTCTCTACTACAGCCAGTGGAGACTATCTAAAGTGCGCATGACTGTTTGGCAAGCTCAAGACCACTGGCTAAACCATCATGAGCGCTTAGAGTGTATTCACCACTCCTCCCCCTGGCTCCTACTCTGGCCAGCACCTAACAAGGAATAGAAAAATAACATGATAATAACATTGCGTTATGATCATTTTATTTTTCCTTTTACACTGCTCGCAGAGCAGTGGGGTGATGCACCTCCACCTTAGTGGAGGAACCGCTGGGGTAACAATTTGATTAAAGTTCAGTGAAATGTTCCCTTTCGTGCATTGGTTAAGGCGCATAATCAGGCTGGGCATGTCACCAAAATGCAAAGCTGAGAGGTGTGAGTGAAAGTGTGTGCACCTGTGCGTGGGTGTGGTCAGGTAAGGTTTTGTTTTTATATTCTCTATGCAGTTTACAGTACTACCCCTGTTAATGACGGCGGCCTCTTCTTTTAGCATTACACCATGCGGCTGAGGTAACAAAATTCCTAAGCTTGCACCAGTATGAATTAATCAGCTGAAAACTTCTCTTTCTAACCTACACAAAACAGGCTTAAATCTAGCCGTGAGGCCCATCTTTCAGCTTACTGAGCTGGAAGGTTTGACGAAAATTCTCAAAGATTGCAATAGGATTTGTGATTTTTTTTATATTAAGCTTTATTGAACCCATAGAATTGAAAAGAAATACAACAATCTATATAACATCAAATGATACATGAAAAAACATAGCATTCCATTAAAATATTCACATGAAATCAGTGGCGGCTGCTCTAATTGTCGTGGGGGCAACGCGAACGTGGGGGAGAATGGGAAGGGGGAAATAATACATTAAATTACGTACCTGCTGCTGCAGCCACCGCCTTAGTGCTCCTCTCATGATGCTGGTGCACATGGCACTGGCTCTCAGGGGCCAATCCAGACGCTGATGTCATGCTGGTAATATTTACCAGCATGAGAGCAGCACCATGATTTGCCTGAATGGGCTTACTTGACGCCCGCTCAGACACAGGGAGCCTGTGCGTGTTTTCCACCTGGCTGTGCAACACAGCTCGGGCTGGAGAAATATAAGTGCGCATGTTGGTTTGTCCATCCTAAGATGTCTGGCCAAATCGACATGCACACTTATTGTGCCCACCACTCCTCCTCCTGTCTGCTGACGTGATGCTCCATCAGAATGGCCCCGCACGCTCTAAGACTTGGCTGGCAATTATATTTGTATAGCACTTACTGGCTCAGTAAGAAAAATAAAATGATATTAAAATGGTTTTATTATCATTTAATTTTTCAGTGAGGTGACGCACCTCTGCCATAACAAACGAGCCGCCCCTGCATGGAACTCCAATATTATATAACACTTGTAAATAAAAGATCTAAAACCCAACATTGTAGTACTGATACCTATGAGATTGACTGTAACCTGTAAGAAATCAAATTATTACTTAACGGGGGTGATGCCCAACAGACACAATAAATACAATCCTTGTCAGTGTGAACTACTATAGACCTAAAATTAACCTGAGCTCAACCCCTAGTCGCTTTGACACAGAGCAGACAGGCCTAACTTAGAGGCAATGTGTAAAGTATTTATGCAGTACCAAAACAGTAATAAAGTCAAAACATAACAAAAGAAAAATCTCAAACCAATGTAGAAAAATTAGGTATATGTCAATAAATGAAATGAAAACAAACCACAAAAATCCAAAAGGTGAACTCTGAGATTTGAATTTCTAAAGTTTTATATAAAAATAGAGTCAAAACACGTTAACCGCTAGCTGAGGTTAATTGGTCACGGTAAACTGGGACCTAGGTGAGATTTGAGGCCGACTAGGATGTAACACTGGGTTGATGCAGAAACGAGGTTCAACCTGGTCAGAAGTTTAACCTTGGGAGTTAGGCCCAAAACTGAAAGTTCAAAACTTTCAGCAGGGCAATGCAGCAGGCTGTAGGCCAGGAGGGCTCTCAAGGTAGGATAGCTGTCAGATGTGGTCCTGATGAAGCTGTTGGTTTTTGGTAGGGAGGTGAGCTGGAGGAATTTGAATTTGACACCCACGAAAGGTAGTTCACTGGCCTGATAGTTTTGGCACCTTCATCCACTCAATATTTCTTCATTTGCTCTGAGTCTTATTTTTTGGAGCTCAGATTTTTCCAGTTAGGCAAGGCTGCAGGCTGTAGCTGAAGAAGGTCCCACAAGACTGGATACCTTTTCCAAGAGGCCCTGCTAAATTGAATTTTCCACTTGGGTAGAAACCTGACTTTCTAGCCCAGTGGCAACGCACCCCAGTCGGGTTGGCTTGGTAGGTTTGTCGTAGGCCTCTGGAGGCCCCTGGAGGTCTTTGGAGCCAAAGGTTTTCAGGGGTGGTATAAGAAGTTTAGGCACATACATCCAAAGGATCCAAGACCTCAGGGGCAGCACTTTGAAGTCAGGACTCACTCCAGCTGAAGCCAACAGCAGGGTCCAGGGCAGGACTAGTTGAAACTGGTCAGCTGGGTAGTTGCAGAAAAGGCCTATTTTAGCTTGTTGTGTCCCAATAGCCTTACAGGAGGTCAATCCTATGACCCTTAGAGTCCATTTCTTTGTCCTGGGTACAAGAGGGAGATCAGGTCCAGTCCTTCATGGCTCTTCTCAGGTTTCAGACAGCAAGATCAGTCCTTGTTTCATCTTCCACATGTTCAGTAGTGTTCTGAAGAGGGTACCGGGAATGCCACATTTATGCCTGACACCAGCTTGTGGGTGTGCATGGTTCCTGGCACCTCTCTAACCAATGGGGTAAACGTTCCCCAGGGGTTACCCTATCTACGTTTTCAGCATTGTCTGTGTGCCCTACTGCAAAGGATCCCACAGTGCCACTCTCTGCTTAAATCCAAGGTAGAGAAACCTTTCTCCCCTTCTACAGAGCCTTTGTGCTCACTCCAGAGGTTCAGTCAAGGAGTGAGCGAACCCTCCTCTGTGATAACTTCACACCAGTTCTGGGGCTGCTCCCTTCCCAATGGGATTGGAACCTGCCTGCCGTGGGAAACAAAGAAGGGGCATGTGCAAGTATCATCTGCATGTGAGAGAGGAGTCCCCTTTTATGTTAATTAGGTTCCTGGGTGCAACCTAAATAGTCATCCTTATAGAGGAACAGAAACATCTCCCACACCCAAGCCTTTGTTTTTCTTCTGGAGCAGTGTCTACATATGATTCAGGGCTGAGCACTCAGAGGCCTGCATCTGGAGGCTAATACAAATTAGCTTCCAGGGGGTTTAGGCAGGGTAAAGGTAACTTTCTAAAAGCACATTTTCCTTTATATGTATTAAAAATCCTACTTCACCATTGTTATACCTGACATCCTTGGGGTAGTATCCCCAGAGACCTTTTACCTTCACTCTTCCTGTTTTCTGAATTTGTTTTGTTGGCATTAACCAGTGCTAGAGTGCTTGTGCACTTTCCTTAAATCATGGATCAATTAGCCTACACCTAATTGGCATATTTAGTTTCTTATAGGTCCCTAGTATATGGTACTACATGTACCAAGGGCCTGCAAATTAAATACTACTAGTGAGCCTGCAGCACTCATTGTGTTACACACTAAAGTGGCCCTTTAAAACATGTCTCAGGCCTGCAATTGCAGCCTGTAGTACAGTTTTAAACTGCCATTTTGACCAGGCAAAATAAACTTTTTGCCAGGCTCGAGCCTTCCATTTTAATACATACAATTCACCCCTAAGGGAGTCCCTAAAGACCCATAGGCAGGGTGCATTGTATTAAAAAGGTAGGATATGTTCTTTTAAGTTGTACATGTCCTGGTAGTGAAAAGCTCCTACATTTGATGTTTACTACTGTAAGGCCTATCTCTCTCATCGGATAACATTGGGTTACCTTATTATCCTTAATAAGTGCTTTGAGTTGGGAGCAGGTAGAAATGTCACGTTTAGACTCAAATGAATTGTAATTTAAAATTCTCTTTAATGGTAAAGTTGAATTTTAAGTTACAATTCTGCAAATGCCACTTTTAGAAAGTTAGCAATTTCTTCTCCTCACCATTGTGCCTTTGCGTCACATGACTGTGAATGGCTCTGTTGTTGGGCTTTGTGTATTCCTCCCAGACAGTGAGACAAAAGGCGACTAGGAGTTGGCAGGATGAGCCATCCGGCCAGTATAGCGGGGGTGGAGCTAGTCACAGTCCCACTTATACTTCAAAAGGCTTCCCTCCAGCAAACACAGAGGACCCTGGCGCTAGTTCTTTTTCACCATAGACGTCTTGGAGCCTTGGCAGAGGAAGGGAATAACTTCCTCTGCCCCAATTCAGCTGGCACTGGGTATACATTTTGGACTCTCAGACCACCTCTTCAGTACACTCCTGGACCTGTTGAAGACTTCAGAAGGACTGCCTTGATCCTCAGAGGACTGCCCTGCTGCTACCAGAGGACTGCCCTGCTGCTTGAAAGACTGCCTTGCTGCTTGGAGGGAAAACTGGATCATCTCCTTGAACCCAAGACCACCAGAAGTGACTTCAAGAGCTAGTTGACCGACCTCCTGTGTGAGCTACAGGGACATAAACAAGCTCCAAAGTCCTGCACATGGCATCTGCTGGAGTGAGTCCTAACTCCCCAAGTTGTATCCCAAATGGTGTTAGTGGTGATGTACCTGCCTAACCCTAAAACTTTGGATTTTGAAAACTGTTCATCAAAAACTTCGTGAAGAACTGACAGAAGACTGGGACCTACTTGCCAGCTGATCCGCCCAAGGTGCATCGCCGGTTGGCCTGACTTCGTGGTAGCTCCTGTTACTTTCTTCTCCAACGCAGAAAACCCGGTTCCGCCGGACCACTCGTCAACGTTGTGCAGCCTCATGGAGCCCTCTTCAGCTACAGCCTGCAGCTTCATCCCGCTGGAGGTTAGACAAAATGTTGTGTAAGTCTGAAGATAAAAGTTGATGGCGGCTGGCTCTTTATCAACAACGATGACCTACTTGGCCTTGGAATCCAGCTTTTCCTGCTCAGAGCTTTTTCAGCCATCGTGGAAGGCTTCATCGAGACTTCATCCAGCGGTTCCCTAGTGATGATGACTCCAGCCCGGACACAGCCTGCTGCCATTATCCGCTGAACTCTACCTTCGCATAGACTTTTCTTCAAGAAATTTTCCAAGTTTGAAGGTAAACTGAGACCAGGACAGGTCCACCCCTTCTATCCAAACCGTGCTCCATCGTGGTCTTTAACTTTTGGCTTTGCCTAGTCTCACACAACCAGATACCAGAGTTAGCGCTTTGATCTTTTAGGAACTAATCTAAACTAAAACTTTAAAAATTCCTAACTCTGGTTCTAAGGTTTGGTTTTAATTAATTTTGATGCCTTTATAATTATTAAAATGTTCTCTGTTTTTCTAAATTGGTTTAGGATTTTTCTTGTGTTGTGTTTTCACTTTATTACTGTTTAAATGCTGCATATATACTTTACACAGTGCCTTTAAGTAAACCCTGACTACTTTGTGCCAAGGTACCAGAGGGTTAAGCACAGGTTAATTTAGTAAGTTAGGGGGCATGTTCCAATCTTGTGTGGCAGTCCACAGTCCTAAAGGACCTCAGAGGAACCAAGGGACTCATTCCCCCAACTTCCAATGCACCAGGAGGTGCACCTGCCATCTCCTGCTCCAGGGGGTGTGGCCTCCACCTATCGTTCTTAAAAGCACTCTGACAATCTTGCAGTGCGGGACATATTCCAATCTTGTGTGGGGGTCTATAGCCCTGAAGGCCCTCAAAGGCACCAGGGGACTCATTCCCCTAACTTCCAACGCACCAGGAGTCACGCCTGCAATCTCCTGATCCAGGGGACAGGGCCTCCACCTATCACGCTAAAAAGTGCTCTGACAATCCCACAGCACACGACATGCCTGAGCAAAGCCGTTGGAGGCTGGGCTGGGCCCACCCTCTTAGCTCTGCACTCGGCCATTAACTCCAGCTGAACTCACTGGATAATCTTGAGCTGAAACATGTACTTTAGTTGTATCTCCCTATATGCACCCCTGTGGTCCCTTTACTTTTGGATTTGCTCTACTGATCCTCGAAAAAGGAGATTCCTTGTCTGTCCTGCGCTTAGCTAACTTTTGCAGTCAGTTAACTTAACAACTGACCTCTACTTTGGGAAGCCGTAGGGAGTGATGACTTACCACTAACATTGCATTACACTGATTGCTTCACATTGGATTGGAACTAGTTCCTGCTACCATATTCAAGCTACTCACGCGTTGGTAGGGGCTGGATGCAACTACATACATGTCAGTGGCTGCAGGACTCGCTGAAGCATAATTAACTATGGTTCATGTTCAAGGGTTAATTTAAAATAAAATGTCATCTAGTAGCACAATAGGGGTTGTAGTTTACAACATTATCATCTAGAACCTATTCCTACGAGACCTCGGAGGGGGGTTCCCTAGACTTCTTAAAGACTGGCATATTTATTGTGGGTTGTTGTACGGGAATCTCCCTGTTGAAAACCAAAATATATCAGTGTGCAGTTACTAATGTACATACTATATTGCTTGCTGATATACAGTGTTCATAGTGTTGTTTATAGTGTTATGGTATAAGATACAGGGTTCTGGGGACCCACACCACTAAGTCTTGTATCTGAAACACAAGAATCCTCAGGTGAAGGGGGGATGCTGTGCCACAGACAAAGGGATGGGGAAATGCAAAGCAGCAGAAGTGCCAATTGGAAAGGTAGAAAACCCCAAAAATAATGAGGAATGCAGGGCATAACTGCACAATGACCAAAATAGATGACATAATCGAAGAGGTCGAGTCTTTGTTGGGCGAGAAGGCTAAACTCTACAAATCACCAACTCCAAAACTAACCTCATTCTATGCAAAGAAGGGTGGGGTACAACAGAAGAATAAAGCATGCCACATACCACAGCCAGATAATGCGGTTGAGTGTCAGTGATCCTTACCCCAGGTAGCACCACCCAACGACATACTTGCAGTAGCTACTACACAGACATCGGCCAATTTCCCCAGAGAGAGAGAGCAAGTCCTACTCCAAAAAGATTAGGGGAAGAAATGGGGGTAACCTTTGGAGTCATTTGCATGAATAGATTCACACCTTTGGCAACAAGGAGCCAACAAGCACAGTTCAGCACAATATAGTCCCATGGGCAAATCCAAGTGATCCCAGTCCCACAATTCAAGGGCTAACAAGACATAATAGAGAAGACCCAGTAGAAATAATCCAACCTTTTAAAACCCATGTGCAGATTTAATGATGTAGGAGAGAGGGAATTGTCAGAGAAAATTAGCATCTTAACCACCAAAGTCTTGGGTCTAAAGGGCTTAGTCAATTCCCCGATGGCACAGTTAAAGGGCAGAGAGAAACCATCTCATAGTAATATGGCTGGAGGTGGGAAACATTAACCAAACAATTTCACTCACATAACAAAAGATCCATACCTACGCATAATAGATCATTGTCCACCATAGCGTAAGCATGTTATAAGCCTATTGCATTGCCATCTTGGCAAAGAAAGCATGACGTTGATTGCGGCACACTGCTAGGTAGAGATAATAGATTAACAAATACTAAGGGCCATACTGCCCAAAGGGCTAACCAAAATCATTTACTACCCAGAGATCTACAGTAACAAATGCTACATAAATACCAGATGGAAAATGTATGCATGCCACATAGTACAACCCAGCTCAGGGGAAACTCTGATGTAAAAAATATCAAACACACCAGCGAAAACACAAGCAAAACTAGGGAACACAGAGTGTATCTAACAAACGTCCCAAAGTTAAGGCAATCAAGCTGGGAAGATGGGAATGCCCTTAAAAACAAAGATATACATTGGACTAAGCACAATCAGCAATGTTTGTCAGTGAGAATGGGAATAACAATACAATCGCCCTCACCGTTAATGACACAACAATAGTGGTTGGCTTGATTGCCATGATTTTAAGATCTAGTGCAATGTTAAAATTAACAATGAGTTTTAAGTTGCACAGACCATTCTTTGATGCAGATCACCCAATAAGAAACCACCATGCTCTGACCAGTCAAGTAACCCACAAACAGAACATTGTGAACCCTGGGGTGGTAGATTGACTAATCCAACCAACTTCAGCTGATATCAGCATTATAAAACCATTACATGACCAGGACCAAAAGCTGGAGGGATTGTTAGCTATAAATTTGGATAGGACTACGCACCAGGTAGTACAGAGCAATGGAAGCTGGAAGTCAAATATCACTACTGATACTGAGGTTAGAGTAGATGATGAACTGAATATCCTTAGAACCCCTTACTCGGAGCTCACAGGCATGATCTTGTGGAATGTGGCAGGGTTAAAACAAAAGTTATTGGATCCCCACTGGCGTAAGTATATTGACCAATTCCATCTGTGACTTTTTCAGGAGACTTTGCTAACAGATCCACCACATAAACTAGGTTACAAAACCTTTTACGTTAATGCAATTCCTTCATGAATATATGTCTTTACAACGAATGTGCTACAACGCATTCCATTACAATGTGGTCGTTACAACGACCGCGTTGTTACAACGCGAATCATTACATCGCAAGTCATTACCACGACTTGCTGTAGGGGGCGCACTGGACTTAGGAACAGTATAATTTACTATTCCTACTCCAGTTTGTGCAACAGCAGGAAAGGTGTTGGATTGTAAATCCAACACCAGCACGCCCCCTACAGCAAGTTGTTGAAACGACTTGCAATGTAATGGTTCGCGTTGTAACAACGCGGTCGTTGTAACGACCGCGTTGTAATGGAATGCGTTGTAGCGCATTCGATGTAAAGGCTGTTTCCTTTCCTTCATCAAGTGGCAGGCCATCAGGGGGCCTGGCCATATGGATTAAAATCACACTAAATGCTCACGTTAGCATGTATCATATAGACTCACCAGACATCCTGGGTATAAGCTTTAGCATAAAAAATAAAACCCTATTGCTTCTATTTAATGTGTAAATCAGACCAGAGAGAAGCAACCTCGAGTCACAGGTCATAGAGACACTAGACAGTGCTCTTAAAAATATAGCCCCCATGAGACAATTATTAAAGGTAGCGATTTGAATTGTACACATGATCCAATAAACAGCCTAGACTCAGAATGGAGGATGAGGACTCGGTGAGAGGCATTCCCCAATTAGAGGCAGGCCCGTCAGTACCATGCACGGTTACAGCTATACAATTGGTACATTTCACGATAGAACATGATCTGAGGGCAAGCAATGGCAGGATTAGCTCTGATAACATTGATAGCACATGCTTACATACATTCAAAAGGGGACAGTGCCCGATCAAAGATAGACTATGCTCTACATAGTATAACAACATGGAACAGGATAGCCACCTTTAAAATCGACAATAGAGGAGACAGTGGTCATCTTCCACTATGCATAGAAATGCTAGGCTGCCTCTCAGAAACAAGATCAATAGGAAGGGATTCATTGTCAATAAAACCGACGATTGGGAACAACCACAGGACGGTTAATTGGCCTCACATATTGAATAATCTGGAGACCCTATCCAATATTTATAATGCTTTCTCTGAAGTGGCAGGCCCACATGCCGTTCCTTCTCCCCTGGAAATTCCAATTATGGATATCCATCAGTCAATGGTAAGAAGTCTAAGGCAATACTTAACTAATTTGCTGAACCCAAAAAAAGACAAGGGGTAGGAATCAATCTCACCTGCAATTCATGATATACAAGGGAATGCAAAGAGACTAAGAAGTTCCTACTTAAAGGCCTGAAGACAGGAAATTCATTAGTGGTAAGAGAGGCCAGGGACAATTATAAAAGAGCACTACCTACGGCACAAAGGATCTATGGAGGAGATGAATTAGATCCTGAGCATTATTTGGATCCTGCCACTTGGATTTGACATTTCACTAAGCTCTATTCTGAACTGAAGGAGTACTCCCAAGACCCACAATAGCTCGTGAATGGTTGCACAAGTAGAAACAGGGAATTTATGGCTTACTTCAGTCTAGAAGAAACGGCGGAGGCAAGTGATATTATCAAGCTGGGAAAAGCTCCTAGCTTGGATAAAATCCCAGGAGATTTACTTAAAGACGATAAAGAAATGTGCATTCCCTATGTATTTGATCAGTAATGCAGTAGCTTCGGGAGCACCGGTCCCTTCCACATGGAAAGGGACTGAAGTAGTCCCAGTTTACAAAAAAGGGAGCAAGTATGAACCTGTGAACTATGGGCCAATCAGCCTTGTAGATGTAATGCGAAAGATCTAAGCCAGACAAGTCCTGAATAAACTGAACGACTGGATGGACGATATCAACATCCTAACACCCTATCAGGCAGGATTTAGGGTCCGTACAAGTCCAATCGATCAGGATTTCAGGTTTCTTTGCATCCTTTGGAAATATACCAAAATAAGGGGTGGGCACATCTACATTGCATTCAAGACTTAAGGGCGACATTCGATCTTGTTCCAAGAGGGCCATTATGGGCCTCATTGGGGGACTTTGGGGTACCTGAAGATATCTTGACCCAGGCTTCACAAACATAACTACGCCAAAGTCCGTTGAAGCCGACATGGCAACCTTACTGAATCAATCCCTACGTCCTTGTACGTACCCTGTTCTCACTCGATGTTGTTGACCACCTCAGGGAATGTAGTCATGACTCCCCAGAGATCTGTGGGACCCTTGTTCCTGCGCTACTTTTCATGGACGATACCATTCTGGTCTCACAGACGCTGAGGGGCCTTTAAAGTTCATTTGATGCCTTCTGTGCATACTGTGTTATAAAGGGATTAGAAATAAATATCAGTAAAACTAAGTACAAAGCCATAAAACCCCATAGGTCTTTTAAGAAAAACATCAGAGTTGGCAAGCAAACATTAGAGCACATATCAAATTTAAGTTATTTGGGTGTTATATAGGTTTCTAGATTATCATGAACTCCACAAATAAATCAGGCAAAAGCGTTCCTTATATATAGGTCAAGGGCTATCACTAATAAATATCAAACATCTACAACAAAAATGATTACACCGGCCTTGGAGATTAACAAACATGAAGCTCAATCAGCAGCCTTATACGGGGCAGAGTTGTGGCGCATAGATAACCTAAACAGCTGATTCTGAGCAAAAATAAGTTAATGAGAGGGCTACTGAGTTTAGCAGCATCAACACCACTAACATCCATGTGCCAGGATTTGAATATCAAACAAATAGAGGATTGTTTGAAATGACCCTTTTTGCAGGGTTATCCCCAGACTTTTTGCTTCTTCCTCCTATTTTTCCTGACCTATTTTTGTTGGCTTTAGGACTCTGGGCACTTTACCACTGTTAATCAGTGCTAAAGTGCATATGCCCTCTGTGTAAATTATGATTATAATTGGTTATCCATGATTTCCATATTTTATTTACTGGTAAGTCCCTTGTAAAGCGCACAGAGTGTGCCAGGGCTTGTAAATCAAATGCTACCAGTGGGCTTGCAGCACTCATTGTGCCACCCACACGAGAAGACCTATAAATGTGTCTCAGACCTGCCACTACAAGGCCTGCACGCACAGTTGGTAACTGCCACGTTGACCTGGCAAGTGCACCCACTTGCTAGGCCCTAGTCTTCCACCTTTCTTACATGTAAGGCACCCCTCAGGTAGGCCCAAGGTACTCCAGCAGCGGACCTTGCAGGTAAGAGCGGTGGGCCCGAGTGGGGGAGGGGGGGGATTTCGACACATGACGACAAGGGAAAATTAATTATTTATTTAATTTTCCCTTGTGTTTGTCTGTTGAATCCCCCCAACCAGGCCCCACCGCTCTTACCCGCACGGGCCGCTGCTGAGGTACTCCCCTGGGCAGGGTGCAGTGTATGTGAAAGGTAGGACATGTACATGTCCTGAGAGTGACATACTGTGTATTTCATTTTTCACTATTGAAAGGCTATCTGTCCCATAGGCTAACAAGGGAGTTGTTTTGTGGCATCTTACAACTATAACTTTCCATTGGAACAAGATAGGGAAATGGAGTTTAGGCTCTCTGAACTCAGAATTTGATAACACATCTTTTAGTAAAGATGGGTTTTAAATTGTGTGTTTGAAAATGCCACTTTTAGAAAGTAAACATTTTCTTGTTTAACCATTCTGTGTGCCTCTGCTGGTTTATGTATTCACTTTCTTGCTTTAGAGTGACAGGAACTGAGGATGTGCATTCACTGTAGACAATCAGAAGGGGTGTTGAAGTGTGTCCTGCCTTTCCTGGGTGACTCATAGCCAGGCTGAATAGGCCTTGTCTGCATTTAGAGTGGTAGGAGGAGTTTCACTAGCACTCAAATAGGCTGTGTCTCCTTTACGTGAAGCTGGGCCAGATAGGACAGAACTGGTTAGGAGTGGGTAAAGAGACACTTGCCACAGAGAGAAAAAAGAGAAAATGGGGTATAAGTATTGCACCTTAAACCCCAGAGAATTAAATTACTTCTGGAATCAAGAAGAACCTCTGACAAAGAAAGAGTTGGAGGGCTGTGAGGAGGAGTACTGCCCCTTTGCTGTGTGTGCTTTGCTGGGTTGGCCTGCAGTTGCTGCTACTGCCAAGGAGAGGAAAAAAGACTGGACTTTGCTGTCTATCCTGCTTGTGAAGTTTCCCTAAGGGCCTGTGTTTGCTTGCCTCCTGTTAAGAAGTCTCAGGGATACAAAAGACTTCCAGCAACTCTGCTGGTGCTGCTGGACTCTGCCCTCTGTGAGTCCTACCCTTTCCTGAGGTGCCTCCCTCCAGTGAAAGGGCCTCAGAAGTGGGTTTTGCAGCTGTTCTCTGCAACACCTGATGACGCAAATTCTCGCTGTGCAGACCCCTGCACCGACGCCAGATGGCGCGAAGCCTCGCAAAGCAACGCATCGCTTCCTTTGTGCTGCGCACTGTACCTGTGCACCAAGGTTTTCCACGCATCACCTGCAGACCAGAACCGCCTTGGATTTCAACGGATCACTTCCCCCTACGGTCCAGATTAGATGCATCACTTCTTCTGCGTGCTGCAGAACTGTCACATCGCTTCCTCAAGGACTCAGGAACTGACGCATCACTGTGTTTTCTAGGGCTACCCTTCTCTGTGCCTGTTTGGCCTTGTGAATTTTGAAGCATCTACAGGTACTTTGGTGTAAAATCACGCATCCATAGTTTTTTAGGGACCAAGTTGCTTGAAACCTTTTAAAGTCATATTTTGAATTGTGTATGTTGGATATTTATAATTTTGGTCTTCTTTGGTTTAGATAAAGGCCACTTTATTTTTCTAAACTGGTGTGGTGTCCATTAATGGTGTCTTCACCTTGTTACTGTATGTTTGGGTACAAATACTTTACACATTGCCTTTGGGATAAGCCTTGCTGCTCGTGCTAAGCTACCAAGCGGGTGAGCAGGGGTTATCTAAAGTGTGTAATCCTCTTACCCCGACTAGAAGGATGGGTCCCTACTTGGACAAAGGTGCATGCCTCTGCCAACTAGAGACCCCCATTTATAATAAGCATAGCCCATGCTCTATTGGGTAAGATTGTGGACAACTAATGAATTAGTACACTATGGAGATTGCCTTAGGGAATTGCTTGAACTTGACAGAGCTGTAACTTTCCCCTGGTTTCGACATATCCAGACCTGTTTTAGCAAACTTAACCTATCATCTTATTGGAGCAAACCACAAACATTATCCTTGAGTTCCAAGAAACAATTGAAGCAAGTATAATGGGAGTACCTTTTGAATACCCTTCACCAAAATTCTAGACTGGGTAGGTTGACAGCACAATTCTCAATGCTAAGCTGAATCCAAGGTTTGAAGAGTTCTTAGATACAGTTCAAACCCACCTGGTAAAAATACTAAATACTAAATTTGAAGTTTAGCTATGAAACTCTTCAAATTAAAGCATACACTACAAAGCTGAAGTCGCCTAACAACAGGGATGGGGACTGTATTTGCACTTTATGCAATTTAGGTAGCATCGAAAACATTGCACTTATATTTTCTTTTGCATGGCCTATGTCAAGCCAAGTTTCAGGAGAAATTGATTTGATTTGTCCTATATGAGTTAAAATGGAGTTCACAAAACACCTAGAAGCTCTAAGAGTCCTGAAATATGACAAAACTTCCTAAATAGTTTTTGGGATGAGTAGATACTTGCTTGCAGTGGGATGTCCACGTGAAAAGTTGTGGATGACAATTTTACATTTTATATTTTTATTATCCACTGGTTTTAACTAGATAAAGTCCTATCAATACAACTGGATTTCTTGTAAATTATTGCTTGTGCAAGTATCACATTACATCAATTTTATCAAAATGTTGCAAAATTGTATGTATGATTTTAATGGTTTTTAACCGAAATAAATGATATTGAATTGAATGTTCTGTAGCACTACAATAAAAAAAGTGCTATTCTAGTGACTTTTTGTTGTTCACCCTGAACAGAATTGCCCCATGCCCTCATCCAATAACCAGTTTTTTTGCAACCAGTGAATAGGGCTTTTAATTACTTTTTCAAAGAGTCCAGGAAATAAAATTTCTAGCTTGCTTCCAAGCCGAAGAAAGCACTATTAATTGTACAGTTCACTGTAAGGACATATTCAATATTACCTTTCTACATCTTCTACTTTTAAATACAATGCACCTGCTATATTAGCTATAAGGTCTACCTAGGGGTGATACATTCATATTTGAAAGAAATGTTTAAACCTGTCAAAAGAGTTTATTTTGACAGGTCTAATTTAAGTTTAGAAACTGCTTCAGGTAGACTACACTAGCCTGAAGCCATGTTTTACCCTGCCACTGCAGTGGATGGCACAACAGGTGCTGAAGCTCACTAGTGGTATTTAGCTTATATGCCCTCAGTACACTAAGCATCATATGATAGGGACTTATAGTTGAGTATGCTAATTAGAGTTATGCCAATTCAACCTTGTTTAAAGGGGAGCACATGCACTTTTACTATTTTGGTTAGAAAAGTGCACAGAATTCTACAACCAGCAAAAACAGAACATAAATCTGGGGGTGCTGCGCTGAAAGGCACTTCATTTTCTACACATACAATGAAATGAAAAAGCATAGTTATGAATTTTTGGGAAAAAAATGAAGGAAAAGAGGAATGAGGGAGTGCAAGATTTGCAGGAAGGTTGCTGAAATCAATAAAATACAAAATATAACAATAGTCTTAATAGTTAAGTAACATTATGCTAATCGTGGTGACCATAAAAACAAGAGAATAATAATAATATTCAGAGAGGTTGAAAAATGCCAGCAGCTATAAACAGTCTCCTGGCACGTTGGAATAAAAAGGAAGACAACAGGCATCCACAAGTCCTTTTTGATAGCCGTTCGAACTTACGAGGTATTCACTCCGTCCAACTTGTGAGTATAACAAATTATGTTCCAGTCAAGTGGTAATATTTTCATAATTTTTCCAGATAGATGTAATAATTTGCAAAGCAATAGCAATAAGGCCAGCAACCTTCTAAACTAAGTGCTATTAGACCAGAAATTATGTGCACCACCAAGAAAAACATGCTTAATTTTGAAAGGCAAATGTACTGAGCATGTGTCTGTAATTTTTTACTAAACCTGCAACAAGACAGTCTTACCTTAGAACATTTGAAAAACATATGTAAAACATCACAATCATCTTCATTGCATGACCAACATCTACTACCTGTGGCCAGTTTCATCTTATATAAATAATTCGTAGTTGTGTTGTTTGAGTGGTGCTAGCAGAGTTAGAAGTGGCATGTAATATAGACCATATTTTATCCCAAGTCAATCAATCAATCAGGAGTTTATATAGTGTGGCTACTCATCCGTGAGGGTCTCAAGGTGCTGAGGGGGAAGGGCGCTGCTGATCCATCTGGGCATGGAGGTTCACTCGAAGAGCCAGGTCTTGGGGTCCTTCCAGAATTGGGTCATCGGCGGGGATTGCCTGAGTTGGAGGGGCAGGTTGTTCAAGATCTTGGAGCGAGGTAGGAGAAGGATCTTCCTCTGGTTCTGGCCTTGTGGATCCATGGGACAGAGGCCAGGGCAAGTTGGACGGGGCATAGTTGTCTGGCAGGTATGTGGAATGCGAGACGGTGGTTCAGATATTCTGGTCCTGCATCGTGGAGAGCTTTGTATGCATGTGTGAGGAGCTTGAAGGTGATTCTCTTGTTGATTGGGAGCCAGTGGAGTTGTCAGAGGTGTTGTGTTATGTGACTGCGGCGGGGAATGTCGAGGACTAGTCTGGCTGCAGCATTTCGGACGGTCTGTGGTTTCCTGAGCTGTTTCGGGGTGACGCCGACATAAAGTGTGTTGCAGTAATCAAGTCTGCTGGTGAAGAGTACATGGGTGACCGTCTTTCTGGATTCTGTGATGATCCATCTGAATGTCTTTCGAAGCAGGAGGAGCATGTGGATTCAGGATGAGGATACTGCATTGATTTGGCTGGTGGAGTTCAGTATGATGCCGAGGTTTTGTGCGTGGTGCGTAGGGTTGGGAGGGGTTCCTGGTGCTGCGGTCCACGAGGAGTTGTCCCAGGTTGAGGGGGTGTGTCCCAGGATGAGTACTTCGCTCTTGTCCAATGAGAAGTTTGAAAGAGAGTTTAAGTATTTAGTGAGATGTGTTCTGAGCATACTAGTCTTCCATGGGCAAAAATAAAGTAAAATGTCTTGTCATGCAAAATGCAAACATTTAGCCCATTTCGTTAATATACAATTTATGAATTACAATTCTATCCATATAATGAAAGGTCACATGACCCTATTATTTAGTTTCTTATAAGAAACAATATGCAGAGCAGCTATTCTTAATGCAAAGTACGTTGTCCTGTTTCGCAAAAAGGTAGTTAATTTCAGTTTGATGCTGAATAATCATGGGAATGTGTAAATAACCACCAGAACAAATGCATGTCCTTTACAATTTCTCCCTTTTGGAAGCTTCACTTAGATAATTTATATTAACATTACAATATTGACTTGTATGGAGCGCAACACATACTAATGATCATGTCTGCCAATTTAGAAAGCAGTGTGACCCCCATTCAGTTACAGGGGGTTGAGAATGGGCATTAGATAAACAATTCCAAGTATTACGTTGTGCTGGATTTTCCCAGCTGCACCGCGTGGTAGAAGGAGCCAGAGTAGTGGGAGTAGGAGAAAAGGAATTTCTTCAGAAGCAAGCACTTCTAGACCCTGCCCCTCCATCTCAGTCATCCTTAATTTTTTGGCTAGGCCATTGTTCATTGACCCAAGATAGATCAGTCTTCGGAATGGAAGACCTCAGCTGCAGAGGACAGATCCCAACATACACAAATAAAACAACTGCTCTCACTGTTACTTTCCACCTTTTTACAGCACCAGCTGTTGCTTCCTGCACTGCATAATTTTAAGAATTCAGGTCTAGATGGTGGATGATAGACCCAAGCAGCATTATCACATAGCTCTGTTGAGCAAAGCTGGTTTCATTTTTCCTATTGCCTGTACTTACTAAACTCTCTAACCACATTCAACTGTCCACCCAATCACATGATGCAAGCAAGGATGAAGCAGGGGAAAAGTATTTATTTGAAAAGGCCTGCAGGACAGTGCCTCCTGGGGTCAGACTTTGACAGAAAATAGGGATGGCCACCTAAGTAAACAAGCATTTGCAATGCAATAGGTCTCGCATTTATGAGAGTTTAAGCTATTGGTAATACAATAGCTTAAACTCTCGCAAATGCAATACCTATTGCATTTCAAATATTTGTTTTTTTACTAGCGCCCATGCGGCGCTTCCACATTCATGAAGGCCCGCTCCTCTCTTTAGACAAGCCGCGTCTAAAGAAAGGGACGTGTCCCACATTAAAGTGAAACCGCAGCATGGCAGCTTCGACAAAAAAAGCATCTGTTTGTCAAGTTGACAAACAGATTTTTTTGGGGGGTAAAAGCGCCCATGCTGCGCATTCACTTTAATGTCGGCCGTGCACTTTTCTTTAGAAGCGGTTTGTGTAAAGAAAGGGGCGCAGCCTCTATGAATGTGAAAACGCTGCATGGGCGCTAGTAAACAAAATAAATAAGTCAGTAAGTAAGCGCGGCAGCTACACTTAAAGCAGACCGCCATTATTAAATAAAATAAAAGCAGACGTGCTGCGAGGAAGTGGATGGAATAGGGAATCATTAAATAAAATAGTGCTCAGAGCCAAGATAAAGCAGACCGTGTAAGAAGACAAGTAAAATGCCAGTCGTTATGGGAGGTAACAAATGCAGACAAGGCGGTACCAAGGAGAGACTAAAAAGCCTAATAATGAATCGGAAGCCAGCGTTAAAAAGGGACAATGAGACAAGCCAATTACAAATATGGGCGGAGAGTGGGCGGGACTTCAAGTCCATTCTCCACTACTGCATGCCTCGCAGCAGCGCATGCGCTGCCCAGGCTCGACCTAAAACTGGCCCCATTAGCAAAACAGAGAGCTAAAAAACTGGCCCATATATGCAAATCAGGGTAGTTTTGAACTTATAAAGACAAGCCTTATAGGTGCTTTTCAAGGTATAGGAGACTGAACGCATTTGTGCTTGTTGCAGGTAATGTTTGTGGTAACACCAGAGAAATAAACAGTAAAAACCTGCCCATCACCCCATAAAACAGGTCCATAAACAGCCAAAAAAGGCCCGCACACTGACCTGCCAGACTATTCCTTAGGCACTACCATATATCCCTATATGCCAGTCTTACCCTGCGGCTTTCCTATATGACCCTCACTTGTCACCAGGGCGTTTTGGTCGGCTGCCAAGCTGGGGCCCGATTTTACTGCTGTGGGGGCTGATTTATGTTGATGGGGACCTGCATTTGCTTCTAAGTAAAGAAAGCGAAACAAATGGTTTTAAAGCATACTTTAATACCATTTGGTTTTCCATTCTTTACTTAGAAAGGCCCGGTAGCCAGTCAGGCCCTGCTTGTCACAATCTTTGGGTTAGCGCTGCTCTGTGTGTGACTTTGCTAGCTTAAAGGAATGTGAATGAGAAGTTTTATGACATTTTCTTCTGATTGTGTTCGAGCTGCTGAATTGTTCTTGGCAGAATAATCATTTTTCCTTCAACACTGCTAGTTCACTTTTCACTTAAATCCCTCATGGAGGCACAGTCTCTGGTGCAGCAGTATGACTGTAAAATATCAAGCCCTTCAATAGATTCTGTGGATGCATTGATCGTTTATTGAAGTTTTGCTAATTTTAAGAGTTACTGCCATTGTCCTAATTCTGCATAACAATGAGATCTGAACTTTTTGGTCTTTCTATTATTGAACATGGAAAAAATATTAACATGCTATTGAGCCACTGTGACATTTTCCTGGTAGGGTGCAGGTTATGGGTCTTCTTTCGGAGCATGATTGGCAGCTATGAGTCCACCATGCTACATGACCTCATTCTAGTTGAGACTCTTGCAGTGTGGGTCTGTTTTGAACATTTTTGACAGAGACATATTTGGTTTCCACTCTGTCCCTGCAGTCTAAGGCCCTGTGCTCTTCCACAGTGGTACAACATTCTCCTCCGGTACCTCCCAGACTCCACACTGACTCCCTATAAATGCTGAAGCGTGTCTTATCAAGGACCTGAAAACAATGACACCACCCCCACCTTGAGAGAACTTCACTGACTCACTTTACCTGCCTGCACCATCTTTAAAACCAGTTGCGACATCCACAAATCAATCTTGAGTGGCAGCCTCACTTGTCTGATTGATCTGGTGGACACGCTCAACATGCCCATTAGCTCTCGGCACATCCACAGACAAGGCACCATAAGCCTGGAAATAAAGAAATGCAAAATAGGAAAAAAAACACAACAGGCATTCTCCATCTATGCATACAGGATCTTGAACAAGATTGTCCTATCCATCAGGACCCCCCCAACCTTCCTCCAATTTCTGAAAGAGTTAAAGACACGCCTCTTTAAAGAACGCACTATCACACCACAATAGCGGCCCACTACCCCTCTACGAATACAGGTACACCTCCAATCAGTCACGGACTGTATCTTTGCACTGAACCTGTCTGATGCTTAGCACTATTTTGACTAGGTGTGCTCCATACCAACATCACATATGTACATTAATGTAGACGGAGTGTATTCATATTTCAAGGGTGCTTATTATTTGTATTTGAATCCTACACATTGTACTCAAAATATGAGTGCACAGATGTGTATTGTTCTCCAAATTAAATCTTCTGTTTAATTAAAGCTTTTAAAAAATGGTGTGCACGCGCACAGATGAACATATGCACAACACTCCCCTCTATCTCCACTATCATTAAATTCTTTCCCGTAGTATTGACAAGTGTAATAGCACACTAATTGTGTCTGCACTGTTTAGAATAACACAAGTCTTTACCTTAAATTATTTAGGTGTTATTTCCTAGCTGAAGTAGAAACCATCATATATTTAGTTACCGCGGACAAAGACTGTAACTTCACTAGGTGATATTAGTGGTCAATAATTAAGGTGTTTGCCAAAGAAGGATACTGGTCTGGCCAGCTCCAAGTTCTGCACTCTGGATTGCAGGGTGTGGGGGTACCGGGCCCAGCTTTGCTCAGTGCAGATTCATGTCTGGTAAAACAAGCAGAGCTTCGAGGCTTGTAGTGAGCAAACTCAAAACAATCCCTACCTCACCCCACATTGAGCAGCAGTGACGCAAGCAACCTACTCACCCCTAGCATCTCCGGAATCCACTAATTCCTCTACTATCCTTCCCAGACCTCGTCATGGCACAGCCATCCACCCCCCCCCCCCTTTCATTTACTATAGGATAAGAACAGGTGGCAAAACGAAGCATTGAACTTCACGAAAAGAGATACAATCTGCACAAAAGGACCCTCCATTTCTGATTCCTGTAAGTTATTCCTCTTTCCGAGTCCAGTAAGTTATTCCCCATTCTGAAGAGGTCAAATAGATATGTCCATTGACTCACGGGGAATTCTACCTAGAATCAGTAAGCCAGGCCCTTAAATCTCCCCATGGCTTTAACAGAGAATTCGGAATGGGGTCCAGAGTGGTGATTTCTTGTAGTGATTAATTCCAGTGACTTGGAGAATATCTTCCAAGCTATAAATGAGGACCAATACGGTATAGACAAGAACAATTAGGATATTCCTGTTTGCAAGACTGAGGGCCCTAATGCGATATGGTCGGAAACAGCTCCGACCGTCGGTCAGAGCCTTTCCGACCGCATCGTAATATGCCGGTCGGATTTCTTTCTGATCGCCTCATTATGATGGAGGCGATCGGAAAGGAATCCAAACGGTTATTCCGACTGGCTTCCGAAGGGTCTGCCAGTCGGAATGTGGCCAGTAATCTCAAGGGCGGCTTTTCCCACCCATGGGATTGCGATGTTGGGTTTTGGCAGCCTTTCCAACACAGAAAGGCTGTTGGAACTCAACTTTGGGGGCCCCCAGCAGGGCCCCTTGGGTGCACGGCCCCCGGTTTGAGGCCAGGGGGCACCTATGGTGCGCCCCTATTGATCCCTACACCCCGTGGCGGGCACCTTGAGTGTGCCTGCCACGGGGTGCAGGGATGAACTGCAACTCCTATTTTACAATGGGAGCATGCATTCCTGCCGGCATACATGCTCCCATTGTAAAGTATAGGAATGCGACCGAACAGTGTTCGGTCGCATCCTAATTAGTCGGTCGGGACCGCCGACCGGGTGTCGGTCGGTCTCTTGACCGAGATGATGTCGGGCGGAGGAAACTCCGGCCGACATTGTAGTAGGGCTCTAAGTTTAGGTATTTTCTGTACCTCTAAAACTTTACTTACTGAATTAATTCAACCCAATTGGTCTAAGAGTTACTAGTCATCAGTGCATTTTACAAGGAGCTAGTGAATAAGAAAACTTCACTCCAAAAGCTAGGATCTGGCATATTATGTCCAGTTCATATTTTGTGTCTCATTCACAAAATATTTTCAGCATTCTGCTTGCTACCAGATCCCAGCTGTGCTGACTCTACATGGCTTTCCTCCAAGAAACTGGCGCCATGGTTTTCCCATGGGATGAGAAGAGGTGGCGGTTTGCGCGTGGGACCTTCCTTTTGAGTGCATGATGCTGGTGCCTATTTTTGTCATATATCCCTGATGAGGCAGGTAGCAGCATCTACCGCTAGATAGCACCATATGCGGGATCTGTCTCCAAATGTTTGCCTGGATTGTGTTTCTATTTTAGAAAAGGTGCAGGTGCTGCTGGGAAATTAAAGAGGGCGCACATGAAGTTTGTGACCGTGGCCCCACAAAACGTCCGACAGGTGTGGCAGCATGTCCCCAAAACATCTTGATCTAAAAAAAAGGGCTGCTGCTGTGAATGCGCAATGCAGGTGGGGGAGGAACTTAGGACCTTATTTACGAGGCCCTTACACGACCGTTGTGTCACTTTTTGTGCCATATTTACAAAGTGATGCATCTAGGCAGATGCGTCAATTTGTAAACCCCTGCACTACATTATACCTGCGAAAGTATAATGTATGCAGGGTGGGCGTTCTGGCGCAGAAATGGCTCGTAGAAGTGTTGCAGTGAAATCTATGAGATTTTACTGTAACACTTCTACGGCCTCACTGCGTCAAATCCTTAATACTGCTTTAAGCAAGTGTAAGGGGTGATGCAGGCTTTTTTTTCATTGTGAAATGACACATTTCTGGAGTTGCGTCCGTTTCCAGAAACACTCCAGCAATGTGCCATTTATTCGCCGATGGATTCCTGACGTATCTGTCAATCCTTGCGACATGGTGCGCCATACAGTAAATACGGTGCATCCATGGTGTCACAAGGAGGGCGCACTGAAAAGTGCTGCATCGCTGTTTTACCGCAGCGATAAGCCACTTTTCATAAATGAGGCTCTTACTCTTTTATGCTTTGTAAACCCCATGCTCCACAATTCATTAAATGGTTGATAGTAGAATACAGATTTGCATTTATCAATTAGGGTTGGAAATTAATTCCAAAGCACTGGCATATGCCCTCTTTTTAAGTCGGCAATGTAAATGAGCCGATATAAGTGAGACAATTTTCCTTATAATCACTGATAGGGCTCGACTGACTCCTGGAACTATTATAATTATACCCACTTAACTCAAGGGAATCAATTATACATCATAGTAGTGGCAACATGCCCACTAATGTGCAAAGACGGCTGACCTGGACAAGTGAACTTGCGACTTGTAACTTCTCCTGGTCACAGGTCCCAATTGTTAATCAGGACTTGCGGCCTAGAGAAATTGGCCATCCAGTTGTGAGGGTTGCTTTGTGCCTATGTATTTTTTTAATTTTTTTTACATAAATGTGGCCATTTAACTCTAACCCTCCATTGTTTAAATATTAAACAGTTGATTCCATAGGGACAATGGTGGAAGCATAGTTCATTTCCAACCTATGCAGATAGTTTACACCTGTATATGAGATCTGCATGCTGACTAATGCAAAGATCTCGGGAGCTGAATAGCCTTCCACTGTTAAAGGTGTTTCTTTGTCTTATGTGCTCTATTACTGTTTAAGCGTTCATTACTTAACGACTGAGGTCTGCAGTGAGTGATTATTCTCTTATCTCCTTCTGTGTTCCAATTATGAGCCTGAATTCAATTCTACCTCTTTTCAGGCTCTTACCGTTTAAAACGGTGAATAGCGCCGCTAGTAGCCTCCATATTTATCGCTTCATTAGGTTTTCGAAAAGTAAGCATTAAATGGATCTGCTTCGTTTGTTGGCAGCAGACTTTCTCCAGCCATCAGCACATGCCGCCATTGGACTTGGAGTTAATCACCGCCTGTCCGTAGGAATGCGGATGTGCTGCAGTGCAGATGACGACTGGGCTGCAACACTCAACCAAATCACGTAGCATAGAGCAGTCACTTTTTCTTCTTCGCAGACCTATATAGGACCTCATTCCCACTTCCATGACTTTTAGTCAGCAAAAATGCACCTGGTAAATTCCGGTTCCACATGGCAAGATACCAGGTGCATTATTTCCTCCTGATACAGTTTTTTTCAGTTCAGTATATTGGAGTTTTCATCAGGTGATAGGAAAGGTTTCCACACCTCTCCAAATTTACCCATTCACATTTCACCACATTTTTCCTGCAGAAATGTTAAGTGTAACAATTGGATCTGCAGTACTCGAAAACTAAAAATTTCTATTAAGGCACAAAATTCAGGCAAATGAGAGATCAGAATCCCAAGCTGCTGAGGTGGTCCATCGTTCTACAGGGAATGGACTTTACGGTGGAGCACCGTCTTCGTTCTGAACCCCATCAATGCTGATGGTCTCTCCAGGTTCTTTCGCCTTAGCAATGAGAACTCCCAGGAGGTTGGGTAGTTCTCCCCATTTTCAATTGAGGGGGGGAATGTGTTAGACCTGTCAGCCTTAGAGTGGTCTTCCCCCAAACCATTTGTCTTCCCCCTTTGTTTTCTGAACCCGTTTTTTTGGCTTTTAGGACTCTGCACACTTTACCACTGCTAACCAGTGCTAAAGTGCTTGTGCTTTCTCCTTTAAAGATAGTAAAATTGGCTAACACTGAAATGGCACATTTATTTTACTTGTTTGTCTCTAGTAAAGTGGTACTACATGTATCCAGGGCCTGTAAATTAAATGCTACTAGTGGGCCTGCAGCACTTATTGTGCCACCAACTGAATTAGCCCTTTAAGCATCTCTCAGACCTGCCATTGCAGCTTGTATGTCCAGTTTTAAACTGCCTTTTCAACACTGCAAAATGAACCTTTTGGCAGGCCTAAATTTTTTTTTAGCACATATAAGTCTCTACTAGGGTAAGCCCTAAACATCCCAGAGGGCAGGGTGCAATGTATTCAGAACATTGGAGATGTACATGAGTGAAAGGACTGGACCTGCATCGTGAACCCAGGACCACCAGAGTGACTCCATGGATTAGTTGGCTGGCCTCCTGATCAGAGCCTCAGGGACAGAAAAGGCTCCAACCACCTTGTACCCAGCACCTGGACTCTACCTGTTGTGAGTCTTCTCGCCCAAGTGGTGCCACCCCAGTCCTGGATCCTTATAAGTGGTCCTGAAGGTACTCTGCCAGCCTAGCTTTGGTCCTGTACCCAGAACCAAAGCAACACAATGCATTTCCTAGCAGCCGCATCAGAACTGCCACATCGTGATGCATCTGTGATGCCAGATCTCGCATAGCAGGCCACAGTCTCCTCGGAACCACCGCTGTGCCACGCACCCTCGACACAGGACTTTGCATCGCAAGCCCCTCGTTGACGGCATCCTCAACGACAATGCAAGACTCTACATTGCAGCCCGGCAGCTCCTCTGAACTGCCGCTGTGCGATGCAACCTCGATACGAGATTTAGCAAGACTCCTCATACCAGGATTTAAGCGGGCCTAACCTGGTCCCTGTATCTGGCCCATGCTCCATCGCTGTCTGTCTGAACTTGTGACTTTGTCCCGGTTTGGTGCAACCAGATAACCGCAGTTGATGTTTTGTACTTTTAGGCACTATTTTTAATCACATTCTTAAAACTGCATATCATCGGTTCTACTGATTGGATTTTTGTTCTTTTGGTGTCAAATCATTGCTTACATTTTATTCTATTTTTCTAAGTTATTGAGGCATTTTTCTTGGGCGGTGTTTTCACTTTATTACTGTTTAAAATTCTGCAGAAAATCTTTGCATATTGCCTCTAAGTCATGCCTGATGCTTTGTGCCAAGGTACCAGAGGTTTAAGCACAGGTTAATTTGTGGTTTGCTGGTGTTTCAACAGAAATTGTGATTGCTTGCTTGGCTAGGGTTTCACCCCCTCAACCAGTAACCCAATTTCCAACACCACACATATCAGAATTATGAGTTTTGCATTTTTTATTGCACTTGGTTCATTCTGGGCGCATTATAAACTGCATCAAACCTTTAAATCATCGCATATCAAACCAGAAAGATTTTAAAGGAAGAAATAGACATAGAAAATAATGGGACATGTGCATTTTGTTGCAGGAAACACCAGTATATTTTTGTTAAAACCCCTTATTGGTGGAAAAGCTCATAATAGGTTCTATTTATCTCACATGTTTAATTAAGTACATCACAATAATGTTATATTTCAGGTGTGAAAGTATTGCGCCTACCACCAGACCTCTACTTGTAACAAGGGACTTTCAGTGCTTAATTTGTAAAAGAATGCATGCCGGTGCCCAATTCTCTGCTCTGGCAGTGCTTTAAAAAAATCGTCACGCCGTATACAATGGTTGTGTTAGTGTTCAATCCACCTTATGCCTCTTTAATCCACTACCAGACACTCCCTGCCCCTTTATTCCACTCTTAAAGGTTCTTGTTCTCTCTGTGCCCATTTTCTGACTTTCTCTTACTCCTCCTTTCCCACTTTGTTTGCTTTTCTATCTCTTGCTCGTGGTCAATATCTGATGAGCAGTGCTTTAAATGGAAAAATAGAAGTACTAGTACACATTATTTTGAGTACCTGTTTGCTCCTGAGAAGTGCCAGTACTCTCCCTTTAAATGTATTGCAGCAGTGCTTAGACATGCAGGTACTCTCCCAATTAAATTGAATAATTGCAGGTACTCCGTACTAGACCGAACCTGCCCATTTAAAGCACTGTTGATGAGGAAAAAGTGCCGGCCCTACTCCATGACCCATGAATAGTGTGAAAGGCCAAATTTATTAGGACATGGTTGCACATTAATAACTTTTATTAACCATTAACAATCAACTTATAACTTAAGACAACAAAACCTCCAACATCACACGTCCAGTCACATCTCCCAGCAAACATTCAACCACAGCCATACTTTCTCATTTCATTCTTTCCCGACAAGGTACTGCCCCTGTTTTTTTCTCCTGCGCACCGTTCCCCCCCGAGGGTGTGTAAGAGCCCGCATGTGACTTTTCACCCCCGTAACTTCTGCCCTACCTGCTAAACTGCAACCCGTTCTAGTGTTGGCATAAAACAACGTTCACAACACGCTAGAAAAAACCACCACTTCTTTAACCCTGTCACAATGTAGGGTGGGTAGGTGGACAAAATAACTTTCCCTATCTAATGCCCCTTCTCCGGTGATGCACAGGGTCCAGAAGAGGCTGTTTATGCCTCGCCGGACCCTTATATGCAGACATGCTGACCAGCCCCTTTCCCCATGAACAACCTATCCCCACCCATGTCCTGTCTAATCCACAAATTCCCCCAGGGAAAGACCAGTCTGCTCCTTTCTTTACCCGGGGGCCATCATCGTGCTACAATAAACACCCCATGGCCCATGAATAGTGTGAAAGGCCAAATTTATTAGGACATGGTTGCACATTAATAACTTTTATCAACCATTAACAATCAACTTATAACTTATAACTTAAAACAACAAAACCCCCCTGAGGTTTGGGGACTGGTAAGTGGGTGTACTTACCAAGACGACATGGCAGTACCAGACTGCACACAGGCTCTGCAATGGCAGGCCTGAGACACGCTTTCCAAGCTGCTCCGGTGGGTGGCACAACCAGTGCTGCAAGCCCACCAGCAGCATTTGATTTACAGGCCCTGGGCACACGCGGTGCACTGTACTAGGGTCTGACAGTAAATCAATTAAGCCAATCATGGAGTCGCTAATCCATACATCAATTTATAACAGAGAGCATATGCACTTTAGCACTGATCAGCAGTGGTAAAGTGCCCAGAGTCATAAAACCAACAAAAACAGGTCAGAAAGAGTACAGGAGGAAGGCAAAAAGTTCAGGGATGACCCTGCAAAAAGGGCCAAGTCCAACACCCCCACATCACACGTCCAGTCACATTGCTCAGCAAACTTTCAACCCCAACCGTCCTTTCTCATTTCATTCTTTCCCGACAAGATACTGCCCCCGGTTTTTCCTCATGCGCATCGTTCTTCCCCCCGAGAGTGTGTAAGAGCCCGCATGTGACTTTTCACCCCCAAGACTTCTGCCACCCAGAATAAACCCCGAAGGGTGTTTTTCTGCCCCCCCCACCCCTCCTTTTCTGAGTAACATCTCATACGGACCCATTCACAGGTGATCTCTCTTGCACCATATATTCTCAGTCCACAGCTGGCTCACCATATCCCTCAGCTCCATCATATAATAGGCATTCCACATCCTTGACAAATGCACCCCATCGTCACGAGACAGGCACGCTTCTTCCTCACGAATTCCCCCATGAGAAATCACCGTGATCCCCAGACCTGCACAAAATACTCTCATCACCCTGTTTAGTTTCCTGTGAGCCTTGTCTATTGCCCCATGCCATATTGCCCCCCACCAGCGGCGACAAGGCACAAACTCTGTCCATATAATGCAAGTCCTGGGAAAATTCCATTTGATGGCCTCCAGATCCCTCTGCATATGCTGCAAAAGTGTCAAACCAGATAATTTCACCAAATCATTTTCCCCCACATGAATCAGCAGCATGTCCGGGCAGCCTCTCTACGGCACCAGCTTAGCCAGCTAAGGCAGCAAACTTCCCCAACGCATTCCACTCTTTCCCCACCATAGTACCTCATGCCTGCTGCTGTGCAGTCCTAAGTTCCTGCCGTATATTTGCTGGTCCGCATACTTGGCTGCCCAATGAACCAGAGGATGTCCCATAATCCAGGTCACCGTCTTGGCCCCTGGACCGTTCACACATCCTGCATTAGAAAGAGAAACATCATTATCCTAAGTCCCAGATCCCTTCCCCTCTCAGTAGCCCTCCCTTCCACCCTTCATCCTTCTACAACTACTGCCCTGCATATGATCTCTTTCTCACGTAACGCTCACAACAGCGGGACCACCACCTACCAAATCTTCTGAATACTCTCCCACCCCCACCCCAGGTTAGCCGCTTCCGTCGCTGCCCCTATTCTAAATGAATGAGTTCCGAAAGCCATCGCATCCCTACCCAAGCGACGAAGCCCCATTCACATCACCGCCAATAGCTGTGACGCCGACATTGGCCTCCCATTCTGGTGACAAAATACTCCCCTGAAACTGCATCCCGGCCACTCCAAAAAACACTGCCACTCCCATACTGGGCACACCATCGCCATACCTCCTTCGCTCAGCCTAACCCACTTTCCCCTGCCCTGCTGATCAGTCTTAGAACGACTCAACCATATCCCCAAACGCCCCGTATCCATGCGGACATCATCCACCTGTAGCCTTGATGTCCTTGCTGACCCCAACAGTTCCAAAACTCGAAATGCTCCAAAAAACATTCACACCATGCAAAGCCTAAAAATGGCTAACTCAAACATGTCATAACAACACACAGGTAATACTGTTAGCGATTCCCCTAACAACTCGAATGTGATAGCATCCCTCGGTGCCACTCTTCTCCCATTTCTCTGCTTGCCCCAACCGTTCAACATTCGACTCAAGATCTCATCCCCAGCAGGGTCAAACCCCTAATGCAGCTTTCCGTAGAACGAAACCCCAGACAATTTCCCCCCAATCGTGGTGGGTGACAAATCCATATCAATGCAAAAAAAAACAAATCGTAAAACTCTCCTTCTTATGTCCTACGGATCTCGATCCCATCCCTGTGGCACTTTCCCTTCAAAGGCCCAGAAATTGGTCCATGTCAGCCTATAGCTCTTCCTTGTGGATGCTGCTAAAGCTCCCTCCACCAGGCTGATGACCCTAATTCGCCCAACTGCCAGACCTCAACCGGTAGCGGCGTCTTGACTGTGTCCGCTCCAGGTGCCAGTGATCCAAAGTGCTGCCAGTGCGAATGAGAAAAAGCATCCGCAATGTCATTTTGAGCTCTTGGGACGTGACACGCCCTGAACACAATATTCAAGCGCAAACACATCAGCATAAAACATTGCAGCAGCCTCAGCACCTGTAAATCTGTGGCCCTCTGTTAACAAGATAAACCACGGACATGTTATCTACATGGAAATGTACCGATCTGTTCGCCAGCTCCCCTCCCCACAAGTGTAGCGCCACGAGCCAAAAAGACAATGCTGCACCCTTGACGCTCCCAATGTTCTGGCCAACCCTCAGCACACCAACGACCATCCCAGAAAAGCCCAAAACCGTGTGAGCCTGCCGCATCAGAGAAAATCTGGATTTGCCAAACTGAATTGTCATCTAAAAACTTCATGGAGTTTCTGCACCTTTCGTAGCTCAATCTTTCTCTCCCCTATCACCTCCAGCAAGAAAGCCTGAATCTGGTCCACTTTGGCCTGTGGTAACCTTGCTACCTTCAAAACTGTGTCCAACTCAATACCCAAGAATGTTAACACATCTTTGGACCCTCCGTTTTCTCAGGTGCCAAAACGGCACCCCAAAGCCTTCCACCATCGGTTGAAAATGTTGCAGCGCCTTCAAGCACTCACCCGAGTTTCTACTGCCCACAAATAAGAAATCGTCTAAATAATGCGACACAAACTTGTGGCTACTGAATCTTGTAAAAACCCACTGCAAGAAGGTACTAAATGCCTCGAACAATGCACACAAGACAGCGCAGCCCTTCGGCAAAACCTTGTCCACATATATGAAACCATCGAACTGCATGCCCAACAACTGAAAATCCTCTGGGTGTATGGGGAGGAGCTGATATGTTGACATGATGTCGCACTTTGCCAATTCAGCACCGTGACCACAGCTCCTCACTAGGGGCCAGATGTACGACCATTGGCATTAGCGACTCGCAAATTGCGAAAAATTGCAAGTTGCAATTTGCGAGTCGCTAATGCCAATGTACAACAGTGTCAGAGACGCTGTTTGCGATTCTCAATGGAGTCGCAAAGTGCATGCCTCATCAATATTCATGAGGCACTCGCAATTTGCGACCCCATTGGGAATGGCTGGCCCTCCCAGGTATGGTGGCCTGCTGGGCTCAGCAGACCTCCATGTCTGGGACTGCTTTTAAATAAAGCAGTGTTTTGTTTTTTTTAAATGCAGCCCGTTTTCCTTAAAGGAAAATGGGATGCATTTAAAAAAAGAAAAATGAAACGTTTTCGTTTAATTTTATAAGGGCAGGTAGTGGTCCCTGGGACCACTGCCAGCCCCTATAAAATATTTTCCCCTGCATTCACAAAGGGGAAGGGGTCCCCTGGGGACCCCTTCCCTTTTGTGAGTGATTTACCACCCTCTTGAAGAGGGCGGTAAATTGCAAGTGTTTTGCGACCGCAATTGCGGTCGCAAAACATTCTTACATATGGTAGCGAGTCGCCCTTGGAACGCCCGTTCCTAATAGCGAGTCGCAAATCCTATTTAGCTAGTCGCAAATAAATTGTGACTCGCTAAATAGGGTTTGTACATGGCCCGTTGGTATTTTTGCATGCGCAAACGGGTCGCAAACCCATTTGCGCATGCAAAAATGGTTCATACATCTGGCCCTAGGGCTTACAAAACCTTGGAATCCACCTCTGAAATGTAATCATTCACTGACTCCCCTTCCGGCCATGATAGGTGATGAATGAGCCAAAACTCCCCTTCCGTTTTCTTCGGTACCACCCCCAGAGGTGAAACCATCAAATCTGCCATGGGACAAACTGCAGAAGGGTCTGCTATTCTCCCTTCCCTCACTTCCTTGTCCAACTTATGTGCTACTGGGGAATTCCTTCGCTGACCACAAATTGTCAGCCCATCTCTGTCACCAGGGTCCCTGATACCCAATACAAAAAACCTCCTTAAAACCCTATTCCAGCAGCAATGCATCCCCCTCCACTGCAGATATATCGCCAGACACGGCTTCAATTTTTCCAGCTTATTTGGAGTAGTTGACTTTTGTCCCAGGGTGTCCCTGTTGCCCCCTCCCCCGAGTGCTCCTACATTGTTCCGCCGGGGTGGCCAGTGTGAAACATTGAGTGATTGGGTGCCTCCCACATTTCGAGCACTCATGCTTGAACTTACATGGGTGCCTGGAACAGTAGCCTTTATTGTAATTCCAGCACACCCCATCATTTGCTCCTGCTGGTTTCGGGATGTAACCCGCCCACTGTGGGGTAGGCTTAGGGTGAAAAGGCCAATACATAACTGGCAAACCACTAGCCGTATGTGTGGATGCCGTTGATTGCGTGGATAACATCTACTGCATCCAAAGTTCTGAGTCGACCTCCCCCCATGGTTTGTCTGGGTTCAGGCTCACTCGCGCCCTGAACTCTTCGTCATAGCTGAGCCATGCGAAACCCCTGAAGTGCATTGGGCCTTCCTGATAATGTCCATGTACTTTAGCAGTGCTATCGCCCTGTCCCCATGTCTCTCACAGTAAATGCTTGTATATATAAGAAATGCTGACGTCCAGTTCTCCATATTGATCTGCACTCTAGGCCACCTCGTAAGTTCCCATTCTTCCTCTTTCTTTGGCCTGTATGTCTCTATGTAATAGCTTAAATACATCAACATATTCGTGTCTGCATATTCTGTTTTTCCTCTTCTCAGAAAGATGAGACCCACCGGGCATTGATAGGCCCATATACAGTAGTTTCTTTTTATGTTTGCCCTCATCCGACAAGCTATCTGATTGACACCTTTTCTTATCCTTATGCTTTTTCCCACTTGCGCATTTGCGCGAAGCCTTGGTGCTTGTGTTGTCCTTCATTTTATCTTTCTTTAATATGAATTCACCATCCCCGACCCCACTGACCCTCTTGCCGGTTTGTCTTTCCGCCCGTCCCCATTTTCCCAAACCGACCACCATTCACCCGTACCTGAAGGCAATGGCTCAGGCCATCGTCCGTCCACTTTGCGTTCTCCTCTAGTGTTCTTCTCCTTTCTTTTACCCTTGTTTGAGTCCGCACTTGACTGCTGCAAGATAGTAACTGGAGAATGTGTTGCGCGCCGTTCGCTGGCACTTTGGGGCACATGCTGTGCCACCCCCTCATCCTCAAGCAACTCACCCTCCTCCCATTCATCACTATCATAATCCAAAAGCAACTCATCCTCCCTCCCATACTCTGCACCCACCCATAGCACTCTGCTTTCGCTCCAACATCTCCACATTCAACTTCATCCAAAAGTTCATCTCCGACACTCTTGCCCCTGTGCACCTGCTCCCTCGGCGTAGGGTTGGAAGCTGCGGACCCCCCTTGGCTCCTTGCCAGCGTCCCGAGGCCGTGTTGTGTCCCTTCTAGCGTCGCCCCCTTCTGTCGGCCTCTGCTGCCGACCCTGCCCTTGCCCCCCCCGGCTGCTCCAACCAGGCATGTCCTGTGCATACCCGGGCCCTTGGGCTGCAGGAGCCCACCCAGTGTCCTCCCCGAGCCCCCCATCAGCCAGTACCCAAACCCACTGTCCCTTGCCCTGGCCTGTGGCTCCTGTCACTTGCCTGACCGCCCAGCCCTCCCCAGCCTTCGCTATCCCGCTTGCGCCTTGGCTGCTTCTTCTCTCTCGCTGGCTTCACACATGGCAAACCATTGTGCCTCAATCTCCTGGACCAGGTGGCGCTGCTCCCTGATTTGCGCCTCAATGTCCATGCTTGCCTATCTGTTGTGGGGAGATTCTGGCCCTTCGTCACCTGGGGCCCAGTCGGCTCCTGCATCAAAAACCACCTGGTGTCCCTTATCCCTGTCCTGCTGGGCCCCCGCACATTTCCAATTTTTAGGGCAGGCTCTTGACCCCCTGCCCCTTTGGACCCTCCTTGCCTGTCATTGGTAGAGGGGGAGGGTCATGCACTTCCCGTGCCCCCTTTGATCGCCCACTGCGTGCGCCCAGTCTGCCGCTGCCATTATTGTGTTGAGTGCCTGCTTTGCACACTGTTCCCATCTCTTGTTGGGCCCCAGCCCAGTCCGATGCGTACTCTGCATCCCCAGGGCAGCGCCGTTCATTATAGTCTAAACGGGCTGGGAGGCTGGCGCGCCTCCCACCCCTGCCCGCGCTTGGGCCCCCACGCCTCCCATGCCTCCCGCCCCTCCCACGCCAGCATTGGCCTACCTTCATTCGATCTTCCCCGCACTCGGGGAGGCAGGCTGCCACAGCGGCTGCAATGCCGCTCACTGCAAGACGCGTCGGCCGCGTCATGCCAACCCACGCTTCATCCAGCACGCCGGGCCTCAGCAGATCGTGTCGGCCTGTTGATCCCAACGTCTGGAGCGCATCTCTGACTTCCTCGGTCGAGGGAGAAGACATGCTCGCCTCCCCGCCGTTATGAGACAACTCGCCCTATGCAGCAAAACTCTTTGCTACAAAATAACTACAAAATAACTTTCCCTATCTAATGCCCCTTCCTCGGTCCTGCACAGGTTCCGGAAGAGGCCGTTTAAGCCTCGACGGACCCTTATATGCAGACAAGGTGACCCGCCCCTTCCCCCCTGAAGAACCTTCCCCACCCATGTCCTGTCTAATGCACGAGTTCCCCCGGGGAAAGACTAGTCTGCGCCTTTCTTACCCTGGGGGCCGTCATTTCCATGAAAACGCGCACAATGACAGCTAAAACATTGCCATATATTTTTAAATAAATACTTCTCGGCTTAAGTCACAAAAGATATTGTGATAAGTGATAACAGGGACTGCTGCAGCTCTACAGCTTTTAAAATAGCGACAGATATTAACTTTATTTCTTAACTAGTCGCACCCAGATTCCTCCTTGAATGTTCTCTGATAAGCGAAGACTCGTATGTGTGAAATCAGGGTCGATTGGACAGGAATACACAATGAAGGGGTTAGAAAAGGACATCAGTGTGACCCACATAGGTTTTAGTCACTGGGATTATGTGAATAGAAAATGCAATTACTGTTAAAAAGCAAGAGATAATGTTACCAACAGGGACTCGTTAGTGAAAGTGATAGGGAGTATGCTTCTTGCACATAATACTGACGCACAGCCAAAGGAAAACACAATTTATTAGGTACACCCTGGCAATATGTAAGAGAAAATTCATCTTAAACTCAACAAGTGGCCCGCCTAACTTGCACAAGAAGGATTAGAAGATAAATGCACACAGAAACGTAAACTATTGGCAACAAAGGCATACACCTCTGTGTTTGATTTACTAATTAGTTATAATTGTTGAGAACAGTAAGCCGTAATTACTACTTTTATGAGATAATAGTAAGGGTATTCTACTGGGAACATTTTATACTATTTCCAATTTAAAGCAATTACCGAGTCGGTGTCTGCCACCGTGTCTCTCGTTTCGTAAACATGGCTAATAGTGGGTATGTGGCGAGTGTAGACAATGAACTATTCAACTTCAGCCTGGCCAAGAAAACGTTTACTTAGTGCAGCTGGCCAAATCGACTTAAAATATACAGTGTCAGTCTTTTTTATATACGAGTTGCCCTTCTTTCAAACATGTAACTTAAATTTCACTGATTTATGGTGTCTTTCTAGCAGGTTCTCCCTGACTCGGACTCCTTATTCACTTATTTATTTTTAATTCTGAAAACGTATAAAGACACTGGCATTAGCCACTAGAATAGTCGTACTCTTATTTTCATAGAATAACATTCAGTTATTTATTTTTGGTTCTGAAGAAATAGAACATCATTGGCACTAGCCACAAATATATCTTGCCTTTGTGATTAGTTGGCTTAAAAATGTAGGGGCATATCATCAAGCCCCGGAGATAAAATTATCGCCGCTTTAGCGTCCGTTTTCTGACGGAAAGCGGCGATAATTTTATCTCCTAATCAGCAAGGTCACGCTATCGCGTGAATCCTTGCATTATCGCCCTTTCCCCCAACGCCCATTTTTGCATAATCTCAAAGTGGGCGTTCCGTGCTAAAATAACTGGAGAAATGTCGCTAACCGACATTTCTCCAATTATCAAGCTGCACGCAAACAAGCAGAGCGATAAGAAAAGTAGCGATAACCACAGTTATCGCTACTTTCCTTACGCCTGCTTCAAGACTGACTTAGCCATGATATCCTATGTAAGGTGGATATCATGGCTAAGTATGTCTTGCCCTATCAGCAAGCTATCGCCAAACCTTGTGCCATTATCGCTGTATTTCCAGCGATAATCGCACAATTGGCAGCTTGCGCTCTGAATCTTATCGCTTTGGAGATAAGCGTTGCTGATAGCACGCTATCTCCGCGATTAAATTCAGAGTTGGCCGGCGATAATTATCCTCGCGCTAAGAGCGCTGAGCGATAATTATCGCATGGCCTTGATGATATGCCCCGTATTTTCTATAGCCAAAAGATGGAACCAGAAATTGAGAGGAAATGCAGCATGAATCCACCTCCGTTCTATGTGTTTCGCTATAAGGTGTGAGTAGGATTGGTAAAACAAAGTAGATGGAAGAGTGCATATAAGCCTTGTGGTTACTTGTCGCAAGGTATTCCTGGCAGAGATTTTCGAGTAAAATATGCCAGTGGATTGAGCATCCATTGTAGAAATCTGGATGTCGCCTGAAGTGAGCAGGTTCAACTCCTGACAGCCAACACAGCCCTTTATCCTTCCAAAGTCGATTAAACTATTACTATTGAGTGGAGTTATACCACCTCATTTCAGCAACTGAACATTTCACTGAAAAAGAATGAACTATTCATTGTGGCCATGAGCTCTGTAGAAGTAAATATCAAATTATTGCTCACTGAGAGGATTGTGGGCTCCAACTAATGAAGTAGAAAGTGTGCGAAGATGAGTGAATCTCTGCTTTAAGCTGGGCTGCAGGCGGCTTTTATTTGAAAGGGCCTGAAGATGTGACAGTTGTAAATAAATTCATGTATTAGTCTGATTAAGGTATCAATTCAATGTAATTAGATGTATTTATATTGAGATAGTTAACATAATGTGTATTTGTAAAGCCCACGTTCATCCTTAACAGGGTACCTTGGCGCTGAATAACAAATGTTTATTGTTACCCAACTAAATGATATTCATTTTATCGACCTCAGATGGATGAAAGGCTGAGTAGATCCGCCAGGATTTGAACTTGTGACCATGAGGTCAAACACAGGCCCCTGCAGTGAATGCATGAGTCCACTGAGACACCAGACTTGTACCTTAACCTTAACTAAATACAATATAGTATTTGGAGAGCACCATCATTTAATCTAGCAGACCTCAAAGCCACAGCATCGCTGGGATGAGTATTGAGTCAAGTTTGTGGAATTGGTGCACCCAAGGTGGGAGCTCAGTCTATATTTTAAGGTATGGTTGGTAAAAGGTAAATAATAAACATTGCGAATGTCAAAATTGTATTTGTTGGAGCAAATTATGGTTCATCACTGCATTTATGCCGTGCTCCAGAAAATAAACATGGTCTAAAACAATATGTGGAAAACGTGTACTAATACATGTGAGTGCCTTCACACATTTACAACTACAGTGCACTTGTCTTACTACAGTGCAAAAGTTACATTACACCTTCTTAACAGTCTGCCTAACTTAAAGAATAATCAGTTACTGCCTCACCAATTGTGTGTTAAGATCTGTTTACAGATTAAGATACTATGTGCTCTTGTTCCAGTTTAAAAACCTCTACACATTAAATGTTATGGTGTAAGCAATACAGGCTGACAAGAGTAAAATGATATGTAGTACCATTACTGAGGGAGCTAAGAGCGGTGTGCGAAGTTGATGGTTTCGCAACCCCGCTCGATTTTCTTTAAGCTTTGTGGTGTGCTGAGCTAGTGTACTTAAAAAGGATAGAGAAATGTAGGGCCTGGCTATTGTTGAAACTTGTTCCCGCTATCATCAAGGGCTGTGGGCTAGTCTTTTAGCAGACCTGCATTGACACTCGGCATGCATTCCCCGTCCACTAGACGTCCACCAGTGAAGACCAGCTCCTGGAGGTTCAAGAATGGTGTGTGGCTGCATTCCTCACACAGCATCGACACTCGGCATGCATTCCCATCTACTAGACATCCGCCAGTGGACAGGCTTCTGAAGAGTCAAGAACGGTGTGTGACTACATTCCTCACACAGCATTGACACTTGGCATGCATACCCCGTCCACTAGACGTCCACCAGTGGACGGGCTTCTGAAGAGTCAAGAACGGTGTGTGACTACATTCCTCACACAGCATCGACACTTGGCATGCATTCCCCGTCCACTAGACGTCCACCAGTGGACGGGCTTCTGAAGAGTCAAGAATGGTGTGTGACTAAGTTCCTCACACAGCATCGACACTCGGCAAGCATTCCCATCTACTAGACGTCCGCCAGTGGACGGGCTTCTGAAGAGTCAAGAACGGTGTGTGACTACATTCCTCACACAACATTGACACTTGGCATGCATTCCCCGTCCACTAGACGTCCACCAGTGGACGGGCTTCTGAAGAGTCAAGAATGGTGTGTGACTAAGTTCCTCACACAGCATTGACACTCAAAATGCATTCCCCATCCACTAGACGTCCACCAGTGAAGACCGGCTCCTGGTGGTTCAAGAACGGTGTGTGGCTGCATTCCTCACACAGCATCAACACTCGGCATGCATTCCCCGTCCACTAGACGTCCACCAGTGAATACCGGCTCCTGGAGGTTCAAGAACGGTGTGTGACTACATTCCTCACATAGCATCGACATTCGGCATGCATTCCCTGTCCACTAGACGTCCACCAGTGGACGGGCCTCTGAAGAGTCAAGAATGGTGTGTGACTACGTTCCTCATGCAGCATTGACACTCAAAATGCATTCCTCATCCACTAGACGTACACCAGTGAAGAATGGTTCCTGAAGAGTCAAAAATGATGTGTGGCTGCATTCCGTACAAAGCAGCCTGGTCCCCTTATTGAGCAGCTCCTCAAGCTTTTCTCCACTATTAGTCAAGGCAGAGGTCAGACTTGAGGGGCAGCAAAAAATCTATCTTCTACATACTGCTATTTTCCTGTAGCCTTACACCCCATCCTTCTTGGGCAGGATAACTGGCTGCAGGTAATCAAAAATTGAGTAGTTTACATTTTTGCACGTCTTGAAGGGTGACTGACTTTGAAGTTGAAGTGTAAACTTCACATGTTCTTAATCAAGACTCACTCCATCTGCCACCGCTCCTTAATTATGACCTCTCCCCACATTCAACAATGGTACTAAGTAGCAAATTATACTCCAAACATCTCCATATATAATATATCTAAGAGATCAAGAGAAGTTGTGCTTCAATTTATTCTCTCTGGCTTGGGTAGGCAAATTTATGAAAATAAAAAAACGAAGGTTAAACAACATTAAGATCAGCAAACTGCTTGTTCATAACTGTGATCTTTAGTACATTGTTCTGAACGTACCAGTTTTTTCTCAATTTTATTACCTTACATTTTCTGCTTTGCTGTATTAAAAATGTATTCTCAAACCTTTTAGTATTTTATATTATTGCCCCAAAGCCAGCTCGCTGTCCGACCTTTTTCACCTCCTCTGTCCACAAACTTCAGAGTGTAATTTCAGGGATCATTGTGCAGTAGGGTAGCTCTTCTGCTGCCACCGATGTAGAGCTGGTGCAGCACAGGACTGCTAGTTTTAACTCTGTGTTTAATGTGCTTCTGATTATACTGGTAGTTATAGGTAATTTTCTGTCTTGCTGTATTACCTTACAGTTAGAGTTTGGATTATTGCACGTAGGCCAGGTCACTATCAGGGTTTTGTAGGCTCCAATTATCATCATTTTGAAAGGAATTGCATGGATCTTTGGACTATGGTCAAGCTCTTCTGATTCACCCTCTTCGAGTCATATGTAATGCTGACGTCTTCTATTGAGAACCTGGACCGTTAGCATTTAGAGATGAGAGAAATAGGTGCAAGTGTAGTGTGTATTCACTCACTTTGCACTTTCCCTCATCGATTAATGCACTACCCTTCGAGTTGCCAGCACCCGTCGCTCAATGATATGGACATCACTGCTTGTTCCCTTGTTAAGACCAAGGAGGAAATACATGACCAAAGATTTGATCTTTTTAAATGTTACAGGAGCAAGGTTTGGTGAGCATACATGGCCTGATCTCACAATATATATTCCAGCTGGATCTATGATTTTAAAACCCCACCACCCACAATTGTCTCACACAAATCTTCTTCCTCACCCAAGGAACTTATCAGCTGATTCATCATATGCATTAAAAAAATCCCACTGAAACCTCTATGTGCACCAAGCATTTCCACTGAAACCTTAGATCATTCTCCCAAAGTACTATTGTTCCTAAGATCACTTTTCATTCAGTCCCTCTTAACTGCCATCTACTGTCAATGTTACAAGTGAGGTATGGTTCTACCTCTACTGCAATTGGGTCTTTACAGCATTCTCAAACAAATGACTCTTAAGACTCAAAACTGAGAGCCAGGCATCCAGTCTGTTGACTGAAAGCAACATGACCACATCACCCTATACCAGTGTATATCAACTGGCTCCTTTGTCCATAACTAAGAGACTAAATGTTTCAGGTCTACCAATGGAAATCTACTGATTATTTGTGTGAAAGGATGCCCAAAAGTAGGTATCTAAGTAATCTGAGAGTACTGCAAGGTGGTATGTACTGCCTTACAAAAATACAAATCCACAAGTAAAATCAACAAAATATACTTTGAATTTTCAAAGCACTTCTGCAGGTTCTCCGAACTGTAAATTATATTGCTCAGATGGAAAATTATGCTATTAACTGACTTTGGAATGATTGAAGGCTGAGTTGGCTGTGACTGCAGAAGCCTCTCAGCTCTGAACCATCTTGCCAGGTATGTCTCTGCTGTTCTGTAGTTTTAATAATATGGTAGTCATCTTTTTGGTCATATTTGGAGTACAGATTGGGCACTAGGTATACCTGACAGGTCGTAGTGCCTCAGCCATGACCACAGCCTAATTTACATGTCGGAACCTTGAGACACATAATACAAGATTTTCAGGTGGAAGGAGGGTGGTGAATCTACATTGAGAGTAGAGGCATATATTCTGGTCAGCTATTTTTAGACAGCTGCCTAATTATGGGTTGGTATGATCGCAACCAGTTATGCACACCTATATTAATGTTTAATTTGCTTAGATTATGTAACACTGCAGGGGAGATAAAGTGAAATACAAGGCAACATGGTGATGGATAAAATGGTGTGTTAGAAAATTGTTAGATTGTTACATGAGTTACATTGATATATTGAATGTAGTAAAATGAGTGGTCATGTCTATCAGTTATTTGAGAGGAGTAGTGTACATAATACAGGCACATGTAATTAACAGCAAACAGAATAAGGGAGTGGAGGAAATTGTTTGAGTAACTGGGATTAGAGCAGGTGATTGTTCACTAGTCCAGTGATTGGGAGTGGGGGATTTGTCTGCACAGGTTGCTCACGAGTCAACTCAGAATCGCCAGTCAATCTTCTGTTTGCATCTGATTATACAGAGACCACGGGATATTTATCTGATGAATGTCTGTTTAGGATTTTATGTCATAATATTTTCTTGCAAGTGTTTGTGGCATTTCTATATTAGACAGAGAATATTGAATGTGGTTCTGCCTTTCAGTGGGAACTATTATATGCTGTTGGGGGAGCTGAACTAGTGTATGTAAAAATAATCAATCTTCCTGACAAGTTTTGCACCATCTTTTGATTTGGAAGGCAGGTAGGCTGTGATACAGGGCTTTTTGGTAGACCTTGCTTAAGTTGGCCAATGTCTCTACTACCATGGAAGGCATTGTGGGGAGGGTTTGTCTTAGGTGTTTAATTTGTTGATAGAAGATTCTTACTACTGCTGCAACTTAATAGCCCCATAATAGTACCAGATTTCTTACCATTTTTGATGGGTTCTTTAAAAAATGATGGGTAGAGGGCATGGCGGTCAAAGGTTTTTAGAATGTGTGCTGTGCCCAGGACCAAAAATTCTTTTTTGAGCTATATATTGAAGCTGTGATGCCTCACCGATATCTCAGTGCTACAGGGGCATTTCTTTAAAAGATCAGTTTAATTGGGATGTAATTGGACGCAATTTACTCGAATGTGACAATGGATAATTTTTTAAACCCATATTTCCAAAAGTACTACCACTTATTGGTTGGGCATCTCTGACAAAACAATTCACAGATTTCTAGAATTTATTTAAGTTATTCAAACTGCGTTTTTCCTTTGATCCCCAGCAGCCTAAATTTAGAAGCTCACAGAGGAGCATGCTAATCCTTCCCAAAGCTCTTTAATGCCTTTTCAGGTGTAGTAAGCACTATATAAGTACCCAGACCATACATCATATAGATCAGTTAGCTGCAGTATAAATCTTTAGTCCACCAAGGTGTCATTTCTTGATAGCTAAGTGACTGATGACAACAAAGAGATTTATTCACATTTATGTTTCACTAAGGGGACATTTCTTGACTATATGACTTACTGGCTTATGTTATGATTTATTGTTCAGATTATTCAATTGAAAACAAATAAAATAAAAAATAAGGGAAGATTTCATTATAATTTAAATGTAAAAGTATTTGAGTTTGTCAAGGTGACTTTCTATCTGACAAGTTTCCACTAAGAAGAATGAAGAACATGCCAATGTGTGGACGTTGTAATAGATATGCAATGTATACATATGGATTTGCAAGCTAGCTGGACAGACTTCTTATTCAATAAATAAAGGGCAAAGGAAAGGACGCGTTAGCCTGCGGCTCCTGGTGAACTGCTTTAAATATTGTCAGTACATGGACTGCATTTTAAATAAGCAGGTGAAATGGCAGTACTAATCCGAAATAACATTTTACCTACAAACTGTTGCCACAAAACAAGCAAAGTATCATGACTTGTTAAAAATACTCTGACATTCTCAGGAGACGAATGAAAAGTCCTTTGGTTTAGCTGTGTAAAATAACAGCAATTTTATTATTGCCATTTGAAGAAAAAGGTTTTACAGATGAATAGAGAATGGGGAAGACGCCGCTGCCTTTTCACTTTCTAGCCCAGAACTGCCTCTCAAGGTTCTTCATTTCATTGAGAGGAAAGAATACAAATAGTTTTCACAGACTCCAGGCATGTTAATTTTTTACCTCTTTCTCTCCTCTCTCTTGTTAGACCTGGCATCCTTGGTGTGGTTTCCCCTGTCTTTTTGTCTCTACCTCCTGTATTTTTGACTGTGTGCTAGACTTCGTTTTTGCTGGTTTAGGTAATCTGGGCACTTTATACTGCTGAGCAGTGCTAAAGTGAAAGTGCTCCCTGTGTAAATTGTAATTATGATTGGTTATCCATGATTGGCATATTTAATTTACTGTTAAGTCCCTAAACATGTGCAATGTGTGTGCCCAGGGCCTGTAAAATCAAATGCTACTAGTGGGCCTGCAGCACTGATTGCACCATCCACATATGTAGCCCTTTAAACATGTCTTAGGCCTGCCATTGCAGGATCTGTGAGTGCAGTTTTAAACTGCCCTGTCGACCTGGCAAATGCACCAATTTGCCAGGACCTAAACCTTCCCTTTTACTACATGAAAGGCACCCCTAAAGTGGGCCTAATGTACCTCCATGGGCAGGATGCAGTATATGTGAAAGGCAGGACATGTACTGGTGTGTTTTACATGCCCTGTGTTAGAAATGGGGGTCTCTATTTGGCAGAGGTAGGTACCTTTGTCCAAATAGGGACCCTTGCTTCTAGTCAGGGTAAGTGGGACACACACTCTAGATAACCCCTGCTCACCCCCTTGATAGCTTGGCATGAGCATACAGGCTTATCCCAAAGGCAATGTGTAAAATACTTGTACCAACACTCACAGTAACACAGTGATAACACCACAAATGGACACCACACCGGTTTAGAAAAATAAAGTATCTTTATCTAAAATTAACAAGACTAAAACGACAAAAATCCGACATACAAGTATTAAGAAAAATGACTTTCAAATGGTTTTAGCAACTGAATCCATATACAACTTTGGATGCGTGATTTCTTGCAATGTACCTGTCGTTGCAACAAAATTCACCAAGCCAAACAGTCGCAGCGATGAGAAGCGTTGAAAAACGAAGAGATGCGTCAATTCCTGAGACCTTCGTGGATGCGATGCGACAATTCTGCTGCCCATAGGGGAGTGGTGTGTCGGGTCCGGTCTGTAGGGTGGAGCGATGCGTCGATTTTGAGACGACTCCGATCCGCGGGTGATACGTTTAGGGGAAACTTGCCACTCAGGGACGATGCATGGAAATCCGGGATGCGGCGGCGTAGAGCGGCGCTGCATTGGTTTCTTCAGCCGCGATTCCTCGATGAGTCGATTCTTGCAGTGGCGACAGGCGCTGCGTCGATTTCAGCAGCAGCGCGGCGGTGCGGGGAGATTCTTCTCGCTCCACGGCGTTGCGTCAGAAAAGCTGTCGCAAGAAGAGCAATGCATTGATTTTCTTGCCATTGCGTTGCTTTCCAGCTCCCAGCAGCAGAAACAACCTCCAGAGGCCCCACACAGTCACAGGCACCTCTTGGCAGGTCAGAACTCCCAGCAAAGAAGTTCAGGGGAGCTGGGGGTGAAGTCTTTGTGTTCCTGAGACTTCAAAACAGGCGGAAAGCTCTACTCAAGCCCTTGTAGACTTTCCTCAAGCAGGGGACGCAGCACACAGCAAAGTCCTTCTCCTTTTCTTGGCAGAAACAGCAACTGCAGGCCAACCCCAGACACACAGCAAGGGCAGTACTTCTTCTCAGTTTCTCCATCTCTTCTCCTTGGCAAAGGTTCCTCTTGATTCCAGAAGTAGTCTAAAGTTCAGGGGTTTTTGGTCTAATACTTAAACCCCAAAATGTCTTTGTTCTCTTTGTGCATAAAAGCCCTGTGCCCAGTCAAAACCAGCTCTGTCCTCTCTGGTGCAGCTTCCTGGCAGGAGGTGGAGACAGCATTGTGGAAAGCAAACCAGGCCCATTCAGGTGAAAGTAAATCTCCTGCCCTTACTCAAAATGCAGCCCAGGTCTATTCAGCCCATCCCTGACTCATCAGGCTCTCTGGAGCCACTGCTCCTCCCCTGCCCCTGACACTCCAAACCCAGACAGTCAATCCACATCCTAGCAAAGGCACCCTGGATGACTAAACAAGAAAATACCTACTTTCTAAAAGGGGTATTTTCAAACACAGAATGTAAAAATCGCCCTCACTAAAAGAAACATTTTAACATTCTGAGTTCAGGCATACTAAACTTTATTTCCCTACCTTGTTTCCAGGGGCAGTTATGTTTATAAGATGTTATAAACAAGCTCCCCATTCTGTCCTATAGGAGCAGGTAGCCTTGCAATAGTAAAAAACGAAATTGGCAGTAATTCACTATCGGGACATGCCACACATATCAGGGCATGTCCTACCTTTCACATACACTGCACCCTGCCCACAGGGGTACCTTGGGCCTACCTTAGGGGTAACTGACATGTACAAATAGGGAAAGTTAGAGCCTGGCAAGTGGGTTCACTTGCCAAGTCGACATGGCAGTTAACAACTGCACACAGACACTGCAGTGGCAGGTCTGTGTTACCGTTTCAGAACTACTCATGTGGGTGGCACAATCAGTGCTGCAGGCCCACTAGTAGTATTTGATTTACCAGCCCCGGTACGCTCAGTGCACTTTACTAGGGACTGACCAGTAATTCAAATATGCCAATCAGGGAGAACCAATAATAATAACAATTTACACAGGGAGCTCTTGCACTTTGACACTGATCAGCAGTGGCAAAGTGCCCAAAGCATCTAAGCCAGCAAAAACGAAATCCAGCACAGCATCAAAAATACAGGAGATAGAGGCAAAAAGTCAGGGGAAACCACATCAAAGATGCAAAGTCTAACACACTGATAGTGAAATACTGTCAATTTCGCTTTTCTCTATTGCAAGGATTAGCTCTCTCATAGGCTATCATTTGAGCTGCCTTATAACAACTTATAAGTGCAACTTTCAATTGGGAACAGCTACAGATTTTGAGTTTGGGCTCTCTGAGCTCGGAAGTTAAAAACACATCTTTTAGTAAAGATGTTTTTCAAATTCTGTATTTGAAAATGCCACTTTTAGAAAGTGGACATTTTCTTGTTTCACCATCCTGTGCCTCTGGCTGCCTGTTTAATCAACATCTGGTTTAGACTGACAGGGGCTGTTTTGTGCATTCACTCTAGACATTCACACAAAAGGGAACTGAGGTGCCCCCTGCATATCCTGATGGCCCATCATCAGGCTGATGGGTCTTCCTGAGCTAAAGTGGTAGGAGGAGTTGTCACTGACACCTGAATCAGTCCGTGTCTGCCTTTCACAATGCTTTCTCCACCTCCTGTAGTGTGGATGGACCAGGGAGGACATAACTGGTTCTACCAAGCAAGAGAGACTTTTTTTGAAGGCTGCATACTTCAAAGGCTGAAAGTAGTATAAGTAGTGGGGCTCTGACCCCAGAACTTTAGAACACTTCTGAAATAAGAGGACCCGTCACCGCCCTCGATAACAACGACAACAGCATCGACTCCAACATCAGCGTTCCGCACTGACGCCATGCAGCTGCCTGCATCAATGCCACGGACACTGCATCCTGAAGTGCAGGACGCACCGCCGGCGACGACGCCGAGCCCCGGCACTGCCAACATCAGAGCTCCTGACTGCGATCTTACGGAGTTCGATCTGCAATGCGTGTGACTCCGAGGACTCACAGACTTACGACCTACGGTATGACGCTTGCAACACAAGCAACGTTGCAACGCCTCACTGCCGCACTTCACCACAAGGTCCTGGAGGCCTCTTCAGTTTCCAAGGTACTGTTTGTAGTTCTTCCCCGACACCGTAGCCGGCCCTCTACTCCATCAAGGTTGGGCTGAACGGTTGGATTTGTTGGTCATGATGCCATGATAGCCCCGGTGGGCGCTATCGATTTCAAGGAACTGTATTTTTGGGATATTCTTTGAAAATTCATATCTTTGCTTGTGTATGTGGGATGTTTGTCATTTTGGTGTTGTTTTGCTTAGATAAATATTGCCTTTTTTTCTAAACTGGTGTGGTATCCATTTTGTAGTGCTTTTTGTACAAATAGTTTTTGTACAAATAGTTTACACATTACCTCTGCGATAAGCTTGACTGCTCGTGCCAAGCTACCAAGAGGGTGAGCAGGGGTTATCTTAGGTGTGTAATCCCCTTATCCTGACTAGAAGGAGGGGTCCCTACTAGGACAGGGTGCAAGCCACTGCCAACTAGAGACCTCCATTTCTGACAATGATACACCATTATTTTCACTCAGTCCACCTACCACTTCTTAATAGTTCCCTACTTAGGACTACTTTCCAAGCAGTCAGTCCTAGATCTATACTTATTCCGATTTCACGTTCAGTAATAAACTGTTCTTCATTTTTCCAACAATTGTTTGTAGAATGGTATTTTGTCTTAGCAGAAAAAAATCTAAAGGCAAACCCACAACTTTGAAATTACTACAGGGAAACATAAAATTTCAAGATTAAGTATGTATGTCAATTCACCAAGATGACAATGTAGTGTCTTGTGAATTAACGATGATGGGACCCTTGTGTTTCCGGAGGGACTCCGTAGAACTATGACGTAAGTGTTCAGGTGTGGTGAATGCGTTCATGTTTAGCATGTTGAGTTTGTAGTTACACCCTGAGGAATAAAGATGTGTAGTACTGAGCTTCGTGTGTGGCGTGTTCATTTACCAGTACCTAGGTTGGGGAGGACACTACAGATGGAGACAAGAAAGGGTATGCGTAACACAAAGATCAATAGTGCTCACCCAAAGAGTCTGCCATGTACCAGCAAACTGCTTGTGTGTGCCATGCATGCCTCAGTCAAAGTGAAGATCGACATTTGGTGTATGTGGAGTCAAAGCGCGACTCCAGCCACTGTGAAGCATTTGAGGATAACGAAAGCCTTAAGGAGAAGTCTACTCATCGTTGGCCATAAACCTGCTGTCAAGGCCATGAAAGTGGTAATGTGCTATGACACAGCACAGAGACATAAGAAATACAGAACGTTAAAGGCAGCAACCACCAGGTACAGAGAAGCAGTGATAGACAAGGATGAGGAAGTGCTAGCCACGAAAGATACAAATACAGAAATGCACCAGTGAAAACCAGATTTAGAAATTAATGTGGTACTTACCAAAAGCTGAGTAAAGAGAGTCATCATACCACAGCTGTGGGCACAGGGACCCAAGTAGAGTACCCGGGATGTGAATATGGAGTTGTTGATCCCTGAAGGGGACACCACCAAAAGTTCTGCACAACTCGAAAGTCCTTCAAGAGTTGTAAAGGTGAAATGGCCACCCGAAAAGAAGGTCTACCCATTTTGATTTGCCATAACGACCCTGAAGCAAGCACGTAGCACGGGCTTGCTGATCATATGAATGTTGCTAGTCCAGGTGAGCAGCATAGACTCTAAACTAGGTGTGGGCAGTAAACACAGCTCCGCCAGCAGAATTCACGGAGTGTTTGTCACTCTGCACTCTGCTTGGAGGGCAGAGTTTGGCAAAAACTCCGCCTACGTGGTGTAGCGGAGTTTACCGGTACCCCAGCTGACCCCACCACTATAACACCTACTAGGCCTCAACGCCAGCCTCTTCCTCTGTTAGCCAATTGAAAACTGCAGAGAAGGCACCCTCCTCACTGCTTGGAGCTGATCCATCTGGTCAGAAGAGAGCCTTGATTCCAAGCAGGTAATTCCTCTGAGGAAGAGTCGCCAGTGTAAAAGGAAAAGCCGCTGCCTAGTTAGCGGCCATCTTGCACTGGGACATTGTTTTCCGATTGAGGCTAGGGTCGCTGAATCGCTCCTTGGTTCGGTCATGGCTGTCGAAGTTTAGTTTCTGCTTTTACAGCTCTGCAGCTTTTAAGAAAAGTGTCTCCTCTTTGCCCTCCCTTGCAACCGCTTCCTCATTCCCATGGGGCAGCCATATGCTTCTGTACGTCTGGCACCAAGCATTGCCGGACATCCCAATGTACTAACTGTCGCCTGATTGCAGCATTAAAACATGAACCCGCCAATCTGTTTTTTTGTTCCACGGAGATGAGATTGGAGTCAAAATGGGCAGTCGCATACAGTAGCGCAGTACATAACTACTATGTAGGTATGTATCAAAGGGACACATCGCAGGTGGCGTTAGATTAACAGCCAGTCAGATACTGTGACTCAATGTAAAGTTCGACGTACAGAATGCATACAACCAATTCGTTATCCTGATGCGTGGCTGAGCCACTGAAACAAATGAATCCTGCATGGAACGGTGAAACGTAAGTTCCAATGTGTTCGAAATATTATAGCTCTGTTTGGAAAATTTATATCCTGTGCTCTTTGACTCTCTTTAGCGCTCTGCGATATTGGGCAGGTCTGACGACTCCTCTGAACTTGTAGGGGTGAACGAGTGGAGCAACTCCGCCTGCTCGCGGAACTCCGCGGAGTTCCACAGAGCTTTTATGCAACTCCACAGAATTCAGCGTAGTGCAAATCCGCAAGCTCCACCCACCCCTACTCTAAAAGTCAGTAAGTTCCACAACTGGTTATACAGCTGCTGCCTTTGTGAAACCACTATCTCTATTCGACACTGCTAAAAAGCTGAATATTGGTGAGAGATGGACTGCCTGGATAGAAATCTTTGGTGATTTCATCAAAGCGCTGAAAGAAACAGTCAACAAAAAGATAGCCAAACACCTTAAAAATCTTGCTGGAGAAGGAGTAAAAGAGGAAATAAAGAACCTGCTGCAAACTGATGAAGTCACATACCGTCAAGTCAAAGAAGCGTTAAATCTCAAGTTCAATCCAATGCCGAATATAGATTACAAAAGATATATTTTTAGTCAGGAATGACAGAAAGCTGGTGAAACAATCGACAACTTTGTTGAGAGGCTTGATACCCTCATCAAACACTGTAAGTTAAATCAATTCAATGATGAAGAAGCTAAACGTCTCTGAGTTATCGATTGATGTCTGTCAGGCTCATTGAGACCATGAATGCTGAGAGAAACCCTTAGTCCTGAGCGACTTCTCATGGCTGACACAACTGAGAAATGTGCTGATCAACAAGCTGCTGACATGGAGGCCAGCGATACCCAGAATGAGTCAGTCATGAACATAAAAAGTTAGCAGAAACACAAAGCTGAAGGATACAAAGTTATGTCTCCACAGAAAAAGAGACTGTGCTTTATATGTGGATTTTCATTTCCAGGCGAAGGCAAATGTCCGCCATTGGACAAGTATGCACAGGCTGTGGGAAGGAGAACCATTTTGTAACTGTTTGTAATGCGAAGGAAAATGTAAATGCATCATGACAAGAAAACAAAATTGACAACCAAAAGTTCCAGAAGCGACGTTCTATGCACATCCACAGGGCCAAGCGGCAACATCAGCTGAGGCAAATCGCCACTAAACGAAGTTGATCGTCATCTACATTTTCATCCAAGAGTTCGTCAGTTTAATTTTCAAGGTTCCTTTGCAGCAACCATGAAACACAAAAGGACCAAAGTGCAAGCACTCATTCATGTACTTCAAGGCACTGCATCCAGTGTCTGTTTACTCAATTTCAATACTGCTGTTGATATGGGACTGATATCTGTGAACTACAACATAAATGCTCATCACGAAATAGTAAGTCAATTCCCTTCGTAGTTTCATGGATTGGGAAAACTTAAGACCATGAAAGTGCAACTGCATATCAATGAGGACGTTTGTCCTGTTGTTTAAAGACATAGACAAATTGCATTTCATCTACAAGAAGCTGTTGAGAAAGAGCTTGAGACATTACTAAAGCATAATATAATTGAGCGATCTACTGGTCCAACTCCGTGGGTTTCGCCCTTATTGGCAGTGCCCATAAAGGTTAGTGAAAGAACTATACACATCTGTACTAATATGCATCAAGCCAACAAGGCAATTGAAAGAGAACGACATCCCGGTCCGCACATTGCCAACATGATCACACAGCCAAATGGTGCCAAGTTCTTCTCTCGCATTGATCTGAACAAAGGGTATCATCAATGGGAACTCAAAGAAAATTACAGGTATATTATCACCTCTTCTACCCATATTGGTTTGTTCAAATATAAACAATTAAGTTTCGGCGTGTCATCAGCTGCCAAACTTTTTCAAGATGTCATTCAAAATACCATACAAGATGTCATGAATGCCTTCCATTACAGTGATGACATATTAGTTTTTGGAGCCACACGTAAGAAACATGATAAAGCTCCTACCCAAGTGTGTCATTTACTTGCCGATGCAGGTTTATCTTTGAATGCTGAGAAATGTGAGTTCCACAAAACTAAACTTAAATTCTTTGCCCATAACTTTTCTGATGGGAGCATGATGCTCTCTCCCACAAGATGTTACAATTTTACATTCATTCTTTGGCATAGCCAGTTACTGTTCCAGTTACATAAATGATTTTGTCACAGCAAGTGCTCCCTTAAGAGACTTAACTAAAAGTAATGCTTCATTTTGCTGGTCACACAAATATGAAAAAGGTTTTAAGTAATTCAAGCATGCAATTGAAAATGCCACTGAAAAGGCATACTTTGATCCGAACCTCCATACAGAGGTTACTGTTGACAAAACCCTGTTTGGCTGGGGCACGATTCTTGCTCAACACTGTGGACATCCAAATGCTTGAAGGCATATTGTGACTTATGCAAGCAGAAGTTTGTCACAAACGGAACATGCCTATTTACAACCTGTGAAATAAAGTTTAGCAGTGGGGTGGGCTTGTGAACATGTCCATGTATGCCTATATGAAAAAACTTTCACTCTTGTAACAGATCTGCAAGCATTGCTTACCATCTTTGGCAACCCAAAAGCCAAGATGCCCCCTAGGATTTAACATTGGGGTTTGCGACTACAGGAATATGACTACATGATCATGCACCAACTAGGGAAAGTTCAAAACCCTGCTGACTATTTTTCATCGTATGGTCCAATACACCTGCCTTTATTTCATTAGAACAAATCATTGCTGCAACGGACAAAAATAGTGACATGTTGATGCTAAAAGACATTCCTGCACATCAATCCTGAAAACAGCACATTCGACCTCTCACACGTGACAACAAAATTCAAAAGTTACAAAATGTAAAAGATGAGCTCTCAGTTGCTTAAGAAGGTATTGTCTTACGAGGTTCAAGAATTGTCATACCGAAGAGCCTGCAACAACAAGTAATTGTAGTGTCCCATGAAGGACAGCGTGGAATTGTTGCCACTAAATGAGCTCTCCGAGATCGAGTTTGGTTTCCTTGTCTTAATGACAGAGTTGAAAGAGAGTTGAAGGCCTGCCATTTGTGCAATTGCTTATCTCCCAAAACCAATCAACATACCTGAATATGTCTGATTTACAGAAACCTGTATGGGAGAGAGTCGCTGTTGATTTCTTTGGTCGTCTTGACAAAGGACATCACCTGATGGTGGTTATCGATGAATACTCTAGTTTTCCATTGGTAGAATATATCTCATCAGCCACTCAAGAAAGAGTCATCGAGAGGTTAGGTGGGATCTTTGCATCATAGGGTGTTCCTTGAATTCTAAAGTCTGACAATGACCCTCCATTCAACATTAGAGAATTCAGAGACTTTCTTAATCATCTCAATTTGAAGCATCAGAAAGTCACATCTCTCTGGCCACAAGCAAATGGCGTTGTTGAACGCTTTATGAGCACACTTAAAAAGACTGTCCAGCATGCTACATTGGAGAAGCTTGATTTGAAGTCCCCGCTCCATGCTGATCTTCAACGAAAGGTGAATGTCCTGCCACCCTGATGTTCGGGAGAGCCACGATGACCAGGTTACTACAGTGGACCAACAGAAGATCTACAACAGATGGTGAACGCATCAAACAGACTTGTGCCATAAGCGAAAGATGAAAGTATATGCTGACAAGTGTGTTCACAATGAAGGTGATCTAGTATTGGTGCAACAACAGAGAAAACGCAAATCTAATGCTCCCTTTGATACTGAACCCTTCAAATTTGTGAACAGTAAAGGACACATGGTGACTGCTCACCATCCTGGAAAGTCCATTACACAAGATTCTTCGCACTTCAGGCAACTGCCTCATCATTTGCCAATACCTGCTGTCAGAGATGAGACTGGTTTGATCGAGACTGTAGAGAGCCCTTTGATTGCGCCTGTCCTTACATCACCAGTGCCAGTAATGGACGCTTCTCTTCTCTCTTCCCAGCCTCAGAGGATACGATCTGAGCATTTGGTCAGAGCTCCACGGCGACTTATCGAGGAGTTGTAATATATATATGTATAAAGATATATTTTCAGTCATGAATATTTCAGTATTAGTCATGTACCAAGCATTAAAAATAGCCTGTATGTGTCACCATTGAAAGCGGAGCTCTTGAGTGCAAACTCTGAGTGTATCGGGGTATGCCCAAACAAGCAACTATATTATCATGCCAATACCCCATGACAAATACAGGGCGCATCTGAATAAAAAAAATTAAAAATCACAACGTTACCTGCAGCTGGGTGCAGCATTCAAGTTGTAGGAAATTTGGTTTTTGAATGAGGGGGGTGAAGGCCATTCTCGAGAAATAATCAAAATCCCTGTCAGGGTGAACCACATAAGTCACTAAATTGACCTGTGCATAACCCTCTGGTAGCTTGTCAGCTAAGGTAGCTAAGCAATCAGGCTAACGTTAGATGCACCGTGTTAAGTGTTCATGCAGTACACAAACAGTAATAAAGGGAAAAAACAATTAAAGAAAAATCCCACACCAATTTAGAAAAATAGAGAACTATGTAATAAATAAAATTAGACCAAAGTGACAAAAATCCACCCATCAGAAGAACCGGAGATACGCAGCTTTAAGGTTTTAGCAAGGTATAGCGCTTTAAATCACAAAGCGCCACTTACAGTCAACTGGTCATGTTAGACCTGTGAAAAGTCACAAATTCAGGCTCACTGCTATGGAGCTCTGGCCAGATACAGGTACCAGGTTTGCATGTTCCCTGAGGGTGTTTTGTACTTTTGTTCTTCCAGTTTACCAAAATATATATTCTGAACTTTTCAGAACAGGACTTTAACGTAAAAAAAAGGAGCAGCAAGTAGGTGGGGAGTACAGATAGACAGAGGTGGCTTCACTCAGTACTACAGGATGCAGTATTCTAGGGGCAGATTTACAAGCCCCCTGCGCCACCAGTACGTCACTTTTTGTGACGAGCTGGTGGCGTATTTCTCTGCCCCATATTTACAAGGACAGGAAAAGCCACCCTGCGTGACTTTTCCTGTCCTTGTAAATATGGCCCCTTTACACGCAGCACTTTGCGTGAAAGGGGCGTTCCATGGGTGTTGCTGTGGGTGTTCCCATGCAACACCCATGAAACAAGACACGTTTCCAGATTTACAAGGAATCGTAAATCTGGAAATGCGTTAGAATGCTACGCCTCCCCAGGGGAGGCGTAGCGAGGCGCAACGAGGAGAAATGTTTTCAATGCGTGCTGCATTCTACAGCACGCATTGAAAGAGGAAAATGCCTGTAGCAATTGTTTTTGTGCAGGAAGGTGACCCGTTCCTGCACAAAAACAATCTTCCCATGACGCAGGCATCCTTGCACCATGGTGCAAGGGTGCCTGCTCCGGCGCATGGCAGATGTTTGTGCGCCAGCGCAGGGGAGAGCAGAGGAATGCGACATATTATTGTAAATATGTCGCATTCCTGTGCTTTGGAAGTGCTGCATCGTGGCGCAGCCAGAGGGCTTGCGTTGTTGCGCTGCGGCACTTCCTTGTAAATCTGCCCGCTAGTTTTTAAATTGGCCCATTGTTTAGTAAGCGTTCATGGCAGGGCATGTACAAGTATGGAAATGAATGCTGTAGGAAAATGCAATTGTGGTACATGAATAGGCGATGACTACTCTACAAGTGAATTAAATACCATAGTAGTTAATAGCACTGTTCAGGGAAGCATTCTAGTTAGAGTAACATTGAAAATAAAGTGTACTTTTTTCATAGTTTACTATGTAGGCTCACCACACCATCTTCAGAAGAGACAGCACTAGAATGCTTCCCTCCACTACAATTGTCACTATCCGCACTAAGGGAACACTTTTCGACCAGTACAATTAAGAATACTAGCGCAAGTGAAATGTTACTACTTTCAATCAATCAATCAAAGGGATTTGTACAAACGCTGCTTGTGACCTGTGAGGGTATCCAGGCACTGGGGTTTCTGCTGCTGGGTGTAGCGGTCAAACAGCCAGGGTTTCAGGTCCTTTCTGAATTCCTGCCAGGAGGGGGAGATTTGGAGATGGAGGAGGAGGCAATTCCAGGTCTTGGCGGACAGGTAGGAGAAGGAGCAGCTGCTGCTCCTGCTTCGATGGTAGTGGGCAGTCTAGGCGAGGGAGAGGGAGGTGGAGCACAGTTGTCTGGGGAGCTAGTGGAAGTTTACCAGTTAATGTACGATGGACCCTGATTTTGAAGGGCCTTGTAGGCGTGGGTTAACATTTTGAACTGGTACCTTTTTTGGCCTCGGAGCCAGTGAAGCTTCCTGAGGTGGGGCTTGATGTGGGCACTTCTAGGGAGGTCAAGGACGAGTCTGGTGGCTGAGTTCTGAATGATCTGTAGTCTGTTGAGCCGGTGGGTGGTGATTTCTACATAGAGGGTGTTGCCTTAGTCTAGGCGGCTGGTTAGGAGGGCTTGGGTGACAGTGTGCCTGGTGGTGGCAGGGAGCCACTTGAAGATTTTTCAGTGTGTTTGGAGAGTGAGGAGCAGGCTGAGAATACTGCGTTGACCCGGTTCTTCAAGGTGAGTTTGCTATCCAGTATGATGTCTAGGATTCTAGACTGTTCTGTGGGTGTGGGTGAAGGTCCTAGTTCTGCTTGCCTCCAGGAGTCGTCCCACATGGATGTGCTGCTTCCGAAGATGAGTACCTCCTTATTGTCAGTGTTGAGTTTGAGGCAGTTGTATTGCATCTAGTGGGCAACGTTGGTCATGCATAGGTGGAAGTTGGCCTTGGGTGTGGCGGGGTCAGCGGATAGAGGGAGGATGAGCTGAGTGCCGTCAGCGTATGATATGATATTCATTCTATAGTTCCTGACCAGGGTGGCCAGTCGGGCCAGCTAGGCGTTGAACAGGGTAGCCTGACTGAGGACCCTTGGGGGACGCCATTGATGAAGTCCTTGGGGCCTGAGGTGTAGGTGTGGAGGAGAACGCTCTAGGTTCTTGTTGTGAGGAAGGATGTAATCCATTTGAGGGCATCCAATTGAATACCCATCTGGTGCAGCCTTTTTAGGAGGGTGTAGTGGGACCCGGTGTAGAAAGCTGCTGAGTGGTTGCGGAGTATCATGGCAGCAGTTTCTCCTTGGTTTAGGAGGAACCTGATGTCATCGGTGGCTGCGATTAGGGCGGTTTCTGTGCTGTGATTTGAGAGGAACCCAAATTGGGATGGCTCCAGGAGGTGGTTGTTCTCTAGGTAGATGGTTAGTTGTCAGTTGATGCTGTTTTCCCCAACTTTGGTGGGGAACGGGAGCAGGGAAATGGGCTGGTAGTTCTTGAGATCTTTGGGGTCCGCAGATGGTTTTTTGGGGAGTAGTTTGACTTCTGCGTTCAGACATAGGATAGTCAAGCTCAACATCTTAGCAGGGGCCATCTCTTTCACTATACCATTTTATCATGCTGATTTGGTTCAGGAAAACTTTCTAGACATTGTTAATTGTGTTGATGAGAAAAGGAAGTAGGGAGACCCGAAGTTGGAGAAATATCTTAGCCATGAGATACAGACTGAAAGATCATGTGGCTGAGGAAAATTATACTACAGTTTACAGTGTGCTGACATAGATAAAAAGGTGGCAGACCGTCTTTATGATATCCAGCAGAAATATTGCTCCCAGTAGAGGAGAGCTGCATAGTATTGGTGGCTGAGGACAAAGAACAGGGTGGTTGGGCATCAAAAGATCAGGAGAGAGTAAAAAGCCAAATGGTCGAGACAAAACAGACATTTTGGTGTCTTGTATATCAAAGCTGGAAGTAGCATAACCAAAAAGAGGACAAATCTGGAGAAGAGTGACATGAGAACGACCAGCAACCTTTGAAGGTGTGGAAGCCAAAGGCAGTAGGGGTGAGTAAACCATACCAGGAAAATATGTGTTATTTGCAGAGTTGAGGAGATTCTGCTCCTCTAATTTATCTGAAAAACAATCTACATTCCTACTGACTTTGCTACACAGTTTAATTATCAAAATATGGTATTTTGAGTGGTAAAGTTGAGATGTTCTGCCTTGGGGATCTGCATATCGAAATGGTCAACATGGTGGCCGAATGCCTGGCAGGATGGATGATTTGTTTAACATTTATGAGACAGTAATAAGTTAGAGAATTGAGCCACATACATCAGAAGGAGCTGTTATGTATCTGTAAGCAGTCCACCCTGCTGAGGGAAATCAGCATGTGAGATGTCAGATGCCACCACAGCTGTATTATCTACAACCCTACTTAAAAAAAAAATGTTATGTGTTTATTCTGCAACAATTCATATAGGACGTTGTGATCCACTCAAAACTGGAACTGATAAACATGAGCAACCCCTTCGAAATGACAATTATCATATGTGACTTGAAGTCTTAGGTTCTCCTGCTTTTTGACCGCTTTGGGATTCCAGACAGTGTTGGGGAACGGGGGATGGGGGGGGCGGGGGTTACACAATTGTTGTCGGAACTTTCCTCACGCAGATTTCAGCAAGAAAAGATTGGTGAATGTCGTCAGGAAAATGGTCCCGGGATAGGTTAAAATATGCAGGTGTAGGTAGACAAGCAATGATTTTAGTTGTACATTCTAATGTCCACAGAATACTCCAGTAATCCAGCACATCACGATTTATTTAACCCAAAGTATTGATAGTTAATGGTGCAGGTTTACTGATCTGGTAGTAATAATATTAATCATAGCTCTACTCGTGTATTTTCGAAACCACTATATTTATTGAAAATATTTCAAATCAGAGTAACTTAAATCCGTATTTAAGTACAATTGCCTGTTATTCTTTTCCCATATAATTGTATACCTTCTAAATGGATTGAAAGCTAACATTATTACCACACATGTTTAATTCTCGTTTTATATCCTCACAATCATTCCAAATGAATGTATTCTTTAGTTTGAATGTCAATGTAACATCACCATAGCAATATTCCTATTCTTTCAGAATCCAGCAGTCACCTTTCACTGTGGTGTGTTGTTATAGCCCAGGGTCCTTGAAACAAAATCATTGGTTAATTTCATTCGCGGATTAAAAGACTACCACACAACCCTTTGCATTTAACTCTAAATCCTTCTAGCAGGGTGATGCAATTAAGATTCTATCACAGCAAGAAGCTCGAGAAAAAAGACTGAAATATATGTGTTTCAGGATTTGACCCAGTTATAGGGAACAAAGTTAACTTATTTGCGACGATGTGCCCATAGCCTCATGAAAGCACCACGCAGTTAAACTTGCGTTTGAAATGCCACCTTGATGGGCAGGAAGAGCTTGGCCAGCTGACAAGATGGTCACTTTTCAAAGTCCTTGCTTGTTGGTCGCCTACCTTGATTTATTACTGCGAGTTGTGCCCCCCCAATGTAAATACTATGATGGGGGGTTCTGTGACGGTGGTGTGGTACAACACCGGGGAGCTGTTTCTGGAGCCTTAATTGCAGCGGGAGTGGTTTGATCTTAGGCCACACTCTCTGCTCTATGTTAGCACCACCACCTAAAGGAGTCGCAGATAAGCGCGCACAACGCCCAGTTTCAGCGATCAAGGGCCATGGTGGGAGGCTACACCGGCGGGAGGTGGTGGGTGCCTATCAGGGAGCACATGCTGGAATGACTGCGAAAGCTGAGGAGCTATTGAGCTGAGAGGGGTTGGGAGGGCCGTGAATGGATCAATGGAAGGTCCCATGAGTGACAGAGGAAATTGGAGCTATTGGCGATGTTGGACTGCCCTACTCATGTGTCTCCAATCATGCAGAGCTTTGTCTCCATGCGTGTCCAGGAGGAGCAGCCTTTGTAGGGAGAAAGTGTTCCATGCAGGGCCCATTACAGCACAGCGTCCACTGAATCGTGGCGCCGTAGCCCACACTTGAGGCTCTGTACAGGGGATTCAGCGATGTGACTGCTGCTATGCTGACTACCCCACGAATATATAAAGGGAGGAAATGGACACACATAGCAAGTTCAAAACAGAGACCCCTCTCTAGCTGGCTTACAGATTAGGCATGAACGATTGATCCCCTATAGCCCTACATTACATTGGCGAGATCTCCACGTTTCTCTAAGAACAGATACTACCTTCAACGGGGAAGACGGTTTCCCAGTTGCATTTTACAAAATTGGGGTTGGCCAATAATTAACATGCTCCATTGCGGCCTTCATTGGTACCTTTGAGATTCCTTTCTGTTTGGTCATCATCTGCAGTTGAGACTAGCACTGGGACGCCCTGTTGCTGGGGCAGCCATGCGTTTTACAAACCCTATACCATAACATAAAATTGAAGCTCAAGACATGGGGTTATGGCACTCTTTCTCTAACATAGCAATAATACTGACGATACCTAAACCAAATGGAGCCCACTTTCGAGCTGCTAACTATTGTCCTACTTCAACAGCTCCTTCTGTGGTGTGGAGGTAACCAACCCTCAAGTAGAGGGGGGATATTTATTCAAAATGGTCAAAAGGTTTAATATAGGGCATAACAACATATTGAACATTAAATGACTCTATGATAATCCTACACCAGAAGTGACAAGTGGTGGGTTTCTATAGAACCATTCCCGGTAAAGGGAGGTACTAAACCAGTGGTGGCTGGTTGGGAATAGTGGCTGGGAGTGGGTAGGAAAAAAAAAGACTTACCTTGTTGCTGCCGGCCGCCGGCCTCCAGCCGCCGCCTCTCTGTCGACGCTGGAACAGGAAGCACCCAGGCTCCCAGACTCCCCCAGCCAATCACAGCGCTGTGTTACAGCAGCATTGTGATTGGTCTGAGCGCTGTGGTTCAGTGTTCAGACAGGGACTGGGAGCCTGGGCATGTTCTCCACCAAGGCTGTACAATACAGCCTGTGGAGAACATGCAATGTGCACATGACGGAGTGGCCGGCCCAAGACGGTCGGCCAAACCATCATGCACACTTAAAGTGCAGCAGGAACCACTCCTCCTCCCACTCTCAGGCTGAAACATGCCCAGCCCCTCCCTGCCCCAACCTCCACTGATGAAGAAAATGACAATAATGCAACCTTAAGCGTTATTATAATTTTCTTTTTGCACTTAGTTGGGTGACGTTCCCCCATCTTAGCGGAGGAGTTGCCCCTGTACTAAACAGTGCTGCCCTTCTTCCACCTTCTCTGCTCCTTCTCACCCTAGAACCATTAGCAATAGCCCTAAGAAATACACATACAATAACAGGAATTCAGACGTCAGCAGGAAATGTATGCTAACAATAAGTAACCCTGAATCTTTGCTGCCTCGTCTTACGTCTGTGATAGAGAAATTCTCGTATTTTTAGGCTTTAACATTAATTGGGCAAAATGCCCCATGTCCAAAATACCACGAAAGAGGCAATAAGATGGCACAACTTTAGAGGGGTCACACATAGCGTTAATTATGTGGGAATTCTTTTGAATTATGGACTCACAGATATGAATGCAGATAATCTATCTCTCCTATACCGTCAAATGAAGCTCAACTTCCAAAGATGGAAGGTATTAAACATATCATTCTGTGGTTAAGTGCAAGTGGTTAAAATGATGAATGCCCACATTTCAATTATGCTCTGACCATGCTCCCTATTGCAGCGCTCCTAGGCACTCTAGCCCCTCTACATCATATTGACTGGGTCATCAAACTCTTCTTGTGGTATGTAAAAAGGCCCCCGGGTTTAAGCTTGTAAAATTGTGCACACCCATAACTTCAGGTGGTCTTAGACACCCGCAGTCATGTCACAATGCCCAACCCTTATCGCAGAGTACTCATCTCTTCCATACCGCAACACAATATCCTTTCTAGGCTCGAGTGGAGCGGAACACCATAGGAGACTACGGGACAACTGATTTACATATTGTCGCTTTGCCTCTGCTAGGGGACTTGACCCAGTGGTGAGGTCACTACTGACATCCTTACTGACTGCTCATAAAGCAATCAAGATAGACCTCAACCTGCAATTAGAGGCTCTACCTTAGAACAACGCAAGGGAAAGACGAGTAGAAATGGGTGGATCAAGAGATACTGAAACTGAACCATCTACTCAAATGTAACACAATCCTTCATTTCTAAGAGCTGACACAACAATAAATCATGGCGATAAGCAGAAATGGCAGTACCGACAGCTAAAGCACTTCCTAACACGTTTATTGGGTACCCAGTTACACCCTCTGACCTATTCACCTACAGACAAGTATATTAACCTATGGGGAAGGCAGAGACGAGCCATAAAAGACCTTTATAACACCCATATCACGGAATTATATTTTACAGCCACATTTCCCTGTGGACTAAATGTCAACTAAGCACTAGCTAGCCCTATACACAGAAGAAGTCTGGTCTGACTTGATGGATTTACACTGTAAGGGATTGCGAGATCTATGGCTGAAGTTCACGGGATATGTTCATGAGGAGACTTGTTTTGGGACCTGCACCACACATCGTGGTGCCAGCATGACAGAAGCCCAAAATGCGATTTATGAATCCACGCAAGGCCACCTTGCGTGTCCATCAGGGGCCTCATAAATCTGGAGTAACGCAATGCAGCCCAAATCATTGTGTTGCGTGACTCTGTCCTTGGAAGGCATTCCATTGGCATTGCGTGGGTATTCACACACAACTCCCATGGTTTTTGACGCATTCCCAGATTTACTAAAAGTGGTAGAATGGAGGATTTTGAATGCACCAAAAAGATACGCCTTCCCAGGTGAGGCATAGTGAGGAGAAATATCTTTATTCCTACTCGTTAATTCCTCTTTCTATATGTGCTGTATTCTGCAGCACACATAGAAAGTGGAAAATTCCTCAGGGGATTGTTTTTGTGCAGGAAGGGTGCCTGCATTGGTGCATATGGCGCATTTCTGCCCTTTTCTTGTGATGCAGCAAGGTGACTTGCAGTGCTACACTGCATCACAATCTAATAAATATTCTCCCACATACATTAAAATACCATGACTGTTCCTGCACACCCTCACCCTTAGTCAAACAAGACTGAGTTGCATTTCTTGCTATTGGACATGTGATTGAGAAAAGGGTGCTTAATGTCATATCATTTGGGCATGTCCATCAATTGTACTCTACTGGTCAGAGATATGGGATATATAGTGAGAAGACATAGGGGCATATTTATGAGGGGACTTGTGTCTTGCTTACACCACGCGACGTGGTGCAAGCACGAAGCAAGCCCAAAATGCGATTTATGAAGCCATGAAAGGTCACTTTGCATGGCCCTGAGTGGCTTCATAAATCTGGAGTAACGCAATGCAGCACAAAGGATATGTGACGTTACAACGCATGCCATTACATCGCATGCCATTGCAACGCCAAACTTTACCCCGACTTTCTGTCGGGGGAGCGCTGGAAGTTGGAATAGATTAATTTTCTATTCCAACACCAGTGTGTGCAACAGTAGGGAAGGTGTTGGAGTTAAATCCAACACCTTCTACCCACTGCTGCACACCTTTTTCGTTGCAACGGCATGCGATGTAACTGCATGCATTGTAACGGTTGCTTTGTAAAGGCTGCTTCCCTGCGCAAATTGCTGTGTTGCATTACTCAGCCCTGGAAACGTGTTCCATGAGCATTTCTTGGGTGTTCCCATGCAACTCCCATGGTTTTTTATGAATTCCCAGATTTACCAAAAGTAGTAGACCTAGAAATGCATCAAAAAATATGCCTTCCCAGGTGAAGAGTAATAAGGGGAAATATCTTTATTTGTCGTCATTACTTCCTCTTTTTATGTGTGCTGCATTCTGCAGCACAGATAGAAAGAGTAAAATGCCTCAGGGGATTGTTTTTGTGCAGGAAGGTGCCCCTTCCTGCACAAAAACTATCCTTCTTACAAGCAGGCACCCTTGGAACATGGTGCAAGGGTGCCAGCGTTGGCGTTAGACAGCGTAAGCGGCGCCAACGAATAGACAAAGACAGGAATGTGCCCTATTCTTTTCAATATGGCGCATTCCTGTCCTTTTCCTTGAAGCCGCGCTGCATCACAATCTAATAAATATGCCCCACAGTCATTATACCCCTTAATTCATCTATGAAACTGACTATCTGGAGGCGAGGACGCACCACACATATGGAGTTGATAGATGGCCACCTCACTTATTGTGGCCAGAATCTGTATATTACTTTACTAAAAAAGTATAATCACTCCCACACATGAAGAATGGCTGACAGAATTAGGCCGTTTATCCTCCTATGAGAAAATAATCAACACGGTACAAGACACAATGGAATTTTTTTTTTTTTTAAATGGGCCCCCCTGCTGGAATAGGAATACAATTATAGTGATACCCTATGAGCCGATCCCATTGTAAACAAAGTAGGACCCTAGCGAGATGAATCCTGGCACACACTCCTTCCTTAGATCCATTCCCACATGCATGAGGATTGAACTAATGTCTGTATTCTAAACTTGAAAGTGAGTTTGTGTGTCTTGAAGTTCTCTCTACCTCATCCTAACTGTTTGGAGGAAAGCAACCGGGTCTGTGTTTAGGTTCTTAATATCTGCACTAACTGTAAGCACCCACCCAACTGGACCGGCTATTGATATATAGAGATATATTTTTTCTATCACTCTATGACTGGAAACAGGTGCTGCCTACCAACATAGAATATGATTGTTTATTTTGATTTACGTGTTCATCCACCTGAATGTAACATTTGTCTCCATGCCGCAAATAATTAATGACGAATGGTTTAAAAAACAGAAGGTCACGTTGAATAATTTAAGCTACTTTTGCTGTGAAAATAGGTGGAGAGCAAAAAGTAACAGTGGAAGAACTCAGCATTTGTGTCATATGATTTGCTTGTCCTCAGCCTGCCAACAAATACTGCTTTGCAGGGATAGACAAATTAAATGCCCAAAAAAGATATGGAACAATAAAACGACTGTTGTTTCTATTACTAATAATATGACTGCTTTAATAATATTGGCACTGCTTCTACTACCATTAATACTACTGCTGCTAATGCTACTACTGCAATACTAATACTATACTACAACTACTATACTAATAAAAACAGTAACAGAAATAATATAAAGTGGTGTATAGGCTCACGTGCACTATACAGTGCATCATAAAATATGAGTTCTTTCGGTTGTGATTCCCAAGTGACTTGTTCTATTCCTTTTACGTATTGTGTGGGGTTACCAATCACACGCCCCCTTTTAAATCTGCATTTTGATGAAAGTCATCTTCTAAATAGAGATACTTATAAATATAGGTGGAATATGTTCTTTGAGACTTAAGTTTGTGTTTTAGAATATGTGTTTACTTGCAGACGTGATCCAACACTCCTCTACTGAATTCCAGCAGCGCCACAAATTACCACAGGAGCACAGATGTCTCCAAATGACTGAGGGGCTTTACGGAAGGATAGTTCACAAGAATGGTGTCTGAAAACCTTCTCTTTCCATTGATTTTACAAAAGGCAGTTGGTGTTCTGCTCGCTCAGTTAATTTCCCACAATTGAGAAAGCTTTAACATTTTGTTGTTACAGGTTACAGTGATGCCACAACTAGACAGAAATAAGACTACTTTAAAAATATAAATAATAAAAAAAAGCAAAAAAAATGATAGTATTAAAATGTTATCGTTGTTATTATTGTTATGTCTGTTTTAATTATACCACATCCATTATAATATTTAGTAGTATTAGTTACAGTAGTTCAAATAGTATTTGTGGTATTATATATTACATGGGATTCTGTAATCCCTGTATGAACGGGAGTCACTCATTTCTTTGTAATCGACAACTTGTGACGTGCCAAGTCGCTGATTATAAAGAAAGACATTAGAACTCGACTATTATAATGCCAGTACAGTCGAGTTCTAAGGTCAAAATACCTGCTGCCAATAGCCGAGGTGAAAGGCACGCCAGGTCACGGAGCATAATTAAAGCAGCTGTTTAAAGCAACACAGGTAACATTGCATTTCTTTCTTCTGCTCTATTTTAATAGCTTACAATAAGAAGCAGGGAGAATATGTTTATTTTTTGCAATCCTTAGATAAAGAAAAGCTTGATTCTTTCTCCATGTTTCTACACATTCCTAGCTACTTGTATTGAACTGTTTCTAACCTCAATTGAAGCAAATATCTAACAGGTTTGTGCCGTGTTTAATTTAGCACTAGAGGTTTTATTTTTATTCTTCATGTTTACAAACATGCTCACTCTTTCATATGAAAGAGCTCAAGTTTTAAGTGATTAATGGGAAAGTTGATAGTGTGACCATGTATTACATGCGATAAAGTATCCCCGGCATACATGATAAGGATATTGCAAGTCACCTCAGACTTTCATAGCCATATGAAGAAACTAGGGGGCATATCATCAAGACCCCGCGATAAAATTATCGCCGCTTTAGCGTCCGTTTTCGGGCGAAAAGCGGCGATAGTTCATCGCATTATCAGCTAAGGTCACGCTGTCGCGTGAATCCATGCCTTAGTGCCCTTTCCCTTAACGCCCAGCTTTGCATCTCTAATGAGATGCAAAGTGGGCGTTCCTCCCAAAATAACGTGAGAAATGTCGCTAACAGACATTTCTCCTATCAGCTAAGCTGATCGCTAACCTGCGTAGCGATAAGAAAAGTAGTGCTAACCGCGGTTATCGCTACTTTCCTTACGCCTGCTTTCAGTCTGACCTAGCCATTATATCCAATGGAAGGTGGATATAATGGCTAAGTCTGCCCTGCCCTATCATCAAGCTATCGCCAAACGTTGTGCGATTATCGCTGGATTTCCAGCGATAATCGCACATTTGGCAGCTTGCGCTTGGAATTTTATCGCTTTGGAGATAAGCGTCACTGATAGCGTGCTATCTCAGCGATAAAATCCAGCCATAGCCGGCGATAATTATCCTAGCGCTAAGCGCGCTTAGCGATAATTATCGCCGGCCCTTGCTGATATGCCCCAACGTCTTTGGCATCATTCCTCTATATGGTTATGGAACTCCTTGGCGACGTGCAATATCCTTATAATATATGGCAGGGGGTACTTTATCCCTTATATATTTTGCCTTTTTTTTACAATAATAACCAATAACCATAATATTTAATAGATAACATCTATTGGACTCATTTTTAAAGCTATTTGCATTCTATGCAAATATTTTCATGTATTAGTGCAAAAATACTTGCAGAATTCAGAAAGTCTGGCTGCGCACACATGAACACTGTAACTCACATGAAGGTTTCAATGTCAATAAATCGACTCCTGTGAATGGGAAGTAGGCCTTCCACAGCAGGAACGCACATGAACTTGTTCGTACTCATTCACAACGCATTTTCTTCTTTTTTAAATTGATTTTTATACACAAACAACCAAGCCAGCAGTTCCCAGTCATATCTCCCCCTCTCGGTCAGAGAAATAATTGACAACCTGAAAGTGCTCAATCAGCACATCCAGGAAGTACCTGTGCCTAGCATACTCCCCAATAGCGGCAATTGAACCTTTAAGTCCACTTTTTCTCCAGCTATCTGGCGATCCACTGCCTAATCCCGGTCCAGAAATCTTGCGCCTGTGGGCATCCCCATAATGTATGCAGTAATGTACCGGCCTCACCATAACCCCCCTTAAGCAGCTCTCATCCCTGATTCAGCACATTGTTAGCAACCGGTTTGTAACATAGAACAGTCTGTGTAATATCTTTAGTTGCACAAGCAAAAAGCCCACTTTAACGGCTACCTCTTCAGGGAACCCACATGTCTACCTCCAACCTTCATCATCTATGATGCCTACAACCCTTTCCCATCTGCTTTTGAGGGCATCCAGTAGTTCCAAGCCATTGTTTCAATGTTCTATATTTCTGTGAGACTGCATGCCTATGCAGAGGGGCTGCTAACACCCTCTATTCTTGGTGGGTTTCTTCTTCAATTTCCTGAAGTACATATTTATATTTGTTCAGAGTATGCTTAACCTGAAGATACCTCTGACTATCCGTTAGATCAAATTGGCCTTGAATGGCACAAGTCTCTATGTACCTTATATGTCTCCTAACTTCGAGATGTCTAATGTATCCCACTTCTTAAAGCCCTTCAGTGTTCAAGTCTGCCAGTATCTTCTAATGCCATAATGGTGTTTGCAGGGTGAATATCACCTCCCATCCTATTTTCAAAGTTGCTGAATGCTGTATTTTGATTACTGTCCCTATTGTTGTGGGCCATGCCCTTGTCTTTTTCTCTCATACAACGATGACGAGTAACCCTTTGGTTCCATCCTTGTCTGATCTGCCTGGATCACCAGTTCCTGGTGCAGGGCATATACCCAGTCATAAACAACAAATAGGTCACCCAGTAGTACAGTTTCAAGTCTGGAAAGGCAATTCCACCCTTGTATAGGCTACGGGGCAAGTCTTTAACACAACTGTGAGGAAATCCCCGCCCCATACACCACAGCAATTTTGTTATGTTGTCTACCTTCTGGAGAAATGCTTCTGGAACTACATTTTCTGTGTTTTGGAGCATGGATAAACATTTGGGGAGTATAATCATTTTGAACAGGGCAGCCTTTCTAAGAAGGGAGATTGGGAGTGTCCTCCTGTGTCCCACATTGCCTCTATATTCATCCAGGTTATGGCTCATGAAGTCATCTATGTTTTTGGTTACATATTACCCTAAGGATTTGCATCCATACTATTCCCATCGTACTTGGCAATCTCAGTTTTCTGGCAGAAGCCTCTTCCTCAAAGGTACTAATACAGATTTGCTCCAGTTCACTTTCACCCCTGCGAAGTCCACAAACCTCTCTATTACTTCAGAATCCTGGGAACTGACCCTTCAGGATTTTCCAGGTAAAGGAGGGGGTCATCAGCATACAGGGAGGTCCTGTCCTCCCAGCACAGATCCCACCTACATCCCCAGATCAGGGCAGCCCCCATAGCCACTGGTTTTCCAGGGCAAGTGCAAACAGAAGAGGGGAAAGGGGTTGGCACCAATGTTCCCTCTAATTTTTTTCCTCTGTGTGCGGCAGTGTAAGGTCTCTGTGCACTGCAGCCCAGGCTATGTGCGCCGGGAACCAGACCGCGCGTAAGGGTGCAGCGCCAAATATCACTCCAAGTTTTTGCTTAAAAAGTGAAAGGACGGTGCATTTCCACACCTGTAGCACCACATGAAGGGTCTAAAGGCAGGTGTTCAATTTAGATACACACGCCATGACATGAATTGGTTACACAGGCAAGTACACTTCGGGTTTAGAAAAGCATAGGACTCCAACGATGGTACCTTAAGATTTCACTAAAGATCCTCAACTCGAGCACTGTTCATAGGGTGGGAAAATGTTGGGAGCCTATACAAGATCACAGATATACAATACACATGGATATGGCACTAGATGAATCTGGCTGTGGGCGGCTTGGAGAAGCCTTTAAATACACAAAGTGCAAGCACTGGGTCTAGCCTCACAATGACCCCGGCACCTTTTCTTATTTTCCGGCTCCTGAAACTACTGAGCTTAAACACGGAGTTGCATAAAACCGTGTTCCAATACTGCCCGCGCATTGGCTTGCAATGCCAAAGGAGTGTGTAGTAATTACAAGGAGACTGACCCAGCATCACCCAGCTTGTCAATGAGGTGCCTTACACAGTGTTTGGTTAAAGATAGAACATCCTTTCAAGCAATAATACAGTAAATTACCTTTGACACAATTCTGTCCCGAGTCACTATCAGAGCAGTGTATTTGTTGTGCTTGATCCCATTAAAATGGAAAAGGTTGAAAGAGTGGCGGATTTCAGAAAGGAAAGAGTCTATTGTGATTTAATGTAGTTCTCTGCTCATATAGTTTGTTTTGCTTAATTTTGATTCTTCTTGAATCTGTACATTTTGTGAGCGATAAAAGGTTCACACCTTTTAATTGCTGCCTAGTACCAGTGATCACTCATGTTCAAGTGTTAGTAGTTGAATAGTGGTTATTGGAGGTAGATGTGAAGACGTCTTTTTCAAAGAAAATCCTGCAACACCTTGTATTGCAAAGGAATTGGTTACTATTCGGTATGCTTGAAGTGTTATGTAGATGTCTTTTTAATTTCAGAACAATTTTATATGTAAAAGGAAACATCATGAAATGCAATACAAGCTTTGTAAAGTATACAAAGGCAACACACACTAAAATCAGATGTGAAATCACAAGTTCTACAGTTTAAGGTGCAGTGCTAATAGGGATTAAAGACTATGTTAATTAATTCACTGTTATATTGGTTATGGATCAAAATGTTGTTGGGAAGCAAAATATTGAGACGCATCAGACATAAGAATAGAAATGTGACACAAACACAAGGAAAATATGAAAATGTCACATAAGGAAAATGAAACTTGCCAGCTATTTTTTGCTGGAAATAAAGCGTCACTCATAGTTGTTGAAATGTCCCTAATAATTACACTGAAATCATGAAAAGGTCACACAGAGCAATGTGAAACCTTGACAGCTATGCATGTAATTTCTATATACGTTTCCCTCCTCTTTATGGCTTGATTTTGCTGGCGAGAAAGTGTTACTCACAGCCCTGCCAAAGACGATGCATCAGGTGTTAGACTAACGCATTTCAGCCTTGGCTGTCAAGCCATAACGCCGCTATGCTGAAACTGGAGTGGCAGCAGGCCTGTGCGAGAGCGCTGCTCCTGGTAGGCTTTGCGGGCTGCTGGCTACAATGTATTAGTTAAAATGGGAAGTAATCCTCATGGCTGCATGCGGCATTACGCTGGACGTGACAATGCCAGGGCAGTGCTTCCACCGCAGCGCAGTAATTTAAGCATAATCATGAATGATCCCTGACACCGCCGAGACCCAAACCCACGGACCTGTGGCGGCCGCTGGAGTCCAGAGCACGCACTGTGCAGCTGCTGAGTCTGAATGCAGCCCGGGTGGCACGTTTGCTGAGGAGTCATTCGTTGTGGCCAGGAGGACTCTGGTTTCTATGATTCGAGAGAGGGCAAAGCTCTGGTAAAATAGGCGCATCAGTGCTTGTTGGTAAGTGTGCTCGCTTTTAAGATGCATGCTTTTAATAAATATGCATACTTAAGCTCATGGTAATTAGAGAAAAAAACGTGCCTTGGAGTTGAAAACATTCCCGACTTCAGCCTAATCTATATCTAATCACGAGTGTATGATTTTTATTGATCCAGCTATCTGGTTAGTGGGGTGATCAGTGCCCCAGTTGTACGCCGGCGGAGCCAGAGGGCAGGGCCGCCAGTCACTGACTCTGTGCCCCCTCCCGTGGAGAGCGAACAAAGACTTTAACATGCGAGGGTGCTCCCTTTGACCTTTTGCAGTAACATTCCTATACCTGAAGCGGAGACAACCTTTAACAGTATTTAACATTATTTCTGCACTGGTGAATATTGTATTGTCTTTCTATATCTCAAATCTTGCTCCCCACAGCCCACTTTCTCCACCAGTGGCGCCAGCAGAACCCCTCCAGGAACCCTCTCCTCTTATGCTGCAGTCTGGCTGTTTTCGGCTGCCTCCAATGCCGCCTCATTGCAAACACGTCTCCCGGCTGGCAATTACCAGAACCCCTCGGGGTGATCCAGGCAGGCCCCTGTGTTATGACCGATCGCCTGTCTTGACCGCAGCGCAGCCGGTTCTCGCCAGGGGCTCTTCAGCCCCCAGGGCACCCCCACAAAAGACACCGCCCTCCACTGGGTCAGCCCTCCTTCACGCAGCCTCCACTTGGAGTCTTCTCCTCAGGGGCCTCCGCACCAGTGCCTTGCTGCAGGCCTCACACAACTTTGTTTCTGCCGTTAGCCCCCTCTTTCGGCTCTCTGTCCTAACCCAGGTGGCGGGGACTGCAGGATTCAGCGTTGGATTAAAAATTACAGTTTTGTGTCCAGGGTGAAGCACTTCTTGTCGACATCTTGCCGGCCATGCCTTCCCATGTGTGGGCATTTCAATGCCAAAATGAGTGTTTCTACTCAGGGCCGGCTCTGGGGCAGTGCGATCGGTGCCATCGCACCGGGCGCTGACTTGGGGTGGGGGTGCCATGTTTATTGTTTTAGAGGCAGCTGGTGCCGAGTTCTTGGTTCCAGCAATAAAAATCTCAAGATAACTCATCTGATTAATGTTCTTCCTGGAGAGAGACCGGAGCTTTGTCTAAGAAATGTTGACTTGTACTGCAGAGGGTTAATATGTCTGCTGCAAATAACGTGTCCCATTCATATCACAAAGTGCATAAAATATAAATTGGTCAATGGGTTACCGCTTTTGACAGAGAGATCCTGTTGTTACTTGTATAAGTTAAAATCCTAATATATTCACTGTCATCAAAGAGCTGCATGCAAACTGCAAGGAATGTGGTAAGAGCTATGTGTGTTTTTAGCCAGTCTTTTGTTATCCTAATATTGCAAAAAGGGTTCATTTATGTAGAAATCAATTCTTATTATTTAGGAAAACCCCCAACATTGGTGTAACATTTTTAAATTCTGAATTTGTATTTTTCAAGACCAAAGACTCAAACTATACTGCCTACCAGAATGGATGACATTATACTCCTACACCTTGTAGGCCTTTGTCTTATGTAACATTTCCTATACACTCATTTACACATGGGATTGTCTCTGTGCAATGTGTGTGTGATCTAAAGTGTTCTGACACCTTACTAACTGGTATGAGTCGCGCTATAAAACGAAATTAATCTAAGAGACAGTGGTTATTAAGACTTGAGGAGCACTGTCAAATGGTGGTAGTGTGGGAATCTGTGGCGGAGGTGGTCATTGGGGGGCGCCACAAAACATTGTCGCACAGGCGCCACCATTGCTAAAGCCGGCCCTGTTTCTACATATGCCTTGTGCAGGCGAATGCATCAATAATGTCGCCTTGCACCTAATTTGTGTTTTGACTCTAAGGGGAAATGAAGTGGAACTTAGTCAAGACCTATGATTTAGTGATTTTGTAAATGTCATGAAAAAGAGTCCACCTCACAGTTTCTAGTGGTCGATAGTTTTCACGAACAGTGCAACGTACTTGCAATAATACAGCGCCCTTGCTCACTCCGCTGCTGCCCGGCTATGTGTGCCCCTCAGCCTCTCTTGCACCCCAATTAATGCCCCTTAGCTGTTTGCCGTGGCGGTTGTTAAACACGTGAATTTTAGTGTGTTGATTTTGCTTGTGAGAAAATGTCACTCATATTACACTGAAACATATGAAAATGTCACACATAGCAATCTGAAACCCTGGCAGCTATGTACTCATGATCCTTAAAATGTCACTCATATTACACAAACATATGAAAATGTCCCACATGGCAATCTGAAACCTTGGCAGCTATGAAGCACACGTCCTGCGTTACATTTGCTACATTCCTTTTCCTACTAGTGGGCAGCTGCGGGACTGAATGTGGGCCTTTGAGATAATAATCATGTTAATTGCAGCGCACGTGTGCACTGCAATTAACAAGAATACTATCTCAAAGGCCCACATTCAACCACGCACTTTTAACAAAAGAAATGCAGGGTCAAACACGACATGTCATTCTGAAAGCACAAGTTGTGTTTCACCCTGCATTCGTTTTGCTAATAGTGCGGGGCTGAATGTGGGCCTTTGAGATAGTATTCTTGATAATTGCAGTGCACACGGGCGCTGCAATTAGCAAGAATACTATCTCAAAGGCCCACATTCAACCCCGCAGCTGCACTATTAGCTAAAGACTGCAGGGTCAAATACGACGTGTGCTTTCAGATGATTCTGAAAGCACACGTTGTGTATGACTCTGCATTCCTTTGCTGATAGTGCGGGGCTGAATGTGGGCCTTTGAGATAGTATTCTTGTTAATTGCAGCGCCCGTGTGCACTGCAATTAGCATGAAAACTATTTCAAAGGCCCACATTCAGCCCAACAGATGCCCACTATTAGCAAAGGAATGCAGAGTCAAACACGACGTGTTCTTTCAGAATCATCTGAAAGAACATGTCGCGCTTTAGATTGCCGCATTACTTTTCCTAATAGTGCACGGCTGCGGGGCAGATTGTGGGCCTTTGTAAAAGTATTCATGTTAATTGCAGCGCATGACGACGCTGCAATTAACATGAATTCTTTCACAAAGGCCCACAAACTGCCCCGCTGGCGTGCACTATTAAGAAAAATGCAGCAAGTGCAGGCCCCACTTGCTCGTAAACCCGAGCCCTCCCTAACCATACAGGACTATAAGGAGACACTTTCCTGACGCTCGACTGTGTCCTCTCCACCGTTGTCTCCAGCTCTGCCTCGTGCAACCAGGAAATTGCCGTTTTTCGCGCCGCTCGCGTTTTAAAAGCGGTGGCGCGAACGGACTTACCGGCTGTGTTGTGTGTGTGCGCGCTACAATTGGGACACTGCGCGCTCGGGGTGACTTCAGTGCGCGGGCGCGCACCCGCGCGCGTTCTAGGGAACAGTGGTTGGCACTTCCTCGTACTCCGTCCTACATGAATTTCTTATGACATGGTACTGCTATTCTGTTCTTTGCATTAGGTATTGTATAAAAAAATGATCTATGACATGAATTTGAGGCAAACCCCCCTTGATTTGAATCAAATGCTTTTACAGCATCAAGTGGCAATAGCACAACAGGCTCCAGGATTGCATCCACACTTGTCAAACACCTGTACAGGTCTCAGAGGTTCATTTTACTGAATCTCTGCCCAATCTTTTAGTTCTTTAGCAATATGGACATGCAGTGTGTTTAATAGTCTGATTGCCTCCTGAGTAAAAATACCAGCAGGACATCCGCCATTACAAAATCTAATGAGTGCCCCCACAACAAGTACAATGAAATATATTAGGAGGTCTTATTATGCAGGGGTCTAACTATATTTATCCCCATCCTTTTAAAGATGTGTGCATCACTGTCAGCAGAAAAACATGCTTCATTACACTGTCGTCCTGACATTGCTGAACTGGCAATTTGTGCAATTGACACACGTTGTTAATCGTGAACCTCATCAGGGACCAGTAAAATGTGTCATCAGCCAGTGTCTTTTTAAATGAAAGCATGTAACTTGGGGTTGGATTCACAAAAATATGTACCACATCTATGCTTGCACAAATGTACAAAAAGATCATTTTTTGCACATAAACTTGAAAACCGAGTCTGCTAATTCACCAGTTGCTGTCCATTTGTAAGGCCAGGCGTGTGATGGCATGCCTGGCGGACAGAAATGTCAACTCTCAGCATTGCACTCTTAATGACTTAAATGATTTGCACTCTTAATGACTTAAATGAATTAAAGAGTGCTGACAATTATTTTTACTAGAGTTCATAAAATAATTCAGTGCATTGACACTTGGGATCCCTGAAAACCAGAATATGTTTGCTGGTGATCTGGGTGCAGAGAAGCTAGTCTGGTGACGTCAACAGACGCCAATTCCTGATTTCACTTGCCCCAGTAATTATAATATTTACAGAATGTAGTAAATGTGCTCATGGCCTGGCTTTTCCTCGAACAGCAGGGCATGTTTGCAAATAAGGATTTTTCCAAAAGAAATGTGCATGCAAATTGGTGAAGTGCCTTTTACCCTTCAACACACTCTGCTTTACTTTACTATATTCCAATGTGTCTGTCTTTTATTACGAAAAAACCCGAATTTTTACGTCGAGAAAGTCAAATCCCAACACAACACATTGCCATACTTGCGTTTTCTATATTGATTCTGTCTGCCAAAATAGGATGTCTTTCGAGTCCTAGAAATAGTCCAATATATTGCCAGCATTTTCTCTTGTAGCCTACTAGGAGTTCCAGTTTAATACATTCTAAGTAAGTAATGTTAAAAGTAACCCTGGGCGTAGTTCACGTAGTAGCGCTACGCGTAGCTACGCGGAGTGCACTTCGCACTACGCGAGCTACGCGTCGCACTACGCGAACTGCGTAGTGCGGTAGGAAATGCTGTTCGCAATGATTGCACAGTGCCGCATGCTTGTCCGCACTGTGCAATCATTGCAAACGGCATCTTGCACAGTACAAACGGTCGTTTTCTGCCGCTCGAGTAGATTTGTACTCGAGCAGCAGTTTTCTCAACGTGGACTGGTAGTTTCTCATCGCGAGCGGTCGCGAGCATACGCGACCACTCGCAATGAGAAACCTGACCTCCCCGCGTTGAGAATCTCGCCGGGAGGTTTATTTTCCACGCTCGCGATCGGCAACTTGATGTTGCTGATCGCGAACAAGGAAAAAGTCTCGCCAGGATATCATTTTGCTCGCTTGCGGTCGCCAACTTGACGTTGAGGACCATGAGCAAGCAAAAAATGCCCGCTACGCTATGTGTTTTTGCACTGTGCTACGTGCAATTCGCGTAGCGCGTAGTTGCGCAAACTACGCAAACTACACGAGCGTAGCGTAGTTTTCCTACCAGCCCTAGTTAAAAGTGATATATATTTTACAGATAATAATTGATTTTCAAACCATATGGAAATTGGTATGAAAATAAAAAATAATCCACGTTCATATAAGGAAATAATGGAGGCACATATTCAACTGATGAGTGGGTGGCCCCTACCTGCCTTCATGCAAATTACATTGCTAGTAGTAGTAGTAAATATGTTTATTCGGTCATTTTGACCATAAAACTTCTCACATAAAACATCATATAAAAACATATTCCATTACAAAACAGGAGAATCACTTCATCTATAAAAACAGATAATGAAAAAAGCGATAAAAATACATTAAAATCAGTTAAAACTATACTCAGCTGCGTTGATTATATTTCATAAAGTGCAAGTACACAACAAGACCACTGATTGTGAACAAGAATTTCAGTAGCTTTATAATGATTTCATGTTCATATGGCACCTGATTGTGGAATACTAAAGTCATTTTAGGCATTATTAATATATTTACACCTTATACGCTAGGCCTGCAGTAAGTACCTGGACATCAACAAAACCACCCACTCAGACTTTTCAGATTGTAATATGCGCATTGCCTCTGTATAGCATACCAGGGGCAATCACTGACACACCAGCACAATCCACTTGGACCTGGGTTTTGCAAACAGGGGGCAAACAGTTTCAGTTCAAGACAAGCACGCAGGGCTTAGGGGTGATATACTACTCACCTGCCATCTATTCCTGAGCACATTCACTGGGAGAATTCCATATCTAAGGTTCAGGAACAGCTATCTAGCCAGAGGTGGCTCAACCTGATTCAGAAATTGTTCAAAAGCAGGAAAACGTTTCACATCCAGCCCAATATCTATCCTTCAGATGCAAAACCATCTCTGGGCCAAGGTTTTCTGGTTTATTCCATGCATCTTGCAAGCCACTGTCATACATCCAGGTTTTGATCTGTTTAAACCAAGGTATTACATATTGTCTGTCCATCACTTTAACTTCTACCACAGCCTGTTTCACCAGGATCTGTCCTGCCCTTAAAACTACCACTTATTCTCCCCCTGAGGCCGAAAACCATGCCCCTTAACCATATGCTACCCTAGCCTCCACCCTCCTGCGCTGTCCCTAAAAGTACCCCAACCCCTTCCACTACCCTGAGGCCTAAAACCCTGCCCCAATTAAATAAACTACCCTGATCTGCCCCACCCTGAGCTCTAAAACCGTCACCCACTCCTAAAAACTCCCGCCAGACCCAGTCCTTAAAACTACCCCTCCCCCTTCCCCCACCTTGAGCCCTAAAAACCTCACCTTTCCAAAACTACCCCAACCCCTTCCACTTCCCCGAGGCCTAAAACCCTGCCCCCAATTAAAAAAACTACCCCGATCCCCCCTGCCCTGAGCCCTAAAACTACCCCCCTAAACCCTGCTTCAGCCCCACTTACCTGTCTGTGTCCGGAGCTTCCTGTTCGATGCTTCCCCGCCCATCCTGAACACTAGAGCGCTATCTGCCTTAACCACTCATATTCGTGATTAACGCAGATGCGTTGTTCAGGCAGGCGTGGTTACGCTTGCGGTGTTCAGGCACGCATGGCTCTACCCACGTGTTCCGGCTGTTTCCCATTTAATTTCCTCTTAGTTGCAGACTCAACATGCTGTAAGGACATCTGGCTTTTCAGAATTTGGTGGGCCCACGATAAATTACTTGGCAATTCTACGCCTATGTAATCAAATTCCTTGTCCTTTTCCAGATTGGCAGATCTCAGTCGAACATTTCCCTAAAGGTCTTATGAGGCCAAAACACCAAAAACCTGGTTTTGGTAACAATAATTTCCAGGCCAAACCTGAAGCATGCCTCTGAGAATGTGTCTAAAATGCTCTGCAATTCCATGGGATTGAGATTAACAGAGTATCATCAGCGAATAGGAGGGCCGGGATTCGCTCATTTGCTAACCTTGGTCAATCCCCATTACAGTTGTAATGTATTAATTAAGCCATTTATGTTGATTGTGAACAGGGTTGGGGCCAGGACACACCCCTGCCTCATCCACCTCATTATGGCTATACGATCTGTTAGGTTGCCCTTCTTACCACATCTTTCTCGGGCATAATTTCCGCTATGTAAGGGTATTAGCAAGGGTAAAACATCTGGTGGCATCCCTATCTCCTTCAGTTTGGACAATAACCTCCCTCTGGAGATCAAGTCAAAGGCTGACTTTAGATCCACGAAAACCACGTACTGGTGTTCTTTGTTGATGACAACAATTTTCCATAATATCAATAGATACCAAAGTACTTCATTCGTAGTACTCATGGATGCCTGAAATCCGGCTTGTAAGTTAGACAATATCTGCTGGTCATCTATCCATGATTGATTTTTTCCTAACAGTTGTTTACAATAAACCTTTTGGGCATTATCATCAGGCTTGTGGGCCGACAATTAGTGTGGTTGAACTTATCCCCTTTTTTAAAGATTGGGATTATTTCTGCTACCCTCCAGGTCTCAGGTCTCTGCCCCCTTGGATATAGCAATCAACATTACATTAAGTAGATATCCCCACACAACTGGTTCCGAACAGTACAAGTCCCCTGATAGGCCCGGAGCTATGCCATTTTTCATTGATTTAATACCTGCTAGTATTTCTGCCATAGTAAATATGGGGGCGGTTTCCTCAGTATTATAGTCAGGCATCCCTGCCTTCACAGCACTATTATCTACAACTATCTTTTTAGTGGAGTCTATACTGGTAACGTGCTGTTCCCAGCTATGGGGTTCAATGTGAAAATCATCCTCACTTACAGTAAAGGCTACCCCTTTGGAAAGCAAATGTCAGGAAGATCTAGCATATTTCATTTTGGCTGCACTGATTAGTTCTCTCCAACAACATTCTTTCCATTTTGTTCTGGCCATGGCCGGCTCCCTTTTAGACATCTTCTTCGCAGCTATTATAGCTGTTCTGCACCCACTTTTTATAGCACTCCTCAGATTTTGTTTAGCTAGTTTAAAGTTGTTATCAAACCACTCCGGGCCCTTTGCTCTTGTACTCTACACTTTAATAGTTCTAAGAAATTGCTCCTGTATAGACTCAAGAAGATTATTAAAGGTATTCTTAGCAGTCACCCCAGATTTTTCAGATTCCCTGTTAGAGGTCTCTAGTTGGCAGACCTTTGCACCCTGTCCACGTAGGGATCACCACTCTAGTCAGGGTAAGTCAGATGCACAACCCTAAAATAACTTGTGCTCAGGGCCGGACTGGCTACCGGGCGTTTTGCTGTGCTGCCAAGCTGGGGGCTGATTTCGCTGCGGTGGGGGCTGATTTAGTTGATGGGGACCTGCCTGTGCTTTTAAATAAACATTTCAAAACGAATGTTTTTAAGCACACGCAGGTCCCCATCAACGAAATCAGCCCCCAGCTCGGCAGCACAGCAAAACGCCCAGTAGCCAGTCCGGCCCTGCTTGTGCTCACCCTCTGTGAGCTTGGCGCAGAGCAACGTGTAAAGTATTTGTGTAATTTACCCTCACGGTAATCACCGAAACATCACAAAAAAAAGGACTCCAAACTTTTGCACAGTCTAACCCTATACCTCCATTGTCCGGAGGGTTGTGACTTGAATTTTGCTATTTTAATTGGTAATTCTTACTAATTTTTATTGTATTAAGATGAATGGTATTGTATTATTTTAATATGCATACTCTGATGATCTATGCTCTCCTAATTAGATCGAATAAAATGGATTGAATAAAAAATAAAGAAACAAGACTGTAAACAGTTGTAGAAAAATAAGGATTATGATTATGTGAAGACCAAAACGACTAGAATCTAATTAGGGGACCAAGAGTTATTCAGTGGTACAAATATTCAAGCAGTGTTTGAATCAACTGGGCTCGTTTTAGAGCCTTTACAGTAGTTTCTCTTGTGTCTTATAGAAAGTACGTGCCCTCTGACTGTGAAGAGAGCAGCAAAACAATATCGGGACTGCGCTGGTCCAGTTTTAGTCAGAGCAACGCAGAATGACACTCAGCTGCGAGGGGCGCAGCAAACTCTTTAAGACTGTATGGGTCACACACGCAGAACACACTAGTAGGCACAGTGTGCTGCGGGGAGTGAAGCGCTATTCCTCAAAGTGAATGCACATTAGTATCCCTAGGTTGCTGCGTGGGGGGCAGGGTGATCTCTAGGACCACTCCGGTCCGCACACACAAGTACTGGATAGCAGCAAGGCGGAGAACGCTGCACAACCCCCTAGGACCGCTCTGGTCCGCAAACACATGGACTGGAAGGCAACAATGAGGGGAAGGACATTGCACACAGTATACCTTGAAGGTGACGGGATGGCTCATGGGGTCGCCATGCTGGCTCTGTCTGTCGTGTTCCATGGCCCTGGAGCATGGTGTTGGTCCCCAACCCCTCGGGCTGGAGTGAGAAGGAGACATCAGGTCCGCCGAGATCAGCCACACGAGGGTCGCGCTGAAGGGGGCTTCGGATCAGGGTCAGCAATTTTAGATCTTAATCCTGCAACATTCCAGCGGAGCAATTTAAATTGTGATCTGTTCCTTAGTTGCTGTGCAGGAATTAGTATTAAGGGTGTTCCTCAGCGTTGCGTTGTTACCTCTCCCTCATTAATCAACCTCATATGCAATTGTACGGTAGAGATTGAATGCCTTCCTGGTTTTTTGATCCTATCTGACAGTGCATCCATTTCATTATGAACGGGGACTGAGGGTGCAGCTACCCCTAGTTGTGTATCTAAACCTCCTACTATGGTTTCATTTATATATGCTATATGTTGTTGATATAGGGGGACAGATTGATGCCATACCCTTATCAGAGACCTAGCTCTCTTCTGCAGTCAATTTCATCAAGAGCTTCAGCTTGTTTCCTCTCATTTGGCACTGATGATCCCCTTGTAAGCCCTTCTCTCTTTGTGGCCAGTGTGGTTTCATTGGGTGTGCATAAACTATGTTTAGGGTACTCCATGGGGGGGATTACATTTTAATTGTATTAGAGAGCCGTTGGGCAGGAATTGGTCAAGGTTAGCTAGCCCATAGGCATATTCCTCTTTGCTCAATTCTATGGCTATGTAGTCAAACTTCCCATCCTGCATGGAGCAGCACTCCACCACTACTCACAGCTGGCATAGGATGGCACACTCCCTGATGAGCTACACTGGTATCAATGGGCTTACCACTTTAGAGGCTAACAATGCTCTTTTTAAATCATTTGTGGGTATTGATCAAACAAAACCTTGTTCATAAAATGTGTTATTGACAGTTATGTAGTATGCTCAGCAGTGTTCCACAGTACAGTTTATCCCTTATGGTATGATTTTATCAAGATATAGTGTTTAATATATAAAAATGGCATGGCCATAAAAATAATGAAGCCCACTCAAGTCACACAATAGGTCCTAAAGTCCCAGAGGCCATGGAAGTCAGATTTGAAGTTTCCGACCAAACATGAAGGGGAGTTGTGTTCAAAGGTGTGAGGCTCAAACTCAATCAGCTGAGTGTCTGTTAAACGCAACAGAAATGTTATAGATCATGAAGTTGCAGGAAGTGTGATGTGTATTACTTATTAAATGCACAAAGTACTACAGTTGTATCTAGTGCAAACTCCAGTACATGACAATAACCCCTTCCTCTTACCACTCAGAGCTATGGGATTGGATGTTCTAAGTAGGTAGCAGGGCCTGTCAGTAGAGCTGCAGAGAGAGCTGCCCACCTTGGCGCCTCCCCCTGTTTACAGTGCCAGAGGCAGGGCCATGCGGCGTCCCTGAGCTGCTGCTGCCAACCCAGAAGTGTTGTCCCCTCTGCGCCGGCATCCTGTGCTGTCACTGGTTGGTTGCTGCAGAGTGGCTCTTTTCAACTCGAGAGAAGCAGAGCATGTGCTGGGTGCACAGCTCCAGAGCTCTCCTGATTCCCCCACTCCTGGCGCACCTGGAGCCTGGAGTGGCACCGCCCAAGCTCATCCTGCTACTGGTGCTACTCTAGGAGACTTGGCCTCCACCACTCCCACCCCTGAGATGCAGAAGTAGTTTATTAAATTCCAACCTGCACGCCGGCTTCCTCTCCTGCACGCACCACACCTATACCTGGCAGCCTCTTCACAGAGCTCTGCACCTGTGCCCTCCACTAATGCTCCGACAACCCACCCATCATGGCCCAGAACCAGAAATCCAGCTCTGCAGTCAGCGGTTCCCCAGGGGGCAACTGAAAGCCCAGTCATATATCACTCATCACAGGTATCACAGGGCAGGTAAGACAGTAGGTGCAGAATTATGGCATGTGGGCATCTAATATGGCCCGACTTCATGTTTTCTTTTAACTTCCCTGTGGTAGACCAGTGCACCCCTGTTCCAGTAACAACAACTTTCTGGCAGCTGTAGTCTTAGTTAACATCAGCTGAATTAAACTGAGGTATTGCAGGATTGTGGTATTCAAAGTAAATAATGAGCACCGAAAACATGGGTTTCTGGATGCTTGAAATCACATATCCCGCACTCTTAGACCATGGATCTGTGGTTAAGAAAATTGTGATTCGGCGATGACAAGCTGATGTTCCATCTATAAAATCCTGATAAATAGAAATGGAAGACTAAAGCGAGACATCAGATAAATAGTGATGGCCAGTTGTATGGTGTGGTTAGTTATCTATATCTGACTTTTTTCTTTAATTCCTGGTCTGTAATAAAGCTTTTCACATAACTTCTGGACTTCAAGCATCAGAACAATAGAAAGGTATGCCTTTGAAAGCCACTAACTTGACGTACGGAGCTCTCTGGTTTTCACGTGACAGCTGTGACTGGCTCATCCATTGCTACTGTTTGATTCAGGCAGTGAGTGGTGGATTTGATCTGTGTGGACCTACATATATGATTAGCCATTAGTTTTGCAGAATACATTTTTTGTGTTGCTATCATTAGTTTTTGGGCTTAGCAGCTTCCGTTTGGAGTTAAAATCAGACAAACTGCTTAAACGAAGGTCCTGATTAAATTATTGGTTTACTAATAGTTGACTTTTAAAAATGATGAGTGTGCTAAAATTACATTTTGAAATGTTTGTGTGAAACCAACACCCTTACCTTGGCGGTTTGAGGATTGGCCTTTCATGGAGGTGGAAGCTGAAATGTGAGTCAATGGTTACAGAAGAATAGTGGTGTGCTGAGTTGGGAGCGTTAAAATTGCTGATTTGTAGTGAGGTAGGGCAGTGATGGAAATGCAAAGAACTCCAGAAACCCACTGATAAATCTAGCATTCTAACTGTGCATGCACACAAATCCCTTCCACACCACATTATTGAACACAAAACCACATTATTCCATTCTACAACAGAATTCCACTACAAACCAAATATATCCAATTTACAACACATAATTCAACATCATACCACAAAATTCAACAGCACTCCACATAAACTCCACTACATAACACTCCACAAAACACCAACCCACATAATTACACTACTCCATTACACTCAATCCCATTCCACATAATTACAGTACTCTCACCATGCTGCTAAACATGCCACATAATTCAACAACACAAATCCACTCTACTCTACACAGTACCACATCACACAATGCCGCAACTAACAATTTCGATCCAACCGACATAATTCCACTACACACCACATACATCCACTCCAATCAATAACACATAGGTAAAATACATTTACTACGCCAATAGCTCTAACTCTCTTTTTTTAACACCCAAACACACAGATCTGGAGCTACCTATTTGTTCTTTTTCATCACCAAAACGCAAAGCCATCCACGCAGTTTCACGCCTCACAATTCAACTCCATGCATTTCTAATCCACACCACGTAATTCCACACCAAACCACATAATAAAACTCAGCAACCCAATTACACAGCACACCACATACATTCAACCCACACCACACAATTCCACATTGAGCCACAAAATTCAACAGCACACCACATAATTAAACTCCACTACATACCACTCCACAACACAAAATACCATTCCACATAATTACACTGCATAATACACAAACCCATTCCACATAATTCCAGTACACTCAATACCACATAATTACTACCCACATAATTCCACATCACACATCCACTCCACACCACACAATTCCACACTACACAAGTCCACAACTAACTAGCCCAATACAACCCACATAATTCCACTACACACCACATTCATACATTCCAAAACACACAGCTAAAAGACATTGCTATTTTCAATGCCAATAGCTCTAACTCAAACAAATGCGCGACCAATTGCATTTCCAGTGCTTGTTTTGTAGTTCTAATATTCAATGTCTCAGTCTTACGGCCCTTTTTAAATATCCCTGCGTGCGATCTTTGGTGCAGGGCGCGAAAGGTCCAACTTTTCCCCTTTAAGGATTGTTTCCACATTCTCAATTGTGCAGTTTCCGGCAGCGTGTTGGACGGCCCTCTTGCTATTTGCATTCACTGGAGGATTCTAATAGCTTTCCTTTTCCCCATAATTAATGATTATCGTTAGGGTAGTTCAAAGGCACCCATAAGGTCATGAAGTCATGGAGTAAGGCCAGAGGACTTGAGTCAAAACAGCACTCATTTGTCCGCATGGAATGTGAGAAGAGAGACAATTCAAATTGGCTTACCGCAGATAAAACGATCAGTATCCAGACGTAGATTTTAGGGTGGTGGTCCCGCCCCACCTCTTCCTGGCAATGACGTGTGCAGGACTGGCCCACCCTCAGCTCAGGCTTTGTCCGGGCGTAGCCCATGCACTTCCCGCACCGCGGGACAAAGAGAAGCGCTTTATAGCGATGTGCGATGTCACTCACAGCTGCTGGCAATCGTGACTACTACACATGGCCACCTCCAGGGGCCCTAAGGATTTTGGGACTTGCAGTACCGCAGAAATTCTTCCCCTACATTGCTACTAATAGGCTGTTGCGAAAGGGCCATATGGTAAGCAGAACGCCATCACTACTGAATGCATCTCTAGCCCATGATTTGCAAACCTTGGGGCCAGATTTATGAAAATAGGACTAGCGATTAACTAATTGCAATTGTTTGTAAACCCCAAGTAGAAAATCGATGTTCCTAATGTATGAAACTCTTTTGAGTTTCATCAGTGATTCAAAGTGGGTGGCAAATAGACATACCTCATGAATATTAATGAGGTAGGTTACAATTTGTGACCCACTGGGATTTTCTGCCATCATAGCGAGGGTGACCTGCTGAGGTCAGCAGACCACCATGTCTGTGAGTACTTTTAAATAAAGCAATCTTTGTTTTTAAACACAGCCCTTTTCCTTAAAGGAAGTGTTATGAATTTTGTTAGAGTAGGCAGTGCTTCCTTGGACCACCATATGCTCTTAAAATATATGTTGCTAACCATTCCTAAAGGGGAGAGGTTCCCTCATTCACAAAAACATTCGTGCATAACACTGCGATTCAGTATTAAGAAGGGATGCCCTCAACATACCCTTTCCAAATACCGAATCGCAGAACCCAAATTTCAATTCGGTACTGAATTGCAGTTTGGGTTTTGTATATCAGAAAAGGCTTTTCTGTGAATTGGACCATTTGCGAATGCCAAAATACTTCGTACGTCTGGCCGTAGTTTACACAGTACAGTGGATGAGTGGATGTGTAATTTAACATCTTCTATGCCCCTTCGAAAGAACCAGAAAGAGATTTTTTTTTTTTTTTTAGTTCGTCAAAAATCACATTTTTGTTAAGAAATAACATTGCTTCGAAGAAGAAATGTGAATTTAGGGAAGCAAGGCTTCTATTTGTTTAACTGAAATACATGTAGCGGTGTGGTAACATAGGCATCTGTGTCGTGACAATGCTGAAAAAGGGGATTTACACAACCCTGTAATATCTGCACTACATATGCAAATGAACAGTAAACAGCCATTCTATTTCACGCTGCATCCATTTGTCCCAGCTTGCGCACTACAATATGCAAAAACTGGTAAGTGGTCTGAATGTTCAGCAGTCTTCATTGCAATTTGAGTTAATCACATTCACAGCTCTAACGTTAGCCTTTTCCTTGTGAAGAGAGAACTGCAGAAACAAAGGTAAGCGGCCGGGGGCTTCCAAAGAAATCAATCAGTTCAAGGACAGAGGGAAGCGCAGCATCCTAATGTGATGTTGTCACCTGACATGGCACAGACGGTGCTGCACAGGGGGATCAGAGAGCTGTACTCGACAGTCCTTCTGTTAAATGATGGGGGCTCGTCAAGGAACACTGCAGTGCAGAAACCATGGCTTTCTGAAATATTGCACTTCAAGACGAATTGTCTGTGTCAGTAAATGGCACAGACAACTGCCTTTTTATGTGCTGATTTTGCAGAACGTTTTTACCGCTTGCACTTTTGTGCCTTCACTGTTTAACATTTTAGTACAGAGTCAAGTGAAGGAGGACACTGTACATATTTCATTTTCAAATGAAGAAAAAAATAATATGAATTGTTACATTTTGAAACAATACATTAGAAAAATATATCTATCTATCTATGTATATTGATATATATATATATATATATATATATATATATATATATATATATTCACTGAAAAAACCATAGGTTTCAGACACGTTATAGTTACAAATTAGCATTTAAAAAACCTTTGAAATTCACTGAAAAAACCATAGGTTTCAGACACGTTATAGTTACAAATTAGCATTTAAAAAACCTTTGAAATTCACTGAAAAAACCATAGGTTTTAGGGACAGTTATAGTTACTTGGACATTGCACTCGTACAAAACCCGTGAAATTCCCCCGTTATAGTTAGTTCAGCTAACTATAACTCGCGCCCCGCAATGCACTGCTGATGACGTCACATATTAGATCACTCATGACATGGTCAGTGACATCACTGATGACATCACTGATGACATCTCAAATGACATCACTGATGACATCATCCAGTGACTGTGTGTTTCTGTAAAGTTTAAATATTTTTAAAATATATAGGAAAAGACGTATTGAAGAATGAGTGGGTGTGTAAGTGTCTGTATGGATGATTTAGTAGGTGCGTGACTGACTCTATAAGTGAGTGATTTAACGTATCTTACTGAATGCATGGGTTAGTGACTAAACTGGGTGTATGTCTGTATCCGTCTGTCTGTTGCTGTGTAAGTGGCTGCATGTGTTTGTGAATAGCTAAATGAGTGTCTATATGAGTTATTGAATGCTTGTCTGAGTATCTGTATGGGTGCCTGAGTGTTTGTGTGGGAGGGGTGTGTGCAACTCTGTGCATAGATGTGTGAGTGGGTGATTCACTGGGTGGATGGTTTCAAGAGTGCATCTGTGATAGACTGTATGGGTGGGTAAGTGTGTGTAAGAGTGTGTTAGTGAGTGAATGTATGTCCCAGTGGTACATGTGTGAGTAACTACATATGTGAAAGGCAGTATATATGTGTGTTGGAGTATATAAATAGCTATAAGCAAGAGTGAGTGATTGTGATAGTGGCTGTATGGATGATTGTGTGCTTGTATCAGTGATTGTATAAGAGCGTAACAATGTGCTACTATTTGTATGAGTAAGTGAGCTGGTGTGTGTATAACTGTATAGGTGAGTAAATGGCAGTGTGTTTAATTATTTGCATGACTGACTAGGTGTGTGAGTATCTCTATGGATGAGTGGCGTTGTTTGAGTGTCTATATAGGAGTAAGAGTGCATATGATAGTCCTGTACTGAGTGACCGTAAGTATGAGTGACTGTACGGGTGAGTGAGTGGATGTGTGTGTGTAGACCTAAGAATCAGTGAGTGGGTATGTAGTTATTGGTGTTGGAGTGTCTATGGTTTTGCGAATGGCAGTCTGTAATTTAGAGTGGGTGTATCAAAGGTTATATTAGGGTGTGAGGAGGTGCATCAGATTATCACGTGGATGATGTCATCAGTGATGTCATTTGAGATGTCATCAGTGATGTCATCAGTGATGTCACTGACCATGTCATGAGTGATGTAATATGTGACGTCATCAGCAGTGCATTGCGGGGGCGCGAGTTATAGTTAGCTGAACTAACTATAACGGGGGAATTTCACGGGTTTTGTACGAGTGCAATGTCCAAGTAACTATAACTGTCCCTAAAACCTATGGTTTTTTCAGTGAATTTCAAAGGTTTTTTAAATGCTAATTTGTAACTATAACGTGTCTGAAACCTATGGTTTTTTCAGTGAATTTCAAAGGTTTATTAAATGCTAATTTGTAACTATAACGTGTCTGAAACCTATGGTTTTTTCAGTGAATTTCAAAGGTTTTTAAATGCTAATTTCTAACTATAACGTGCCTGAAACCTACGTTTTTTAGTGAATTTCAAAGGTTTTGTAAATGACAATTTTTAAATGTATTAATTGTTATATTAATTTTTTTCATACTGATTTAGTACATTTTTAGAAACAATTTTTTTTTACATATTTTATTTTTTAAATTACATTGTAATTACATTATACATTACATTACAAAAAATACTTTCTCTTAATGAATTACTTTAGTTTAAATACTTTGCAGATAGGCAGTAGACTTTTAAGTACAGTAGTTACAGTTGTTGCAATGGGCAACACATTTTCAAACACAATGCAACATTCAGCTCAATGTGAATTTCTAGTTAAATGCAATTAGTTACTTTATGGATTACTTTTCTAACCACAGGACTGGATCCTAGATTCAGTCCTGGTACATCTCCTGTAAACAGTTGAGTAAAAGCGTTTTGGTTACAGTCGTGATTTTTAAGGAATATTATTGTATTTTAAAAGTTGACACTTGGAAACTTTTTCTCATAGAATCACCAATGTTATCCTATGGAAGGAAATTCACTTAGCAGGTAAAAACTGTTATCGTTACTTTTTCTTACTCAGTGTTGGATCCTGGATCCAGCACTGGTGCATCTCCTGTAAACAGTTGAATGAATGCGTTTAAGTCATACAGGCGATTTTTAAGGAATATTTGTAGTTTGTGAAAATCGACACTTTGAAAGTTTTCTGCTGAAAACCAGACAATGGATTCCTATGGAAGAAAATATAAGTTACTGGTAAGTACGGTTAAAATTACTTTTCAGGACCAGTACTGGGCTGAAAGATGCAGCACTGAGGTCTCTCCTGATAACAGGTGAGTAAATCAGAATTCGGATTTCGGCTGATTTTAGAGGAATATTTGTATGTTTCAAAAATCAACACTTAGAAGAATTTCCAAGTGAAACCAGTCAATGTTAGCCTATGAAGGAAATTCAAGTTACCGGTAAGTACGGTTAAAATTACTTTTCAGGATCAGTACTGGGCTGAAAGATGCAGCACTGAGGTCTCTCCTGATAACAGGTGAGTAAATCGGAATTCCTATTTCGGCTGATTTTAGAGGAATATTTGCACAATGGTGAAGGGAGGGGCGGGGCCTGAGGTGACATCTTTGCAAACGCGCCCCGTGGCGCGTTTTAAGTTGGGGGATTAAGTCCCCTTGAATCCTGAGGGTCCCTAGGGGCCAACTAGACCACCAGGAACCTCCAATATGCGCCAGGAGGCTGCGTTGCAGAGACGTGTAGAGAGGCCACACCCCTTTTACACCTCTCTGCAACGCAGCTCTGTGGCGCATTCTGGATGTACCTGTTGGGCTAGTTGGCCCCAGAGACCCTCAGGATTGAAGGGGATTTAATTCCCCATCTTAAAACGCGCCACGGGGCCTGTTTGCACACATGTCACCTGAAGCCCCGCCCCCTCCCTTCACCACTGTGCAAACGCGCCCGTGGCGCGTTTTAAGTTGGGGGATTAAGTCCCCTTGAATCCTGAGGGTCCCCGGAGTCCAACTAGCCCACCATATACCTCCAAAAGCGCCACAGAGCTGCGTTGCAGAGAGGTGTAAAAGGGCGTGGCCTCTGTACACCTCTCTGCAAGGCAGCCCCTGGCGCATACTGGAGGTACCTGGTGGGCTAGTTGGCCCCAGGGACCCCCAGTATTCAAGGGGAATTCGTTCCCCCTCTGCAAACGCGCCAGGGCGCGTTTGCAGAGTGGTGAAGGAAGGGGCGGGGCCTGCGGGCCCGATCGTTTTTTTTTTTTTCTCCCTGAAGGGGGGCTGTGTGGCCCCCTTCCTTTTTCTTTTTGGGCCCTGGGGACCCCATCCCCCAGGGCCTTACACCTTTTTAAATTACCTTTAAAAAAAAAAAACGGGAAGGGGCCGCGTGGCCCCCTTCCCTGGGCCTGTATTGGCCCCGGGGACCCCATCCCCCGGGGCATGGCCTCTATATTTATTTTTTGAGGGGGCAGCGTGGCCCCCCTCCTCTGGGCATTTTAAGGCCCCGGGGACCCCATCTCCCGGGGCCGGCCTTTCCATTTTTTTTTTTTTTTAATTTTCCTCTTTTTTGGGGAGGGGGGCCGCGTGGCCCCCTCCCGAGCCCTACTTGCCCCGGGGACCCCATCCCCCGGGGCTGGCCCTCTCCGTTGGGGACTGTGGGGGGTCCCCAATCCCCCACAGTCCCGCCGGCTCCCACGTCCCTTGGGAGCCGGCATTGCTGTTCCACATGGGGAGCAGCTGACATGCTGCTCCCCATGTGGAAAAGCAATCGCTTTGGATATTGGAAGAGAGAGCAGGTTTCCCTGCTCTCTCTTCCAATATCCAAAGCAGTTTGCTATGGCAGGACGGGAGCCGCGAGGCTCCGTCCTGCCATAGCAAACTACAGTGTCCCGGGGGTAGGCACCCGGGACACTGCAGGAGCCGGCCCTGGGGGGTGGTGGTCCCCAGGGCCATCAAGGGCTCCAGGAGGGGGCCGCGCGGCCCCCTCCCATTCAGTACACAGCCCCGGGAGGTGGTGGTCCCCGGGGCTCTGGGAGTCCGTAACGGACCCCCATATTAAAATGTTTAGTGCCCCGGGAGGTGGTGGTCCCCGGGCGTGTGGGGGCTGGAGCCCCCCACACAGGTTTAATAATGTATGTAAAAAAGCCCCGGGAGGTGGTGGTCCCCGGGGCTGCGGGAGGGCTCAGAGCCCTCCCGCACCATTTTTAAAAAGCCCCGGGGGTGGCGGTCCCCGGGGCTTGAGAGCCCTTGAGGCCCCCACACATTAAATTATCCCCCACCATGCCCCCGGGACTTGGGCCACCCGGGGCCAGTGCTATCGAAGCGCGGGAGACCGCGCTCGATTTTTTCTGCAGGATTCGCGCACCCTGAGCGCATCCTGCCGATTTTAAAAAAAATTATTTTTTTTTTTGCCCAGGGGTCCTTGTGGGACCTTCTGAGCAAACCTAGGGGTCAGGGTGTTTCTACCCTGCCCCCTTTGTGCGCTTTGCGCACTTGTTTCTGTCCCTCGGTTCTACCGAGGGACAAAATAACTGCCAACATTTCCTGAATCGGAATGTTGACAGCCAGCTGACAACCAATTAACATGCAGCTCGTGATCGGGAGGGTACGCGGACCCTACTCGTCCCTAGATATCACTAACTTTTTACTTTTCATTTTCTCAGCAACTACTGAACGGATTTACACCATTTAACAAAAGGGTTCTTTCTGAACCAAGAACTACCTCTTTGCCAAATTTGGTGTAATTCCGTTCAGCAGTTCGAGGCTGTAGCCGTGTCTAAAGTTTCCTATGGGAAAATGCATGGGAAAACGCGTTTTGGGACCCCCTTTTTTCTCGGCCCCCGCTTGACGTATCACCCGAGACTTTCAGGGTAGGAGCGGACCGGAGCGCCCCACGAAGTTTGAAAATTTCGCGAAGATACGTCAACCGGCAAGAGAGTTATTTCAAATAGAATGTCGCGGATTTCCTATGGATAATAGGTTGTAACTATAACTATCTACTGGCGACCGCCAGTAGATAATATATATATATATATATATATATATATATATATATATATATATATATATATATATATATATATATATATATAGCATTATTAGTGAGAGCCTCTAATATGTTTAAAGGATGAGCAGATCTCATTAAAAAGGTTAGCATGTGGTCATTTTCAGTTTAGAGTTCAGACTGTTTAGTAATATTTCACAGCTTCATTGTTATTTTTATGTCTAGGCTGAAAATAGCTTTAGCTGTTGTTGCAGACCTATTGTTACAAAAACAATAGGGTGCGTTGGGTCAGCCACTTGCTCATGACTGAATGATTTTGTTATTTATCTCACTTCCCTGCTCCAGATTCAATAGTTTTTCTCCCTATTCTTGTGCTTGTCCCGTTTAGTAACAATTTGGGTTTGCAGTGTTTGAGTTGGATGTTGTATCCGACTGCTGATGTCAGACCTTGCTTTGCAGTATACGTAAGGGACTATTTCCCACCCTCTCATTGCCCCTGCTCTTCCTCCTCCCAATCTCTTTAACACTCTCCACAACCCATAATCTTGCCCTTCAGTCCCTTTGCTCATTTTCACTGTCCATGCTGGCCAACTTTGAATGCATTTTATAAAAATCATCAACCCCATTCCAAGATGGTTGCCACATTTGCCTGTGTATTTGCAATGTCTATCTAGAATTAAAAATACATTGGCATGATTAAAAATAGCTTCCCTGGCCAAGACTTATTGGCTTTGCCAATGCTTGTCTACAATGTGGCTTGAATATGCTCCATATTAAAATAAATGTAAAGCTCTGAATGTTATTTTGCAGATTGGGTATTCTATATTATGCATACATCTACATTGTAAGAGAGTTCTTGCTTTGCTCTTTGAAGTCCAGATTATGGCTTGCCATAGGTAACTGGGGTCAACCGAGTGGCGGCTCCTCGAGGGAGTGCTGCGGGTGGGTGAGGCGAGGTGGGGCGAGGCAGGGGAGGGGCTGGGTGGGGGGTAGTAAACTCCGGGATAAGGCCGAACGGAGTAAGTACATAAATAAAGAAAGAAAACAAATTACATTGCGCGCTGCAACGCCAAATCGGCGATGCGGCGCTCGCAATGTAATTCGTTTTTTATTTATTTATGTACTTACTCCGTTCGGCCGTATGCCGGAGTTTACTACCCCCACCTAGCCCCTCCCCCGCCCCGCCTCACCGCCCCGCAGCACTCCCTCGAGGAGCCGCCACTGGGTCAACCTCTGTGGAAAGCAATACTTTGCAAGGTAGTCTGTGGAGGGATGCATCTTTTGATGTTTAAAAAGGCAATGACTTTTAATAGGGAAAATAAAAAAACAAAGCATAACATTACATCCCAACAGCAGTAACTACAAAATAAGAAACATTTAAAAAAAAACTGATTCAAACTTATTGAATTGTAAATTCAATATTGCAATATCAATATTGCAAAGTTGAACATTCCAGAGAATATGTGGAAAGAAACTTCACTGACCAGTGATTGTTATGTTTGCTATAACTGATCTCCCACCCTTAATTTGCAATGAAAGTGCCACCAGAGAAAGAACACTTTCCTTTAAGTGGCCTTGTCTTATCCTTCAATAAAGCTAATGAGCTGAAACCCTGACCATAGTTAGGTACTTGTAATTGCAAGGATCAACAATTAATTAATTACAGATATAAAAGTAACCAATGCTATTAAGGTACTACAATGTATAAATTAAATACCACTTGGGATACAAATAGACCATAAACTGTTTTAAATTAAAGCCAACAGGTATGACCATTAATATGAAGGTCATTTGAAACCAATATAAGTGTATTATAAATTGTAGCCAATTTTAAACGATTTATATACATTGTTCGTGAGACCACATTGAAAAACAATGTACATTTGTTAATAGACACTCTTTGCCTAGAATTAAGGGGGTTTGCCAAGTTAGCCTCACAATTAATATTTTCTTTCAGCATTGATATCTTCAGCAGCAGTTTAGAGCAGTTTCTGGCAACATTTTTGTGTACCCTGGCAGGATGAGCTGTAGAAGAACTTTTGCTGTGAAGAAAAACCCCTGACAGGGAAACTAGCCTATGCACCAGCACAGACAATGCAAACTACACATTATTACTGGAAGACATTAGGGTATTAGTTGAGAGGGGTGAAAGCCCCACTCTAAAACATAAAAACTATCCTTGTCAGGGTGAACCACACAGGAGGCGTTCTCACTGATGCCAGTCAAGGGTCCCCAACCTGGGAGCACATCTTGGGTATCAGGACTCCAACAAAGTCCAGCAGCAGGGATCAGGCAAGTCTACCAGGTTCACTTGGTGCTGGTCAGCCAGACAGTTTCAGGGCGGCCTTTGGAAGCTTTTTATGTCCCTGTAGCTCATACAGGAGATCAGCCAACTGATCCTTGGAGTCACTCTGAGTAGCCCGGGTTCAGAGCAAGCAGGTCCAATCTTACTTCAGTAAATAGGTCAGTCCCTCTTTGTCATACAGCATGCCAATCCTCCTTCTGAATCTTCCACAGGTCTAGGATTGTTCTGATGAGCCATTCTGAAGGTTCCACTTTTATAGGTAGTACCAGCCTTTGTATGGCGTAATTACCTGACCTACTCCCAAAATTGGTTCTGATCAATTCTTACTCTTCCCCTGGTCCTGGCTCCAAACGTCGAAGGGGACAGAGGCATGGGCAGGCCTGGTGTCAGGTTCCTTTGTGTTTGCATCAGGCAGGGTTCTTTGAAGTATAATCAGGGCAGAGCAAAACACCTCACCACCAATCCTGCCAGTAAGACCCTCTTTCCTTACACCTAGACTTCCTATGTCTCACTGTCTGGAAGTAACACATAACCCACAACAGAAGAACCATTCACAGTTATGTGGCCCAGGATAATTGGCAGAAAGGCACAGTTGGTTTGAACAGAAAAATGACAACTTTCTAAAAGTGAAATTTTTAAAATCTGATTTCACCATTATAAAGGATTTGAATTATAGTTCATTAGGGTTGAAACAGCCTGCCTCTATCTGGCCTCAAACTGAAGCTAGCACTTATTAAATGTAATAAGGTAAAATAGTATTAGTCAATGGGAGAGATAGGCCTTACATCAGTCAAAAATAACTTTAGGAATTTAAACACACATGTCCAACTTCATAAATACCATGCAACATGCCTTATGAGCCTTTAAGGCCTACCATAGGGGTGATCTCTAAGCATTAAAAAGGAAAGTCTGGGTCTGACAAAATGTTAATTGTGACAGGTCAACATGGCAGTTTAAAACTGCACTGCAGTGATCAAGGGTATTGTGAGTGCCCCGGGTGGGCATCCACTGTGGAAAGAAAATGTTGGCTTCTGCCGGCATCCATAAGGGTGCTGGTTGGGGAGGGGGCCAGTGTCAGGGGCCTTGGGGCACCCCGGGGCCCCCAACATTTACATATGGTGGGCACAGGGGCTCCCACTTTAAATAAATAAATAAATAAATGAGTGCCAGGAGCCGTTAATTTATTATTCCCTGCTCCATGTAAGTAGTGCCTCACAATGCCCCAGGGCTTTTTTCTAATATATTCTTTGTTTCTGGTGGTGCCAACTATTCTTTTAATGTTGTTGTGCAGCAGCCCCCCAGCAACATTAACAAAAATGAAAACAGTGAGGGGCCGATTCCGATTCAGGCCGGGAATCACTCCGACCGAGCCGGACCCGGAGAGATTTCCGACCGAATCGGACTCTGGCAGTCCGACCGAACGAGTACGATGCGCACGCATGCAATCGGACTCGAGTCGGTCGGACTCCCATTGAAGTCAATGGGAGCCGGACGTACAACGCGTACGCGGGCTCCCATTGACTCAATGGGTGCGAGGCGAACAAGGGCGCCCCCTACAGCGGGTACGCCTCGATGCGACTCGCGGCGTACATGCACAGGTAGGGGGGACCCATGGGACCCCTCTGTGTGTGGCTCGCGCAGCTACGTGTACAGGGGGGTCCGACACGGACCCCCAAAGTCCGGCTCCGACTGCTCTTTCGAGCCGGACGGCTCGAGTCGGTCGGACTGCTCGCGGCGCGCATCGTACTTGCCCGGCCGGGGAACGGTCGTGTCCGTGCGAGTCGGTCGGAGCGGTTCGGACCCGCGTACGAGTCGGTCGGCGATTTCGCGTGCGCTCGCATCGTACTCGCTCGGCCGGCCGGACGCACGTACGAATCGGTCAGGAAAGAGGGCTCCGAATCGGATTTGGTTAAGCCGAATCCGATTCGGTGCCCTACCGGCCGAGATCGGAATCGGCCCCTAAGTCTTTTGGGTCATTGAATCCAATTTTACTTTTGTTAAAAAAAAACATAGGAAAATCACTGAAATAAACCAAAGGCTAAAGTGACCTTATAGTTAGGAATTGCAATAATATCTAACTTTAAGTTTTAAAAAATCTTTCCAAGTCAATTAAAAAAATATACATTATAGGGACAATATAGTTAGGTGAGAATATCAATTAAATAAAAACAACTTAAATTCACCAGGTTTAGTTATCTCAAGTTAACTATAACTCATACCCTAAAGTAACTTTAAGTCTAGCCCTCGCTATGCACTGCTAATAACTCACATATTACATCACTCATGACTTCACTGCTAACATCACTGCAACATCTGAAATGACAATTTTGATGACAACACTGTGCATGGCGGGGGAGTGAGTTATCGTTACTTTGGGGCCCAAGTTATAGTTACTTGAAATAACTTTAACTATATACATATATGTATATTACCAAGTGGTGGTCACCACTGGGTAGTTATATTAAGGTCTGTGTTTCCATAGGAAAAGCATTTTTTGTTGTCCTAATAACTTTGGCACAGTTTGACGAATCTTCACGAAACTTTCCATATAAAAGTCTCACCTACCTCAGCACCATCCTTGAAAATGTCAAGTGAAGACCAAGAAAATGGGAGGGTCCCAAATCGCATTTCCCCAATCTTTTTTTCCATAGCGAAATGTAACATTGATTCAGCAAAAACTGCTGAACAAAATCAGACCAAATATGGCAAAAAGCTAGATATTGGTCCAGGAAGTGTGCTTTTTGTGATTTGGTTTAAATCCATTCATTAGGTTTTGAGCAATTAAGGCTACAAAATTAGTATGTTTCATACCGCGGAAAATCCGCATGGGCCGACAGATCTCAAGGTGAGATCAGATTGACTGCCGTCACATTAGCAAGAATGTCGTGTCATCCATTTTAGGACACAGGACTCACTCCTGAGTCCTAGAAAAAAGGTGATAAAAAGACCAAAGGGGCTGGGTAGGGATCCGTCAACCCACAGGCCTGGTAGTGGGAGGACCCAGAGGAACCTCCCCAGGGTCCATAATGTTTTTTTTTATTTTACAATGAATTCACATAGGATCCTCAAATGAACAGCATTTTTTTTTTTTTTTAAAAGCATCCTCCTTGCCCTACATCAATAGAAACGGTAGGGGCCACCCAACCCCCACCCTGAGCCTCAATAGGCCCCTGGCACCCAATCCCCGGGGACAATTTAAAATTAAAGGGAGGGGTGCACGGCCCCCTTCCTGAGCTCATCCCCAGGGCAGATCTTAAATTGAAGGGGAGGAGAGTGCTCGGCCTCCCCCTCCGGCCTGTAAATCACTGTGACCCCAGGAGCCCAACTCCCTGCCCGCAAGACCGTGAGCAGGGAAACTTTTGTTTGCTCCTACACCAGCAGGAGCATTTTTAACGCTCCCACTGGGTGAGAGGAGACATGCCCACAGGAATAGAGAAACTCAGAAAGCTCCCATCCGGGGGAGCATGCAAAATCAGCTGCTCCTGCCAGGCGGGAGCACTGATGGGTCCTGCAGCACCCAGGATGGATGCATACAGGGTGCCAGCAGGACCACAGGGGACCTGGGGCTCCCTCACAGCCCCAAAATACTGCTTGGTGGGTGCCCTGGGTGAGCACCGGGCCATCCCCTAAGAGTCCCTAAGTACTCGAGGGATGAGGTCCCTGGGGCCACTATTGGCTCAGGGAGGGGGCCACACGCCCCCTCCCCTTAATAAAACATGAAGGCCCCGGGGATAGGGTCCTCGGCCCATAGTGGCTCAAGGAGGTGGGGGCTGCATACCCCTCACCTTAATTGAAAGGAAAGGCCTCAGGGTATGTGCTCAACTGGGCCACTATTGGCTCACTCAGGAGGGGCACCATGCACCTCCTCCTCTTTAAATATATGTATACACCCTGGGGTATGGGGTCTCTAGGCCCTAAAGGCTGAGGGAGTGGGGCCACCCTCCCCAATATAAAAAAAAAGCCAGCTCCCGCTGGCTCCAATGAAGGATTGGCCAAAATGTGCAGACAAAGGCTGTGGACGATGGGCTGCCCATGCGGAGATGGACAGTGAGCCTTGCCACAGGGGTGGTTGGCTTTACATATGGTAATTAAGCATTACTTTACATTTAAAAAAGCCCTACAAATTCACTGAAAAAACACAAAGGTTATAGTGACGTTATAGTTAAATATTGTAATTAAAGCTTACTTTACACTAAAAAAAACCTTAGCAATTCACTGAAAAAAACTAAGGTTTCATTAAAGTTACACATAGGTGAACATTTCAGTGGCAAAATAACTTTGTAAACATAAAAACCATTGAAATTCACCAGTTATAGTTATCTCAAGTAACTATAACTTGTGCCCTAAGGTAACTATAACTCACGCCTTCACCATGCGCTGCTAATTACCCCACATAATACATCACTTGTGACATCTTCTATGACATCATTTATAGTATCACTGCAACATTTATAATAAAATTATTGATGACAAAAATGTGCATGATTGTCCAAGGAAGCTTTTTCTCCCATCGGCCCTTTTGGTTCAGAGTGTTCTGACACAACCCTGAGAAAAATGTTGGGGAGCCCTTTACAAGACTTAGCAACTCAGTACTAGTTTCTTGAAAATATTCCAGAAAGGGTATAAGAGGGCAGATTGTGGACAACATGAGCCCCTGGAACTAGTGGGGATGGTGATCCTGAGGGGCCTGTGCCCCCCATGGGCCAAAATTTTGAAAACAAATATTGTGATAGTCCCACAGTAGCCACTGATCAAGTGTAGCCCATTGACAGGGCTTGAAGTGCGAAGTCAGGTGTTGAGGATTTTCTTTGTTCTTGGTGGTACCAACCATTTTTTTAAATTCTTAGTCGATGCAATGCGTTTGGTCCTAAGAGCCTCGAGGCTACGATGCAGAGTCCGGCGTTGTCGTTAAGGCTGCCGTCAACCAGAGATGTGAAGGCCTGCGCCGAGGATGCATCATGCAGCGGTGTTTCCCAAGGCGATGCGGACTATGGCAGTATTGTGGGTCTTTGTGAAGGGTCCAATCCACACAGCAGAGGAGATGCATTGGTTCTGCTGGATCCACAGAAGCTGGCAGAGCACTTTAAGCTACTTCTAAGGGTCCAGGACTGGGGTTACACCACTTGGCATTTTTCTATCCATTGTTTTGCCTAAAGAAAGGTCAAGGGGATTCATCACAGTTAATCATAGAAAGGATCCCTAGTCAACTCAAATGCACACCTCCATGCAGGTGAAAGAGGTGTTGCTAGTATGTGAATTTCACTTCAAAAAACAAAAGACAAGAGGCGTTTGGCAAAACAGGAATAGTTAGTTTACTCAAGCACTTTGGCCGGAAGAACAGTTACAAAGTCAGGGTCTAAGGTCTGTGTCAAAGAGCAATCGATCTGAGTGTCATTATATAAATTTCTTGGAGCAACAAAAAACAATTCAGAGATCCATTAATGTGTAAGGAATGTGGGCCTAGTCATGCAGCCATAAATTACTCTCATCTGATAATAAATGAAGGTGGGTCTCGACCTTGCATGGACACACTGAGGGCCAGTGGGTAACGTGTCCAGATGTTCGGCATTGGGAGCGTGTGATCACTGCGTGTGCTGTGAATGCTGCATCCTGATTGGCTGAGTGTTTCTAACTTCATGTGGCAACTAACTTTATGGTGTTTTGGCAACGCGTGCCCCTCCGGCCATGTGTGCTTTATTGGGGCAATTCTCCCTGGACCATTGTGGTGTCACTGTCTATCTGTGGGATTGATCTGGGTTTTTCCTCTTTGTGCGTTTGTTCTGCTGGTTACGTGCAACCCCACCTGTGATCTGTCAATAAGTTGCCTCAGGCCTAGGTCGCAGGGCCTGCCTGACCACGTATTCCTGATTGCGGTTGATGGAGAGGTTATATCGGGTGATTTTGACAACAGTGATTCGATTTCATTTTTGTACACACATGTATCATTGCGTATATCAACATCAACTTTTTCAATATGAACATTCCCCCCTTTAGTTGAATTTTCAACTCCATCATTTAGCCCACACTTTCCTAGTTACTTGCATCCTACCCAATTTGAGGACTGAGTTTTCACAGCAGGAAACCCCCACTTGTAGGCAATCACACAAAAACAATATGAAGATGAGAATTGGCAGCAATGACGTACACAGACCAGTCAACCATCGGGGAAGCCAGGAAAACCAGTTGGTGTACCATTCCTGTTCAAAGGCATCTCCCTCCTTACACATGCCTGTTATTAAACAGTGCAGTGCTTGGATAGCAAGAGTCAAAGTCCTGCTATCCATGTCATTGCCTGGGATAAACGTGCAGTAGGATGCACTGATCTTGGAACAAACCCCTCACTCCATTGTGGTCATCAAGTCAAACACATATTGATGTTGAATCACCTTGAGGGGGATGGCTCTTAGTTCTTCCTTGACCGCATTAAGGCTGAGTTCAGTACTGTTCATCATTTTCAACATTTCCGATTTGGTTATTTGCAACCAGCAGGTGTTTGCTTTCGTCTGCATGGTGAAGAAGGGTATGGACCCTCTCACATGTACTAGTGTGCCAGAAAACAGTCTGAATTCTTCCGGAATATGCTTGTACTGAACCCAGTCAAAATAATCAGCAGTTCTTTTCTCTCTAGCCTGATGCAACTGAGTTGTCTTCTTCTGTAGCAGATGTTGGTACTACTCTGACAGATCTTCTCCAGAAATAGCCAGAGTCGGGGTGTGCATGGTGAGGAGGGAGAATAGCCTACTCCATCCGGGGATGAGCTGGGTGTAGGCAAATTTGCTGCACTGCCAGTAGGTATCGCATGGAGGTGCCCCATTGCATGTCTGGTATGTGTAGTATTGCCCCACAATTCTCATTTGTGCCGAGTGGAATTGTTCCTTGACCTCTGAAACACAAGGAATACAGTGTAGGTTTCCGTACAATTAGGGGCTGCCTCTTCCCTTCCTATCTACCCAGCATCCCATGCTGTAGCAGGGCCGTAGAAATACCTGAGGTACTGGACCACCTCCAACCGACACCGAGACGAAGAGTCCAATCTGGACTTCAACTGCCCAGAAAGCATGCAACCATCTAGGGACATCGAGACCCCTGAGACCCAATTTGTGAGTGGCCCAGCTGTCCAAAAATCATCCCTGCTGCCTGCCTGCCTGCCCTTTACCGCGAAGACCATTGTGATGTAACAAAGCGTGGCTGACCTATATACTCTGCACCTATCCCGCCCAGCCTGGGTGCCATGAACCAGCTGTGCTCCGATGGTTCTGAGGCTTTGAGGCCCTTGTAACCCAATCCCTTATTTGGGGTCCCCAGAACTTACCTGTACGTCCCCCTATCCAGCCTCTTTTTAGGTGACCTCGCTTCTTCACAGTGCACCAGCTACCAACAACCTCAGCACCCTGCTCCCGGCCGAATCCGGGACGCTCCCCACGATTCGCTGGTGAAACAATGGGCCTCGGCCTGCTGCTACTCTAAACCTCAATGATGAACACCTAGAACCAACTGCATGATTTTGCTTACATTTATGTGTTTTTCTCCATAGACTTTACAGAGTTTTTTTTTTAGATATATAGCGCAAACTTGACCCAAAGGTATCTGGTATCAGAGCGCTTTACATAGCACCAGTTGCGTTACATGAGGATACATTCATTTTTGTTAGGCACGGGGAGATTAAGGGGTCAATTCCGATCTCGGTCGGTAGGGCTCCGAATCGGATTCGGCTTTACCGGATCCGAGTCGGAGGCTTTGTTTCCGACCGATTCGTACAGTCGTCCGAGCGAGCAAGTACGATGCGAGTGAACGCGAAATCGCCGACCGACTCGTTTCCGTGTCCGACCCGCTCTGTCCGACTCCTTCGCGGCGTGCAATGGAGACGTTTTCCGACCGAGCCAGTACGATGGATGCGTCGGACAGCCGGATCGAGTCAGAGCGTCCGGCTCAAAAAAGCACCCGGAGCCGGACTTGGGGGGTCTGTGCCGGACCCCCCTGCACCCATAGCCGTATGAGTCGAGCACAGGGGGGACCCAAGGGTCCCCCCTATACATGCGTGTACGGTGCGGATGGCACCAACGCGTACCCACTACAGGGGGCCCCCTTGTTCACGACGTACCCATTGAGTCACTGGGAGCCCATGTACGCGTCGTATGACCGGCTCCCATTGACTTCAATGGGAGTCCGACCGAATCGAGTCCGGCAGCATGCGGCCGCATCGTACTCGCTCGGTCGGACTGCAGGAGTCCGGCTCGGTCGGAAATCTCTCCGGATCCGGCTCGGTCGGAGAGTTTTCCGACCCAAATCGGAATCGGCCCCAAAGTGATTTGCCCAGAATCACAGGATGTTCAGTGTCATTGTCGAGACTCGAACCCGGGTTCCCCCGATTCGAGGTCGACCGCCCTAGCCGTTAGGCCAACTCCTCTCCCCATTTCATTGTGTGCAATTTTGCACAACAGTGAGCTATTTTCTGAACTTTGAAAAGTCATAACTTTTAAGTTTTGGAGTTGGAATAGTAATTTTTTTGGGTTTATTAACCAGCATTTTCCCTGAGTTTAGTTGGTTTTGGAGTTAGGAATAGTAATTTTATATTGTTTATTTTGTATTTTTTTTTAGTTTATATGTACTTTCAAATAAGAAAGGAGACGTATGTTAGTTTTTATTGTGAACATTTTTATTTGCAAACACATTTTTTTTGGTTCACAATTACATTGTTTTTATTTGGTTTTGTTATACAATTTTTCACAATATTAAAAACATAATTCAGAAATATTTATGTTATTTAGATTTTATTATTAAGTATAATATATTTTAACATACTTTTTTATGTACAATTGCAAAATCAAAAATATATTTTTACATAAATATTTTTTAACAGTTTTGAAAAATTGTACATTTTTTTGAACTACAGTCATGTAATAGTAAAGTAAATATATTTTTAGTATTTTAATTATAAACAGTTTGATTTTTATTGTTTATAATATTTTATGACAAAAAGTAAACATTTGTATACATTTCTTTTTACATTTTTTAATACATTTTATATAATTTTATGTTTTTGAAAAATGATATATGTATTTTACACATTTATATTTTGTACATTTTAATATTTAGTATATTGAATATTAGTTTTAATAAAATAATATTTACTATATTAAATCAGTTTCACTATTTTTAACAAATATATATTTTTTATCATATATTTTTGTATTAAACATTAATATTGGTTGCACATTTACAGTACATGAAAGAAACATACATTTTAATATTTTAAATATTATATTTTTTGATAATATGATATATAATGTATATGTTACAAATTTTTGTATATTTGTTGAACATTTGTAAAAACAAATGTACAATAAATAAAAGTATACATAAATTTTTGGATTTTTTTATTATTTCTCCATTCTTGTCAATGGGGAGTCAGTCTTTTTTTCATTTTTATTATGCAGCCATTTTTTTTCCATTTCCTCACTTCTGTCTATCGCTTTCGTTTTTAGGTCATTTTGGAAGACGGAACCTCGCGGTTAGGAGCTGTGTTTCGTCGGTTAAGATAAGTTTAATTTAATGTACTTTTGAGGTAGTTTTAGGGTAGGGGCGAGGTAGTAGTAGTGTAATTAGATTTGTTAGGACGTAATTTGGTCATTTTTGGAGTAGTTAGGTGTTGTTTTGGTAGTTTGGTGTTTTATGTGTTTGACGTAGTGTTGGATAGCAGTAGAGTGTTATGTAGTTTTAGTTATGTGCTGTTTAATTCTGTTATCTTCTATTTAATGTTGATATTAATGTGTGTGGGTTTGTAAATGTTATTGTGGGAGGGTGTTCTTTTTTTTTCTTTATAGGTTTTCCGTTTCGTGAACGGATGGTGCTGACGACGCGTTTATCTTTTTTTAAAAGGAAAATGTATTTTGCTTTTTGTTTTTGGTTTGTTGATGTGTTTTTTTTAAGCTACTTTTCGGGTTTTTGAGGGTTTTGTTATTGAGAGGATTGCGTCGTTGGAGCCTTTTTTCAACAGTTCAATTTTTGTGGTTTTTTTAAAACTAATTTTTGGGGTTTTGAGGGTTTTGTTATTGAGAGGATTGTGTCAGTGGAGCCTTTTTTATGCAGTTGTATTTTTTCATTTTTTGGGGGCTTTCTTTTTGAATCTACTATGGATTTTTTCATTTTCGAGGATCGTCTACTGCGATATAACTGTAAGCTATTTTTTATTATTATGGGTGGGAAATGTTTTTGGTTACATTGGTTTGTTTTGTTTCTTTTATTTTAGTAATTATATTATGTCATATATTTTTGTGTTTGTTTTAAAATTTTAAATGACATAATTATTGGTATTAATTTAAAAAAGAGTAGAATTATGTTGTTTAAATGTTTTGTAATTTTAAAATGCGTATGATGTTTAGCATTGTTTTTTGTTTAAAGTATAGATTTAGCAATCATGTCTTGATATTTCTAGCCCTTTGGTGTTTGGAAATAGTTGAGTTTTGTGTTGTAGGTATTCATACATTGTTTTTGTTTGTTTACTGAGTTTAGGGCCGATTTTAGTTAGGGATTGCTCTAGCCTTAGCTCTTGATAGCTCTGTTCTTTTTTGATAGCTTCTATTAGTTTGTGTAGGGTTGGTTGTCCTCTTCCTATTGTGGCTTGGAAGACATTATGCCATCCTTCCACTGCGTTGTTAGTGTTAGCTTTTTGAGCTAGAGTGCTATCGTAGACGTTCCACCAGGGGATTTGGAACTTTGGTTGTCTCTGGTGCCCTGACCTATGGAGCCTTCTTACCCAAGTGTCTTCAAAGTAGTCTAGGAAGGGAGTTAGTTTAGTTTCATTTGCTTGATAGAAAGGGCTTTCAAGAAGTATTTTATAATGGTTGGCTACTTCAGTTGTTGGTACATAGGCCAGGGCTATAAATTTTTTTTATTTGGTAGGCAAAGTTGCTATTGTTGGCGTAATCTATACTTAGAGTAGATTTTTGTGGGTGTCTCCAGATAGTTTGGTTGAAGTGGTAATATCAACCTTGTATTGCAGTGTGTTGGTATATTTTTGAAATTGACTGAATCATTGCTTGTTCAAAGTCAATGATTATTTTTTGCGGAAAGTAGTTGTTGGTGTATTGTTTTAGTATTGTAAGCAGCTCTATGTAGGTGGTGTTTTGCTTATTAGGGAGTAGTGCGTATATGAAGGGGATGTTAGTGTCTTCATATTCGCCGTGGATTGTATATAGTTGGTAAAAAGGCTTGGGGCAAACTTTGAATGTGCCATCCATCATCCACGTTTCGCAATTTTTAAGCTTTTGTAAGTTGTTGTTGGTGGCAAAGATGATAATTCATTTTTTATTACTGTTATTGTCATGAAGAAGGAATTTTTCATCTTTGTGGGTGATGGTGTTTTCTGGTAACATTTCTATTTCTGCAAAAGTTTGGGGGGTGGGTGGTGTTTGACCTGTAGCTCTTTTAGTTCTGGCGATTAATCTTTTTAGAGTGGGGATGAACGGTAGTTGTCCTGTGACATGTTCTGGAACCCTAGTTAGTATTTGGGTACTGGTCTGTTGGGAGCTGGTACTTGCTTCTCTGATTGTTTCTAGAGCATCTCTGAACTCGATTTCAGTCACATTGGGGGGATGGTTGTGTTCTTTGACATTAACTACATTTGTTTCTACTGTAGTAGCTCTCCCATAGCAAGAATTGGAGTAATATCTACTGCATTTCCAATGGGTTTTGATTCCAGTTACTTTTTCTTGTGTTTAGGTGTAGCCCATGTAGCATGGAAGTAGTTTTCCCTTTTGTGAAGTTATGAATTTTGCTCCTTCTGACATTTTTTTTGTCTATCTGTGAATACATGAATATGTATATATATATATATATATATATATATATATATATATGTATATATTTATTAATTATACGATTTTGAACAGTAAACATGTTTGTATAATTATTATATTTGAAAATAAAATCACATCTGTCTTGCTTTAATTTTCTTGATGGATATTTTATCAATGGTCGTGGTTTATTCACTGTTTTTTTTCTGTTGGTTGAAAAGCAAAATGTTATTTTTTATTAAAGTGTTACATTTAATTTTATTATTTCGATTTTTTAGTCTTTAGTTTTATTTAGTTGGAAATAAAAATAATACTTACTAATTGTAGTTGATGAAGTTTATTTCGTTGATGTTGTTGTATGTTGAAGTTTGTAGAAGCTGTGAAGATAAAAGTATTTGTTAGTTATAGTTGGTTTTTTATTTAATTTATCGTTTTTTCTTAGTTTCCTCTATTTGTTGGTTAATTTATATACTTACTTAGTTTTATATTTTTCTTTAATGTTGATTTTGTACTTGTTTTCGAAGTTAATGTTTGTTTTGAGTTTTTTTGGTGGAGTTATAGTGAAGTTTAATCTGTGAAACATAAAAGACAACGTTATAGTTTTAGTTAATTTGATTAATTTGATTATTTAGTCTCTATTTTCATTTATTTGTGAATAAAAATATACTTACTCTTTTTAGTTGAGGAAGTGTTTTTCGTTGATGTGGTTTTGTTGACTTCTGTAGAAGCTGTTAAGAGAAAAGTATTTGTTAGCTATGTTTTGCAAAGTTCTTAGGCAAGATGTGGGCTATTCGAAGAGCATATCTGAAAACTACCATTGAGTATTATAGGCAGAGGCTCTTAGAGTCTACTGATCTTAATTTTTTTATTTGCTGGGTTTATCTTATATAGTCCTTTTATTCAAAAACAATTTCATAGTTTTTAAGTGATACTGTAAGCACCTTAACCTTAATGTACTGTATGCATTTGCACTTTATATGTTTTGAGGCCAGGGGTATCCTTGATGGGGACAATGTAATCTCTACCTGGATACTTTTTCTACAGTATCTTCATCAAACAATGGACAACAGAGTTGCGTAATTTTAAGAGACTCCAACGAGTACCAGGTGGCAATGGCCTAACCAAGATATCTCTGGCTGTTTGTTCATGCTAGCATTCACACATTGACCATTTTATTGCAACACTGGTGCTATCTGTATCTTTGCCATCTGTACATTAGTTTTTTAAAGAGATTTGTTGTTATCTATAAACAGTTCACCTTCGTATTTTTAAATATTGGATACTGGAGCATAACTGTGTATGGGCAAAACTTTTATGGCATTTCTGCCGAAATAAAGTATGATGATGATGGCATTTTTATTAAATTTATTACTTTTAAATACTTTACTTTATTTGTTGGTTAAGTTATATACTTACTTTGTGATATATTTTTTATAATGTTGATTTTATTTTTGTTGTGTACGTAAATCTTTGTGTTGAATTTTGTGGGTGGATTTTTTGTAAAGTTTATTCTGTGATATGTAAAGGAAAACATGTTATAGTTTTAGGTAAATCTTTTTAAAAAAGCTAATTTTATTTAGTTAGTTATAAAGTTTTGTTCTTATCTTTATTGAGGGATTTTGGTATAGTTGTTTGTTTAGTTGTTTTTCGTTCTGTGTTCTCTCTCGCAAAAGTTCGCTATTCCTCCGTGTTTGTCCGTTATACAGTAAATTTTGTGTTAATTAATTGATTGTTTTTATAGTGTTTATTTAATTAGTTAGAGTTTTCTATTGGTTTGTGTTGGTGTAGTTTAAATTTATTGGTTGAGATAGCTTTTTTGAATTTTTTAGCTGTTACCTTTTATTTGTCCGCAGACTAGTATTTGCCTGGAGAGACTTATATAGTTCTCAATGCTGACAATCAGGCTAAGGTACATCCAATGCTGCTGGTGTCCTTAAAATAGGGAGGGGTTACTGGCCATAAAAGGGTGGTGTCTTCTGCAACTCCTGTCCAGTATCAGCTTGGCAATGATTTGGAGTCCTCAACATGGGCTGAGGTGGAAAGAAAATCCCATGCAGCCATGCTGGATATACCTGAATGGGTGTGTGTGAAAACAAGAGCACAGAGTAGAGCCCAGGGTGAAAAAGAAGTGTTGAGGCCTGAAATTATGGGCCAACCTTCCAAGAGAAAGGGCAAAAGGTCTGGGAGACCAACTTCTATACAGACACCAGATCAAGTCCCCTCTCCCCAGGGAGAAGACTTGTCAGCCCCAGAGCGAACTGAGCCCTAGGAGCTTGGGCCTTACATAGTAGAACTCTTGGGCCCTCGAGGAACTTCTAGAGAAGATCTGTGCCAGGGCAGAATACCTGTCCCACTCTTGAAAGCCCGAGGCAGCAAGGGAAATGTCAGTAGATCCCACAGGACCTATATATATATATACATATATATATACATATATATATATATACATATATCCACAACAAGAGTTACCCCTTTAGACGAGCCACACACAGGTAGGTTAATTCATCGTTTTTATTTTGGAAGCTGCAACATGGAAGGCAGGCACCTCGCAAAAGTTCAATTGCCTGACGCGTTTCGTGATAAGGCTCACTTTTTCAAAGGCAGGATAAATGGACAAGCGCAAAGCATGACGGGCACTCTTTTTAAACTCGTGGCACCCGCCCAGTGGCTGCTGGCAAAGCCTGCTGGTACCTGTAGTGCCTGAAGTGTTCCTTAAGTAAGGTGCTGTGCGCTGCCATCAGTATACTCCATAAAATACCCAAGTGGGTTTGCGAAAGGTCATGCACCACCACGCTGCACCGTAGAACTCCCAACACGACCTCCTGTCCTGCTGAACACCCACTGGCGTCACCTTTGGACCGCTGCTATGCGGCGGGGCTCGATCCACGACTGGGTCAGCCGTCTTTAAATCCACAACAAGAGTTACCCCTTTAGACGAGCCACACACAGGTAGGTTAATTCATCGTTTTTATTTTGGAATCTGCAACATGGAAGGCAGGCACCTCGCAAAAGTTCAATTGCCTGACGCGTTTCGTGATAAGGCTCACTTTTTCAAAGGCAGGATAAATGGACAAGCGCAAAGCATGACGGGCACTCTTTTTAAACTCGTGGCACCCGCCCAGTGGCTGCTGGCAAAGCCTGCTGGTACCTGTAGTGCCTGAAGTGTTCCTTAAGTAAGGTGCTGTGCGCTGCCATCAGTATACTCCATAAAATACCCAAGTGGGTTTGCGAAAGGTCATGCACCACCACGCTGCACCGTAGAACTCCCAACACGACCTCCTGTCCTGCTGAACACCCACTGGCGTCACCTTTGGACCGCTGCTATGCGGCGGGGCTCGATCCACGACTGGGTCAGCCGTCTTTAAATCCACAACAAGAGTTACCCCTTTAGACGAGCCACACACAGGTAGGTTAATTCATCGTTTTTATTTTGGAATCTGCAACATGGAAGGCAGGCACCTCGCAAAAGTTCAATTGCCTGACGCGTTTCGTGATAAGGCTCACTTTTTCAAAGGCAGGATAAATGGACAAGCGCAAAGCATGACGGGCACTCTTTTTAAACTCGTGGCACCCGCCCAGTGGCTGCTGGCAAAGCCTGCTGGTACCTGTAGTGCCTGAAGTGTTCCTTAAGTAAGGTGCTGTGCGCTGCCATCAGTATACTCCATAAAATACCCAAGTGGGTTTGCGAAAGGTCATGCACCACCACGCTGCACCGTAGAACTCCCAACACGACCTCCTGTCCTGCTGAACACCCACTGGCGTCACCTTTGGACCGCTGCTATGCGGCGGGGCTCGATCCACGACTGGGTCAGCCGTCTTTAAATCCACAACAAGAGTTACCCCTTTAGACGAGCCACACACAGGTAGGTTAATTCATCGTTTTTAAATGATGCCATATGGTGTTCATCAGGACAGGAGGTCGTGCCGGAAGTTTTACGGAGCAGCCTGGTTGCAGTGATATTTTCCGCAAACCCACTGGGGCTTTCACTGATGTTATGGTGGCAGCGCACAGCACCCCACTGAGGGAATACATCAGGCACTACAGGTACCATCACGCTTTGCCAGTAGCCACTGGGCGGGTACCTTGAACTTATAAGAATGTGCCCGACATGCTCTGCGGTTGTTCTAATCATCATGCCTGTGAAGAAGTGAGTTTGATCACGAAACGCGTCGGCATTTGAACTGTTGCGAAATGTTCACTTTCCATGTTGCAGCTTCTTGAATCTAACACGAAGAACTTTACCTACCTGTGTGTTTGGCTCATCCAAAGGGGTAACTCTTGTTTGTGGATTTAAATACGGCTGACCCAGTCGTGGATTGAGCCCCGCCGCGCAGCAGCGGTCCGTAAATGATGCCATATGGTGTTCATCAGGACAGGAGGTCGTGCCGGAAGTTTTACGGAGCAGCCTGGTTGCAGTGATATTTTCCGCAAACCCACTGGGGCTTTCACTGATGTTATGGTGGCAGCGCACAGCACCCCACTGAGGGAATACATCAGGCACTACAGGTACCATCACGCTTTGCCAGTAGCCACTGGGCGGGTACCTTGAACTTATAAGAATGTGCCCGACATGCTCTGCGGTTGTTCTAATCATCATGCCTGTGAAGAAGTGAGTTTGATCACGAAACGCGTCGGCATTTGAACTGTTGCGAAATGTTCACTTTCCATGTTGCAGCTTCTTGAATCTAACACGAAGAACTTTACCTACCTGTGTGTTTGGCTCATCCAAAGGGGTAACTCTTGTTTGTGGATTTAAATACGGCTGACCCAGTCGTGGATTGAGCCCCGCCGCGCAGCAGCGGTCCGTAAATGATGCCATATGGTGTTCATCAGGACAGGAGGTCGTGCCGGAAGTTTTACGGAGCAGCCTGGTTGCAGTGATATTTTCCGCAAACCCACTGGGGCTTTCACTGATGTTATGGTGGCAGCGCAAGGCACCCCACTGAGGGAATACATCAGGCACTACAGGTACCATCAGGCTTTGCCAGTAGCCACTGGGCGGGTACCTTGAACTTATAAGAATGTGCCCGACATGCTCTGCGGTTGTTCTAATCATCATGCCTGTGAAGAAGTGAGTTTGATCACGAAACGCGTCGGCATTTGAACTGTTGCGAAATGTTCACTTTCCATGTTGCAGCTTCCTGAATCTAACACGAAGAACTTTACCTACCTGTGTGTTTGGCTCATCCAAAGGGGTAACTCTTGTTTGTGGATTTAAATACGGCTGACCCAGTCGTGGATTGAGCCCCGCCACGCAGCAGCGGTCCGTAAATGATGCCATATGGTGTTCATCAGGACAGGAGGTCGTGCCGGAAGTTTTACGGAGCAGCCTGGTTGCAGTGATATTTTCCGCAAACCCACTGGGGCTTTCACTGATGTTATGGTGGCAGCGCACAGCACCCCACTGAGGGAATACATCAGGCACTACAGGTACCATCACGCTTTGCCAGTAGCCACTGGGCGGGTACCTTGAACTTATAAGAATGTGCCCGACATGCTCTGCAGTTGTTCTAATCATCATGTGTGTGAAGAAGTGAGTTTGATCACGAAACGCGTCGGCATTTGAACTGTTGCGAAATGTTCACTTTCCATGTTGCAGCTTCCTGAATCTAACACGAAGAACTTTACCTACCTGTGTGTTTGGCTCATCCAAATGGGTAACTCTTGTTTGTGGATTTAAATACGGCTGACCCAGTCGTGGATTGAGCCCCGCAGCGCAGCAGCGGTCCGTAAATGATGCCATATGGTGTTCATCAGGACAGGAGGTCGTGCCGGAAGTTTTACGGAGCAGCCTGGTTGCAGTGATATTTTCCGCAAACCCACTGGGGCTTTCACTGATGTTATTGTGGCAGCGCACAGCACCCCACTGAGGGAATACATCAGGCACTACAGGTACCATCAGGCTTTGCCAGTAGCCACTGGGCGGGGGACCTTGAACTTATAAGAATGTGCCCGACATGCTCTGCGGTTGTTCTAATCATCATGCCTGTGAAGAAGTGAGTTTGATCACGAAACGCGTCGGCATTTGAACTGATGCGAAATGTTCACTTTCCACGTTGCAGCTTCCTGAATCTAACACGAAGAACTTTACCTGCCTGTTTGTTTGGCTCATCCAAAGGGGTAACTCTTGTTTGTGGATTTAAATACGGCTGACCCAGTCGTGAATTGAGCCCCGCCGCGCAGCAGCAGTCCGTAAATGATGCCATATGGTGTTCATCAGGACAGGAGGTCGTGCCGGAAGTTTTACGGAGCAGCCTGGTTGCAGTGATATTTTCCGCAAACCCACTGGGGCTTTCACTGATGTTATGGTGGCAGCGCACAGCACCCCACTGAGGGAATACATCAGGCACTACAGGTACCATCACGCTTTGCCAGTAGCCACTGGGCGGGTACCTTGAACTTATAAGAATGTGCCCGACATGCTCTGCGGTTGTTCTAATCATCATGCCTGTGAAGAAGTGAGTTTGATCACGAAACGCGTCGGCATTTGAACTGTTGCGAAATGTTTACTTTCCATGTTGCAGCTTCCTGAATCTAACACGAAGAACTTAACCTACCTGTGTGTTTGGCTCATCCAAATGGGTAACTCTTGTTTGTGGATTTAAATACGGCTGACCCAGTCATAGATTGAGCCCCGCCACGCAGCAGCGGTCCGTAAATGATGCCATATGGTGTTCATCAGGACAGGAGGTCGTGCCGGAAGTTTTACGGAGCAGCCTGGTTGCAGTGATATTTTCCGCAAATCCACTGGGGCTTTCACTGATGTTATGGTGGCAGCGCACAGCACCCCACTGAGGGAATACATCAGGCACTACAGGTACCATCAGGCTTTGCCAGTAGCCACTGGGCGGGTACCTTGAACTTATAAGAATGTGCCCGACATGCTCTGCGGTTGTTCTAATCATCATGCCTGCGAAGAAGTGAGTTTGATCACGAAACGCGTCGGCATTTGAACTGTTGCGAAATGTTCACTTTCCATGTTGCAGCTTCCTGAATCTAACACGAAGAACTTTACCTACCTGTGTGTTTGGCTCATCCAAAGGGGTAACTCTTGTTTGTGGATATATACATATATATATATATATATATATATATATATATATATATATATATATATATATATATATATATATATATATATATATATATATATCTACTGGCGGTCGCCAGTAGATAGTTATAGTTACAACCTATTATCCATAGGAAATCCGCGACATTCTATTTGAAATAACGTTGGCGCCGGTTGACGAATCTTCGTGAAAGTTTCCAACTTGTTGGGGCGCTCCGCTCCGCTCCTACCCTGAAAGTCTCGGGGTGATACGTGAAGCGGGGGCCGAGAAAAAGGGGGTCCCAAAACGCGTTTTCCCCATTCATTTTTCCATAGGAACCTTTAGTCGCAGCTACAGCCCGAACTGCTGAACGGAATTACACCAAATTTGGCAAAGAGGTAGCCCTTGGTTCAGACTGGTGCCTTTTGCTTAAATGGTGTAAATCCGTTCAGTAGTTCCTGAGAAATTCACAAGTAAAGTCACATATATATCTATGGGCGCGTCGGATACGCGTACCCTCAGCGCACCCTGCGCGCACCGTCCCGATCACGAGCTGCATGTTAATTGGCTGTCAGCTGGCTGTCAACATTCCGATTCAGGAAATGTTGGCAGCCATTTTGTCCCTCGGTAGAACCGAGGGACAGAAACAAGTGCGCAAAGCGCAAAAGGGAGCAGGGTAGAAACACCCTGACCCCCTAGGTCTGCTCAGGGGTCCCACAAGGACCCCTGGGCAGAAAAAAGATTTATTTATTTTTAAAATCGGCGGGATGCGCTTAGGGTGCGCGTATCCCGCCGAGAAAAAAAAGAAACAAGTGCGCAAAACGCACAAAGGGGGCAGGGTAGAAACACCCTAACCCCTAGGCCTGCTCAGGGGTCCCACAAGGACCCCCTGGGCAAAAAAGCATTTTCTTTTAAAAAAAATCGGCAGGATGCGCTCAGGGTGCGCGAATCCTGCCGAAAAAAAATCGAAGCGCGGTCTCCCGCGCTTCGATGTTAATTGGCCCCCGGGTGGCCCAAGTCCCGGGGGCATGGTGGGGGGATAATTTAATGTGTGGGGGCCTCAAAGGGCCTCCAAGCCCCGAGGGACCGCCACCCCCGGGGCTTTGTTTAAAAAATGGTGCGGGAGGGCTCTGAGCCCTCCCGCAGCCCCGAGGACCACCACCTCCCTGGGGCTTTTTAAAATTAAAAATAAAACCAGTGTGGGGGCTCCAGCCCCCACACGCCCGGGACCGCCACCTCCCCGGGGCACTAAACATTTTAATATGGGGGTCCGTTACGGACCCCAGAGCCCGGGGACCACCACCTCCCCGGGGCAGAGTACTGAATGGGAGGGGGCCGCGCGGCCCCCTCCTGGAGCCCTTGATGGCCCTGGGGACCACCACCCCCAGGGCCGGCTCCTGCAGTGTCCCGGGGTGCCTACCCCCAGGACACTGTAGTTTGCTATGGCAGGACGGGAGCCTCGCGGCTCCCGTCCTGCCATAGCAAACTGCTTTGGATATTGGAAGAGAGAGCAGGGAAACCTGCTCTCTCTTCCAATATCCAAAGCACATTGCTTTTCCACATGGGGAGCAGCATGTCAGCTGCTCCCCATGTGGAACAGCAATGCCGGCTCCCAAGGGACGTGGGAGCCGGCGGGACTGTGGGGGATTGGGGACCCCCACAGACCCCAACGGAGAGGGCCAGCCCGGGGGATGGGGTCCCCGGGGCAAGTAGTGGCCCGGGAGGGGGCCACGCGGCCCCCTCCCCAAAAAAAAAAAAAAAAATGGAAAGGCCGGCCCCGGGGATGGGGTCCCTGGGGCCTTAAATGGCCTAAGGAGGGGGCCACGCAGCCCCCTCCCAAGAAAATAAAAAAGTCCATGCCCCGGGGGATGGGACCCCGGGGCCAATACAGGCTCAGGGAAGGGGGCCACGCGGCCCCTTCCCGTTTTTTTTTAAATTAAATTTAAAAAAAGGGGTAAGGCCCTGGGGGATGGGGTCTCCAGGGCCCAAAAACAGGAAAAAGGAAGGGGGCCACACAGCCCCCCTTCAGGAGACAAAAAAAAAAAAAACGATCGGGCCCGCAGGCCCCGCCCCTTCCTTCACCAATCTGCAAACGCGCCCCTGGCGCGTTTGCAGAGAGAGAGCGAATTCCCCTTGAATACTGGGGGTCCCTGGGGGCCAACTAGCCCACCAGGAACCTCCAATATGCACCAGGGGGCAGCGTTGCAGAGACGTGTAGAGAGGCCACACCCCTTTTACACCTCTCTGCAACGCAGCTCTGTGGCGCTTTTGGAGGTATATGGTGGGCTAGTTGGACTCCGGGGACCCTCAGGATTCAAGGGACTTAATCCCCCAACTTAAAACGCGCCACGGGCGCGTTTGCACAGTGGTGAAGGGAGGGGGCGGGGCTTCAGGTGACATGTGTGCAAACAGGCCCCGTGGCGCGTTTTAAGATGGGGAATTAAATCCCCTTCAATCCTGAGGGTCCCTGGGGGCCAACTAGCCCAACAGGTACATCCAGAAAGCGCCACAGAGCTGCGTTGCAGAGAGGTGTAAAAAGGGGTGTGGCCTCTCTACACGTCTCTGCAACGCAGCCCCCTGGCGCATATTGGAGGTTCCTGGTGGGCTAGTTGGCCCCTAGGGACCCTCAGGATTCAAGGGGACTTAATCCCCCAACTTAAAACGCGCCACGGGGCGCGTTTGCACAGATGTAACCTCAGGCCCCGCCCCCTCCCTTCACCATTGTGCAAATATTCCTCTAAAATCAGCCGAAATACGAATTCCGATTTACTCACCTGTTATCAGGAGAGACCTCAGTGCTGTATCTTTCAGCCCAGTACTGGTCCTGAAAAGTAATTCTAACCATACTTACCAGTAACTTGAATTTCCTTCCATAGGCTAACATTGACTGGTTTCACTTGGAAATTCTTCTAAGTGTGGAGTTTTGGAACTTTAAAATATTCCTCTAAAATCAGCCGAAATACGAATTCCGATTTACTCACCTGTTATCAGGAGAGACCTCAGTGCTGCATCTTTCAGCCCAGTACTGGTCCTGAAAAGTAATTTTAACCGTACTTACCGGTAACTTGAATTTCCTTCATAGGCTAACATTGACTGGTTTCACTTGGAAATTCTTCTAAGTGTGGAGTTTTGGAACTTTAAAATATTCCTCTAAAATCAGCCGAAATACGAATTCCGATTTACTCACCTGTTATCAGGAGAGACCTCAGTGCTGCATCTTTCAGCCCAGTACTGGTCCTGAAAAGTAATTTTAACCGTACTTACCGGTAACTTGAATTTCCTTCATAGGCTAACATTGACTGGTTTCACTTGGAAATTCTTCTAAGTGTGGAGTTTTGGAACTTTAAAATATTCCTCTAAAATCAGCCGAAATACGAATTCCGATTTACTCACCTGTTATCAGGAGAGACCTCAGTGCTGCATCTTTCAGCCCAGTACTGATCCTGAAAAGTAATTTTAACCGTACTTACCGGTAACTTGAATTTCCTTCATAGGCTAACATTGACTGGTTTCACTTGGAAATTCTTCTAAGTGTGGAGTTTTGGAACTTTAAAATATTCCTCTAAAATCAGCCGAAATACGAATTCCGATTTACTCACCTGTTATCAGGAGAGACCTCAGTGCTGCATCTTTCAGCCCAGTACTGATCCTCAAAAGTAATTTTAACCGTACTTACCAGTAACTTGAATTTCCTTCCATAGGATATCATTGCCTGCTTTTTGCTGAAAAAGTTTCTAAGTGTTCATTTTTGAAACATACAAATATTCCTCTAAAATCAGCCGAAATCCGAATTCTGATTTACTCACGTGTTATCAGGAGAGACCTCAGTGCTGCATCTTTCAGCCCAGTACTGGTCCTGAAAAGTAATTTTAACCGTACTTACCAGTAACTTGAATTTCCTTCCATAGGCTAACATTAACTGGTTTCACTTGGAAATTCTTCTGTGTGTGGAGTTTTGGAACTTTAAAATATTCCTCTAAAATCAGCCGAAATACGAATTCCGATTTACTCACCTGTTATCAGGAGAGACCTCAGTGCTGCATCTTTCAGCCCAGTACTGATCCTCAAAAGTAATTTTAACCGTACTTACCGGTAACTTGAATTTCCTTCATAGGCTAAGATTGACTGGTTTTCAGCAAAAAAGTTTCAAAGTGTTGATTTTCACAAACTACAAATATTCCTTAAAAATCGCCTGTATGACCTAAACGCATTTTTTCAACTGTTTACAGGAGATGCACCAGTGCTGGATCCAGGATCCAACACTGAGTAAGAAAAAGTAACGATAACAGTTTTTACCTGCTAAGTGAATTTCCTTCCATAGGATAACATTGGTGATTCTATGAGAAAAAGTTTCTAAGTGTCAACTTTTAAAATACAATAATATTCCTTAAAAATCACGACTGTAACCAAAACGCTTTTACTCAACTGTTTACAGGAGATGTACCAGGACTGAATCTAGGATCCAGTCCTGTGGTTACAAAAGTAATCCATAAAGTAACTAATTGCATTTAACTAGAAATTCACATTGAGCTGAATGTTGCATTGTGTTTGAAAATGGGTTGCCCATTGCAACAACTGTAACTACTGTACTTAAAAGTCTATTGCCTATCTGCAAAGTATTTAAACTAAAGTAATTCATTCTGAGAAAGTATTTTTTGTAATGTAATGTATAATGTAATTACAATGTAATTTAAAAAATAAAATATGTAAAAAAAAATTGTTTCTAAAAATGTAGTAAATCAGTATGAAAAAAATTAATATAACAATTAATACATTTAAAAATTGTCATTTACAAAACCTTTGAAATTCACTGAAAAAACCGTAGGTTTCAGGCACGTTATAGTTAGAAATTAGCATTTAAAAAACCTTTGAAATTCACTGAAAAAACCATAGGTTTCAGACACGTTATAGTTACAAATTAGCATTTAAAAAACCTTTGAAATTCACTGAAAAAACCATAGGTTTCAGACACGTTATAGTTACAAATTAGCATTTAAAAAACCTTTGAAATTCACTGAAAAAACCATAGGTTTTAGGGACAGTTTTAGTTACTTGGACATTGCACTCGTACAAAACCCGTGAAATTCCCCGTTATAGTTAGTTCAGCTAACTATAACTCGTGCCCCCACAATGCACTGCTGATGACGTCACATATTACATCACTCATGACATGGTCAGTGACATCACTGATGACATCACTGATGACATCTCAAATGACATCACTGATGACATCATTCACGTGATAATCTGATGCACCTCCTCACACCCTAATATAACCTTTGATACACCCACTCTAAATTACAGACTGCCATTCGCAAAACCATAGACACTCCAACACCAATAACTACATACCCACTCACTGATTCTTAGGTCTACACACACACATCCACTCACTCACCCGTACAGTCACTCATACTTACGGTCACTCAGTACAGGACTATCATATGCACTCTTACTCCTATATAGACACTCAAACAACGCCACTCATCCATAGAGATACTCACACACCTAGTCAGTCATGCAAATAATTAAACACACTGCCATTTACTCACCTATACAGTTATACACACACCAGCTCACTTACTCATACAAATAGTAGCACATTGTTACGCTCTTATACAATCACAGATACAAGCACACACTCATCCATACAGCCACTATCACAATCACTCACTCTTGCTTATAGCTATTTATATACTCCAACACACATATATACTGCCTTTCACATATGTAGTTACTCACACATGTACCACTGGGACATACATTCACTCACTAACACACTCTTACACACACTTACCCACCCATACAGTCTATCACAGATGCACTCTTGAAACCATCCACCCAGTGAATCACCCACTCACACATCTATGCACAGAGTTGCACACACCCCTCCCACACAAACACTCAGGCACCCATACAGATACTCAGACAAGCATTCAATAACTCATATAGACACTCATTTAGCTATTCACAAACACATGCAGCCACTTACACAGCAACAGACAGACGGATACAGACATTCACCCAGTTTAGTCACTAACCCATGCATTCAGTAAGATACGTTAAATCACTCACTTATAGAGTCAGTCACGCACCTACTAAATCATCCATACAGACACTTACACACCCGCTCATTCTTCAATACGTCTTTTCCTATATATATGAAAAATATTTAAACTTTACAGAAACACACAGTCACTGGATGATGTCATCAGTGATGTCATTTGAGATGTCATCAGTGATGTCATCAGTGATGTCACTGACCATGTCATGAGTGATGTAATATGTGACGTCATCAGCAGTGCATTGCGGGGCGCGAGTTATAGTTAGCTGAACTAACTATAACGGGGGAATTTCACGGGTTTTGTACGAGTGCAATGTCCAAGTAACTAAAACTGTCCCTAAAACCTATGGTTTTTTCAGTGAATATATATATATATATATATATGTATATATACATACATCATACATACATACATACATACATATATATATATATATACATACATCATACATACATACATACATACATATATATATATATCACACCACTTTTCCCAACGGGACATCCGCTCGCACTCACGAGTAAGGAGACTTCCAATAGCATATGTTGCAGCTTCAATTTATTACAGCATGCCAGAAAACATCTCTACGCGTTTCAGTCTCTCCAGAGACCTTGCTCACGAGATCAACAAACCAACAAGCACTGCGTTTTTTTCTCTCTTTTTAAACATGCAGAACCAATGATTACATCACTTCCTATAGCCTGCAGCTAAGCATTCTGGATCATGTAGTGAAACCTACGTCCCAATAAATAACTAATAAAGTGATAAAACAATATGTGAAAAATGTGAATAATTTAAAACACTGATTAAAAAATATGTATATAAGTCTGTACATGAGGCAAAATTAAATTCACTCCCAATTAAGAAATGCGAATTGTTATGTACCCGCTATACTTCCTACAAGTAAAAAAGGAGAAGGGAGGTTATTAAATTCACCTTCCACTTATTTCTTGTGCTTGCAAGTGCACCTCCAATTGCCATATTCAGTCCCCATAGATCGGATTGAAAACAATTATATCAATCTGATTCTGCACTATAATTGTGCATCAGATCCCGCCCTCTGGTGGGCCCTCTTGTCTCCTTCACACTAATGCCCTCAAGTGGGCGTATGGCTTGGTATCCTGTAAGACAACTACTAATATTGAGTTGTTAATGACCTATCTATAGCCAGTTGCACTACTTAGCAATTCTCAATTTGTTCTATCATAGCAATAATTCACATTGCATCACTTCTCCGCAATATATCTGCTGTACATTACTTAATTAAATCGCTCCCACTAACAACATTTTTTCTTATTCATATGTCTACAAATGTGAATAAAATTGAGTGAAAAAATAATAAAGCACAATTGATCATGCCAGGAAGAATGGCAAAGAAATCATCGTCTGGCAACAGAAAGATTTAAAAAACGTAAATACAACTCAAAAGCCATTAACACCTCGTTACAACGAACATTGACAGTACCTAGAACTGATCTGTTAAAAGAAAGACAAGCCCAGAATAATGAAGATGAACAAAAAATACGTCTAATAACGACATATTCCACAGAAAATCAACAAGTAATGAAAATTATGCGAAAGAACTGGCACATTTTACATATGGATCCATCAGTTTCTAAGATAGTGGGAGATCATCCAAACATTACTTTCAGACGGGCAAAAAACCTTAGGGATCAACTGGTTCACAGCCACTTCAAAAAGAAAAGGAAACAAGAGACATGGCTGAAACCAATGGGTTTTTTCAAGTGCACCAATTGTAAAGTCTGTGTAATTGCCAAGAACACCAAGGAAGTAATGATGGCCAACAAACGTGTTTGGAAAATCCAACAACTTATCAACTGTAAAAGTCAATTTGTAATATACATAATTGAATGCCCATGTTCTTTAAAATATGTGGGCAGCACGATATGCGAATTAAAAAACGTATCTTGGAGCATGTACGTGCTACAATTAACACTGACAGGAGTAATGCAGTTGCCAAACACATGGAAAAAGAACATGGAGGCAATTGGAAAGATCTTAAATTCTATGCCGTGGAATCAGTAGGAATACATCCGAGAGGGGGAGATAGAGAAAGAACTTTAAGGCAGAAAGAATCACGACACATCTTGAACTTTCGGACCCTCACTCCTAATGGATTGAATCAAGACGAAGAGCTTCATTATCATTTGTAAATTCGAACTTGATAATCTCCTATGACATATATAATCCCAGAGTATTAATCTTATAGTGGTCTCCTTATATTTTAACACACAGGTTTTTTTAAGTAGATAGAAATTTGCAGACAATGGGTGATTACACATGATCAATTGTGCTTTATTATTTTTTCACTCAATTTTATTCACATTTGTAGACATATGAATAAGAAAAAATTTTGTTAGTGGGAGCGATTTAATTAAGTAATGTACAGCAGATATATTGCGGAGAAGTGATGCAATGTGAATTATTGCTATGATAGAACAAATTGAGAATTGCTAAGTAGTGCAACTGGCTATAGATAGGTCATTAACAACTCAATATTAGTAGTTGTCTTTTAGGATACTAAGCCATACGCCCACTTGAGGGCATTAGTGTGAAGGAGACAAGAGGGCCCACCAGAGGGCGGGATCTGATGCACAATTATAGTGCAGAATCAGATTGATATAATTGTTTTCAATCCGATCTATGGGGACTGAATATGGCAATTGGAGGTGCACTTGCAAGCACAAGAAATAAGTGGAAGGTGAATTTAATAACCTCCCTTCTCCTTTTTTACTTGTAGGAAGTATAGCGGGTACATAACAATTCGCATTTCTTAATTGGGAGTGAATTTAATTTCGCCTCATGTACAGACTTATATACATATTTTTTAATCAGTGTTTTAAATTATTCACATTTTTCACATATTGTTTTATCACTTTATTGGTTATTTATTGGGACGTAGGTTTCACTACATGATCCAGAATGCTTAGCTGCTGGCTATAGGAAGTGATGTAATCATTGGTTCTGCATGTTTAAAAAGAGAGAAAAAAACGCAGTGCTTGTTGATTTGTTGATCTCGTGAGCAAGGTCTCTGGAGAGACTGAAGCGCGTAGAGATGTTTTCTGGCATGCTGTAATAAATTGAAGCTGCAACATATGCTATTGGAAGTCTCCTTACTCGTGAGTGCGAGCGGATGTCCCGTTGGGAAAAGTGGTGTGATTTATCATCGGCTTGGCTCTGCCGAAACCACAACCGCACCGCCGAGAGCGCCCAGGAGTCAGAAGAGTGGGCCGCTGCGAAAGAAATATATATATATATACTTTTTGCCCCTACCTCCTGTATTTTTTAAGTTGTGCTGGATTTCGTTTTTGCTGGCCTAGATGCTTTGGCCACTTTGCCACTGCTGATCAGTGTCAAAGTGCAAGTGCTCCCTGTGTAAATTGTTATTATGATTGGTTCTCCCTGATTGGCATATTTGATTTACTAGTAGGTCCCTAGTAAAGTGCACTAAGTGTGTCAGGGCTGGTAAATCAAATGCTACTAGTGGGCCTGCAGCACTGATTGTGCCACCCACATGAGTAGCCCTGAAAATATGTCTCAGTCCTGCCACTGCAGTGCCTGCACGTGGTTTGTTAACTGCCATGTCGACCTGGCTAGTCCACCCACTTGCCAGGCCCTAACCTTCCCTTTTCTTATATGTTAGTCACCCCAAAGGTAGGCCCAATGTAACACAGTGGGCAGGGTGCAGTGTATGTGAAAGTTAGGACATGCCCTGGTGTGTGTGGCATGTCCTGATAGTGAACTATTACCAATTTCGTTTTTCACTATTGCAAGGCTACCTGTTCCTATAGGATAGAATAGGGAGTTTGCTTATATCATCTTATAAGCACAACTACCCCTGGGAACAAGGTAGGAAAATAAAGTTTAGTATGCCTGCACTCAGAATGTTAAAATGCATCTTTTAGTGAGGGTGATTTTCACATTCTGTGTTTGAAAATGCCACTTTTAGAAAGTAGGTATTTTCTTGCTTAGCCATCCTGTGTGCCTCTGCTAGGATGTGTATTGACTGTCTGGCTTTGTAGTGACAGGGGCTGGGGATGTGCAGTGGCTCCAGAACGTCTGGCTGAGTCAGGGCTGGGCTGAATAGACCTGGGCTGCATTTAGAGTAGGGGGGTAGGAGGAGAAGATTTCCTTTCACCTGAATGGGCCTAGTCTGCCTTCCACAATGCTGTCTCCACCTCCTGCCAGGAAGCTACACCAGAGAGGACAGAACTGGTTTTGACCAAGCACAGGGCTTCTCTGCCACCAGGGAACAAAGGATTTTGCTGTATAAATACTGGGGCCCAGACCCCAGAACATTAGATCATCCCTGGAATTAATGAGGACCCTTTGCCAAGGAGAAGAGCTGGAGAGACTGAGGAGAAGTACTGCCCCTTTGCTGTGTGCTGCGTGGGGTTGGCCTGCAGTTGCTGTTTCTGCCAAGGAAAGGAGAAGGACTTTGCTGTGTGCTGTGTCCCCTGCTTGAAGGAGATCTTCAAGGGCCTGTGTGTGCTGGCCTCCTGTTCTGAAGTCTCAGGGACACAAAGACTTCACCCCCAGCTCCCCTGAACTTTGCTGCTGTGCGTTCTGACCTGTCAAGAGGTGCCTGTGCCAGTTTTGGACCTCTGGAGGTTGTTGCTGCTATTTAGGAGCTGGAAGAAAGAAGAAACTTGAAGAACTTCAAAAATCGACGCATCGCTCTTTTTGCGGCTGTCTTTCTGATGCATCTCCACGGCGCGAGAAGAACTTCCACGCATCGCCGTGCTGCTGCGAAAACCGACACAGTGCCTTTTGCCGCTGCAAGAATCGACACTTCGAGGGACCGCGGCTGAAGAAAATTGACGCAGCGCCGCTAAACGCTGCCGCAGCGTTCACCGATGCATCCCGGATTTCCACGCATCGCACCACTGCTGCAAGTTTTCCCGACGCATCACCCACGGACCAGAACCGTCACGAAGAATCGACGCATCACTCCCTATACAGACCAAATTCGATGCAACTCTTCCTCTGCTTGCAGCAGAACTGTCACATCGTCTCCCCAAGTTCTCAGGAGTTGATGCATCTCTTTGTTTCCGACTCTGCGGCTGTTTAGCCTTGTGAATTTGGACGCAACCTCAGGTACTTTGTGTAAAAGTCACGCATCCATAGTTTTCTATGGTACAAGTTCTTGAAACCTTTTGCAAGTCATATTTTTAACTGTGTATTTTGGATTTTTCTCATTTTGGTCTTGTTTAGTTTAAAGATATTTTAATTTTTTAAACTGGTGTGGTGTCCTTTTGTAATGTTTTCACTGTGTTACTGTGTGTGTTGCTACAAATACTTTACACATTGCCATTGGGATACGCCTGTCTGCTCGTGCCAATCTACCAAGGGAGTGAGCAGGGGTTATCTAAAGTGTGTATCCCCCTTACCCTGACTAGAAGCAAGGGTCCCTATTTGGACAAAGGTACCTACCTTTGCCAACTAGAGACCCCCATTTCTAACACATATATATGTACAGGAAACACTGGTTCGTCCCAAATTATCCCCAGACAAACTCCGACACTCCACTGGGTAATGAGCAATTCATTTATTTTCTGGCGTGGCCGCACATGATGCATTTCGGCTGGCTCCCCAGCCTTTTTCAAACTGGCTCAAACAACTTAATGGCCAAATATTAGTACAAGCAACGTGCTGATGTCATTACAAACATAGAAAAGATACTATCACAGTACGCTGTATACTTTTCATTGTTGAGTCAAGGAAGATGTGCAAAAAGGCATGGAAGATGTGCAAACAGGCAATGTGAGTTGGATAAAAACAGATTAAATACATCAATACATTCATAAAGAGACTGTTTTGGATGTACAAAAAATATATGTGTATAAATATATACAAAAAAGATTTTACTGCAGAATTCTCAAATAACAAAGGTAATTAATAATTACCCTAAATTCATAATTAATTTATTTCTGTAATCTATTGCAAACAAGTGTTTGTTAATACATAAATAACAACCTTGTTTCTACACATCATATTCACAAAACAATGTCTCTTTCTCCCCTTGCTCTACCCAAAGCCTAAAGAAAATTCTTTATATGATTAAGGTTTTTTTTTAATGAAAAACATATGTTTCTTATTGTTAAAAAATTACAGTACAGAAAAACTTTTGGTGGGAGAATTGTGCCCAAGTGGGCTAATTCATCAAAATATTTATACATACCATAATCCTCTTATCCCCAATTCTTAAACTATTTACAACACCGCCCAAGACAAATATAATTATAAAGTCAACAGCTATAACATTCTATCTTCTAGTTTCTAAGAACACCGTTGCATCTTAGTAAATAGTAAATAATATTTTCTTAACCAAAGAGAACAGGAGGAAGACAGGATTCACAAATACACATAAAGTTCTTCGTCAGTGTTTAATCCTACAGGAATGTTGCTTTCTAGGTTCAAGATGTATCTAGATTCTAGTCTTCACAATTATTGCTTCCTTTTCCCACCTCTGGGTATAGGGGGCACTGAATCAATGACAAAATATGTTAGTTTGGACACATCTCCATCATCAAACTCCTTGAAGTGGCGGGCCACTGGGTAGCTCTGGTCATTGTTTTTGATGGCCCTGATATATTGTAAAATTCTCAGATGCACTTTCAAAATAGTACGCCCCACATACATTTTTGGGCAGGTGCACTGAAGAACATAAACTACAAAATCACTCTTGCCGTGCAGGGCTGTTCTAATCTGATAACTCTTGTTAGATAATGGGGATTTCACTTCTTTTGTATTGACACCAAATTTATAGGCCTTACATCTGAGACAGCTCTTAAACCCTGGACTACTTCTCAACCAAGAATCTGGGGTCTGAATTTCAGGACTATTGCGCACCAATTCTTGTCTCATAGACTTGGCTCGTCTAAAAGTTAAAAGTGGTCTCGCAGATAATGAATTGCCTATTAAAGGATCACTTCTAATGAGGTGCCAATGACCAGAAAGTATTTTTCTTATACTGAGATTTTCTTTACAGTAACCTGTGATCATTCTCAGATCATTTGGCTCTTTCTTCGAATTTTTTGTCTTCTTTGACATGGTACCTCTCTAAAAGAGGATTTCTTCACTATCTTTACAATTAACTTTTCTAATGGCACCATCTACAATCTTCCTACTATACCCACGACTTAGAAATCTTGCTTTCAGATCTCCCTGTGCTTCTTCTAGTACCCTCTTATCACTGCAATTCCGCACCATTCTAAGATTTTCTGCATATGGGATACTAAATTTGAGACTATTCGGATGGAAACTGCGGGCATGTAGTAAAGAATATCCTGCTGTGGGTTTCGTATATGTACGTGTTTGGATCTTGCCATCACCAACGTAAACTGTCAGATCCAAAAAGTGTAATTCACTTTTGCTCATAGTGGTAGTAAAAGATAAATTAAGATCATTGTCATTGAGACTCTCAGTGAACTTTCTTGCTGAATCCTCACTCCCTTTCCTTATAACAAAGAGATCATCAATAAAACGGGTCCAAATGTCACATTTTCAGACCATTCAACTGCATACTTGTTTCTGAGCACCTGCTACTCCCACCAGCCCATATGCAGATTCGCATAGCTGGGGGAGAAGCAGGTGTCCATTGCTGTACCTCTCATTTGCCTGTAAATCAACCTGTCAAAAAGAAATAAGTTATTATATAGACACCACTTGGTCATTGTCAAGATAATTTTTGTATGCTGTAAAAGATTCAGTGGCCTATGGCCCAGGAAGTATTCCAATGCCCTCAACCCATCACTGTGGGCAATGCTTGGATAGAGCGATGTTACATCCATTGTGATAAGGATATATGAGTACTCCCAATTAATATCATAAATCCTTTTCAGGAAGTCCCCAAGATTGTGGACATATGATGATAAATTTTGAACATAATCTTGAAGAAAAAAATCAATAAACTTGGATGTGTTCTCAAACAAACTTCCAATGGCCGATATAATTGGCCTCCCAGGCGGACTAACAATGTCCTTGTGGATTTTTGGTATGAGGTATAGGACAGGTGTTCTTGCATGTTCTACCTTGAGGAATGAATATTCTTCCTTGGAGATCAAACCTAAACCACTCCATTTGGCCAGATCCAAACTATATTTAGTTTTGACTCCTTCCATCTCCAGTGTGGAGGCCAAACAATAACATTCATTGTCATTCATTTGTCTCAAAGCCTCAGTTTTATACTTATGTAATGGCCAAAGGACAATGTTGCCGCCTTTGTCTGACTGTCTGATGACTATGTCCTGCCTAATACGTAATTTTTCCATCAACTTGTTGTATTTGATCATCTGTTTATCACAAGGTTTGCCCCTTTGTTGAGATATTTTCTGTTGTAGATTTTTCAGATCGTGTATTACTAATTCTGAGAAAATATCAATTGAATCTCTTGGTAATATTGGTGTAAATACCGAATGAGGTTTAAAAGGAGTTGATCTACTTCAAAAGATATCCAAACCTTGTGCATCAAATATCTCTTGTTCTGTAAATGCTGGATCTTGACCCATAATTTCTCGCTCCAATTGAATTACAATCGAAGCATCAGATACTTGAAAATTGGGTTGAACTGGATCCCTTTCGGTCTCTGGATTCTCTGTTGAAGTTGACTTAGTTGCAAAAAATGTACACAGTTTCATTTTTCTGACGAATTTAAACAGGTCTATCCTAGTTTGACTGTAATTAAAGTTCGATGGTATACAAAATGACAGTCCTAATGCTAATATATGCTCTTCATCTTTGGATAGTTCCACGTCCGTTAAGTTGATAATAGTTTGTTCATCCTACTGTCTTATTTCCTTGTTTGTTTGTTTTGTTTCGGTTTGTATACCTGTTTGCCCCGCTGGGTTTCCTCTGTTTCTATTCGTTCTGCTCTTACGGTTTTTCCGCTTCCTCCGACTTTTGCATTTTTCCCATGTTGTGCCCGGGGCCAGTCGCGGTCCGTGTAGGAGTGCCGGCCGGGCGGTGACGTGTGGCGAGGGAGGCAGGGTGGGGGTAGCAAAGTACGGATTACGGACCAATACAGGTAAGTAAACATTTAAATCAATGAAACAAATTTCGTTGCGCGCACTGCATCGCATTTGGCGATGCAGCGCTCACAACGAAATTTGTTTTATTGATTTCAATGTTTACTTACCTGTATTGGTCCGTAATCCGTACTTTGCTACCCCCACCCTGCCCCTCCCCGCCCCACGTCACAGCCCGGCCGGCACTCCTACACGGAACGCGACTGCCCGGGGCCTCAAGTTTCTGTCTAGTCGTAAAAAACTGAGTTCCTCTATAACAGTTGGGACCTCTTTGCTTCCATCCTGAAGGGTTGTTTCTTCTTGATCAGTATCAACTTCCGAACTGAATTCAGAACTGGTTTCGGTGTATCTTGGTTCCACACTGCTAAATGCTCTCTCTGACATTTTTTGCCTTCGTCTGTTATCAAAATGCCTGGAGAAGGTGTAGATCTGTCCTTTGAGGTAGTCCTGTTTATCATGACTAAATTTCACTGCTTTCCTCTCTCTCATTACTTGTTCATACTTGGCCAATCGAGTTTTCAATTCTTTGTCAAATTTCACTAATATTTCCTTATCAGCATTGCTGCCCAGAACTCCTCTCAATGCTTCTATTTCTGCCAATAGTTTATTTCTGTCAATTTCGGCATATTTGATGAGAATAGCCATCATTCTTTTTGATGTTTTTCCGCATTGTTTTCTGGCCACTCACAGAGCATGTCAGGATTGGGGTTTTCGTAAGTAGGTGCTATTAACACTCGCAGGCCTCTTGAAATTCTCCCCACTTCCAGATATTTCGACAAGGGCTTACATTCCCACCACTTCAAGATTTTGTTTCTGTGCAGCTTTTCCAAATGCTTCAATTTTGTATATATATCAGAGGTAGCTGACATAGTGCCTTGGATGTTACCCCTCTCATTGGGAACAGACAGTAGCGGCCCGTGGTGGGAGTGCTGCCGGGCTGTGATGTGAGGCGGGGGAGGGGCAGGGGCAGGGTGGGGGGTAGTAAACTAGGGAATACGGCGGCACAGAGGTAAGTAGACAACAAAAAAAAAAACGAATTTCGTTGCGCGCGCTGCATCGCCAAATGCGATGCAGCGCGTGCAACGAAATTCGTTTTTTTTTTTTTTTTGTCTACTTACCTCTGTGCCACCGTATTCCGTAGTTTACTACCCCCCACCCTGCCCCTCCCCGCCCCACGTCACTGCCCGGCAGCACTCCCACCGTGGGCCGCTACGGGGAACAGATGCTTGTTCACTGAACATTATCTCCACCGCCTTCTCCCATTCTCTAAGCCAATCAGTGGCCATGACGCCTGTAACGTGTCCACTCAAACAATCTCCTGTGCCCACAACTAAGAATGTAATTGCGCCTCTCCCACTGAGCCTAAATCGATTGCTGGTTGTGCGGAAAGTCTTACCTTACGGTCCCGGGCGTCCTCCGACACTCCGGCTACCTGCCAGTAGCCTCTGCTTGTCACTCCTCCCAAGCAAACCAATGTAGCGACTCGGGGGGCTCCGCGGCATGTAATTCGAATACAGTCCTCTTAGTTGCTGACAACCCACGGTGCTCCTGAATGAGGAGTGTGCCGGATTCCGGCTTCAGCGTACCGGAAACACTTCAACATCACTGGTTCGTCCCAAATTATCCCCGGAAAAACTCCGACACTCCACAGGGTAATGAGCAATTCATTTTTTTTCTGGTGTGGCCGCACATGACGCGTTACGGCTGGCTCCACAACCTTTTTCAAACTGGCTCCAACAACTTAACCGCCAAACATTAGTACAAGCAACGTGCTGATGTCATTACAAACATAGAAAAGATACTATCACACTTTTCATTTTTGAGTCAAGGAAGACGTGCAAAAAGGCATGGAAGATGTGCAAACAGGCAATGTGAGTTGGATAAAAACAGATTAAATACATCAATACGTTCATAAAGAGACTGTTTTGGATGTACAAAAAAAATATATGTATAAATATATACAAAAATAGAATTTACTGCAGAAATCTCAAATAACAAAGATAATTAATAATTACCCTAAATTCATAATTAATGTATTTCCGCAATCTATTGCAAAGAAGTGTTTGTTAATACATAAATAACAACCTTGTTTCTACACATCATATTCACAAAACAATGTCTCTTTCTCTCCTTGCTCTACCCAAAGCCTAAAGAAAATTCTTTCCTATCAAGGTTTTTTTTTTAATGAAAAACATATGTTTCTTATTGTTAGAAAATTACGGTAAAGAAAAACTTTTGGGGGGAGAATATATATATATATATATATAGTTATAGTTATGTATCGATATATATATATATAACATCTGAATAAAATAAGTAATATATTTATTAAACAGAGTTTATATGTTATGTTGAATTTGTGTTACTGCACTGACCTCTGTGAAGAACTCTGACGCCTTATGAGACCTAGATGGTGCTAAAAAAACATACACAAACCACTCTTCGTGAACTCTGACCCACGCAGAAGATGGAATCTGAAATTTCAGCCTTGATCCCCCGCCACATCGTCAATCAATGTGTAGACATGATGTCGATATATGACTGCCAAGAATTGATGCAGTCATTAGCGCAACGAAGGGAGGCTTCCGTCCCCAGGCAGTGCTTTACCAAATAAATAAACGCAAATAGATACACGTATAACAAGCATTGGCATAGCCAATAGGTCTCGCTTTTGTGACCTTATAAGTATTTAGTTATGCAGCACAATATCCTTGGTGCAATAACATCAACTGTTGCATGGCTAAAACCTTATAAGGCCCCAAAGGCGACTGTGGGCTGCTGAGACATTAGAGCCTGTTTCATTCAGCATTTCCACATGAGATACGAGCAAGACCCCAACACCAATTTATGGAAAACAAACTTTTAAAGAAACAAACATAGTTCAACTCAAGTTTTAAATATACAAAGTACCTGATCGTAGCTGCTAAAATGTAAAAGTCCAGAAGGATTGCATAGTGTCTATGCCACGTTTCTCCTATGCTCCATGTTCCTTTGGCTGAGTGATGTAAGTCAGCACGAGGTCAAAATAGTGAGAAGGGGCGTGGCAGGAGGCGCGATCCCCCCCAACCATCATAATGCACCGCCTTCCAATACACGCCTTAGTCAGTCCAATAAAAACATAAAAACCTGGCGTTTTGGGATGTTTGGAATGGGTAACACAACATCAAACCTGTCTACGCACAGGTGAGGGTTACTGGCCCATCGACAGATCTACGTCTTTGTGTGCTTGCCTTTGTGTCTGCCGCTCTACCTGCAGTTGTATACATAGCTTTCTGCATATATCTATCCGTCGAATGACACTTATCTATCTGATGGTCATTCTCTGTGTATGACCTATTCCTCTCTACCTGTCTTGATGTCTATTACTGCCAGCGTGTTGAGTATTAGTCATTTTACTAAGTAATATAGCTCCGTGGGCTAAGCCCGTGCTGCAAGCTGATTTGTGCATCCTACAAGGCGCGAACCCTGCAGCACCAGTTTAGCCTTTCATCCTTCATTGCCCAGAAACAATTCAGTGCGTTACGCTTTATCCATGACAAGCATTATTATGATCACGATGGCTGCAGAGATGCGTACACTAAAAAGTTAAAATGCGCCTCCGTTGGCTTTATGTTATGCAGTTACTTCGCCAACACAGATATAATATGTCAGGTCATGGCTATTTTTCCGAGGTTGGTGTGTGAATGCACCCTGCATGCGGTTACTAGACGATTACGTGACCTCATTCCAGCCCTCGACTTTCGTTTAACACTTCAAAGCATTCTGGGACTTGTAGTTTGTGTGACTTAAGTATTCCCAACGAGACATGCATTGATATGTAAATTATATCACACCCGCAGATATTGCGCTGCAGTCATTTAGCACCACACGAACCCTGAGGGGGCAACTATTGCTCTACAAACATAATGGTTAGCGTATGTTGTTAATCATGTCATTAAAAATCTACTTTGTATTTTTCTGTTCCTCTGCCACCAGAATCGGTTGTTTACTGTCATGTCACCAGAAAGTCTCAGTCACATGAAGCAACCATAAACAGCGGTTACTCTTTGTGTTCCTAATTGGGGAAATGACGGGATGCTTTTAGCTCAATATAGCAGCCACTGAAAAGCGAGAGCGATCACCAATCTCCTAAATTCCCAATTAACCCTGTTGTTTCTGTCCATTTGGTTAATATTAGCAATAATGGCCCCAGAGGCAGCAGGGAGTTTCCTGTACATTAATGAACAGTCTTATTGGAAATGGGGATCGCTTTCTTCCTTAGAGAAGGGGCGGGCGAACGAGCCGTTCCATGTGCTTCGTTCACTAGCGATTCTGCTTCAGCGGAGGCATGCATCTCTATGAGTTGTCCACCGGAGGGCAGCAAACACCTTGCGGCTTCCTCTTTTATCGCCCCGCCAACTCGAGGACGTCACACACACACACCCCTTGTTTCATTTTACCTAACTATGCGCAAGATCTCGCGATATTTACTAGTCCACCAGCTGTTAAGAGAAGGCTTCGGTTGTATTTTTCTGCATTTTTATAGAGCGCAAACCTGGCCACGGGGCATTAGACCGTGCTATACAAGCACCAGAATAAATTACACATATTTTAGGAAAGACGTTTTAAGTGAGCTGCCTAGGGTTAGTGGATGTTGCTCTGAGGCCGGAATTCTGGGAGTTGTCTTCTGCATTACATTATAGAGTAGCCTTACAAGTCTCAGAACTCAAAGAAAACAAGAGAGGAGCGGGGGCGAGCGAGCGCGGCAGCCTGCAGAGCTGACCAGACGCTTGTGCGTCATGGCCTTTTGCCTGCGATTACGCGCAGGGCAGACATCTGTTTCCAATTACGATAATTGGAAACAGATGTCGGCCCTGCGCGCGTAACCGCCCGAAAAAGGCCACGACGCACGAGCGTGTGGTCAGCTTTCGAAACCCCCTTACTTAAAGTCTTGCCAGAGCAGCGCTTGCGCGCTACTCGAGGCTCGACCTAAAAACGCATGTGGAAGTTTATGACAATTGCTTCAGTTGATGTGATACAAGACAAAACCTCACACAGTGAATCGAGGGGTTCAGTGATGGCCTAGTTCTATGAGTCCCTGGAGATATGGCGCTTCCTTGCATATGTAATGGGCACGGATGGTGTCCATGGTATATACTTAAGACCTCCCACCCTGAAATGTAAAACAATATATAATAGATGTGCATTGACAGTTAATTATACTGACTTACTCGAGTATGTCATCCTTCTGCATGCCAAGACATTTGACACACGTTCGCTTTGTTTACTTTGGCATTCCAATTTATTTCAGTTTACAGAACTAGTATTGTCACAAGAGCAGTTATTCGGTGTCCTGCTGTTGCGATCACTTACATTGCACGTGGGGAATACGGTTCTTTTTAAAGCATTTTTTTGCGGTTATATTTGAATCCCTTGTTGTGGTACCCAGTCAGCTGGCAGTTCAAAGCCTCGACTTCTCTGTTTACACATTCAGAAGCCATCCACATTGGCTATTTTAAGCTAAATTAGGGAATCCCTCAAATGAAGGTCTCCAGTGGCCAACAGGCCTCCCTCTGGAAGATGGCGGCACAATAGCACGCGTGATGTAAAACAAACCTGCAAACCCCAGGATGGCTTTTCCTAGTAAATGAGTCTTTGTTTCCATAGTGCAAGCGTTTCACATGCCCCTGCTCGGTTCCTGCATGGAAACAAGACAGAAAGATGCTTATATCTCGTGGCTTCGTCGCTAGGCCAATATTTAGTGACGAAAAAATCACTTTTTATGACTTATCCCATTGTTTCGTAAATGCGCCTTGCAGGAATACATTTAGCAGGTGCAATCACTTCCAAGCACAGGTCCATGGGAGCTCTACATATGCAAACGCATGAGTAAGTTTTCCGAAATTCCAGTGGCTAGGTTTATTGAAAACATGCAGAGCAGCTTATTGCAAAACTTGACTCATAAATTTCCTTCATGTATCCCAGGTGCATTGCTTTCCTGTACATTGTTTGCACTTTCAGTTCAATAGCACCTTTATTAGACCAAGGCAGCCATGTTGTCCCTCAGGAATTCCAAGCCGTGTTATTAGTAACGTTAACAGGAGCCTACAGACGTCGGCCTCAGATGGAGGTGCCGTTATAACCTCGAGGATGTAGAGAGGGTTTACGGTTCTTGTTACTCTGGTAAGTGCCTGGTGTATGGCGTGAAGCATTTAGAATAGCGCAGAACCAATACTAGTGTGTGAAACACGATGCTGCTTTCTTCAGACCAAGACACCGCGCGCCTCCGTTGATTAGCGGGACTTGTTACAGGCGCACCGAAGGTCACTTCTTCTAATTACTGGTTCATCTCCGCAGAATGCACGTTTCATAATTGTGTGTTTTCTTGATGTTTAGCGCATACACAAACACATGCATGTGTGGAAAGCTGACGTCGTAGAATAAGGAATGGCTAACTCGTTCCACCCGGAGGCGTTGGTTTTTAGAAGTAAACAGCTGATTAGCTGATTGGGATGCAACTTTGCTTGTGGTGTTTGGACAGTCGATGCGCATAAAATTGTAATATGAATAGCGCTGTTATAACCTCAGCTGGACTCAGACAGGTTTCATTGCAGTGATTTCTATCTGTGCTTCGAGATTTCAATCTGAGACGGAGTAATGAGCATTGTGGGAGTGAATCAACAGCGTTCCATGCTAGCAGAGTTGGGTATTTTAATGGAAAATGTTTTTTCCTTGACCCTTTTAAGTGGCACTTCAGGGATTCAGTCAGTGCTTAATTTGTTAAACAATATGTAAGTGGCGGGTGGGTCGCCGAATACCAAGGCTGCTTAATCTCGATTCCACCTCCTTCCTCTTTACCTTTAAACACTTCCTTTCTCTTTATGTCACAAGAACATTTTAATTTTTAACACTCTTATCTTTATTTCTCACTGTGTCTTCCATCTTCGTCCCCACCCCAGTTTTTTCTATTTGCTGCTCTGTGTCAGATTCTGATGATGAAAAATAAATCCCCAAAATGTTTGCACGCGCCCATAACCTGAATGAGAATGACTAATACAAATTAAGCACTTGATCCGGTAAAAAAAGTGAACGGGGTTTGTGACTTCTGTTTATATTTTCTTTAAAGCCAAGAATATTCCGTAAAGCCTCAGATGGCTGATGATGGTAGACTGCACCTCATGGACATTTTGCTCTAACGTGATTGGTTCAACAATGGTAGTTAGTGATGCATTCCTAGTGTTCTCTAAAGAGGTGGGCCTATAGTTCCTTTCAGCATTGCTGAAGGGTTCTAGCGGATCATATGTTTGTTAATTGTTTACGTTTTTTTCTTTAATCCTTTATTTTATTGTATTTATTTTAACACATGCACAATACACATTTGATGCCTCTGTGATAATAAGTACTTCATTTCATTATCAATCAGATGCAGGTCACTGACTAAATACGAATTTCCTGAGTGCTTTCCTAAAGCTCAACAAATTAGTTTTAATTTGTGTCTTTCTGATCTGATCCCAGTCCTCTAAATCTTCAATCTCCTTTTCAACTGGCTCTTGTCCTGGGGACAATAAGGAGCTTCTATTTGTGAGAACACTCGACCTGGTGTATATTCTCAATTTTGTCTGGCAGGTAGCGAGGGCTTTTCGCTTATAACATCTTTAAACTAGATATGCCAATTTAACTGATACACTTTTTGACCCCAATAGCCCATGTTACAGCTTGAGACCTTGCAGTTTTAAGTAAGGGTGGGCGGAATTTGCGTAGTCGCGTTACGCAAAATTCTGCGAAACAGTAAAAAATCTCAGCGAGCACGCAGAATTCCGCGAGCACGCGGAATTGCTTGTTCGGCCCGTTCGCAATGCGTTTTTCCTGTTCGGGGACGTGCTCGGGGGGAAATATCTCGCGAACTTGCCCATGAGGTCGCCAATTGGCACGGCCATCTTGTTTCACATGTCCCGCCCGCTCGCGATGCGTGTTTCCTGTTCGCGAACGCAGATGTCCGATGGCACGTCCGAATGACGTGTTCGCCCACTCTCGCGGGATCGCGCGAACGGATAGGAAAACTCGTCGGCGAACGCAGGGATCCCGGTAAGTCGCTACCGCGCGCGCGAACACACATTTTGAAAGCGCGAACAAGGAAAAAATTCCGCTACACCGCGGATCGTGGAATTTTCGGCAATTCCGCGTTCTCCGCAGAACGCGGAATTGCCAAAATTTTGCAAATTCCGCTAGCACTTTACTCCTCGTCTGCTGCTTCAGGTTAGGCTCGCTGGGAAGCTAGGACTGCCAGGTGTGATATTAATGCTTGTAACATAACATAGCATAACATAACATGATATGACATTTAGGGTTTTAAGCCTATCATTAACACAGCTGTATTTCCCATGGTTCAGCACCCACCAGGAACCTATGTTTAGAACACGTTGCACTCCGACAATCTTGCCATTTAGAGCACCTTCAGGTTAAAGTATGCATAGTCTATATGTGAAGGATAAGAATTTTCACAATTGATTAATGATAAACCCTACCCATTTGTAGAAAGATGTCTTTTATTTGCCTAAGGATCAAAAAGAGTGAGCATACCATGTCTCCTACATGGGCAAGAAATCTAATTTGTAATGCCAGATTATCCCGAGGTTTCTTGCTAACTTGGTAAAATAGCATGGAAAGCCAAACAACTTGGGAAGCTCTGGTACATTGCTATATACCTGCGGCTTCTGTCTAGAGCATATCAGGACTATCTCTCCCCCCCATTCAATTTCAAACCAATTTCATTGATCAATTCTGCATCTTGCTGCATCCTTATTTTTCAGGACCTGAAAGTTTTCCCCTTAGCTTTTAACACAACATTAATGATGGGTATTTCGTTCCGGATCCTTGGAGCAAAGATGGAGAAGGCTTCTCTGGTTTTCTATTCTTTGTAGTTTTTGTTTCTAATCTGGCAATGTCCTGCCTTCCTTTGTAACACTATCCACCAGAGATGGTTAGATTTTCAGCAAGGTATGCTGGTACCGGTGGACTTGTGAGTGATGCCGTTTGTCTTGAAGCCTGCAGGGGGAACCAACAAAGTTCTGCTTGAGTTGGATTTTGTTAAATTTCTTTAGGCCTTTGATAATGAGTGTTGGACTTGGCCTTGTCTGCAGGGTCATCTCCAAACCTTTTGCCTTTGCCCTCCACTTTTGGCTGAATTTGTTTTTGTTGGCTTTAGAACTCTGCACACTTTGCCACTGCTAACCAGTACTAACGTGCTTGTGCTCTCTCCTTAAAACATGGTAAGATTGTATTATGCCCAATTGGCACATTTACTTTACCTGTAAGCCCTAGTAAAGTGGCCCTACCTATGACCAGGGCCTATAAATTAAATTCTACTAGTAAGCCGAAAGCACTCTGTAGTATCCTGCAGCTGTATTTATCCTTCTCTCCTATTGCTTTCTCTCTTGCTGCTCAGCCAGTGTGAATGTGCTGCTTGGAATGTTGGTGTGGTGATGAATGGAATCTTTGGGTGCCTGTGAGGTGTGACAGTTGGAGTATGGGCTGAGCAGCAGGCAGGCTGATCCTGGTGGGACTACTCTACATGAACTTACCATGCTAGAACTACGACTTAATAAATCATCTTTAACTACACTTCGGCTAATGGACTTCATCATTACACACTGATTATGCCATCCATATAAGTAGTACTTTAAACACGTCTCAGGCCCTCCATTGCAGCATGTGTGTGTAGTTTTAAACTGCCAGGCCAGATAAACCTTTTACCAGGCCCAAACCTTCCTTTTAAATACATATAGGTCACCCCTAGGGTAGGCCTGGATAACCCAGAGGGCAGAGTGGTGTATTTAAAAAGTGGGGCATGTCCCTTTGAGGTTTACATTTCCTCGTAGCGAAAATCTCTTAACTTTGTTCTTCACTACTGCAAGGCCTACCTCTTCCGTAGGATAACAACGGAGTTACCTTAATACATTGTTAAGTGTAATTTCTAAATGGGAACAGGTAACCAGCTCATGTTTGGTGTCTCTGGAATTTAAAATCCTAACTTATGGTAAAGCCGATTTTAAATTCCAATTTTGAAAATGCCGCTTTTAGAAAGTTCAAAATTGTACAAATCACAGCTCGTGCACACTCAGGTAAACCAGTACCCACTATATAATCTATGTACAAAAGTTTTTTAACTTGGTGTGCACTGCCTGAAGTGGTTCCACCCTGCCACCAATTCTGATAGAAAATACTGACTAGAGCGTAATGTTCTAGACAGGATGTGCACTACCTAAAGACACCCCATTTGCGAGTGTGCATAAACAATGTATAACTATCATTTAAAACATTATGAACAGAAGAAAACAGTATTATTCGTATTTTAACATTGTTCCCTGGAAACCATAATCATACAGAAAATACAAGTAAACCATCAACCAGAACCGCCTTGATGGTGAAACTTCTTTCGTCCTTTTGTGTACCGAATATCCAAAGCAATGTGAATTTCAAAAGTCCGTTTATTCAAATCATAAACAGTGAACTGATGTTTGTTCCAAGATCCCAATGCATTTCGGGTGTTAATCCACACCCTTCTTCAGGGGATATCTATAAACAAATATGTCGAATTTACATCTCTTTGGATAATGAGCTTGTCAATGCAAGTAAAAACATTTAGAATAGTAGGGAATAGACCCATACAGTCCGGGAGGATCCTAAAAATACATGCATCATGAATTGTGTATGAATCATGAGATCAAAATACAATCTGCATATTGTTACAAGAGTAATCACCAAATGTTAACGGTGAGAGAATGACATAGAAGGTGACTAACCACTCAGAAATAATGAAAAACTGCCAAACGTGCCAAAACACCCTGTGAGTAAAGAAACGAAAATGAAGCATGAAAGGAACCCTGTATTAACTAAACCATATCTACCTAATGCGAATCCAATAACGGCCTGTGACCGAAACCACAACGAATCTGTCTGAGTGTGACTTTTAGAAAGTTGGCATTTTCTTGCCTTAGGTATTTGGTGCCTGCAGCCTGTCTCTGGGTCACATAAGTGGATGTAGTTGAGAGTTGGGCATTGTGTATTGCTCCTAGCCAGCCACACAGTGGGGAGCTTATGTGTGACTGGATAGGCCATCACTGGCAGGATGGGAAGGAGGAGCGGGGTCCAACCCTACCTATACTTGAATAGGATGTGTCCTCTCTCCACACAAAGGGCTGCATACCCCCTGTACTTAGTCTGGAGCCAGAGCCAGGAAGGCAGGGCACCTGTGCACCGCAAATGCCTGCCTCCAGAAGCTTCTCCTCACTTCAAAGGCCCAACTGCGTTTAAATACTGGACCTCAGACACCAACTCTTCAGTACACTTCTGGACCTGTAGATACTCTGCCAGGAAGAAGGACTGCTGTGCTGCTGAAAGGACTGAAAGGACTACAACTCTGCTGGACTGCAGCTCTGAAGGAACTGCTGCCAGATTGTGGTGACCTGCTGCCCTTTTGCCTGGTGAGAACAAAACTGGACCTGCAACTTCACCCTTGAACTTAGGACAACAGAGTGACTCCAACGGCTAGTCTGCTGGCTTCCCGATCTGAGCCTCGGGGAAATAAAAGGCTCCCCAACATCCTGCATCATCCCCTGGACCTAGCTGCAGTGAGATCCTAACCCTCAAGTGGTGCCCCTCAGGTCCTGGACCCTTGGTGTGGTTCAGGGAGCTGTCTTCAAGCTTTAGGGCTGTTTACACGGAGACCTCACCGCTTGCGCTGAAATTCAATGCGAAGCTCTGGCAGCCACATCTTCTCAGCACAGCATTGACTGCTAGTGAGGGACAGCAAACGCAAAGACTCCTGGCCTGCTCTTCGCACTACACCAGCAGCCTATAGCAAAGCACTCTCTGCCCTTTGTTGCCCCCTCCTTTGTGAACAGTACTCTGGGCATGGATTTGACAAGGTAAAATTTAGCTGGCCCAACCTGGTGACTGTAGCCAACCTCTGCTCAATCGCTGTCAGCCTGAAAGTGTGACTTTGACCAGATCCAGGTCAACCAGATATCCCCAGTTGGTGCTTTGTGCTTTTTGGAGCTATTTTCACTAAAACCTTTAAAAATTCAAAACATCGGATCTACTGGTAGGATTTGTGTAATTTTGGTCTTGTTTTATTCATTAAATTCTGCTCTATGTTTCTAACCTGGTGTGGGATCCCTTTTGTGTGGTGTTTTCACTTTATTACTGTTTGAATTTTTGCACAAATACTTTACACATTGAATCTAAGTTAAGCCTGACTGCTCTGTGCTAATCTACCAGAGGGTTGAGCAGAAGTAAATTCAGGGTTGACTTGTGCCTCACCCTGACAAGGATTGTGGTTGCTGGTCAACCAATAACACAGTTTCTCATAATGGGTCGCTGTGGTGTCAGGGAAGCCACAGAACAGAGTGTTGCCTTAATCCAGGTGTAAGATGATGAAGGCTTGGGGCATTGTACTGAAGACAGTTTTAATGAAAAGGTTTCATATTCCTCAGGAGGGAAAGTTGATTTTGGGCTGTCTCAGTTTTCATGGTCATGTATTCTTTGAAGGAGAGTTTGTTGTTAAGAGAAAACTGAGTTACCCAGTGCTTTGTGTTAGTGCATAAATTAATTTGACCAATTTAATTTTGGAGAGCCAGGAATACATTTGTGATTAATTGTTTTTATTACCTCACAGGAGGAATGTTACCTTGGTTAGAATGTGTTTTAGGTAGGTGTTAGATTTGGAGGTCTCTAGTTGGCAGAGGTAGGTACCTTTGACCAAATAGGGACCCTTGCGTCTAGTCAGGGTAAGGGGGTACACTCCTAAAATAACCCCTGCTCACCCCCTTGGTAGCTTGGCACGAGCAGACAGGCTTATCTCAGAGGCAGTGTGTAAAGCATTTGTGAACACATACAGTAATCAAGAGACAACACTACACATGGACACCACACCAGTTGTATATTAAAAATAAGTATCTTTTATATAGATTTAACACAAGACCACAAACGACAAAAATCCACAATAGTGTACTTCAAAAATGGTAGAATTAGCTCAGTTCTCTTTAGATGGTAAATGCGACACTTTGAGTTCAATGTACCTTTGGATGCGTAACGCTATACAACGAAAGTGTTGCAGGGAAGGTGACGCGTCGGTTCCTTACACGCAAGAACGGTGATGCGTCGGGTCCCTACTGATGAGTAGGGGATGCGTCGGTTCTTCTCGGCGTGGGGAGGTGATGCGTTGGTTTCTTACTGCGCTTCTGTGGCGATGCGACCAGCAACGCCGTGATGCGATGAAGATCCGGTGCAATGAACAAAGATGGCGTCTTCTTCTTGATGCGACACGATGCGTGTACGCCCGACGGCGACTCAACGATTCTTCTGAGCCACGACAGGCCCTCGACACGCTTCCCGGTGATGCGGCGGTGTCTGATGCAACGTCGATCCTCTTCTCCGGCGATGCGAGGCGCTTCGGCAACGATGCGACGGCCGTGCGGCGACTCAATGATTCTTCTGAGCCGCGACAGGCCCTGCGATACGCTTCCCGGTGATGCGGCGGCGTCTGATGCGACGTCGATCCTCTTCTCCGGCAATGCAAGGCGCTTCGGCAACGATGCGACAGCTGCAGCGGCGGCGACACTCTTGTCCGTTGATGCGGCGGCATCTGATGCGACCTCGATCCTTTTCTTCGGCGATGCGAGGCACTTCGGCTGCGGCGGAGATGCTTCTTCTTCGTGAGTCGCGCTTCCACCTCCTTGCGACACGCAGTCCCTCAGAATGTCCAGCACAGCAGCAGGCACTTTACAGAAAGACTCTTGGGGAGCTGGTTAGTGAAGTCTGTTGTCCCTGAGACTTCAGCAGGAGGCAAGCTCTTCTCTCAAGCCCTTGGAGATCTTTTACAAGTTGATGAAAGTACACACAAAGTTCCTTTCTCCTTTCTTTGGCAGTCAGGCAACCACTGCAGGCCAATCCCCCAAACAGCACTCAGCATAGGGATAGTCTCCTCCTCAGTTTCTCTGGTTCCTCTCCTCAGCAAAGGTTCTTCTTGTTTCCCAAAGTGATCTGATCTAAAGTTCTGGGGTTTGGGTCCCCTCTTTTATACTCATTTTCCCTTTGTTCTCTGAAGGCAGAGAGGCCTTTGCCTAGTCCAAACCAGTTCTGGTCAGTCCTGGAGCACTTTGTTGGCAAGACTCCTTCTTTCCTTTCACAGTGTAGGCCAGGGACATCAGACACACCACAGGAGGTGGAGCCAGCATTGTGGAGGGAAGGCACAGCCCTATTCAGGTCCCAGGTGCAACTCCTCCCACCCATCTCCTTGCAGATCTCTCTATTCAGCCCTGTGCTGACTCACCCTGTCTCCTGGAGTCCCCCAGCCCCTGTCACTCACAAACCCAGACAAGGAATACACAACCTAGCAGAGGCAGGCTTGGATAGTTAGGCAAGAAAATACCTACTTTCTAAAAGTGGTATTTTCAAACACAGAATGTTAAAACCAACTTCACTAAAAGTTGTATTTTATCATTCTGAGTTCAGGTATACTACATTCGTTTTCTCATGTTCCCTGGGTCAGTTAGGATTATAAGATGTAATAATCAAACTGCCCATTCTGGCCTATGTGGAACAGGTAGCCTTGCAATAGTGAAAAACGAAAATGGCTGTAATTCACTATTAGGACATGCCACACACACCAGGGCATGTCCTACCTTATACTTACAATGCACCCTGCCCTTGGGCCTACCATAGGGGTGTCTGATATGAAGAAAAGGGAAGGTTTAGGGACTGGCAAGTGGGTGCACTTGCCCAGTCAACATGGCAGTACCAGACTGCACACAGGCTCTGCAATGGCAGACCTGAGACACACTTTTACAGGCTGCTTCTGTGGGTGGCACAACCAGTGCTGCCAGCCCACCAGCAGCATTTGGTTTACAAGCCCTGGGCACACTCAGTGCACTGTACTAGGGTCTGACAAGTAAACCAGACCAACCAATAATGGAATCTCTAATCCATACACCAATTTACCATAGGGAGCACTTGCACTGTGGCACTGAATAGCAGTGGCACAGTGCCCAAAGCATCTATAACCAGCAAAAACACATGAGGCAACAGCAAAAAAATGGAAGGGAGACCCACGCCAACAGTGCCAGGTCTAACACGTGTCCCCTCCAGCTGAAATGTGGGGAGAACTACCCTATCTCCTGGGAGTTCTCTTCACTAAGGCGGAAAAATCTGGACAGACCATCAGCATTGGCGTGTTCTGTACCAGGGCGGTGTTCCACCGTGAAGTCCATCCCCTGTAGGGAAATGGACCACCTCAACAGCTTTGGATTCTCACCCCTCATCTGCATCAACCATCTGAGGGGCCTGTGGTCTGTCTGAATCCGGAAGTGAGTCCCAAACAGGTATGGTCTCAGCTTCTTCAGCGCCCAGACCACAGCAAATGCCTCACGCTCAATCGCACTCCACCTCTGTTCCCGTGGAAGTAACCTCCTACTGATGAAGGCTACGGGTTGATCTAGGCCCTCCTCATTTATCTGTGACAAAACAGCCCCCACACCATGCTCTGAAGCGTCTGTTTGAACGATAAACTCTTTTGAGAAGTTGGGTGCCAGGAGCACGGGTGCCGTGCCCATGGCAGTTTTCAGGGCCTCAAAAGCTTTCTGACAGGTGTCAGTCCAAATCACTTTCTTGGGCTGCTTCCTGTAAGTCAGCTCTGTCAAGGGTGCAACGATGCTGCCATACCCCTTGACAAACCTCCTGTAATACCCAGTGAGTCCTAAAAAGGCTCTCACCTCTGTCTGTGTCTTGGGGGGCTTCCAAGCCAGGATGGTCTCAATCTTGGGCTGTAGGGGCGCCACCTGGCCGCTCCCAACCTGGTGTCCCAAGTACACCATGGAACCCTGCCCGATCTGGCACTTACTCGCCTTGATCGTGAGGCCTGCCCTCCGCAGCGCCATCAACACTTCCCAGAGGTGGGGCAGATGTTCTTCCCAACTGGCGCTGAACACTGCAATGTCATCCAGGTAGGCGGCACTGAACTCTTCCAGTCCAGCCAACACCTGGTTGACCAACCTCTGAAAGGTGGCAGGGGCATTCTTCACCCCAAAGGGCATAACCCGGAACTGGTAGTGAACATCTGGTGTGGAGAATGCTGACTTCTCTCTTGCCCCATCAGTCAAGGCGATCTGCCAGTACCCATACGTTAGATCAAACGTGCTGAGGTACCGGGCAGCCCCTAACCGATCGATGAGCTCATCAGCTCTGGGGATGGGGTGCGCGTCAGTCCTCGAGACTGAATTGAGCCCTCGGTAGTCCACACAGAACCGGAGTTCTGGCGTGGCACCCGGTGCGGCAGCCTTTGGGACCAAGACCACTGGGCTGGCCCAAGGACTGTCAGAGGACTCAATCACCCCTAACGCAAGCATCTTGGAGACCTCCTCCTTGATGCAAGCCCTCACCCTGTCAGTTACCCTGTAAGTTTTGTGCTTAACAGGAGGACTGTCTCCAGTGTCCACATCATGGATACACCAATCAGTGACACTGGGAATCAGGGAGAACAGATCAGAAAACTGCCCCAGCAACTGGTGACAGTCATTCTGTTGCTCATGGGTGAGGGTGGAAGAGAGGTTCACACCATCCACTGACCCATCTCGCTCTGTCGCCGACAGGAGGTCAGGAAGAGGCTCAGTCTCCTCCTCCATTCCAGCATCTGTCGCTAAGAGCATGCCCACTTCGGACCTCTCCAAGTGGGGCTTCAGGCGGTTGACATGCAGGACCCGCAAGGGGTTCCTGGGAGACCGCAAGTCCACCAAGTAGGTAACAGGACTTTTGCGCTCCACCACCTCAAATGGTCCGGTCCACTTATCCTGGAGCGCACAAGGCTCCACAGGGGCCATGACCCACACTTTCTGACCAGGCTGAAGCTCTACCAGAGTGACATTCTGGTCGTACCACCGCTTCATCTCCTCCTGGCTGGCTTCCAGATTCGCCTCAGCGAGTTGCCTGAAACGCCTAGTCTGGTTCCTGAAGGCCAGCATGTAGCTATATACATCCTGGGGAGGTTTCCTGGGAGATTGTTCCCAGCCTTCCTTGACCAGACTCAGAGGTCCTCTCACTGGGTGACCATAGAGAAGCTCAAAGGGACTGAACCCTGGAGATTTCTGTGGCACCGCACGGTATGCAAAGAGCAGGCATGGTAAGAGGACGTCCCACTTATGCCTCATAGGTTCCTCAAGACCCATAATCATGCCTTTTAGGGTTCGGTTGAATCTCTCAACCAACCCATTTCCTTGGGGGTGGTAAGGAGTGGTGAACTTATAAGTTACCCCACACTCCTGCCACAGGGACTTCATTTACTTGGAAATGAAGTTTGTACCTCGGTCAGACACTACCTCTCTAGGGAATCCCACTCAGGAGAAAATTCCCATCAGTGCCCGTCCCACCACGGGGGCCGTCACTGTCCTCAGAGGTATGGCTTCCCGGTACCGGGTGGCATGGTCCACCAAGACCAGGATGAACCTATTGCCCGTGGCTGTCTTGGGGTCCAGTGGCCCCACAATGTCAATACCCACCCGTTTAAAGGGGGTGCTGACCACAGGGAATGGCTGGAGAGGAGCCTTTTGCTTCCTCCCACTCTTTCCACTTGCCTGGCAAGTCTGACAGGTCCTGCCGCGAGTATCTGAACTCCTGCGCATTTGGGGCCAATAAAAGTGGGTGACAAGCCTCTCAAAGGTCTTGTCCTGCCCCAAATGTCCTGCTAACGGCACATCATGAGCCAGCCCCCGTAGGAAGGCTCTGAAGTGCTGGGGTACCACCAGCACACGGGCTGACCCAGGCTCAGCAACCTTAGGCTCAGTATACAGGAGATCATTCTCCCAGTAGATCCAATGTGATCCAGACTGATCACCTGCTGCCTGGCCTGCAGCCTGCTGCTGCAAACCCACAAGAGAAGGGCACTTCTTCTGCTCCGCGCAGAACTCTTCCCTGGAGGGTCCTCCTTCCTGCTGCCAATGGGTCAGCTCAGGCATGTCCCCCAGTTCAGCTACCTGTTCCCCTGTAGGCACCAGGGCATCCCCCTCAGGGTCTACCTCCTCCTGGACCGTGGGAACTTCGGGGGCCGGTTTCCCATGCCCCCTGCCTCTTCTCTTTAAGGCAGGCACCTGGGCCCCCCTCTCAGGCTCCAGGTCCTCTTGAACACCCTTACTGGCTGCCATGGACCGTGTGGTCACACACGCCCAGTCAGGCAGACCCAACATCTCCAAATGAGCACTTCGCTCCACCTTAGCCCAAGGTGAGCTCTCCAAATCGTTCCCCAACAAACAGTCAACAGGTATGGCTGGCCTCACAGCTACTTGAAGAGTACCAGAGACCCACCCACTCAAAGGGAACCTGAGCCACCTTGCAGTGGCTCTCTGTGTTGTCAGCGGCAACAACTGGGTAAAATGCATTGGGGACAACCTGCTCTTCAGACACCAGGTGACACTTGACAGCTGTCACACTGTCTCCTGTGTGTCGAAGAGCCTCCACTCTATGGCCATTGATGGTCACCCACTGCCTGTACTTCTTAGTGTTATCAGGCAGTTGGGTCCTGGGGACCACCTCACAGTCTCCTAAAGAGACAAGGGACATCTCTGTGGGACCCCACCCACCTTGGACACCCCTCTCCTCCCCCAGGGCTACACTCGCCATCTGCAGGGGTGGAGCACCAGTGGGTGCTGTCTTTCCAAACTGTGGGCACTGGGGATCAACCGACTTATGACCCACCTCACCACACTTGTAGCACCTCAGCGGTCCCCTGGGAACAGGCCTACCTGTCGGGGCCCGTGCTTCTTCTCAGGGGGAGGCTGGGAACCTTTCCCTTGGTTCCCTTGGGGATTACTTTGGGGCCTTTTCAGGTACTCCCTCTGTTTACCCTTACCCCCCCACTCTTCTGCTGGGGACCCTGCCCACTCTTGGCAGAGTCTCCCACGTGACCCTTGTGGACCCGGGTGCTCACCCAGCAGTCCGCCTCCCCAGCAAGCTTCCTAGGGTTAGTCAGCCTGCTATCAATCAGGTGCTGGCGTAGCTCTGGAAAACAATTACTTGACAAGTGCTCCCATGCAATTAAATCAAAGAGCCCCTCAAAATCATTCACTTTGCTACCCTTCACCCAACCATCCAATGCTCTGCAGAAAAAAGTGACATATTCTACCCAGGTACCTGACTCCACCTTCTTGCAATTTCTAAACCTCTGTCTATACAATTCAGGAGTCAACCCATACCTGGACATCAATGCATCTTTCATGTGGCTATAAGAATTATGGACTTCAGAAGGCAAGTCTAACAGTGTGTCCCGCCCCTCACTAAGGGACTGCCCCCACAACCCCGCTCCCCAATCCTTCTCAGGGACCCGGTGGGAAGACATGGCTACCTCATAGGCTATGAACCACTGCCCAATATCATCATTCTTATAAAACTCTCTCACCACATCCTTAGGAATATACACCCTAGCTTCAACAGGCATGGACGGTGTGCTGCCACCAGAGGGAGTAATCTCTAAGCTTCTAGCTTTCAACTCCAACTCCCTCAAACTTTTCTCATGCTCCAACTGCATTCTCTTTTCTTCCAGGGCCAATCTCCTATTTTCTAACTCCAGTTGCCCACCCAACTTAGAGCTTGACAAGCTCCAATTCGTGCATCCTGTTTTCTTTCCTGTCCGCCAACTCCTCTGGGGACAGGCTTTTGGCAGAAACACTGCTACCTACTGGGGAAGTTGCTCTCTTCCCCTGTGGACCCAATGGCCCCTCCAGCTGCTCATCTGCATTCTCAGCCCCTTCCTCATTCTCAGGGGTATTCCTTGCTTCCACCCAGGCCCTCAGCGCCTTTTGGAACTCATCCTTCTTGGAGAGACCGGTCATAGCAACTTTAAATTTCCTGCAGAAGTGCTTGAGCTGTTTCACATTGTAGCATTCTAGTTTCTCCTCTTCCCACTCATAATCAACAGATGCTATGGATGCTGCTTTATCCATGGTGGTTAAACTTGGCAGTTCTTTGCAAAAATAGAAAATCCCAGAAAAAAACCAATCTACCAAAAGTATGTGGTCGCGTTTTGGTCTGCACTCACTAGTAGTGTTCACCAATCACTGTACATGAGTCACAAATGCAAGTCCAGAATTCCCACCGCTGCCACCAATGTTAGATTTGGGTGTCTCTAGTTGGCAGAGGTAGGTACCTTTGACCAAATAGGGACCCTTGCGTCTAGTCAGGGTAAGGGGGTACACTCCTAAAATGACCCCTGCTCACCCCCTTGGTAGCTTGGCACGAGCAGACAGGCTTATCTCAGAGGCAGTGTGTAAAGCATTTGTGAACACATACAGTAATCAAGTGACAACACTACAGATGGACATCACACCAGTTGTATATTAAAAATAAGTATCTTTTATATAGATTTAACACAAGACCACAAACGACAAAAATCCACAATACTGTACTTCAAAAATGGTAGAATTAGCTCAGTTCTCTTTAGATGGTAAATGCGACACTTTGAGTTCAATGTACCTTTGGATGCGTAACGCTATACAACGAAAGTGTTGCAGGGAAGGTGATGCGTCGGTTCCTTACATGCAAGAACGGTGATGCGTCGGGTCCCAACTGATGCGTAGGGGATGCGTCAGTTCTTCTCGGCGTGGGGAGGTGATGCGTCGGTTTCTTACTGCGCTTCCGTGGCGATGCGACCAGCAACGCCGTGATGCGATGAAGATTCGGTGCAATGAACAAAGATGGCGTCTTCTTCTTGATGCAACACAATGCGTGCACGCCCGACCACCGTGCGGGGACTCAACGATTCTTCTAGGCCGCGACAGGCCCTGCGACACGCTTCCCGGTGATGGGGCGGCGTCTGATGCAACGTCGATCCTCTTCTCCGGCAATGCGAGGCGCTTCGGCAACGATGCGACGGCCGTGCGGCGACTCAACGATTCTTCTGAGCCGCGACAGGCCCTGCGACACGCTTCCCGGTGATGCGGCGGCGTCTGATGCGACGTCGATCCTCTTCTCCGGCGATGCGAGGCGCTTCGGCAATGATGCGACAGCTGCAGCGGCGGCGATACTCTTCTCCGTTGATGCGGCGGCGTCTGATGCGACGTCGATCCTTTTGTTCGGCGATGCGAGGTGTTTCGGCTGCGGCGGCGACGCTTCTTCTTCGTGAGTCGCGCTTCCAGCTCCTTGCGACACGCAGTCCCTCAGAAAGTCCAGCACAGCAGCAGGCACTTTACAGAAAGACTCTTGGGGAGCTGGTTGGTGAAGTCTGTTGTCCCTGAGACTTCAGCAGGAGGCAAGCTCTTCTCTCAAGCCCTTGGAGATCTTTTACAAGTTGATGAAAGTACACACAAAGTTCCTTTCTCCTTTCTTTGGCAGTCAGGCAACCACTGCAGGCCAATCCCCCAAGCAGCACTCAGCATAGAGATATTCTCATCCTCATTTTCTCTGGTTCCTCTCCTCAGCAAAGGTGCTTCTTGTTTCCCAAAGTGATCTGATCTAAAGTTCTGGGGTTTGGGTCCCCTCTTTTATACTCATTTTCCCTTTGTTCTCTGAAGGCAGAGAGGCCTTTGCCTAGTCCAAACCAGTTCTGGTCAGTCCTGGAGCACTTTGTTGACAAGACTCCTTCTTTCCTTTCACAGTGTAGGCCAGGGACATCAGACACACCACAGGAGGTGGAGCCAGCATTGTGGAGGGAAGGCACAGCCCTATTCAGGTCCCAGGTGCAACTCCTCCCACCCATCTCCATGCAGATCTCTCTATTCAGCCCTGTGCTGACTCACCCTGTCTCCTGGAGTCCCCCAGCCCCTGTCACTCACAAACCCAGACAAGGAATACACAACCTAGCAGAGGCAGGCTTGGATAGTTAGGCAAGAAAATACCTACTTTCTAAAAGTGGTATTTTCAAACACAGAATGTTAAAACCAACTTCACTAAAAGATGTATTTTATCATTCTGAGTTCAGGCATACTAAATTCGTTTTTCTACCATATTCCCTGGGTCAGTTAGGATTATAAGATGTAATAATCAAACTGCCCATTCTGGCCTATGGGGAACAGGTAGCCTTGCAATAGTGAAAAACGAAAATGGCTGTAATTAGGACATGCCACACACACCAGGGCATGTCCTACCTTATACTTACAATGCACCCTGCCCTTGGGCCTACCATAGGGGTGTCTGATATGAAGAAAAGGGAAGGTTTAGGAACTGGCAAGTGGGTGCACTTGCCCAGTCAACATGGCAGTACCAGACTGCACACAGGCTCTGCAATGGCAGACCTGAGACACACTTTTACAGGCTGCTTCTGTGGGTGGCACACCCAGTGCTGCAAGCCCACCAGTAGCATTTGGTTTATAAGCCCTGGGCACACTCAGTGCACTGTACTAGGGTCTGACAAGTAAACCAAACCAACCAATCATGGAATCTCTAATCCATACACCAATTTACCATAGGGAGCACTTTCACTGTGGCACTGAATAGCAGTGGCACAGTGCCCAAAGCATCTTTAACCAGCAAAAACACATGAGGCAACAGCAAAAAAATGGAAGGGAGACCCACGCCAACAGTGCCAGGTCTAACAGTAGGCACTGGACATTTAGTTTCAAATGTGCCCAAGACAGTTCTTGATGTCATGAGAAACAGGGAGGTTTAAGGAAATTTGCATTTCTTACTGGCTTGATGGATCTCAATGCTGGTATAGAAGAGTAGAGTTCACAGGAATACCAATAAGTGGTTGTAGATGATGGGGACATATGGATCTCTTCTTAGTGGGCAGACACGTTTTGTGATTTTGATGTACACAACTAAACAAATTGATGTTGGTTATTGAAGTAACAAGTGAACATTTGAAGGACACAATCTAAGGACCTTGTACATGTTTGTGTAGAACTATGCTTGGTTAATTGTTTCAAAGCTGTGTTAGAGGCTGTTAAATGGTTGTGTAAGATCAGTCATAATGGGAACTTTTGGCAATGGTCAGGAAGCAATTGTTGACTATCTGAAGGGTGGCAGTTCCTGATCAGCATGGTCTGAAGGAAGACTGTTCATCCTGGACACTAATATGCTTGCCTAACTAGTTTTGGAGTTGGAGACAGATTTTGTTCTTAATGTTATTTCCATAATGGATGGAGGTTTGGGCATTAGCTGGCAACGTCCTTTGGATTCAGGGTAGGTTCTTTAATAGTGTGAGCATCTGTATGCAAAGGTACCTTTCATGTGGCAGACGTTAATTATTTTGATGGGGAGTGTGGCAGTATCTCCATGGAAGGTTTATTTTATGAAGGAGGATAGAAACTCTAACCCAGAGATCAGCCTTCTTTGCAACCTCTCTGGGTACAGTGATCTTATATTCAATCAGGTGTTGATGCAGCTCTGCAAAAGTAATTACTGAACATGTTCTTTGTCATGAATAGATTGTACAGCTCAGCATAGCATAGTCATTCACTTTACTACCCTTCACCCAACCTTCTAGTGCCTTACTGGAGTAATCCACAAAATCACCCAGGACTGGTTAGGTAGTTTCTGGCTGTGCATAAACTTCACGTTGTATTTTTCAAGGAGAAGAGCAAAATTGTCAACAAGGGTGTCTCTCCAAGTGACTGGTTTTTGCTTCCAGAAACTAGCCCCCCAAATCTTCCTCTAGGACTCTGTGCATGCACAAAGCTCCCTCTTAGGCCTGTTTCGGGGATGGTTAAGAGTTCAATGTTTCCCATGTCCTTTGGGTAAAAGCAGTCCAAATTGACTATTCATAATGTTGCGATTCTGATGGTCACAATTTTGTCAGTCCATTGTTTCTCAATACTTTCTTTTCCCCATTCTCACGGATACTTGCCGAGTCTTTCTTGGCACTCTCCTCATGATAGGTCAATGTGTCCTTGACATCTCTCACTCCGCACACAGGCTGTACCCACGTGGTTCAGCTCCATTATTTCTTCCGCTTAGAGGCCATCTTTGATTTCTTGCATGACCTCATCTGTCTCGGCAGCCATTTCCACAGCATGGCCTAACAGGCCCGAACGAACTATCATAAGAACAAACACAATCAAAATTAAAACAAAGAATATAAGCCTTTCTGTTTACCACCCGTCATTCTAAGAACCCGTGTTAGGTGTTACCTAGCAGAAGCGACATTTAAAGCCATTTTACTTACCATCCGCATTCTTTGCCACAATACAATTTTACTACATAGCATAAATCATGCGATTTTACTCTAATTAGTACGCAAATCACAATATTAGTATCAACTTACTTCACAATTGTAAATAAATTAGATTTTGCACAAAATAGCAGTTACCGTTTATGTAATGTTTATTAAAGGTGCATTTGTTGGTTAATTCATCAAACAATTAATACCGTTAATTTATTATTCTTATCAAGGGGGTTACAAATTTATTTTATTTACCTTGCTCCATCAATTCCCCCCTTTGGTGATTTTTAATATCACCACAAAAACCTTGTTATACAATTTATCAGATAAATGTTTCTTGTCCACTTGCTTTTGTTAGTTCACACAACAGTGTTTTTCTCATCTTGTCTTTTGACCTTTTGTATATGTTCTCTTTCAATTCTTCTAATTCTATTTCTCCCATTTCCCGTTCTATTTCTTTATTTTTCTCATTTTCTCTTTTTATTCTACTTTGTGTTTTTCTCCTTTTTAATACACACATATGCTAACTTTGCTGACAACATTGCTAATATTATCACTGTTACTGATATTAGTATTTTCCCAATAAGAGAACCACCTATTTCTGTGAACCATTTCTGTATTGAGGAAAAACTCTTACCAAGTTTCTCCCAGGCGCCTTCAACCTCCAGTGGAGCAATTTCTTTGTGCAAATCAGTAATATTCTTTATATACTTCTGTATATTTTCACTTTTATCTGGAATGTAAGTGCAACAATGTTGGACTTTCAGCATTCCACAGACTCCACCCTCTTTTGCCAAAACAATGTCAAGGGCAAGTCGATTTTGCATTACCATAGCTCTCATGGCAACCATTTAGGTATTTACCATCAAGAACCCTCCAGCAGTATTCGCTGATAAACGATCTACTACTGTGGACAATTTCCGAATCTTAAATGCATTCAAAGATATACCCACTGCTGGTATCAATGCTCCAAAAATGTCACCTACTATCTCTGAAAAACTTTCCCTCCTTCTACGTGTTAATGTTTTACCCATCTCGTGTATTCCTTTTTCTCCTCTCTCCACATGAAAAATCTTTGGAAAAACCAGGCCTAAATAACATGACCCATACCAGTGGTCCGGCAACCTATAATAAGCTCTATTTCCACAAATATAATAGATCCCTGGAAATATTGGATCTTTTCCTCCTTTAAATCCCCATCCTCCTAAAATTTTATATGTATCTCGGCATTCACTGGAACCCACGAAATAGTTATCATATATAGTCCTATTTCTACTAATACACAAAATGTCCCTGTTGGGGCCAATCCAAAACCATAGCTGCATTTGTCTCTCCTTTGTCATGATTTTTCTCTTCAAACGCCCAAAGTGGTGTTTTTGTCTTTTCTTCTATTACCTTTCTTTGAAACTTAACTCTTCTGTTTTCTACCATCTCCAAGAAGACCTTTTCCTCTTTCTTTAATTCACAGGTAAGATTGTGTCTAACTACATACTCTAATGTTAAATCTTTATTTTCTAAGAAAAATTCACCAAACATTTTTGCTTCTTTCGCCTTATTTAGTTCAGGAATTATAGGAACTTTCGCAAAAACAGTGTTTATGTCAGTGTAATAATACTCTAATCTACCTGTTTTATAAAATAAACTAGCTAGAACACTGCAAGTTATCCCATACGTCAAAGGAAGGTGATGATAGGTCACACCTTCTGTGACAGACGCAGGTAATTGCATACAGACATAACAATCCCTTACATCCATTGTCTCTACATATTCATACAACAGTTTCGTGAAGACATTCTTGGAGAAGTCAGTTATAGACTTATCCTTATGTAAATCAGTACTATCTACTAATGCTGTAGTGTTTTGTGTTTTAGCTTCTTTATCCTTTTTCATGTTATTCCCTATTACAGATGTTTCTTCTACAACTAACCTCAATGGAATTATTATTGCTAAAATAAGCCAAATAAACATTATTAATCCTGTACAAAAGAAACACATTCTACACCATCTACGTAAAAACTCACATCTAGATTTTCTATTCTCAGTGTCTACCATTTTGTACTATTATCTAGCTATCTATAGTTTTGTACAGAAAATGTATCACCACACCTCAGAATGACTTCTCAGCCACTCTACCCTTTTACTTTGTCTCGTTTTGGTGCTTTCTTCAGCTCCTTTCAGAACTCTTTTTTGTCTCATTCAGGTTTTTGTGTCCAGTCCGGGTTTCTTTCTTTATCTTTTCAGGTTTGTTGCACTTCACTTTCACCCATTTGTTTACAGCTTTCGTCTGGGCTCTCGTGATTGTTATCCTCTTCTTTAATGTCGGTCAATGCGATGTATACCCACTCAGGTGACTTATATTTCAAATTAGGTCTCTTCACTCTTTTTGTTTTCTGTAATTGTTTTCCACTTTGTTTCCCTTGTCCCTTTTGACTTGTTATTTCATTTACTTGTTCCGCATCATTCCTGTTCAAATTTATTATCTTTTATCTCAGTCTTTTAACTTCGTGGGGCCAATTGTCTCCTTTTCTTGGCCTTTTTGATTTGATTTCCTTTTCCTCTCCTTCAGCTCTCCAAGTTCTCTTTCTTGGTCCTAGTCTTTGCTTTCTTTCTTCTTCGCTTTCTTCTGATTCCGTTTCAGACCTTACTTAACTTCCTCTAACCTTGAACCTTATGATTTCTGTTTCGTTATCTGAATCCGAACCTTCTTGTGTCTCCTCTGTTGGTATGTTTGATTCTATCCCTCCTCGATTGTCTTCCGAATTTTTATTAATCTTTCTGTCTGAATCTAAATTTCCCTGTGTTTCTTCTATTTGTTGGTCTGTCCCTACTACTCCTCGGGTTTCTTCCGCTTCTTCCTCTATCTCTCTATCTGAATCTAAGTCTCCCTCAGTTAGTTCAACTATCTCTGGAGGAATTCTTCCATAACTCGTACTTGGTTGTTCATTATCACTGTCTCTTGGTTCAGTTTCTTCGTTTATAATGTCAGTTCTTGTCTTTCTCTTTTGTCTTTCATCAATTTCAGGTTGGTCTGTTTCAGATGCTGAACTGGTATCTGATATTTCCAGATGTCGACTTACAGGTCGAGCTTCAAAATCTGGAACTTCGATTGTTTCAGGTTCTTCTTCAGTTGTCAAACTTGTACCTTGTTCTTCCAGATGTCGACTTTCAGGTCGAGCTTCAGGATCTGGAACTCTGCTTGTCTCAGGTTCTGCTTCGGATGCTGAGCTGGTATCAGATATCTCCAGGTGTCGACTTACAGGTCGAGCTTCAGGATCTGGAACTCTGATAGTGTGACTGGCATGCACCCAGTTTTTCACTCCTGCACATTTGACGGCAGTTGTTGTCACCAGGATCACTTGACGTGGCTTATCCCAGCGAGGAACCAAACAGTTTCTTCTTCTGTGGACGTTTATGCGGACCCAGTCTCCTGGACTCAAATCATGAGCTGGTTTTCTTTCAAAAGTGGTCGCATCCGGCCCAACCTGATGAAACACAGAATGTACCACATCAGCCAATCCTTTGCAATGGTCCAATACGAGATCATCAGTTATAGTCAGCAGTTTTGGTTGACAGGTACATGTGCTTGTCTCATTGCTCATCCCATGATTATTTCATGAGGACTTAGACCTGTTTTTCTGTCAGGTATGCTTCTGATAGTCATCAGCACCAATGGTAGGGCATCAGGCCATTTGAGTCCTGTGGCTTGACACATTTTCCCTAACCTATTCTTTATTGTTCCATTTACTTGTTCTACCACTCCAGAAGCCTCTGGTCTGTAAGCACAGTGCAATTTCTGTTGAATGTCAAGAGCTTCACATATCAATTGGATCAGTTCATTTTGGAAATGTGTTCCTCTATCTGTTTCGATCGTTACTGGAAAACCATATCTCGGAATGAACTCTCTCAGTAGGAGCTTAGCTACAGTAACTCCATCATTCCTTCTTGTTGGATAGACTTCCACCCAACGAGAAAACAAACAAACGACCACAAGAACATATTTCAATCTGTTGCTCGGGGGCATTTCAATAAAATCTAGTTGCATTCTAGTAAAAGGACCTCCTTCACGTCCTATTGTTCCTAGACTCACTACTGTTTTCCTTCCTGGATTTATCTGTTGGCATGTAAGACATCTTTGACAGAGACTTTCAGCTATAGCTCTAAATTTTGGGTTGTACCAAGTCTGTCTGAAAAGTCTGATCATGGCATACCTACCAATATGAGCTTGTCCATGGTACATCCGTGCCATGTTAGAAATCATGCTATCAGGCATAACTGGTCTTTCATCTCTATAAACCCAAACGTCATCTTCCTCTCTTTGTCTGCAACCTGCTTTTATCCAGCCATCTTTCTCCTCTTCGTTTGCTTCTTCCTGCAATTGTCTTACCTCATCCCATGTTTCGACAATGTTAGTAAACAGCAAGGGACATGAAACATTCTCTTTTTCTCTCCTCCTATTCAGTGAGACCATATTTCTGGCACAATATTGGGCTATTTCGTCCGCATACTGATTTCCCATAGTAATATAGTCCGTCCCATTTTTATGTGCAGCGCACTTCACCACTGCAATCTGTTTAGGCAGCTGTATCGCCTCAAGCAATTTTTTCACAAACTCACTGTTCCTAATTGGAGTTCCTGCATACGTCAAGAAACCTCTCTGAGACCAGATCTGTCCAAAATCGTGGACCACTCCGAAGCCATACTGGCTATCTGTGATCACCGTAATTCGGACATTCTTTCCCGGTTTGCACGCCTGAATCAGAGCAATCAGCTCAGCTACTTGGGCTGAACGTATCCCTCTCAAACAAGATGCTTCCATTATAGCAGCTACTGTACACACAGCATATGCAGCACTTAAAACTCCTTCACTTGCCCTCAGACATGATCCGTCCACAAACATCACATAATCTGATTCTTTCAAGGGCTCATCTTTAATATCTGGACGAGGCTTTGTGCAAAATTCAAGCACATCCAGACATTTATGATCGACTTCATCCTTAACTCCTACATTTTCTTCGTCTGGCAGTGAAGTTGAAGGATTCACACTTGTGCATCTGTCAATGGTTACATTGTCTGCACTCAAAATCACCTTTTCGTACCTAGTCAGCCGACTATGCGTCATGAATTGGGTTTTGGTTCTAGTCAGAAGAATTTCAACAGAATGTGGAACATATACTCTCAGTGGATATCCCATTACAATGCCTTCACTGTGTTCCAAACCCACACAAGTAGCAGCCACTGCTTTCAGACATCCAGGCAACGCTTTTGCTACTAGGTCTAAAACAGCTGAAAAATAAGCAATGGGTTTTTTCATTTTTCCATGCCTTTGCACTAACACTGAAAGTGCACATCCATCTCTCTCACTACAATACAGCTCAAATTCTTTTTCATAATCAGGCATTCCCAACGCCGGTGCTTCACACAACTTTGTTTTCAGTTCTTTAAAAGCTTTCATTTCTTCCTCATTCAACTCAAACAGATCTTTGACATCTCTTTTTGTCAATCGCTGTAAAGGTTTTGCAATTAATGAAAATCCACTTATCCACTGTCGGCAATATCCAACCATTCCAAGGAACATTCTCACCTCTCTCTGTGTCATCGGAGCTCCCATTCCTCGGATAATCCTTATTCTTTCTGTCGTTACCTTTCGCATCCCTTTCTCAATCTTATGATCTAGGTATTGTACTTTCTGTTGACAAAATTGCAGTTTTGACGGAGACACTTTGTGCCCTCCTTCTGCCAAGTGATTCAATAAAGCGATTGTGTCAGCAACACATGCTTCTTTAGTCTTTGATGCCACTAATAGGTCATCAATGTATTGGACCATTACATATTTTTCAGGCATTCTTAAATCTTCCAATGATTTCTTTAGGATCTGATTAAAGATTGAGGGACTTTCTGTATACCCTTGAGGAATTCGGCACCATGCCAAAATACGCTCTCCGAACCGGAACGCAAATAATGGCTGGCTCTCTGGGTGTAACGGAATAGAGAAAAATGCATGGCACAAATCAATAACTGTGTACCATTCTGCATCATGTGGAATCTGATACAGTATTACAGCGGGGTTTGGCACAATTGGACAGCAAGGAATAACGATTTTATTTACCTTCCTCAAATCTTGCACTATCCTATATGTCCCATTCGGCTTTTTCAATCCCATTATAGGTGAATTACATGGGCTACTCATTATTTCTTTCAAAATTCCTTGTTCGATCATTTTATTAACTACGGGTGTTATTCCTTCAATAATTTCTGACGTTAATTTGTACTGTTGAGTATTTGGGTAATTTGTTCCTTCTCTTACAGTGCTTTTTACATGGTCTACTCCTCTCATTAACCCAATGTCTTCGCCTGTGAAATCCCATACATCAGATCTGACTGTTTCTTTCAATTCAATTGGGATTTTCTCTGCGTCAAACACAGGAAACATGTCATTTACTGGTTCTAGTTCTGCCATTGTCATTTTATACAGAACATCTTCATCAGGTGTCTGAAAAGCAATACCATCTGGAGTACAATAGATGGTGCAATTCATTTTACAAAGCAGATCGCGTCCTAGCAGGTTTACAGGACTGCAATCACATACCACGAACCGATGCATCTCTTTGAATGGTCCAACTTTTACCTCTACTGGTTTGGTAAGAGGTGCTTTAATCTGTTGGTTTGAAACACCTACAACTTGGATATATTCTCCTGAGAGAGGAAGGTTTGGAATTTCCACTGATCTAACAGTAGAACGGGTAGCTCCAGTGTCCACAAGGAATGTAACATTTACACCATTCACTTCTCCATCCACAAATGGACCTGACTGATCTACCTCGAGAGTTGCGCCAAGCACGCACTCTTCCTCCTCTCCTAGGCACCGTCATAAACTTTCATCCGATTCATTTCCATCCTGCCGTAAACAATACTGCGATACTGCAGCTGCACGCGGCAATTTTGTTACCTGCTCTCCTCCGTAGAATCCTGTTTCTGCACTGTATCTCTGGGGGTTTACACTCTTGGGAAGAGGTGGTTGTGGCACCTGACTCTGTTGAGTAACTACCTGCGGTTGTTGCAGCTGTTGGTAACTCACCTCATTCTGCACCTGCGGATTTAATGGTTGATTTTCCATATTAGCTTTTAGAGGAAATTTACACTAGTTTCTCCAATGCTCTAACTTTCCGCAATTATGGCATGGCCATTTCTTTTTAGCCTCTTCTATACTCATTTGACCTTTTCCCTTACCTATATTCGGTTTGGATTTAGTCTGTCCTGCATCACCAGTCTGATTATTCATTTGAGCTTCTTGTTTTTCTGCAACCTTTACTTGTGCCCACATCGCTTTTTCTTTTAGTTTACGTTGTCTACACTCGATGTCATCACTACAGTGTTTGGCATACCTTAATACTTCATCTACAGTGCTATTCTGCCAACACAACATATGCTGCTTAATCTTTTCACTTATCTCGGGCTTCAATCCATATACAATTCTATATACGAAATGACTCATGTCCTTTTCACTCAAAGTCTCATAACCGCTATACTGTTTGAAAACCAAAAGTAACCTTTCATAGTAGGCGTGTACAGATTCCTTACTCTCCTGAGTCGTTCTATCAATCTTTACCCAATCAGTCTCTTTCGGTGGAATTTTATTTTTCAAAAACGTGATAGCCTGCTCATACTTTCTCATCACTTCTGAACCTGGCGCTCCGGTTTTTGCATCTCTAGGATATTTTTCCGTTGGCCAATCAATTGTAATCTTACATTTTGTCCATAAATCTGCTGGTACTACAATGTCAAACAATCCATCCAGATCTACCCACAACACCTTTGAAACTTTGACAAATCTTTCCACTTGTCTATACCATTCTACAGGTTTCTCTCTCAATTTCGGGAAATCATTTGTAAAGGACAATATATCTTGTCTGGGCCATGGAACATGTACATAGCTACCTCCTGGAGTTTCCCTCATTGGATATTCCAGCACTATTGGTTCCTTTTCTTTCACCGGAAAAGCCAAAGATGCTTTATTGGTCGTTCCCTCCTTTCTTCTTATCCACCTGCTCCTCCCTCTGTCCACATCTCCCCATTTTCTCAGTAACACAATCAGTTCCTTTATCTGTGTTAATCGTCCTGATGTGTTCAGAGTTTCTATATCCTTTTCACTAAAATCTACCCTATACAGTTTCTGCAAACCTCTGATTTTTCCAAACTCTACTCCCAGTTCATTCGCTGTTTCTTCCAATTTTTCATGCAAATTTGTAGCTCTCCAAGTGATACTCTTACACATAAACATAAGCTCTTCATCCTGATAAGATTTCAATCTTTCTGTACCAATAGTCCCTAAAATCAACTCTTCCATGTCTATTTTTAGTCTGATTACATCCAACGGTTGTGGTTCTGCATCTTTCTTCTGCAAATTCCTCATCCACTCATTTAATTCTTCTGGAGTCGGACCTACAGGGGTACTATTTATTTCTATCCAATTTGTACTTCTCTCTGGGGTCTCAGTTGCTGACTCAGTTCCCATAGGAATCCTATTTATCTGACTCTCATTAACTGTCAAATTAGTAGGTGGACTCGATCTATATGAGCCAACCAGATCTCTTGTCTCTCTAGTTTCTGGAATTATCCCTTCTCTCATTCTTTGCATATTCGAGTTCATTGGAATTGTCAAGGAATGCTCATCTATTCTTTGGTTTTCAAATACCGATATTACTGGTCCTATTGTCACTGGCACAGTCACTGCTTCCATGTTCATAGTTAATTCTCTTATTTTCTCAGTCAATTCTCTTGTGGTTCTTGCTAACTCAGCTCAATTACCACTATCAGACTTCTCATTCTGTGGAGTTTCTGATTTTTCATTTGACCTATTTATTTCATAACTTCGTTCAGGGCTTTGATTCCTCCCAGTTTCCATTGGTGGTGCATTCGGTGTCACCACCGCAGAATTCTGTTCATATGGAGGTGGTTTTCTGTTTAAAATGTCTTCCAGCAATTCATCCTCTGTTTCGCTACCTCCATACCCATACCTTTCCGTTACTACATGTTTCTTTTTCTCTGTACACTTTCTCCCTGTAACTTCTTCAACTGTTCTGGCTGGAAACAAACCATCCGTCATATTAGCATATCTCCATCGTCTCATTCTATCTTCATGATTCATTCCCCATACTCTCCCATGAACTGAACTATAATTCTTTGCACCTCTGTGTCTTTCTCTTTCATACATCTCATCTTCCCATTCACCTAACGCTTCAAACTGTGTTGGTCTGGGTCTTGGTTCAAGTTTCATCATTTTCTCTCTCAAATTCCGAAGTACAGCTGTGCTAAACGAACCGTTTTCTGGAAAAGCCAATACTCCATCGTTCTGAGTATATTTTGTCCAATTTTCCAACCAAATGCAAGTATGATAACCATATTTCAACATCATATGAGAAGCTGGCGTTTTCGGCGGAGGAAGTACTTCTCCTTCCCTAGTCACTATCTTCTTGTCCTTCTTGAAAAAGTTTTTAATCTTCGCCATCCATGACGGTTTCTCTCTACAATACTCATAGTAAGCCATATTGCACGATTCTTTCTTTCTGACAACCTCACAACTCTGTTCTTTTTACTGTTTGCTATTCGGACCTATCCCAGCGCGTCTCACGCCAACACACCAATCCGAAAGCTCTACGTCACTCTCAACTGGCCAATACCAACGCGTCTTCACACCAACGCACCAATCAGAAAGCTCTTCGTTTTCCCACCACTGGCCAATACCAGCATGGTCTTTGTCAACGTCAGTTCTACTCCTGACCCTTCCTTTACAAAAATTATCGGCAGTTTTTTTTTTCTTGACTGAATTTGTATTAGTTACAACGTAAAACACATTACCATTGTCTGTTTTCGCTAAACAAAAGAGATAGTTTTACTCTATCTTGCAAGAATACTGTTTCGTTCGATAAGTGTAGCACTTCCCTCTACCTTACCCTTCTCTCAAGCAAGGGGTAAACCCGTTTCTCTGGGGATAAAACACATGTGGAGACTACACTGCTCCTGAGAATTAAGGCCAGAGTTTCACAAGAAAACCGGTTGCTATTTCACTCATACGCGTTTTATACATGAAATGTCCCTATCATAACACAATCCTGTGTTATCACCAATTTTGAAAAATCAGACAATGCACAATTCCATGTGACTTCTCTTGCCACACGTGTCCACTTCCTACTTCCCGGAAGCTTCAAAATTTCAACTTACACATAACATAATACAATTCGACACGAAGTGTTAGACATGAATAATCAATAATCAATAATCAATAGTCACCAAACTAATCTATAGAAACCATAACTCTGATACCAAGAAATCTGTTCCAGCGCGGCTAATATAAATTTCTCCTTTGGACACGAATCCAGGTAAATCATTCACATCAACTATACCATATGACGGTGGGGCCCATAACACCGCATATCATACACTCAGTCGTTCACTGGATTACACACCAAGGAGAAAAATGAGTTGCTGGAGGAACAGGATACCTTGTTAAATTTGATAGATTAATACTTTAAACATCATATACATTTAGCTTTAAATCCTGTCGGTTCTAAACATCAAGGTACTCCGCTCTTTGGCCGATAGACCAACTAGTAGAATAAGTTGATGGTGATTAAGACCAACTCAATCATTTAAAACCCTGTTAAATGTCAAACGTATCAATGAACTAAAGAACCACAGACTCATAGTTAATTTGAATGAAATTTTATCTAATTTCTTGCTTGCACGAGTGAGATTCTTAATTTATAAATTACCTTAATACATTCATAACATTTATATATGAAATTCTGTAAAGAAATTACATTTATGCATTACCTATTTAAATGCAGATAGGATTGGTTCACCAAAAAGAAGATAAATCGTAGATCACAGAATAGACTCCCAAACTGACTGACTGTCCCGCTAAATGGCCTCCTCGACGGGGACCTCCCGTACAGATTTCCCGCAACGGTTTCGTTCCTTCCCCCGTCAAGTTCGAAGTCAATGGCAGCAATGGGTTCAAAAATCAGCATTCACCTCAGCATTAACTCCAGCATTAACTCCAGCATTAACCCCTCCCATATAAGAGCAGTCCCTCTTATATCCTACTTCTAGCTTACTACACAAAAAGTTGCAATCCTTGGGGGCAGGAATCACGCTAATTGGTCCATTTGAGGGGTGGCGAAGATCACCTCACGCCTTCCTTGTTCAAACTGGTTTCGGGGATGGTTAAGAGTTCAATGTTTCCCATGTCCTTTGGGTAAAAGCAGTCCAAATTGACTATTCATAATGTTGCGATTCTGATGGTCACAATTTTGTCAGTCCATTGTTTCTCAATACTTTCTTTTCCCCATTCTCACGGATACGTGCTGAGTCTTTCTTGGCACTCTCCTCATGATAAGTCAATGTGTCCTTGACATCTCTCACTCAGTGCACAGGCTGTACCCACGTGGTTCAGCTCCATTATTTCTTCCGCTTAGAGGCCATCTTTGATTTCTTGCATGACCTCATCTGTCTCTGCAGCCATTTTCGCAGCATGGCCTAACAGGCCCGAACGAACTATCATAAGAACAAATACAATCAAAATTAAAACAAAGAATATAAGCCTTTCTGTTTACCACCCGTCATTCTAAGAACCCGTGTTAGGTGTTACCTAGCAGAAGCGACATTTAAAGCCATTTTTCTTACCATCCGCATTCTTTGCCACAATACAATTTTACTACATAGCATAAATCATGCGATTTTACTCTAATTAGTACGCAAATCACAATATTAGTATCAACTTACTTCACAATTGTAAATAAATTAGATTTTGCACAAAATAGCAGTTACCGTTTATGTAATGTTTATTAAAGGTGCATTTGTTGGTTAATTCATCAAACAATTAGTACCGTTAATTTATTATTCTTATCAAGGGGCTTACAAATTTATTTTATTTACCTTGCTCCATCAGCCTCAACCTATTTCTCAATGGCATTCCCCAGCACAATCTAGGCACCAGGTATTTGGGGGTGTGGACCCTTTTACCTCCTCTAGGCACCTCTGTGTCATTTCCTCACCTACACTGGACTCCGTGACTCTCTTGGCTTTCAGGTGCAATTCTTTCTGGCTCATTTCATGTGCCAGCAGTACGTTCTTCTCCTCTTAAGTTAGCCTTTTTTAGGTCTCGCGCCTAGCGTTGCAGTGCGCAGCACTGCTCGCGCAGCGCGAGACCTCTAGAAAGGGCTTCTGAAAACGACCCACACGCTCTTGCGTGTGGTTTTGTTTTCAGAAGCCCTCATTGGCTGTAGCGTGCGTTGTTTGTGAAAAAACGGCACGCGATTGGGCAAAGGCGGGTGCATGTCCCGCCTTTGCCGCGCCCATTCCCGACGGTGGCCAGAACGCGCAGCAGCGCGCGTTCGTCTCGCTTTTGCTGCCGCGCTCTCTAGCCCCCGCTCCTATGTGGTGCGCGCGCACTACGTTTACTTTCAGAAACCACACATTTCCTAAGCTGCGATTTTACACCGCGCTGTTTATTTATTATTTTAGCTTGCACGAGGGTCTGTGGCATCTTAGTGATGATAACACCCAGTCTCGCGCACCTGCCGCCGCCCGGCGAGTTAACATGCTAGCCACACGTTCTTATTACTAAGAACACTAATCATTATGTGTGACTCCCGAAGGTTCGAACCCGGGTGGGTGCAAATTGCCGAGGTAATCACGATTACCCGCAGAACAGCAGTAAAACGCAAGCAGCAAATCCTAGCGTGAGACTCCAGGTAATGGCTTCCAAAAGGACCACACCCCGAAGTGCCTCAGTCCGTCTTTAACATAGACCAAGGCCTCTAGTGCTTGGGACAGCGTTAAAATTCTGTGCTCTACCTCCAGGGTGCGTGTTTTTTTATAAATCGAACTCGATTCTGCTGCTACAGACTGATTTTCAGATACCACGCCTAGTCATCAAAAGTCACACAGGTGCTTGTGGGCCCCAGGGGCGGCCTCGTAAAGCCTTTCGCCTGGCCTCGTGCCCGAAGGGCGAAGGCGATTTAGACATGGGTTACATCGACTGAGTTTGCTAAAATAAAAGTTATGGTTTGGGGCCACAAAACCTGGACATTGGGAGGCACAGCACAAGCCGCACGATATGCTCCTCTCATAGAATGCTAAATAGTTTAAGAACCCGCAACAAGAAGTGTTTTAAGGACCAAAATAAACACAGACTAATTATGCAGTTAAGTAAAGGCCCACGCCGAAATTTATAAGCGACCTCTCAGCTAGTCACAAGTATACAACTGTACCATCACAGCTAGATGCGGACCCCAAACCGCCACAGTAAACAACCCCGCTCACCTAAGCTCCTCTCTCCTCCGCCAGCAGCTCGCCCTAGACTAAAATGCATGCACCTGAACAACAGGGCCTGTGGAAACTCTTTAAAGCTCCCCGGCCACTGCCGATGGCGCGCTGGCATTGGTGGGGGGGGGTGTCACGTGTCCGTGCACTGGCTGAACCAGTTCCTCCTATGTTTTTGGGGTGGGATCACAGCGACTGGCCCTTACTGTTCTTGTTATGCAGGAATACGTCTCTCAAATGGCAGCATTCCTCTGTGCGCACAGGGTTGGAGGCGGACATCAAAGTCAGGTGAGTCAGAGAGCCTGTGAGCTGACATTTGAGGGGCCTGTTGAACCAGTGTCGGATAAATTCTAGGTTGTGCTATAGGTATGAGTAGCTCCTCTTTTTCATATGCATTCTGGTACTGGCAGGGGCATAAACCAGCCCCCCACAATGCAGCATCTCTGCCCAGGACCTCTGCACATACGAGGGTACCAGCCTCGATGACATTTCAGGATCCTTTCACCAAATATTGGAGAGTAGCCCCCTCATTCGGCTCAGTCTGGCTGACTACAAGTACCAGAATGCAATGGAAAAGGCAGGCTACAATAAACTATTCATGCATCCATAGGGCAGCCTGGGCTCTTATGAAGCCTGAATGTTTAGCAGAGGTTTAGCGTTTTTTGTGTCCTAATTCGTGTTTGAGTACCTCCTCCCACCCAGGAGTTTTCTATGCATTTTGTGACTTAACGTCAGAACTAGATTGCTCTTTGGGGCAGTATCGAAAAGACCTGCCTAGGGGAGGGTAGATAAAGGTACAACACCCCACACCTCCAACACCAGTTGTGGGCAGATTGTTATAACTCTCTGCTCTGTCTTCTATAAAATACCCAATACTTTCATAATTTCCTGAAAGTTGTGGTTTGTTTATAAATTGTTCTACGAATGCCTGTGTATTTTTTTTTTTTTGCGGCCCCAAGTACAAAACCGATTTACCAGATCTCTCAGGTGACAAGGGGTAATATGTAACTATCAAACTTGCTGCCACGTGTTTTTTAGCGAATTATACTATGCATGATGGGAACATCATGAAATTAGGTAAATATTTGGCATTGCAAGTAGTTATTATGCAGTTGAAGTCGTTATTATTATAAAACAAACTACAAGTCCCAGAATCCACGGTGGTACTTGTTAAGGAAGGCCTGGCTGAAGTGGACCATCATGCTACAGAACCAGTAGACAACTGACATGAATTTTCTGACCGGACGGTAAATGGCAATTTTCATATTTTTTTCCCCAATGTAAAAATGTTAACTTAATTGGCCATGAAAAATTAAGAATGTGACTTCTGGAATGCCGTAGTTTAAAAGTAAACATCCCCCATTAGCACGTAGGCGTTCTCTCAACAGGCCCCATTTTGCATGCTCATTTGTGGCCCCAACAGCTCGGGAACCGGCTTTATCCGCACCGGATTGGAATAGCGGTCAGGTGGGGCATGGCCGGCGTAAAGTGTCGGCAGTCCCCCGTCAGGGTCCATAGTGAGTGTAATGATGAACAGTGCAGGTGTAGGGATCTAAATCCCCTACACTGCACATTGGATCTGAGGTGTTATTCTGAGTAGACCAACAGAAACAAAGCGGTGTAACAACACATCACATATTGCATTCTGGGAATTGTAGTCTTCTCGGTTTTAGTATCCCGAGACAAAGGGTCAGTAACGCCTAAAAACAACGTTTTGCATCAGAAAATCCCTGGGCTGTATACACTGTGCGCCGTGGCATGAAATGGCGTGTCAACTCCAAATCTCTATAATTTTAACAAATCTAGGGCTGAAAGGGCGCCTTGCCAATGAACATGACGTCATTCCACGAGGGGTAAGCTGACTGGAAACATAGCGGTATTCCTGGGTTCTGCCATTCAAAATTACTACATTTCAACCATTCCTAAACTACTTGATGGATGTATAACTTTCCCCCAAAATATTCCCGGACTGGTGTTCGAATACCAAACAAGCATTTACAATGCAATAGGTCTCGCATTACTGAAAGTTTGAGCTATTGGTGTTGCATTATTATTAGCAACGCCAATAGCTCAAACTTTCAGTAATGCGAGACCTATTGCATTGTAAATGCTTGTTTCCTCTTAGGCTCTCTCACCATCTTCCTTTCTCTTTGCCTGGGCTCTCTTTGCTTCTGCCTTTTTCTCCTCAAGTCCTAATACTAGTAAAAAGATAGGGCCCATTGAAAGGCAAACGATCAGCGGTGACTATGCAGAAAAGATGGATTTCCTTACATTTGCTCAAGAGGGTCTTGGGGGCGCATATTTGTAATATAAATGAGCCTACAAGACTACATTTCAAATTGTGGTTGGCTTAAAAGCTAGAACTGAATGAAGTCGCCCTGAACACAACATTCACAGTTGCTAAAAACATTGTTAACATATTTTCACTAAAACCAAATGTCTCTTTGTACTCCGTCACTTGGCAAGTAGAAAATATGTTTTTTACTTAACGAAAATATTCAGCTTTTTTAAACATAATTATTATTAGTTGAAATAAGCTGTTGTCCAGGTAAAAGATCAAGCTCGAACACAAGCCTTATAGTATTAGATTCTTGAAAATGGATAAAAATGGTCTTTCTATGTTCAAACTGCACTCTGGTCCTTGACTACCGAAGATGCATCGTTTTGCTTTTGAGCGCAATTTTTCTCTGAGCCAGCTTCCCTGCATTGCAGTATTCCTGGTGTGAAAAACATGTTTAAGAAATGGGCTATTAATTGGCTTGAGAGAAGGTTAAATTGGGTGAAATAATGGCATTTGCTGCTACTGTGATTAACCTCGTGAGGCCATGCAGTTTCATCGCGTGAAACTAGAATTCCTCAAGGATTTGTTTCATGGTTTCCTGATTGCCTTGTTAAGCAATTAGGGATTTAAAAAATTCTAGCATGTGTGTTGGTAAGGTGATTATGTCCTGCGGTGAAAGAAGACAAACCCTGCATTAAGGGATGACCGCATTTTAAAGCATTTTAGATCACGTTGTGCACGTTTTGGTCCGAGTACTTGGCTGTATTTGCACTGCCACCGAAAAATGTTACTTGATAGCTTGTGTTTCACTTTTTTGTTGGTCTGACCTACAGCAGTGACTTTCAGCAAATAAAGCTGTTTTCTGTTTGCTTTTTTTGTGCATGGATTTTGATGCTGTTTGTATCTGGATGAGTGTTTTGTTGATGGGTGTGTTTTAGCATTCACATGAAACCAATTTTGGGCATTTGTGCGTATGCGAGACTCCTCGAAAGGAGGTGTTCTGTTGTGACATAACTCGACCAAATAGGAAGTGTGAGAAATTTGGTTGCTGGTCGAGGGGAGTGTGAGCCCTTCTCCAGCAACAGCCACAATCCTTACCAGAGTGAACCACAAAAGTCACTGAATTAACCTGTGCTCAACCCTCTGGTAGCTTGGCACAAAAGCAGTCAGGCTTAACTTAGAGGCAACGTGTAAAGTATATATGCAGTACTTAACCTGTAATAAAAAGAAAACACAAGACAAGAAAAATCCCACATTAATTTTTATGAATTGATAAAATGTAATAAGTAATTTGACACCAAAATAACAAAAGTCAAATCACTAGAACTGGATATATGCAATTTGAAATATTTAAGATAGGTATAGCACCAAAAATCACAAAGCATCACTCGTGGTTATCTGGCCGTGCGAGACCGGTTGAAAGTAACAAGTTCAGTCCAACCATGATGAAGTGCAAGCCGGATATAGGTACCAGGTTAGTCAAGCTGAAAAGGTTACCTTCTAAAGTCCAGTGGAAAGAGTTCCGTTTGTGGTGGAGGGGGCCGTGAGGAGCAGGTAGAGCCTCACAGATGGTCATCGCTGTAGCGCGAAGAGCAGGACTGGCGTCCTGGGTGGTCATCTCTGTAGCGCAAAGATCCTGTTGAGCATCATGGATGGTCATTGGTCGAGGTTTCCATTGGTGGTCAACGCAGGCTGTTGAGGCTGTACACGAAGTGCAGATCTCATGTTGCTGGTCAATGCTGGCGGTCACTGTAGAATACAGAGTTGGGTTCTATGGAGCTTCACTTTAGAGGCGTGTTGAGCGGCAAGAGTTTGGCAGGCCTGAACAGACCCATTCCCAGTCGCGAGAAGCTGAAAAAAAATCAGGATTATTTCTTGTGCTGAAAAAAAATCAGGATTTCTTCTTTTCTTCGAGAAGGACTTTAACTGATGCCACACCAAAGGTCTAGGAACTGACGAGCACCTCTTGGCGATCAGGAACTTAATCGAGCAGAGGCCAGCAGGCCTCTGGCAGGTCCAGTTGCAGGTCCATGCAGCAGCTCAGCAGGTCAGATGCAGAGAGTCCTCTGGACCTTGTTATGTCCCTGTAGCTCAGACAAGAGGTCAGTCATCTGACTGTTGGAGTCGCTTCAGCCTGGGATGAAGGGGGCAGGTCCAGTCTTCCTACTCAGCAAGCAGGGCAGGCCTCATGCAGCAGAGCAGCAGGACGTTCTTCTTCTCTAGTATCCACAGGTCCAGGAGTGTACTGAAGAGTTAGGTCTGAGGTCTGGTACCAGCTTTGAAGTGGTAGATGTTTCTGGAGCTTCCTGCTACAAAGGTGTGTGGAATTTTCTGTCTCCCTGCCCTGGTCCCAGTCTGTCTGGAGGCACAGACTTCTGTGTGAGCTGAGCCAGTTTCTTTGAAGTGCAAGTGTGGTAGGTGACAGTTCTGCCCCCTATCAAGTCAGAGATGATCCATTCTGCAAACACTCAGACCCTCTTTCTGATACTGTCTTTGAGGAATACACAAAGGTGAACTGCCAACTACCTAGTCATGTGACCTAGGAACAGGGTGCAGGTACCAGATGGTCAGGACAAGAAAATGCCAACTTACCAAAAGTGCCTACAAGGGATTCATTTAGGTGCACTCAGTTAAACAATTCATACAACAATATATAGAGGTTCCAATCGGTAACCTGCAGTTAGATAATCAACAGTTCAGTTTTTTAATTTCTTCCCAAAAGATCTATAAGTGATACTCTTGAAACAGGTGTGAATTCTTCAGAAATCAAATTTATATAATGTGAAATAGAGAGGGTACAGAAAATTGAAGCAACAGAGAAATGACCGAGGTTTATAAAAAGATTCAATATTATTAATACCTCAGGGTCATTAATGCGAACATCTATTCCAAACAAAAATACACAAATAGAACAGTGAGTCTGAAAAAAACAGAAGTCACTTCCTAAAAGAAAACTAATCAATACAGAAATAGATGAGGTTGTCGACGTTTCGGTCTTATTGGTGTATGCATCCGTTAGACCATCTTCAGGACGATGAAATAGGCTGTTGTATGACCCTTATGAGCATTCCAAGGGGAATGTCTAATCATGGCTGAATCTGTTTATGAGTAAAATCTTCCTAGTTATTTGCACCGAAAAGGAGTAATTGAAGAGCAGCGCGCCCCGCACTTGCCATGAAACAGAATGACGCCCAGGCAGCTCCTCTCTGCCCCCGGCGCCCCGCGTCAAAGGCCCTCCCTGCTTCTTCTTTTTCCCAGTGTCTGTTCTTCCCTCCCCCTCGCCACTACCGCAGCCATTGTCCTGGCTGCTTTAAAAGTAAGCAAAGCAGATCGTGATGCCTAATGTAGGAGAAAGACAATAGACAAAATAGTACACGTACTCTGTATCAACCAAATAAAGGAGCCAGTAGCCATAGGAGGATACAGATGACGACATGGCCGTACTAAGGAGGGACTAATAAGCCTCATAATGAATCAGACGCCAGCATTTAAGAAGGACAAAGACACAAGCCAATCAAAAATATGGGCGGGGGGAGTGGGCAAAGCTTTTCTCCATATTGAACTACCACAGATCTTCACAGAGCAGCGCTTGTGCGCTGGCTCAGGCTCGACCTAAAAATGTATAAGCTGAGGCCCAGATTTTGTGTTGGGGTTGAGTCACTTTTTTGGTACAACCCTGGAGCAAAATCTTACTTGTCAAATCTCATAATGTGCTCAAATGTACTTGTGATAGAACTGCTAAACGTATGTCTGAGGTGTTCACATCTGATGTCACTTCCTGTGATGCCACTTCCTGTGATGCCACAGGTTGGTATGTCACTTCCTGTGATGCCACCGGTTGGGATGTCACTTCCTGTGATGCCACGGATTGGAATGTCACTTCTTGTGATGCCACATACCTCATGTGCCGTGATGTCACTTGTACATTCCCTATCTTGGTTAGTCCCCGTCCATCCCCACCCCCAATTTATTTTTTTAGGTGCCCTCCCCATGCCGCCAACTTTCAGCCATGCCAAACAGTAGAGAAGCTGAAAGCATGGCTAAAAAACATTGGCAAAACCAACAGCTCTCACATAGGCGAGACCTATTGGTGTTGCCAATGCTTGTTGCTTAATTGCAACTAGTCGTTTCCAAGCATCTATTGCTTGGGTGAAGCAGCAGCTGAAAGAAATGTCACATCATGTGTGACTGGGTGTATTTCTTGGATGTCGGCTGCTACAAACTTTTATGTTATTATTAACTATAATATTTTTGGAAGCGATGCCCCAAACAAATGCAAAGAAATGGTTTCTGGTGGATTTCGTCAGGGTATAAAGAATTTTTAACATTGGATTACAAACAGCCCGCAGGGAGAGAAAAAAAAGGAGACTTATTTTAGTATGTTAGCAGAAACCAACAGTCCCCAGCAAGAGTTGCAAGATCAAAACAGAATCAACTAAAACCTCTTCTAAAGCAGATGGGCAAATGGCCAAAAAAAAAAAGAACGGCAACTAATCCAGTATAAATCATCTGAAACTGGTCATCTGGGTTCCCATTAAGGACAATGGTGAACAGGGAACTTACGGTAGGTGATAAGGTGCATATAGGGCTTGGCAATTTTACCATATCCAATCCCAAAAGAAACACTTACAAATCAATATGGTTTACTCATATGTAATACGTGATTCACTGCTTTGGTGCAATAATGCATATGGGTACTGGGAAGGCCTTGAATTGTTGAATACTTCATGAGTTTAAGAACTGTCTCCGTATCTTTGACTTTTTAACCCATACAATTTAAATAGCTATAGAGTTAATAGCCCTTGACATTCTGTACCTGGCTATAGTCAAACCCACCCACTGTATATGACTGTTCAGTGGAATACGGGGCTGCTAATGGCATTCTCCAGGGCAGCTCTCAAGTACTTTTTCAGCCCTGACAGGGTCTATAAATTTCAACAGCAGCCCAATGGCCCCATGTCATTTATGACACCTTCGCCGAGGTCTGACTTTGTAGCTAACCAGGCTGTGCTGGTTCACCATCTAAATAGCCCCATATTATAAACGAAAGCTTCAGTCAGGTTTGACTTTATGGCAAATAAATAAATACGGACATTTTTAACTCATGATTAGAACTTTGAAAGGGAAACTACAAGTACCAGAATGCTAATTACTGGTGGGTAAAAATCCTATAAACCACTTCGACGCCTCGTCAGGGGTAGTAAGCGCTATATAAATGCAATTACAAGACAATACAATACAGTGGTCCCAAACGAGTGGCTGGCTAATAAATCTTAGTTTGCAAGTACTGAGTAAACACAAAAGTGTCATCAAGTTAGCAGTAGAAGAGCTGAGTGAGTTCAAACACCGCCTGATTATCCCAAGTTCTTAAAATAGTTTTAAAAACATGAGGATGCTAAAACATGAACATACGTGAACGGGACTATGAAAATGTGAACGGTTAAAAAGGCAGGCGGGTGGGGCGGCGCAGTGCTTTCCACAATCAATGCATCATGAAGGCCCCTGGAAAAATACCTCACAGGACAAGCCTCCTCCAGTGAAGCACAAACCGGCCAACATAACACAACCAACAACTCGAGTCCCTGCGGCATTGTGGCCAGGCACAAAAATATCGGTGACAAAAAGCTGACAAGTCCTTGCAAGGGGCGCACACTCGAGTCGCAAGAAAGGCCATTATTAAACAAGAAAATAACTAAATGCTTGCGAAGAAACAACTCTCGTGTGGTATATGCAAGAGAGATCTCTGGAGATAAACAAACCAGTCTGCAGTTTCTCGAATGCCTTGTAAAATGATCAGGGAGAAGCAGAGATTAAAGTGTGACCACCCACGTGCCATGCCACCTGAGCAGAATTAAAAACTCAATCACTCTTTCGGTGTTCCACGTATGCTTGTTAAAGACCTACGCCAGCGTATCAAGATATAACAAAACAAAAAAAACAAATGTAATAACCAAACCACTGTGGAGCAATCTAAACGGGAAAAAAGTTATCTTTGATGTTACTGAAATAAACAAAAGATAAAATTTTACCACATTGTTAAACTAAACAAGCATTTGCAATGCAATAGGACTTGCATTTACGCGAGACCTATTGCATTGCAAACGGGAGTGCGGGCGGGCGGGGGCAGGGGGGCGAGAAGGCACGGACAGCGGAAGTGTGGGGGAGGGGGAAGAAGGCACGGGCAACGGGAGTGCAGGCAGGGGAGGGGGTGAGAAGGCACAGAAAAAAATAGAGCTTTAAATAACACGTCCGTACAGTGTAACACTCGAAGTAAAGGGGCCAATAGCCATGGGAGGGTACAAATGATGACATGGCATAATAAGGCGGGACTATCAAGCCTCATAATCAATCAGAAGACAGAATTTACGAAGGACAAACACAGAAGCCAATGAAAAATATGGGTGGAGAGTGTGGGCAGCTTGTCTTCCATACTCTACTACTGCATGCCTCACAGAGCGAGCAGTGCATGTGCGCTGCCGCTAAAGCTCGACCTAAAAAGTGAGGTTTAAGCCTGGCAGTAGGTTTATTTTGCCAGGTCAGAATGGCAGTTTATAACTACACACACAAGCTGCAATGGCAGTCCAGGGATATGTTTAAAAAAGCTATTTAAGTGGGTGGCACAATCAGTGCTGCAGGCCCACTAGTAGCATTTAATTTACAGGCCTTAGGTACCTTTAGTGCCACTTTACTAGAAAGTTACAAGTATAGTAAATGTGCTAATTGGGTGTAAGACAATTTCACTATCTTTAAAGGAGAGAGCACGAGCATTTGAGCACTGGTTAGCAGTGGTAAAGTGCACAGAGTGCTAAGGCCAAGACAAACAGGAGTGATGGCAAAAAGTTTTAGGGGAGACCATCCTAAGCGCTAACAGGTCTAGCAAAATGCAAAAGCTCCATGTACATAAAATTCAGTTTAGGAACTCTTCAAGTTCTGTCCTTTGCCACCAGGTGCAACAATCAGGCGAATAAAACCGATAAGTGCTATTGCGGTCTAGGCAGATCGTAAACAATCATGTACTTTATGCTCCTTTGTGGAAGAACATTGCTAGCAAGGAGTACCTACCCACGGCCGAAATTTTAAAAACATAATATCAGGAGCTGCACGAAAATGCTTGACCCTTGCTATTGAACAGATCCAAAAGAAATTCCCCTATGTGCAGGTAGCTTGGAATGTGACCAGATCACTAAATCGAGTGGGTGCAGAAACCAGCTATGGCATCTACGCAACCTCTAACCTACCCACATTTTATTTCCATAAAATCACATTTCTCAGTGGTTCAGAGGCTTTCCACAATAGCTGATCTTTGGCACTTTTTGCACTTTTGTACCTTATACTAATTTATATTACATTGTTAGCCGCACTTTACCATTTTTTCCAATGATTTTATGTGAAGGTAGCCTTCAATGTTATTATATGTTTTATAAGGCTTTTTCTTTATAGTGGACTTAAATAAATACATTGAAATGAATTAACTAACGCTGACATTCTGAACTTATCATCCTATTGAGTTAAGCAATTAAGGATGATAAAAAGTACAGAATAGCATAATGACTGAATGTGTGTTCAGACAATACTAAATATATATTTTTTAATTGAAAGGTTACTAATTGCTTTTAAAACATTGCAGCATAATAGCTGTATCAATTGCATAGGAATGCGCCCAGCACAACAAATGAATGCATGATTGCATTATGGGATAGGGTTAATGCATGATTATTTCCCACCTCCCTTACCTTGACCCATATTTGTGCGTTGGAAATCCGTTTGTACAGAAGGAGAGAGAATGGGGAGTTCTGCAGCCTATAAACTTTTGTCTCCATGTGGGAAGTGCTTCAGAAGAACTAGAAATATAAAGCTGAAGGTTGAATACTTGCTGTTGACATCTGCTGTGACCTGCAGGTTGAGGTACATGTAACTCAGCTGATAATAGTGATCACATCTCTTCTGTGTATCCACCCACACTCTCAGGGAGCTCCTCTATTTGAATTCTTCTTTGAAAGAGGAATACTTCAGGCACCTCTAGTAGGTAAGTTGATAAGTTTGACCCAACTCAACTTTCCGATTTTTCCAAACCCAAGGCAGATTTCTCCATCTAGGAATATCTCAAATTTCATACTGCAAGAAATTAACATCTTTTGCGTAATGTTCCCCAAGATTTTTGTCCTATCCATTTTTGCTGGCTGTAGAACTCTGTCACGTTATCCCCAGGGGTGGCTCCTCCGCAATGGCGGAGGAGCGTCACCCCACTGGCAGAGCCAGCAGCTAAAAAATAAACGATATTTGATTATCGTTTTTTTTGTAAGCAGCTGGCTCAGCCAGCATGTGCAGAGAGGGTGAGGCATGGGAGAGGGTAGGAAGAGTGCTATGTGCGCTCTCTAATTGCACATGTGTGTTTGGCCAGCTGTCTTAGGCTGACCAAAACACACATGTGCACTTAGGTTTCTCCAGCCTTGCTGCATTGAGCAACCGGGCTGGAGAACCCCACAGACTCCCTGGTCTGAGCAGGGCATCTTTCTAGCCTGCCCAGGCCAATCCCAGCGATTGGACAGGGAGTTTGATGCAGTCCCAGTGCCTGCTGGGACACGGAAGAAGAAGCACCTGGCACGACACAGGACGTGGCCGTCAACTTAAGGTAAGTTTGTTCCGAATTTTTTTAGTCTCCCCCACGCTTCCCCTCTCACGCGCTCTCCCTCTCCGCCCCACTAGCTTTTGTATGTGGTGGCTTTGTATGTGGTAGCTGCCAGTGGTTACCCCTGCTCACCCTTTTAACATGGTTGAATTGACATAAGCCTAATTGAAATTTAACTTGCCTATAAGCCACTTGTATATGATATGTGCCTTTAAAGTAACTTTCACTAGTGGACTGCAGCACTTATTGTGACATCCACTACAGTGGTAAAGCAAAAAGTGCTTCAGGCCTACCCTATGAAGCCTGATTAAAGCAGTTTTTAAACTGCAGTTCGGCTTGTCAAAATAAACCCTTTTGACAGGTCTAAAGCTGCCTTCTAAATATCAAAGTAACCCCCTAAGTAGTCCTTCTAGCCCATAAGGCAAGGTGCGGGGCATTTTTCTGTTCCTCTGGCAGGATGACCATTTGAGCAACGCCAAGGAACTTGATTAACTTCTAAGTGGCTTCCCTTGTCTCAGGCAGATGTCAGATGTCGCCTTCACAGGCTCCCCCTTCTGTTCCCCCAGTCAGACATGCTCCAATCCCAATAGGGAGGGAGCTGCCCCCAGATAAAGCGCTGCCTCTATGCTGTAGGCCTCTCTGGACCGAGCGGTTCCACTATGTTAAGGTCAGGCAGCCATCCCGGTGTCTTGTCATGAAGCGGGACTAGGGTGAATAGGAGAGATGTCCGGGCTGCTTAAGAGGACCTCTCAGAGTGCAACTATGCCAAGGTTGTGTTGGGGGAGACACTGTACATTTCCTGTTTAGGGAATCCCCATGCTGTTGTACCTCCATTACAGGGTCAGCAATTCGGCCCGCACAGCCCCATGTCTCTTGCACCACCACCGCCTCCACCAACCGCCAAGGGAAGTCCCTGTTCATTTACACATCTGCTTCCCCCCATGAGTTGGTGCCCCCGTGGTGTCGGGGAATGGGGTGTTGATCTTCTTGGGCAGGTGGGTGTCTAACACCAAGACTTCAGGTGCACATCTCCAGGATCTACACTCACCGGGCCGTCTCTCGTTGCTTGCTCGCCCTCTTTCACCCCCAGCAGACAGCAGTGTGGTGCAACGTTGCGGGGCAAGTTCAACTCTGGATCATGCGGGGGCACTCCATCCAGTAGTCTCCTGGGCTCAGCAGTGTTGCAGTTATTCCGCCATTTTGTGCTAGGAGGCCCATGGAGGATCCACCAGCATCCTCCTTCTTAAAAATTTGTCAAAGGGCTCAGGGGCATCGCTGTCGCTCCCTGCACTCACGGGTTGCTTCTAGGGTATAAATCAGCCCAGCAATAAGGGAATTGCTTAAACTTCTTTCCTGTCTGTAGCAGAGCCTCCATGGATTACATCCACTCGGCCAATATGACTGGCCATGCCCACCGGGAGAGGTTTTTTCCCCTAATAGACTGGTGATCTGGCCTGTTCATAGGAACTTCATTAAACTTCAAAAGGTGCGCACCATGTAACAAGCAGCTAGGCCTGCCTCTTTATTTTCCTGATAGCCAACTAGCCACCAATCCGAGTGGGAGAGGGGCTTTCCCCAGAACTGGTTTAGAGTGACCACAAGGGAGGGTTTGTCCATTATACTAGACACAGGGTGCCATGCACAGGGGAAGAAAGGTTCTGCCATAATGATTTTAGGTAGAGAGAGGCACTGTGGGATAGTTCACAGTAAAACACACAGGAAGTGCTATAAAATGTGTCTGGGGCACTCCATGGAACTTTTGTCCTATGGTTCAGAAGTGGCCCCATCAGTACCCTCTTAAGAAAACGTCACAACTTGTGGAAGTAAGAAGAAGGGCTGCACCTGCTATTGAACCTGTGAAGAGAAACCCCAAGGGCTGGACCTTCTCTCCAGATGTAACTAGAACAGAATAGTGGACTCCAAGGGCTAGATGCCTAGTCTTCTGTTCAGCTCCAGGAACACATAGCTGCAAGAAGTTCAAATCTCTGCTGGGCCCAGCTAATGAGTTACAAATGGATTTGACATGGACCCTGCTGGTGAAGTCCTAACGCCCAAAAGTTCTTGGACTCTTGTCTGATGTTAGAGTGTAATCTTTCTCCCTACAAAATTACCCACGATGGACACTTATAAAATGTTTCTGAACTTTTTGCAAAGAAGAACCAGAGGCTGCGACCGGACTGCCGTTGAACTGATGGTCAGATTGAACTTACTGGTTTTACCCACTAAAGTATCCTGACTTCCAGAAAAGTTTCTGAGCAGCAACGTGACGATGACATCACCTTCCTGAGCCCCAACTTCAGATTTTGCTCACATAGAGTTTTCCCATCATCTACGTCAAGAACCTCATACTCCCCACTGAGGCCCTGCCTCTTTGGATCCAGCTGGCAACTGGCCCAAAGACATTCTCATTGACAAGCACTGTTCTCCAGAAAAACAACTCAGAATGTGAAACTTTCCACCGGGAAGAACCCGGTCCCTGTATCTGACCCACAATCCATTGCGTTTGCCCTTAACTTTTGACGTCTGTGATAACCGCAGCTGGCGCTTTGTGCTTTTTGGCATAGAAACACCTAAAACTCTGAAAAAACATATCTCCTGTTCCCTACATCAGCCTTTTGTCGCTTTGGTGTCTACTTGTTCATTAAAAAAAATCTCTATTTTTATAAAATGGAGTCGGATTTTTATTGTGTTGTGTTTTCTACTTTTTACCTGTTTTGGTACTGATAGATACTTTACAAATGTCACCTAAGTTAAGCCTGTCTGCTCTGTGCTACAAGCTATAAATGATTGAGCTCAGATTTAAATTATTGAGACCTAACTGTACCTAGTAATGTTTAGTGACATTATAACTTGAAGAGGACTACCACCGACAGTGGGCCATGGGGTAGAAGGGTTTGCCACCTACGATTTAGGCATAGAGGGGCAATGTGGGGTTGCTTGAAGTAGGGCACACAGAAACTGCTGCAAAAGTAGAGTTACACCTGGGATATTCTTCCCTGCTGGTTAGAAAGGGGCCTGGAGTCACCTCCATCCACAAACTAGTGTCAGGCATAAATGTGGCATACCTTGGTCACCCTCCTCAGAAGACTCTGGACATGTGGAAGAACAGAAGAAGGACTGCACTTGCTGGTTAAGACCTGTGAGGAGACCTGAAGTGTTTGATCTGCTCCCACTTGTACTCAGGACCAGAAAGTGGACTCCAAGGGTCAGTTCGCTGACTTTGGTTAAGCTACAGGGCCACCACAAACTGAAAGAAGTCTTTTCCTAAAGAGTCCAGCTGGACAGTTGGCTTCTGCTTAAGTGAGTCTTGGTCCCAAAGTGTTTTTCCTGAGGTCCTGGGACCATTGTGTCAAGGGGCTGTGCCAAGTGTACTCCTCCTAACATACTGAAAAACCTAGGACTTAGAGACTTCATGGTTCCAAAGACCTCCAGAAGACTGGGACAAACCTGCAGAGTCAATCTTACCAAGGTGCGTTGCTTCTGGGCTAAAGATTCAGGTTTTTACTCTCTCTAAGCTTTTCAGCATCAAGAAATCAGCTGGAACTCATGGAAAAGGTATCCAGCTTTGTGGAGCCCTCTTCAGCTACAGCTTGAAGCCTTGTCCTGCTCTCAATGTTTTATTATGTTTGTATATTATGTTGTCACTATGTTAAGCTGGCTGTCTGGGAACTAGATATCTGTTTATATTTTTCTGATGCTTTGTTTGATCTATTTATTCTCCCGTTCGCCACGTTCTCGCTCTTAGGCTGTGTCTGCGGCAACCATCATAATTTGTTTTGCTGTGTTTCCTTTACGGATGCATGTTGAATCCTCTAAGAATGACTTTATGCATATGTATGCCCAATATATATTGCTCTGTCATGATTTGCTCTTAAAAATGCCTAATAAAGAAATGTTGGGAAAAAAGGATATGCCTTAACAATTTCTGTTTCACAGCCTATCTGCACTTTGACTTTACAAACTAAACAATGGATAGATGACCGGTTCAAAAATGGCCGACGAGCAGGAGCTCCTGGGCCAGGGATCACCAATTGTGGTGTAAATCCCTAGTTATGCCCCATCCAGATGTGGAGATTTGCTAGCGCGGAAGCAAGAAACTGACCTCTGAAGCAGGAGTCGGAATTCACAGGACGGCGACGTCAAGCCGATGAAGCAACGGAGGACAGACATTCTCACGGCAGGGAAAACACCCAGTTAGGATGGGACAGGCACAGATTGGAACACACTGAGAGTTCTGAGGACCGACGGGGCCTTCATGGAGAACCCCTGTGATGTGGACCACCCCAGGCAACGTTTTCTCCGCTCCCTCTACCACAGATAGGAACGCTGCTCACGGGAGGTCACACATTGGGAGAAAGATCTTCTGGTGAGCGGCGATTTATAGTAAGGTCCATTTACTCTGCAGCGAAAGTTAGGATGCTGCAGCTGGGGGCATATTTCTGAATTGGCATTTTGTGCAATCTATGTTTGAAACCCAGGCTTTCCTTCTCTGGATCAGAATCTACCAAATGGCCAATGTATAAATGAAGGGCAATAGAAAGAGGACTGAAAGGTCTCTGAGAGGGAGAAAGATCCTCCGGTGGGCAGTGGCTCATGCCTGAGGGTCTATTGCTCTGCAGCGCTGTTGAAAGTGCTGCTGCTGAACCATGGGGGCATATTTTTGGACTTTTAAGGGCTTTTTGGGGCAACCCATTTTTTTCTTTGGGTTGTAATCTACAATATGACAGACGAATAAATCAATGGTAATTGAAAGAAGACTGATCACTCAAAAGGGATTCGGCCATCTCTAAATGGTGTTCTGTGACTCGCCCTGCAACATAAAATGAACTGAGAAAAAAAATGGGAATAGAAGGAAGAATGAACACACGAAAGGTTGTTGGCCATCTTTAAATGATGATCTTCGGTTTGTCCATGTAGCAACAACTGAGAGAGAATTTGCTCTCTCTGACGATTTCAAGATAATGGCTCACAATTTGGTGAGCTTCACTGACACTCTTAGTTGCCTGCTTCTTAATTACCAGCTTGCCTGTCTTCTCGTGTGTTTTATCCTGTTTATGGAGCATAGCCTCATTATCCTCCTTTATTAGCTGACTGGCATCTTGAGATATCTAGCCGAAGCAACCATATTACAATAGGCAATCACGATATATACAATATATATACCCTGCTTATATCAATGGCCCTTATCTTTGCAGATTAAGGGGAAGTCAAAGCCTCTACATAAACCCAATCAGCACCCCAATAATTCGCTATCCAATGAAATCCTGCCTCACTGCGGCCACTGGTAGAAAAAAAGACACAAAACTTACGGGGAGTAGAGTGGCTCTATAGATTGCAATTTGGGGACAAGAGATAAAAATAGGGAAAGGGTACCACTGACTTTGGTGTTGTTTGTCTCTTATCAACGGCAAAGATCTGGTCCTATCTTCTAACAGAGGGGAACCAACATTGGCCCAACTAATAAAGAAAGATGTTTAGCCACAACAATAAAAAATTTGCTAGCATTCGCGCCAAGAATTTTCAATTCTATTAAGGACACGGAGGCAAGGATTATTGCTTCTCTTTCTTTACTGTCAAATCACATCAGCCAATGTAAAAACTTTTCATAATAAACATAAACTACATTTCCCATGGTGCTCTTCCACCAATCATGTCCCATCAGACCCTATAAGAGTCACCATCTCCTTCCCATGAGCTTCTTTCTTTGTTCAAGTTCATTAGTCCAAGTGCGAACATTAATTCGAAAATCCACCAATGTATCCTCCAACGTGGAAGAACTTTAACCAGAACGGGGACTTCGTCCAACCTCTTCAACCAGAAGAACGATTATTCTGCTTTCTTTTCTGAACCTGAAATAAATGAAACAGACAAACCCATAATCTCTGTTGAACAGAATACAACTACATACGGGTGGGTACTTATTGTAAGAAACATTGAAATACAACCGGGTGGGATAATCCTCGCCTCTGTGTCCTTAATAGAATTGAAAATTCTTGGCGCAAATGCTAGCAAACATTTTATTATATTACAGGACCGGAGGCTTCGGATTATTGCTCGTTTAACGCTTATCAAACACCACAGTAGTTATATCACCCACCGGTTTATAATAAAATTGTTAAAAACGTAGACTCAGATGACCAATCCGCAGATCTCATAATGTCTTGAATAGTTGAACCCAACATAAAAGTTTTGGATGCCAAGGCACCACGTACAGAATGCGCCCCAAATACCTGGGTATCAATACCAGCTTCTTTCACAACTGACTTTAACCATCTGGCTATTGTAGCTGCAGATACAGGCTATAACGGTTTTTGCAAGGCAATCAATAATTGTGTTGAACCCTCTGGTCGCAAGGACCGTGTACATTCTTCATACGCTTTAAGGCATTGCACTACGCACAACTTGTCATTGCTGGGGAAAGCATTATAATCAATGGTACGTGACAAAGTTTTTGTCCTGCCAGTAATGTTAAAAGAAACTCCTTCCGGAGTGAATACTCTACCTGTAATGTCTAGAGCTTTCACGTCTGAAGTACGTCTGCAGGCAGATAAACACAAAAGCATAGCTAATTTAGCTGATAGCTGCTTCCTGGATAACAAAGCATTACTCAGTCATTTGTCAAAAAGAGTTATGACTAGTGATACATCCCATAAACATGAATATTTAGGTTTTGGCGGATTAGCCACTCTAATGCCCTTGAGTAATTTACACACCACTGGGTGCATACCTACTGGTTTTCCGTCCACCTGTGTATGTCCTGCGGATATGGCTGATCTGAAATTATTTACTGATCAATATGCTAAACCTTCTGAAGCCTTATCGGACAGGAAATTTACAATATGGGATAACTCTGCCCCCACGGAATCCATGTGCCGTTCCACGCACCAATGTACCCAGCATTTCCAAGCTGAGGAATATCTCTTCCGTGTGGAAGATGCCCAGGCTTGCTTAATGAAATCGGAAGCCTTGTCCGAAATTCCTGGCATTTCCTATTGTTGCCGGAAAGCCTCCATGCCATCAGGGACAACTGCCCCGATGTCACCATCGGATGTAGTTCTCCGTGAGGGCCCTGGAGCATCGTCTGGGACCAAGGGAGCATCCTGGGGAAGTCGCAACTCATCTCTAAAAATATCGGGAACCAGGGCTGCGACTTCCACAGGGGGGTCACCAAAATCACCTCTGCTTGCTGCCGGGCTATCCGGGTCGTCACTCTGGGGATTAGGATGAACGGGGGAAAGGCATAATTCAGATTCATCGACCAATTCTGGAAGAAGGAGTCTGTTGCCCCCGCTAATGGATCCGGTCTCCAGCTGAAGAACGTCTGCAGTTGCCGGTTCAGTCTGGATTCAAAGAGATCTATCTTGCAAGGACCCCACACTGTCTGTAGCCATTGGAACAGTTGAGATTGGAGTTGCCAATCGCTGTAATCCTTTAGATACCTGGAATTCCAGTCCGCGACAATGTTCCACTGTCCCGGAATGTATTCCGCTATCACCGAGATCTGGTGATTCAGGCAATAGTGCCCAAAATCTTTCGCTATTTCCACTAGCAGGGACGACCTCGCACCTCCCAACTTGTTGATATATCTCACTGATGAGATATTGTCCATCCTGAGAAGAATGCAACAAGAGACCTGTTTGGGGGAGAGCGTCCGTATCGCAAATGACCCTGCTAACTACTCCAGACAATTGATGTGGAGGGATAGTACTTGAAGAGACCATCTTCCACCTGTGGAGACATCTCCCCCCAACGGCTGGCGTCTGATTCTATAAAGACTTCTGGCTGAGAGCCGAAGATAGATCTGCCGTTCCACGCCTCTACATGGCCCAACCACCATTGCATCTCTTCCCTCACTTCCTGTGTCAGAGGGACCGGGTCCGTATAAGACAGACCCTTTCTCGGGTGCTGAATTTTTTGGTCTCTGAAGGGCCCGGTAGTGAAGAGGGCCCAGGAAAGTAGCTTGTATTGAGGATGCCAGTAACCCCACGATCCTGGCGATTGTCCTGAGAGAGGCCATCTATTTGGTTAACACTGATGTGAGCTCTTTCTTGAGGTCCCGTAGTTTGGCAAGCTCACACAAGGAGATGATGGACGGAGCGCTGAAACTTTACAGACACTCACCCCCAGTCACAGATCTGGGTTGAATCCATCATTGTTCTTTAGCTAACTTTGCCACCCCAGTTCAGACACGGCTACATGCAAATCAGTCTTGACCCTGTGCCTCATGGGAACAGTCCAGCCCAAACTGCCAAGCCATGTCTTCCCTGGACCGTAGTTTGGACCTGGGAAGACTCAGCTGAGCTGTCCGTGAGTCTATGACAAAACCTAGGAAGTCCATCATCTGAGATGGGCAAAAGGCCGATTTGGGTTCGTTGATTACAAATCCCAAATTTCGTAGAAGGGACATTATCATCTGTAAATGAAGGCTGGCTAAGGATTGAGTCTGAGCCATGATAAGTATGTCGTCTAGATACACTATCATGCGAATTCCCTGTTCTCTGAGATGGGCTATCCCCGGCTTCATTACCTTGGTGAAACACCATGGAGCCGAGGAAAGCCCGAAAGGAAGGGCCAAGTATTCCAACCACCGGTTTCTCCATTGAAACTGCAGGAAACGCTGATGAGGAGGGAATATAGGAATTGTCAGGTGAGCGTTTTTTAGGTCCAGCCGGACCATCCAATCTCCCTTTTTCAGTAAATCTGCTAATAGATGGATACCCTCCATCTTGAAATGTTTGTAAACCATAAAGTGATTGAATTCTCTCAGATTTAACACCAACCTGTGACCATCACCCTTCTTCTGTACCAGGAAGACATTGCTGCAGAAACCGCAAGCCCATACATCGCAATTAGCAATCGTGCGCTTCTGCAGCAATTCTATTCTGCATCTATAAAAGCACATTCTTGTTGGGAAAAACTGAGCTGTCTCAGATATCTGTCCTGGAAAGGGGTTTGGTAGAATTCTAGGTGAAAACCCTGAATAGTCTGTATAACCCATGCATCCTGTGACAACACTCTCCAATTGTGTATGAAGAACTGAGTACGACCCCCCTAAGGGTAAGTGAGATAGTTCTGTTACTCTTACCTGTAGGGTTTTGGGCCTGAAATACTGCTCTGTGGCCACCTCTGTTGAATCGATGCTTGTTGAACCTTTGTCATGTAGGGTAAAAGGTTCCGCCTCTGGTAGAGTCCCAGTCGCCTCTACCGTGTCCATAGTCTCCTCTGGGAGGACCTTGGTAGTACTGACGACCTGGCGAGCATCCTCAGCCTCAAACACTCGTTTGATCCCTGACTGAGCCTTGTCTTGCGACGTAAAAGTACCTACGTACTTTGAGACATCCTTAACAAATCTCTCACCAAAGAGATTTCCCTCTGCAAGGGGGCCTGGTTCGGCTGAGGCTTACTCTGTAAGATCGCAGTCCATCCTCATCAGAAGTGATTTATGTCTCTCCGTAGAGATGGTGCAATTTGCGTTGCCTAGGAGGCATATCGCTCCCTGTGTCCAGCCCGCTAGAATGTCTGGGTCCACGGGACTGGCTGACTCTTTTGCCACAAGGGCCATCTCCAGAATCTTGGCTAAGGGTCCTGCCACATCCTAAAGTTTTTCTTGGCAGCCCTGCCAGGCATGGTCAATACCCTTTTTGGGGTCCTTTGCGAATTTCTTAAGGAAGGCCAATAGGATGGCATCGATATCAGGTGTTTCTGCGACCTTGTCTGGGATGTCCGGACGAGGGCACTCGGATCGTAACCTGTTGCGCACTTCTTTGTCAAAACCTTTTCTAAGATTGTCATGGAGGTATTCCGCCACCTCAGGGGCCGGGGCCCAATCTGAAGAATGGGGGTGAACAATGTCTGCCGGATTGAAGGTAAAAGGGGTATTAGGGTGTTGAGGTGTCATATCAGGCACTATGAGGACTTTCTTCCTAGCCTTCTTTTTAGGGGGTCCCTCATTGTCCGTGCAGTCAGTGTCAGTAGTGTCAGTATCTATGTATATTTTCTGTTTGCATTTCACTTTTCCACCTTCAGTGGTCGATGGTGTAGAATAACCATGGTCCTCTATAGTCACCTGTGGCAAGCTAGCTAATGAATCTGCGTGGGGCCATGGCCCTGACTTCGATGTACTCTTGCCTGCGGGAGCGTCCTGGGAATCAATTGGGTTTTGGAAACCGTGTCTCTTTGCAAAACTTTCCAGTTTCCTGGTAATGGGCTTTCATGCTGCTGCCAAGGCTTGTTGCACAGTGTTAGGGACCGTACTTTCAATTGCCCTGTTGACAGACTGCTGGACCGATGCGTCCAGGGCGTCAACAATATTATCCTCCAAGACAGTCTCCTGTTGTCCATCACAAAAGGGTTCCTCCTCCTCATCTTCCTATTTAACCCACTCTTCCATGGCAAAACCACTTATCTCACTTTTGACAATATTAATATAGGAATTGTAATGCTTAGTGAGTATGGAGGAGTCAGGGGGAGCCAACCCACGTGCACAAAAAAATCAGCAAAGTACTTAGCTCCTCAGCAAAGCTGTGTTCAATAATTATTCCAGCACCAGCAGGGGGCAATGCTCGACGTGCGTAGCCCAAAATCCGCCCAAACATAGCCCAATTGGGCTACGCACGTCGGGTGACGTAGGCTCTCTTGTTTCTGTCGGGCCGTTACTAGGGAAGGCTTCCGACCGTCAATGCTGCCAGCGAAACGGCATAAATTACACCGCTCACCTCGGTGTTGTCTCACATTCCCTGTCGGGAGTCGCGCACAATGACATCTGCCCGATGCGGGCTAATCCACCTCACACTAGCAAGCTCATAACAAATTCAATGTACAAGCACGCTAGACTGAATAAATTAAATTAAAATGAAATGATCGGACATGTAAAACATGTAAATACATTCACTACACCGGCAGCTCGTTCCGATAAGCGCGCGCGCGCTTATGGGAAACAGCTGACCGTAATTACACTATACAAAGCTTAATGTAAATGAAATAAAGCACTTATCTCTGCCATGAGCAGCAAAGAAAGAGGCTCATGGGAAGGAGATGGTGACTCTTATAGGGTCTGATGGGACATGATTGGTGGAAGAGCACGATGGGAAATGTAGTTTATGTTTATTATGAAACGTTTTTTCATTGGCTGCTGTGATTTGACAGTAAAGAAAGAGAAGCAATAATCTGAAGCCTCCGGTCCTGTAATAGAATACAAATGCTCCCACTCTGTCCCCTTCAGGAATCAACTCACTCAGAATCAACTACCCACTGGACTTATCCAAAAATGGAACAAAAAAATTCAAGCACAATATTCTAAGGAGCAACCATAAAATTCTCATATCTGACTCCTATTTTTGCTTCTCAAAAGTCGCCCTTAAGATCGATCAGATCTTCTACATGAGATGCAGAGCAAAATGGTGGAATGCATTTGACTCCTTCAAGACAGTCAACGACACACAGAATCAATTCACAAAAATGGCAACATCCTTATCCAAGCAGTGGACAATAACATCCAAACATTTGACTCACTTTTTAGTGTCCTAAAAAGGCAAGTTGCAGCCCCAGCAAAACCCCTGAGTTACTCATCTCATACTCTGTCTCCTATCCATCACTTTAAACCTACTAACACAGACCAAAGAATGACACCTAACGACAATCATAGCCCTGCAGTCTACACAGGCCCACAGACACCCCAACTAGCCCTTTCTACAAACAGCTCTTTCAGCCTGAGGGGCAACTACTCAACAATAGCGAGTGGGTCAGTGACCAAGAAACATCCCCCAGACAAAGAACAGGTGATAGAAACAAAAACGCGGACAGGTCATGAACATTTGCAAACTATCACACAGAACCATAATGTTATTTGTCAGTGCCCACCATATAAATTCCCCGCAAACCAAATCAACAATAACTTACAACTACTTGGGGAAGACATAGACACTCTTCTACTCACCTTGGAGACGTTGTACACGCTCTCTACCAAGCACACTGACTCCCCATCTAGCAGGAAACCTATGTACAACAAGACTCACAACTCCCAGAGACAAAAAACTTCACTGGCCAAGAAGAACAAACAATCACTTCACAGAAGAAGAGATAAACATTCTGCTAATATACTATCAGAGCTCACAGAAAACATCACTTGACAGAACATCCACGATCTCAAGCATCAAAACATCAAACTTGAAAAACCGGAGATACAACCCTTTTCAAGTCAATCATGATAACCTGATCCCGATTGCAATGAACACAATGTCCACCACTGTAACTAACAAAACAGTAACAAAGCTGAAATGTATTCTGCACAATTACAAATCAGCTGCAAAACACACAACTGATATAGTAGATCTGATCTTAACGCATTGCCTGGACATTTCTTTTCCTAACTGAAACCTGGATCAACCCACCGGAAGCACCAATACTGGACCTTCTCATTCCACCAGATTTTGTCATCTTACGTCTAGACCGCACATTGAAGCAGGTGGAAGGCCTCACTATTATTTACAGAAATTCCCTAACCTTAAATTCACTCTTGCTAGAAGATACACCATTGTTTGAACTCTTGGGAACTGAAATCAAGCTTGAAAAGAAACTGATAGCGAAAAAACTCCTTTAATAATATCCACCGGGTAACAACACAGTCTTCCTAGAGTAAAAGTATGGAAACAATAACAATCAATGCTACTTCTCTCTCTAATACAGTATTATTAGGAGACTTCAACTTGCACTGGAACAATGACAAACACCCCACAGTGACTGCACTCAGTAACCTGCTCTGGGACCTCAACATGATTCAAGCATGCAAAGCACAAACCCACAACAAAGGTGCCACACTTGACCTCCTCATCGCCAAACCGGGATCAGTAAACCTACTAGATATCACTCCAACAGACGGGTCGGACCACCATCAAATTCTTTTCCAAATCGCCACACAAGAATCTAAAATCAAGGGTCAAACGAGAAGTGAAAAAATGTGAGTAAAGGATTATAGCTGCATTAACAGAACAAAACTGGTGGGGCTTTGCCAAACCTCCTGGGCCCCTCGGACGGACCAAACATTGGCTCAAGAACTAACACCTCTACAACTGCAGTATGACCGACGTAGTCCAGAAGGCTGCTCTATAATGTCTAAAAAGGCAAAAGAAAAAGCCTTCAGTACCAAAACATAAACAATGAAAGAAGAAAACTAAGACATATGGAACGACTTTAGAGGAAAGACCCAGACACTGCCTACCTCAAACAGTTGAGAATGCACAGAACTGTTGCATGGATTCTGCTGAGTCACAGAGCTATGCTTAGGATTATGGGACCTTAGTAGGCAGGGACTGAGTCATCCTACCACCTGAGTACCCATGAGCCCGGGACCGACTAGCTATAGTGTCTCACTTGCCCTCCTACTCACTCACAGAGGAGCAAGCAATTAGACACCCCAGAACACAACACTCCCGACCCTCTCTGGAATCACGGTTATAGGACACACCCTTTCGCTCTTACACTCATACTAGTCCACAATGAGTTTTGACAGAGACACGAGGAAAGTTTAAAATGTTTATTTTAACTATCGTGCTCTAGTATGCAGTATACATGCCACAACAAGTAGGAAAATGCCTAGCACAAATACGGTTAGCAAACGAAGTAGTCTGTAAATCATAAATGGAGCTGTCACTCTATACGACAGTGCAGCCTAACTTCCCTCCCCTTCTACAAAAGCAAAATGATTATATATCATAGGATCTCTAGGTATTAGCAGCAGACTCCATACCTAAGTATACACAGATGAATGTTCTACAACTCAAATGCTGTCACGATCTTTTACCTGGAAAGGTACCTCTACAAGTGTGTGTTACCTAGCTGTGAATACCAATATCACAAAAGTACGTGTTCCCAAACATTAGCTGTTTTGTCTAGGTGCTAGGGCCTGACCAGAACATAATAACAAGGGGCATTGTTGTTCGACCTTGTCTACATGTTCAGACCTAATCCCAGGAAATAACAGAATGCCAAAAAAACAACAGTGGGTTCTGTGTGAAAGTACAGTGAGGCACAAAGCAAAAATATGGCTGTAGAGTAACGTGGGCAAAGCAAACGGCAGTCTGCAACGTGCTCATGCTAACATAGGGAAAACGACAATGGGCCTGCACAGAACATGTGACAGAACCTCATACAAAAAGGCTGTTGTGAGAAGTTGGCCTGGTATATGCTGTTCACTAATTAAAGTGGACACCTTGCACCAGGGCAAATCGACTCTTATGGTAGATAGGTTTAAGACAACCTTTTAAAGAAAGCTATCCTAGTGGTAGCTGTGGAGAGCAGCCTTCAGGCTAAGTCTCGGAGGAATGTAAAGCAGCTTGTTTTACCATATAATCTCTTGAATCACCAAATGAAAAGACACCACACAGGTATATATATCAAATATATATGTATTTATTTCTAAATAACTCTCTACTAATCTCTTTATGAGATTAGAAGACAAACATATGCACAAATCAACGTTTCACAATAAGTTAAGCACAAAATATGGCTGGGGCCCTAGGGGCGTACCAGACCATATACTAAGTAAGAGACTTAGAAACAACGACTTGCAAGGAGACAAGGCCTAAGGCCTTCAGAAGTGCTGGGGCCTCACGAAACCACCCAAGGCAGGTAAGTAAAGGACCCACGGGGGACGCGTGCAGTGTGGATACACAGGCGCGAATCGCCGTTAACTTCAATGGGGCAAGTCGCGGTTGGAAATAAAGAGTTTTAGGATACTTCGGGAGAACCTACAAGCAAGTCACTTACAGGGTAAGTAGATCTAGGGCCCACACCCACAGGAGCACCGTAGTGCTGGAGTTACCTCACCCAGGGAAGCCGGGTGCACAGGTGTCCTTTGGTGTCGGGTCGCGGCGTCGTTTTCAATGGCGAACAAAGAAGACTTGCTGCTTGCGGGAGCTGAAGAAGTGTCCGGTGGAATCCAAGCCTGGATTCTGAAGAAGGATGACCTGAAAGCAGAGGGGACAGTGTTCAAAGTCACTTGGCAGTGACCCGGGGCAAGGAAGATGGATGCCCACCGTCGTCGGTTGATTCAGGTCGGTTGCGGGTGCCTTGACTCTTCAGCCACGTAATCCAGGAGGCGTCGACGACGACCAGGAGCTGGATTCGGTGTGTCCCTCGACGTCTGCAGCTGACTGCGGTGTCGGCAACTCGATCGGAGCCAACAAGCCTTGGCAGCCGCAAGTCTCGGGGAGATGAAGAAAAGTCGATGGCGCAGACCAGCAAGGTCTGTGGAACTCACCCAGCGAGGGTAAGTCAGGGCAGGCCTGGAGCAACCAGGGGAGCCCTTTGGTTTCTTTAAGAAGTCTTCTGGGGACCCACAAGCCAGCAGGCAAGGGATCGCAAAGACACCTCGGGCGGAATCACTCAACAGGGGCCCACGGTCACTCGGGACGGTGTAGGCCTCTGATCTTCGGAGGGATTCCTGCTGGAGGTCGGGACCACACGTGGTCCAAAGCACAAGTTCGTAGAACGTTGTGAAGGGGTTGCACTCGACAATAGTGCACGGTACCCAGGGGTCGCGGTTCCTCGTTACTCGTGGGGTCCACTTGCCTCAGCTTCGCTGGGGACTCACGATGGCCTGGGAGAGGTCAGGAAATCCACTTCTTGGGCTGCAGGGACTTCGGACTCCGGCGGGAGCGGCGTAGTTTGCGACCGTCGTTGTCGTTTTTGGTGCCTGCCAAGCAGGGGAGTCACTCCTTGACTCCAAGGGAGATTCTTCTGTCTTCCAAAGGTAGTGGAACGTCGAAGGGCCAGGATTCTTCTGTAGAGCGTCGTCCAGGGGTTATCTGCTTTGCAATGGCAAGGTTCCCCCTCTTATACTAAAAAGAGGGGATGGACTAGCTCTATGACCCCACCTATGGGAGGGTCAAGGGAGGGGTGGCTACACCCACTTCCCTTTGTCCAGTTTCGCGCCAGAGCAGGGGCAGGTAGCCCCTGAGCTGGTTTGAACTGGCATATGCACAGAGGAGCCTTTTGCTCCCCCAGTGCAGGACTTCAAAGCACTCTAAGAGTGCACCCACCCAGCCCCAATACACTAAACCCTGTCTGGAAGGTGGTTACACCTCCCTGTGACAGGATGCCTATTGTTGGGCTTCCTCCACTGCGAGTTTCGGTCATCAGCAGGAGGGCAGCCCAGTGTCTGTGACTGGTGGCATCCATTTTGTGATGCCAGGGCTCTTTAGGATTCTACCGCGTTTCCACAGCAGGTACATGTCTTATCCCTCTAGAAGGGTGGAATGCTACCCCCGCCGCCAAGATTGGCGGGGGGTAGTATTCCAAGATGTTTGACACCAAACACGACATGTTTTGATGCAGCCATTCCAAAGTTAGCATTTACCGCGAGGATATAATGCACTTAAATAGTATATGGTTTAACCGCATCCACAAACAGCACCAGAGAATGGACTCTGAGAACTGCAGAGGGGCCCTGCTCATGCAGAGGCACCCCCTCACATAGAAGCCAAGCACCCTGCCCTCAGGATTGATAGGGCCTGCCTTAGGGGTGACTGATAGGTTTATATGTGTGTGCAGGAGAGATATAGGAAACCTATATCTCAGTGAGGGGTGCTAGCACCACCTCACCCAGGCTGCAGTAGCAGGCCTGTGGTGTCAGATTTAGACTGCTTCCCAGGGGTGGCATAATATATGCTGCAGCCCCTGGTAGGCCTGTGAAGTACCTATGCCCTTGGCACCTAAGGTACCATATACTAGGGACTCATAAGGCACCACAGTATCCAATCACTAGTGCACCTAGAGTGCACTCCATGTCGTTTAGAGAGAGCAGATAGACTGGGGCCCTGAATAGCAGGGTCCCAGTCCAACTAAGTCATAAACCAGCAAAACACCATAAAAAAAGTGGGGGCAACCATATAGTCAGATTCCACCTTCCTACATAACCCCCCCAAACGAAAGGAGATAAGGCTAACCTTGGCCAGTTGAGCCTTTATTGACTAAGTGGCCATATAAGGAAGCACCTGCACTAGCATGGTTGCCCCCTGTCTTATGGTCCACTAAGCAATCCCTCACCCTAAGGGTATGAGAGGGTCTCCACCATGGGGAATCACTACCTGTGGTGTGCTTTGGTAAAGTACCAGGCTGGTGAGGTGTCTGAGTAGGGAAGTGTGGCCCTAGGAATGTTGGCCTCAGCTTTCTCAGCTCACTGGTCACCATGTATGCCTGTCTTTCCATGACTGAGTGGTACTCTGCTCTAAGGGTCAACCTTTGACTGCCTACAGCCGGGGGTTGGGTCCCTTTGGGTGGAACACTGGAGGGACATGGCATGTTTGGAACCTTTTGGTCCCAGGTTTGCCCTTGCCTAACAGAGTCCTTCTGGGGGAGGTCCCTACATAAAGGTATGGGGGATCCCTCAGTGGGTTGAGGAATTTCTACCTGGCTAGGGCTACTAGCCTGGGTGCCCCTTATCTGCTGATGGGGGTTCCTCTGGACAGGGGGCCCTGGGGGTCCACTGACCTCCCTGACCTCTGCAGCCCTGGGCTGACTGAGGCAGGGTAGAGAGGGGCAGTTTACCTGCTCCAGACTGGGTACCACCTTGGAAGGGTCCTCTGCCATCAGGGGTGTGGCCAGGCCAGGCCTGACTACCTCTGGGGCAGTTCCTTCACTAGGGGTAGGGTCAGTTCCCTGAGGAGGCTGACCCTTACCTACTGTCTGGGGGAAGAAGACTTTTCTTCAACCCTTGTGCTCTCTTTGGGGGAGAGTGGGCCATTCTTCCAGGCTCCATCTCTCCATAATCTTGGGCTGGGGCTGTGGCCATCACAGCCCCCTAACCTTACAGGGACACCCAACATCTTCAGATGGGTTTGGTGTTCAATTTCAGCCCAGGCTGAAATTTCCAGATCATTGCCCATCAGGCAATCTACAGGTAAGGTTGGGGACACTGCCACTCTCTTTGGGCCTGTGACCCCCTCCCAGCTGAGATTGACTATGGCCATGGGGTGATCTGTTCTGACACCATCAATGTTGGTCACCTGGTATTTAAACTCAGGTAAAAGCTGGTGAGGGGGACTAGTTTCCCTGCCACCATGGTGACACTAGCCCCTGTGTCCCTAAATGCCACAGCTTTCTGACCATTAATTATTGGCTCCAGTCTGTACCTGCCCAATGCTATGGGACCCATGGTAAAGGTGGCATATCCTACACCACCATCAGAATCTGAGGAGTCTGTTGAGGGGGTCCTGTCTAAACTAGGGCCCACCTCTGTTCCTCTTGCAAAAGCACCTAACTTTTTGGGTGCACTACTCCCAACTGGAGGATTACTACTGGTAGTACCAGGAGGGGTGGTAGTAGTTGTTGGAGGAACATTTTCTTTATTGCCATTCCTGGGACAACTGGGATCAGATTTCCAGTGCCCAGGCTTTTTACAGACATGGCAATAGGGTTTCTTTTCAGGAGAGGAAGGAGTTTGGGACCCACCCCCAGAAGAGGAATTTTGGGGCCCTGTAGTGGACTTATCCTTGGATTTATCCCCACCTTTCTCTTGGGACTTGGTAGAATCTTTCTTGTGGTCACCACCCTGATTCTTAGGCCTTACCCTGGTTCTGACCCATTTGTCTGCCTTCTTTCCCAATTCTTGGGGAGAGGTCAGATCAGAGTCCACCAGGTACTGGTGTAAAAGCTGGTTTTGACAATTATTAAGGATCTGTTCTCTCATCATTAGATTATAAAATCCTTTGAAATCAGTAACCCTACTGCCAACCAGCCAACCCTCCAGAGCCTTGGATGCACAATCTACAAAGTCTGTCCAGTCCTGAGTCTGTGCCTTCTGGGTATCTCTGAACTTCAACCTGTACTCTTCAGTGGTTAAGCCAAACCCATCTATCAGTGCACTCTTCAGGACCTCATAATCATTAGCATCCTCCTCTCTAACAGTGAGGAGCTTGTCTCTTCCTTTATCTGAAAAGGAGAGCCACAAGATTGCTGCCCACTGCTTTTGGGGGACCTGCTGTACTCTACAGGCCCTCTCCATAGCAGTTATCCACTTGTGGATATCATCCCCACTCTGGTAGGGAGGAACAACCTTGCTCAGGTTCCTATGGTCAGGGACATATTCTCTGCCTCTAGGGACACTGTTGCTGCCACCAGGGGTTCTAAACCCTCCCTTCTGGAAGCTCTCTGGATCTCCAGGGCTTCTCTATCCAGTGCCAACTGCTTGGTTCTGAGGGCCACTTTGGCTTCCTCATACTGGAGCAGTTTGCACCTTCTCTCAGAGGAGGTCTCTCTTAAGTTAAAGTATGAGCTCCTCTGCTGGACAAATTCTCTGCCAGAGTGATAAGAGTGGTCAGATTCCCTGGAAAGGGATCTGGGCCTCTCCTCCTCTCTGTCAGTTCCCTTGGGGAGAATTCCTCTGTCCTTTTCAGGCCCCTTGGAGCCTGGCCCTTCAATCACAGAGTCTTGGTCATTCTGATTTTCATCATCTGACCCAGATACTATGACTGACCCACCCACTGATTCAAACCCTTTAGCTCCTAGAGCCAATCTCAGGTCATCTGCTGTCAGCAGATCTATCAGGTGCAGGGTTGAGGGACTCTGTCCTATCCTCAGGTGTCTGTCAACACACATGGCTCTCAAGTCAGAGAAAGCCATGTTCTTATACTGAGGCTGAGTGGATCCACTGGGTCCACCCTTTAAGGACATTCTAGTGTTGTGCAGTGTTGTACTACCTACACTAGTTTGTGGCCTACTGATCCTAGCTTGAGCTGTGGAAAGGGTGTGCTATCCCTTGGAACACAGCTCTAAGTTCAGTAGAACTTATTGATACTAAGCTTGACTTTATATGTACCTTGAGTACCTATAATGGTTTTCAGTTAGTAATTCAAATAGAGATTTTCTGGTAAAACAATGGCAAGCTGGAATCCCACACGCTGCCCACCAATGTGAGAAGTTGGCCTGGTATATGCTGTTCACTAATTAAAGTGGACACCTTGCACCAGGGCAAATCGACTCTTATGGTAGATAGGTTTAAGACAACCTTTTAAAGAAAGCTATCCTAGTGGTAGCTGTGGAGAGCAGCCTTCAGGCTAAGTCTCGGAGGAATGTAAAGCAGCTTGTTTTACCATATAATCTCTTGAATCACCAAATGAAAAGACACCACACAGGTATATATATCAAATATATATGTATTTATTTCTAAATAACTCTCTACTAATCTCTTTATGAGATTAGAAGACAAACATATGCACAAATCAACGTTTCACAATAAGTTAAGCACAAAATATGGCTGGGGCCCTAGGGGCGTACCAGACCATATACTAAGTAAGAGACTTAGAAACAACGACTTGCAAGGAGACAAGGCCTAAGGCCTTCAGAAGTGCTGGGGCCTCACGAAACCACCCAAGGCAGGTAAGTAAAGGACCCACGGGGGACGCGTGCAGTGTGGATACACAGGCGCGAATCGCCGTTAACTTCAATGGGGCAAGTCGCGGTTGGAAATAAAGAGTTTTAGGATACTTCGGGAGAACCTACAAGCAAGTCACTTACAGGGTAAGTAGATCTAGGGCCCACACCCACAGGAGCACCGTAGTGCTGGAGTTACCTCACCCAGGGAAGCCGGGTGCACAGGTGTCCTTTGGTGTCGGGTCGCGGCGTCGTTTTCAATGGCGAACAAAGAAGACTTGCTGCTTGCGGGAGCTGAAGAAGTGTCCGGTGGAATCCAAGCCTGGATTCTGAAGAAGGATGACCTGAAAGCAGAGGGGACAGTGTTCAAAGTCACTTGGCAGTGACCCGGGGCAAGGAAGATGGATGCCCACCGTCGTCGGTTGATTCAGGTCGGTTGCGGGTGCCTTGACTCTTCAGCCACGTAATCCAGGAGGCGTCGACGACGACCAGGAGCTGGATTCGGTGTGTCCCTCGACGTCTGCAGCTGACTGCGGTGTCGGCAACTCGATCGGAGCCAACAAGCCTTGGCAGCCGCAAGTCTCGGGGAGATGAAGAAAAGTTGATGGCGCAGACCAGCAAGGTCTGTGGAACTCACCCAGCGAGGGTAAGTCAGGGCAGGCCTGGAGCAACCAGGGGAGCCCTTTGGTTTCTTTAAGAAGTCTTCTGGGGACCCACAAGCCAGCAGGCAAGGGATTGCAAAGACACCTCGGGCGGAATCACTCAACAGGGGCCCACGGTCACTCGGGACGGTGTAGGCCTCTGATCTTCGGAGGGATTCCTGCTGGAGGTCGGGACCACACGTGGTCCAAAGCACAAGTTCGTAGAACGTTGTGAAGGGGTTGCACTCGACAATAGTGCACGGTACCCAGGGGTCGCGGTTCCTCGTTACTCGTGGGGTCCACTTGCCTCAGCTTCGCTGGGGACTCACGATGGCCTGGGAGAGGTCAGGAAATCCACTTCTTGGGCTGCAGGGACTTCGGACTCCGGCGGGAGCGGCGTAGTTTGCGACCATCGTTGTCGTTTTTGGTGCCTGCCAAGCAGGGGAGTCACTCCTTGACTCCAAGGGAGATTCTTCTGTCTTCCAAAGGTAGTGGAACGTCGAAGGGCCAGGATTCTTCTGTAGAGCGTCGTCCAGGGGTTATCTGCTTTGCAATGGCAAGGTTCCCCCTCTTATACTAAAAGAGGGGATGGACTAGCTCTATGACCCCACCTATGGGAGGGTCAAGGGAGGGGGTGGCTACACCCACTTCCCTTTGTCCAGTTTCGCGCCAGAGCAGGGGCAGGTAGCCCCTGAGCTGGTTTGAACTGGCATATGCACAGAGGAGCCTTTTGCTCCCCCAGTGCAGGACTTCAAAGCACTCTAAGAGTGCACCCACCCAGCCCCAATACACTAAACCCTGTCTGGAAGGTGGTTACACCTCCCTGTGACAGGATGCCTATTGTTGGGCTTCCTCCACTGCGAGTTTCGGTCATCAGCAGGAGGGCAGCCCAGTGTCTGTGACTGGTGGCATCCATTTTGTGATGCCAGGGCTCTTTAGGATTCTACCGCGTTTCCACAGCAGGTACATGTCTTATCCTCTAGAAGGGTGGAATGCTACCCCCGCCGCCAAGATTGGCGGGGGGTAGTATTCCAAGATGTTTGACACCAAACACGACATGTTTTGATGCAGCCATTCCAAAGTTAGCATTTACCGCGAGGATATAATGCACTTAAATAGTATATGGTTTAACCGCATCCACAAACAGCACCAGAGAATGGACTCTGAGAACTGCAGAGGGGCCCTGCTCATGCAGAGGCACCCCCTCACATAGAAGCCAAGCACCCTGCCCTCAGGATTGATAGGGCCTGCCTTAGGGGTGACTGATAGGTTTATATGTGTGTGCAGGAGAGATATAGGAAACCTATATCTCAGTGAGGGGTGCTAGCACCACCTCACCCAGGCTGCAGTAGCAGGCCTGTGGTGTCAGATTTAGACTGCTTCCCAGGGGTGGCATAATATATGCTGCAGCCCCTGGTAGGCCTGTGAAGTACCTATGCCCTTGGCACCTAAGGTACCATATACTAGGGACTCATAAGGCACCACAGTATCCAATCACTAGTGCACCTAGAGTGCACTCCATGTCGTTTAGAGAGAGCAGATAGACTGGGGCCCTGAATAGCAGGGTCCCAGTCCAACTAAGTCATAAACCAGCAAAACACCATAAAAAAGTGGGGGCAACCATATAGTCAGATTCCACCTTCCTACAGCTGTCTTAAATGACAAATCAACTGCGATTAGATCTCAACTAGACAGAGCGAAGAACAGGCCCAGAAAACTCTTTGACATAATAAAACAACAATCAAGAAAACCTACAGAACCCACAATTGCAAGCAACTCGACATGCACACCTGTACCGCCTTCTCCACTTTCTATAAAGTTAAAATTGCAACCATTAGCAACTCTATTCTCAGAAAAGCCAGTACCCAACC